>OY776130.1:35566901-36220615 GCA_963675135.1 Galeopsis tetrahit | reverse complement strand
TTCTTTCTTTTTATTATGAATTTGGTTACTTAAACAAAATTATTTAACGAGACAACATTCATGCACCATTCACCCTTTAACTTGGCATAAGGGAGAGTGTTAAAGAAAAAACACATTAGTGTTTATTCGTCAATAAGTAATTAACGGAAGGATAATCTGAGCGATTAATTATATTTCATGTAAAATCTTATAAGTATTATACTCATATATATTGGGAAATGGAATAATATTTTATACACTTTTCTGTATTCTTTCAATTCTCTCTATTTCTTCTATTCTACTCACACATCATGATCAATTGACATTTTCTTTTTAGTTTTTTCATTTATTTATATAGAAGAATGAAAATTCAACTTGAAACCTTACATATATATGTGTGTGTGAGAGTAAATTACATCATTAATTTAATTTTTATTTCATGTCCAGGCTGACACAATACCATTTATATGTAAGTCGATCAATTTAAACTGATAAGAAGTCAAACCTATTTAAAATTCTTAAACCTAGATGACGTTAATTGTAAAATTTCTTATCAATTTTAAAATATAATCAATGAGTTATTTAAGGTGGTAATGAGTCATTACTTTGCTGGCATGTGCTTGTAAGTTGTAACTAAGAAACTAAAGATGTTTGAAATTGAAATTATTATTATTAGGTGTCAAGAGTCGCTGTTTCACATAGAAAATCAAGTCGAAATCACGCTTCACTTTTTTAATTAAAGATTTTGTTAAAATAAAAATTAGCGGTTAATTAAACTAAAGAATCGACAGGTCGATCTTATTTTTTTAAACAAAAACTTAAAATCGATGGATAAGATTAAATTTTGAAAATTAAAATGAAACCGGCCGTTTAAAACCGTAATCGGTGTTAGGGAATTAAATATAATATAAATGAATTAATTATACACTTTTCGATCTACAAATTTAAACTTTTAAATGAAATAAAATATTTTATGGTATCAAAGCTTAGACTCTCCGCACCATGAGTTCAAATTCTATTGAAAGCAAGGATACCCACTAGTTATAGTCATGATATAGATAGGATGGAATCATTTTATGGTATCACTAGGCGAAATTGGAAATAATTAGGTGTTGACTAGGCACTTGTTATTTTAGAGTTTATTAATAAAAAAAATTTAAAAAAAATTAAAGTTTGAATAGTAGAAAATCATCTCACACATCTTTATAAGTATTATTTTAAATTTCCACCCAAATTGAATGTGGCACATGTATTATCTTTATAAGTTTTTATGCTTTAAATTGACGATTTTTTGGGTATTAAATGTGTCTGGATTCATACTTTTATTATGATATTGCTACGAATTTTAAAGATTACTGTAATTTTTAGATTTAAAAAATGTAAAAATGAACGAACTACAATCTTCTTCCTTTTTTATGGTGCTAGCCGATATAAAATGCTAAACATGTAAATATTGATGAAGGAATATTAATTAAATAATTACCAAATTTTACGAACAACGTCAAGATGACGCACTTTTTTTTTAAAAAAAGTTGCAGAAAAGTTTCAAAGTATGAGATTTGACGAAAAATTAACAAAATCAAATCAATTAAGGAGTTATGGGCGCAAGAAATTAAAAATTCTATGTTTTTTAAAATCTTTTGTGAAAAAAATCTAAGTCAACATCAAGACATAAGGAAGTTTTGGACGACTGAGACTCTAAGAGGCATTACAAGATATGTTCGACTTTGCAAAGAAATTAAAGCCGGCCAGCTCGTGAGCGACCAATTTAAAAGACACCAAGTGAAGGAATATCCTCCTTTAAATCTCTAATATCATTCAAAAGGGAAACACTAATGTGGGGACACACTTACATATTTATATATTGACAACTTGGTCACGTGTGTATGAGTGAGACATTATTTGGCATTTTAATTATACAAGGGACATTGGTCAAACAGTTGGGTTAATTTGGTTGTAATTTTCACAAATATCATGATTTAGTTGATAATTTAATCTAATATCATGATTACTTGATAATTTCATGATATTAGTGGGCTGTCATTTCTTAGCACTTTGATTAAATAGGCAACGTCTTGTGTAAAATATATATTATCGTGATAAACTCATTAAAATTTTATATTTCACTCTTTTTAAAGTGTTAAAAGATGACCAAATTAGTTTGTCTCACCAAAAATATATTCAATTAAATATCCTCCAACTCATTTACTTTATACATTAACAATTAATTTTTTTTTAAAATTCATGAATTGAAAATAAATTATACATATAGAGCTGTCAAATGGATCGGATCAGACTAGCTCAATATTGACCCATCGGGACAAAGATTTTTTCCGGGCCAGCCCGGGCCAGTTACTACCAGGCTTGGAAATATGAGGCCCAGTCTGGCCCTAGTCAGACCATCGGGCCAAAATGACTCGTTCTATATATTCTTTAATTAAGAAATCAAATATTTAATTTATTAAATTTAAGTAAATTAGTACAATTAATACATAATAATCAGTCCAATTTGTATAATGGGCCAACCAAGCCCAACTAGAATAATACTCTTCAACCCAATTTTAAATGGTGAAACCTAAATATAGACTACTTCTCCCTTTTTTCAAGTGTATTCTACATCACAACATCAGTGTGTGCATCCATTTTATATTGTAATAGGATGGATGTGGCTGAGGAGGTGAGGTTGTGTGCACCCTGCGGCTGGAGGCGGTGGTTGGGGGCATGACGTACGGGCACCGAATAGCAGACAAGAAGGGGGTGGACGTTAAATTGAGACAATGAACACGTAGAGGATGGAGGTGGGTGGCGAACACACAATGCAGATGAAGGGTAGGGCTTTATGAAAAACTGGAGCGCATTGTTTTCTCTTGTTTAAATAATTTAGATTATTAGGTTTACAAATTAAAATTATATTTAAAAAAAAAAAGTGGGCCAGTTCGAAAAACCGAGTCAAGCCGGATCAATCTGCCAGGCCAAATTGACCCGACTGTTTTCGGGCCACTATAGGGTAGGGTACTTGCAAACATATGTGTGCATGTGCAGCAAACAATTCTCTTTCTATCTCAATCTCTCTCCTTCTCAAATCTTTTGTTTTTAAATTTATTTCATTTTTATTAACATTTGTTTTTTAAACTTTTAATTCCAACCTTACACTATAATGGTTAATTTCAACAACACATTGTTATTTCTATTGTTATAAGTCTCAATTCTATAGGTGCCTATTTCATTTACACAATCTCTTCATTTTAGTTGGCATTGTTATTAGACATGTGCAAAATCAACCAGTTTTGAATCATCGGTTCGTCGAACTGTTGATTTCGGTTAAAAAATCGAAACCTTAACTTTAAAATTAAGATTTGATTTTGGTTTAAAAATTTTAAAATTGAAACCGGTGGTTAAATTAGCTAATCCGGGGATTTTGCCCCCTTTTTATTATTTTTTTAATATTCTTCCATAAATACATCATTTTTTCACATCAACCTCTCTCAAACTCTTATGTGTTACTCTTTCCGTCCCTGAAAAATTTTCATACTTTCCTTTTTTGTTTGTCCCCCAAAAGTTTGCATACCCAAAAATAGAAATAATCATCACAAAATACACATATTTACCCTTCATGTCATTACTTTTGGGACCCACCATACACTCAACTCAATTACTTTATTTACTTTTATATATAAAAATTTACAAAATTATCCCTCAACACTCTCATCATTACACTTTTTTCTTAAACCATGTGTCCAAGATTCCCCGCAAACTTTTCGAGGACGGAGGGAATAATTTGTTTTCTAAAAAAAGGAACACAAAACGAGCGAAAAAATAAAGAAAAAAAAAACCACCTAATCGGCGGTTCAAAACCGTAACCAGTTCGCTTTCGATTCACAATTTTTGATAACTAAAATCGACAATTTCGAACCATTGAACATGTCTGGTTGATATCTTCAAAATATTATCGGTAAAAAAAAAATGACCATCAATCTGACCTAACGTAATATGTTTCGTCTTCAATGATTTTTGTTTTTCAGGTTCTAATGTTTTGAATACATTACTCATGCTAGTTTTTTTTTAGTGATAGTGATTGCAGTTTAAAAAAAATAGTGTTAAGAGAAATCATATGGGCCCAAATAATTTGAACCTTACAAACTTGGTTTAAGTAAAGGCCACCATTATACACACACATGGATATATTGAGAACACCCACTGGTCGAGTACACACACCGTAAGATGAGGACACCCACGTAAAAAGATCTAAAATACTCCTCCCATTCTAAATTCTAATTAAATCTCCTCTTCCCTCTTCTCTCACATTTTCAACGGTACACCCACCTCACTCCTCAATCCTGTCTTCTCTCTCTTCAATCACTGTCGTCGCACATCGCCCAGTTTCGGCTGTCGCACGTCGTCCAGCGACGACTGCCTCTCTCTTCCGCCTCTTCGTCTCGCAATCATGACGCCAACCATGGTCATCTCCCTCTCGCAAACACGCCTCCGTCGCTCGCACTCAGGCCGCCGCTCACACTCCACCGCTCGCTCGCACTCAGGCCGTCGTCACCCCCCCACCCCCCGTTAGCAACCTCTTCCTTACGATAATTTTAGGGTATATAAAGAATAGGATGTGAGATTTTTGGAAAAAAATTAGGGTTGCAAATCTAGTTTTTTGAGTTTGTTCATTGATTTTTTTCGAACAATTGAAAGTTGTTCAAGAATTATTTTTGGACAATTTGTGTTTGTTCGAAAAAAAATCTTGTTCGAGACAAAATTCCGGACAATTTTTGTTTGTTCGAAAAAAAATTCCAAACAAATTGAATTTGTACATAAATTATTTTCGGACATATGGAATGATTTTTGGAATGTTGTTTTGCATTTGGATTTTTTTTTATGCTTGTTTTTTTAATATCATGGTGATGGTGGGGGAAGGATTTTGTGGTGGAATGGAACGTGTGGGTGTACTCATCTATCAATATTTTTCAAAATTTTAGTAAAGGGTATATTGGACATTTTACGTACCCTTTAGTTGCAATTTTTTTTAGGTGGGTGTCCTCAATAAGTCAGTGTGTGCGTATAATCGTGGCCTTAAGTAAAATTTATAGGAAAATTCCAACTGCTCAATACGAAGAGGTCCACTATATGAACAACCAAAAAGATCGGAATTTTAGAGAGAGAGAGGTTGGAATGAAAGGCAAAACCGTGAGAATCCTCCTAATCCGAATCAATATCACCCCGGGTTGAGGCATCATGAGAACTTTTCCTATGTCAACCGAAGGAATGCTATTCAACCTCCACCGAATTTCAACGTGAGAGATGGAATGATCGTTGAACCTTCATCAAAGCCATCTTTGGAAGATATGTTTGGGTCATTCATGGGTGAGACCAAGAATTACATGGCAAAAACTTGGCAAAGACTCGATGAACAAGGTGAAATGATAAAAAACGTGGCTAATAATGTGAAGGTCATTGAAAAGCAAGTGGGCCAACTCGCCAATATCTTCCAACAAACACTCTGGGGCAATTCCCCTCTAACACGGAGCTCAACCCCAAGGAGCAATGCAAAGCCATAAATCTAAGGAGTGGGACAAGCTACGAATGGTCCAAGATGCCACAAGAGGAGGAAGTGGTAATGGCACCCGAGAATGTTGACAAAAGAGATGGCCAAGAGAAAAAAAAGCAAGAAGAGCTAGTGAGGGAAGAAAAAGAAGCAAGAGGGGAAGAAGATAAAGAAGGGGAGAAGAAAAATGAAGAAATCACTCCTTCACAAGACAAAGACAAGAATGTAGTGCCTCTTCCTTATCCTCAAAGGTTGAAGAAGAAGGCCTTGGACAACAAATTCGCCAAATTTGTGGAGATGTTCAAGAAGATACATATCAATATCCCCTCTGCCGAAGCTCTTGAACAAATGCCTCATTACTCCAAGTTCTTGAAAGAAATCAGGTCAAACAAGAGAAAAATGGTGGAGTATGAGACGGTGCACTTAACCGAAGAATGTAGCTCCATAATCTAAGCTAAGCTACCTCCAAAGCTTAGGGACCCCGAATCTTTCACTTTTCCATGCATCATTGGAAATGGAGGGACGTTTAGAGCTTTGTGTGATTTGGGAGCTAGTATAAACCTCATGCCTTTATCCATCTTCAAGACTCTTGGCTTGAGAGAGCTAACACCAACTACAATGAGCCTCCAATTGGCGGATCGGTCTATGACGTACCCCTTGGGTATAGTAGAGAATGTATTGGTCAAAGTCGACAAGTTTATCTTTCCTGTAGACTTTGTGGTTTTAGATATGGAAGAGGACAAGTACATCCCGTTGATCTTGGGAAGACCATTTTTGGCAACCGGAGGGGCTATCATTGATGTAAGGAAAGGAGATTTGGAGCTTCAAGTGAACAATGAGAAAGTCTTGTTCAACATTTATATAGCCATCAAATTCCATGATGATGAGGATGAAGAATATGGGAACCCCAACACAGATCACTATCCAATGCCCATGAAAGAGAAGGTGGAAGAAGATTCCAGGATCAATTTTGTGAAAGAGAACCCTAAGGTGGAAGACAAAGATTTGAAGACGGGCAAGAAGGCCAAGTTTGAGGGAGTTTTCTTCAAAAACTCCCCCAATTCAAGAAAGGCCACTTGTGCAAGCTTGGGGTTGAATGAGGCATCAACTTCCTATGATATGATTGAAGAGACGGATGGGCTAGCTAGTGGGTGCTTCAATGGATTTAAAAAAGTTGGATGGGCAAAGAAGGTCAAGAACAAGGATGATGATGGGGTGACTTGACATATCATCCAAAGAGAACCCGTTCGGCATAAGACGTTAAAAATAGCGCTACTTGGGAGGCAACCCAAGGTTTTAATTGCTTTCATGTTTTTCTTGTTTTAGTAGTTTTGATAGCTTAGTCTCTTTTGTAGATATGGATGAGGAACATCATGGATATACTTTCTTGGAGAATGAAGAAGAAAGCAAAGTCAACTTTGGAAAGAGGGAGTAAGTGGTGCAATGGTGATCTTTGAAGAGTTTGAGATGTGCAAGGAGGGAGGTAACAATTTGTAGCCCCAAACTTAGAATTTTTACATAGTAAAATTTTAAGTTTGGGGGAGTTATTTTTCTTTCTATTTTTTTCACTATTTATGTTACTCCTTGCACCGTTTTGTCATTTCGTTTGTGTTACATTTTGCACCGGCGCACACTTAGCTTTCATATGCTTATATTGTTTAAGTTGGTTTTGATCATGTGTTAGGTAGTGGACTTATGGTGAAATGTGAGCATGGATAATCATTGAAATCCATAGTTGAGTAATGTGGTGATTTCTATTTTCTTTGAATGTATGCATGATTGATGATGGATAGTAGTGTTCATGTTGTGTTCATAATTGTTAATCTTTGATGCATTGAGTGCATGATGTGTTGTTGTTTGGGGACATTTGATGAATGTAAAAGTTCTATTGAATAAACCGGTGAGATTTGAGCTCTAAATCGAACTTTAAACCGGTTTAATTCATTTGAGAGTGGATCGAGTTATTGCTAGTGATCCTAGAACTTGCCCAAGTTCTTGTTTGAAACATGATTGTGTGAGACTTTGTGATATGATATAGGCCATCTTTCATTTTGAAGAGTCACTTAGCCAAATTTTTTGAAAATCGAAGTAATTTTCCGTAGTTAGCCCCTTTGAGCCTAATCCCTTATTTTCTTGGAAAACTACAATGTTAACCACTTAACCTTTTAGAGCCTTTGATACCTATATCTAATGGGAGATAAAAGACAAAGTGGAAGAACATGTGCTTAAATATCTTTGGTTTAAGTAAAAGTTGGAATGAGTTGAAAAAGAGAAAAGATGAAAAGAAAAATCATGAAAAAAAAGAAAAGAGGGACAAGGTATCCCCAAAAGCTTGAAAGGAAAGAAAACTTGGCTCAAAAGATGAAGTGATGAATGCTTAAAAAAGAAAGAAAATGAAAAGTGAGTATAGAGGTTGTAAGAGAAATGTGGTGTTTTGTCGATTTTGTAGGAAAAAATGAAGGAATTTGGAAGTAAAATACCTACCACAAGTCATTGGACCAAATAGAGAAGTGCACCAGTGGATCCGGCTCGAAAAATGGAGTGGAATAGCAAAAAGAATCGAGTCAATCGGATGTCGGAAGCTCGAGATATGAGGGGATGAAAACGGAGGACGAAAGTTGGGCCGAAATATCCGTCCGACCGGGCTGATCTGCACCCACCTTTTTTATAAATGCACCCCTGCCCGTATTTTGGCCCAAATTCAATATACAAAGTTATCGCCCGACCGGGCCACTTTCCGAAATGGAGGTGTAAATAGTCAAACCCTTTTAAATTCATGTCTAGAGCTCATACTAATATTTGGGCGGAAAAAATATATATATATCACCAAAGTTCTTTTTGTCCATTTTTTAAGTCAAAATGGCACGGTCATAAGCATACACTGAATTAATTAGTACACCCATTTTGAATTTTAATTAATTAAAAACCGGTATAAAATGTTTAAATTACCCTTTCATAATTTTCAAGTAAATTCACTTTATGAGTACATCCACCCCTAAATATTACTAAGTCTAGTGCAGCCAAGGATGAAAATATCGATATCGCAATAAATATCGCAACCTTAATTTTACGAATATATCGCTAGATATATCGATATCGCAAGAAATTTGAAAAAAAAAAACGAAAATCTTATTAAAATCTTAGAAATTTAAAATGAAATTTTAGGGATTATTAAAACATACTCCCCCTTGTCCAGTAAAATTTTGCTCACATTTTTTTATATATGTTTTTAGAAAAATCATATTTTAATTACAAAAAATATATGTGGGATAACGAGTAAACAATAATGTTGGTACATACTCAATCTTGTTAATAAAGTAGAAAAAATACTCAAAAGTTAACTATTTAAATAAAATAAACATATACTTTGTGGACCCAAAAATCTGTCTGAGCAAAATTTTACAGGACGGAGGGAGTACTATTATACACGTATTTCATTCAAAAGTCATTAAAATTATATGTTTAAAACAAACATATAGATAATAAATTATATAAATACTAGCTGACGAACACTAATTGACAACATAATACAATACAAAATAATTAAAAATACATGATAAAATACAATTAATATCAAAATGATGACTAGGGGTGGACGGTACGGTATACCGAACCATACCGCGCCATACCGTTATCATACCGAAAATTTCGATATCGAAAATATTGATACCGTTATCATACCGAAAATTTCGGTATACCGAAATTCGGTATAAAAAATTTCATACCGAAAATTCGGTATATCGTACCATACCGAATTTTCGGTATATACCGAAATATCGGCACGCAGATTCATACCGAAAATTTCGGTATACCGATATTTCGGTGAAATATCGGTATACCGAAAAATACCAAAATATCAATATACTGAATTATACCGAAATACATAAATTAATTATAAAAATCATAAATAGCTGAATATATCAAACACAAATTAAAAGAGAATACAATCCTAGTTCAAATTCAACAATACAAAATACAAAATACAATTCTCATTCAAATTCAAATTCAAGTTCAAGTTCAACAATATAAAATATTATAGAGGAGGCGACTTTTCATTAACAACAATTGTCACTTTCCAATAAAGAACAACACTTTTAAATAACAACAATTGTCACTTTCCAATAAAAAAGAACTACACTTTTGAGTAACAACTGTTACACTTTTTAATATTACAATTAAGAATCACATGTAAGCTTAACAAGATAACAAAGCCAAGAAAATTCTTCAAATATTCAAGAACTGTCTACAAATGCAGACTTGGTAATGTTGAATAAAGGCACATACATTACTTCTCAACGTTCATATGAAGAAGATATGAAGATGCAAGCAAATACTAATTTCTAGCAACTTCTCAAGATTCGTAGCTTAATTATACCTATTGATTCAAGTCCCCATGGCAATAACAATTCACAACGTGTTAATGGAAGAATGGCACACTACATCATGTAAAAGTACAACATTTGGGTCAAAAGAACGGACATATATCGATTTCTTCAATTTTGTTTGTCCAATTTACAAGTAAATTAAATACACATGAGTCATCGACGAGTCTGTAAATTATATCTCATCAAAGATTGAACAAACTAGCGCCATCATCAACATGTTTCCTATTCCTAACCCAGATGATTCCGTTTCATGAAAGAATTCTCAGAATCCAAAAAAGTCTTGTTATTTGAGGAGTGAGCGGCGAATAGAGGAGGCGATGCGGACGACGGCCGTGCAGCGGCGGCGACGCGAGCGACGTATAGAGGAGGCGACACGGGGCCGTGCAGCGGCGGCGACGCGGGAGTGTGGACGGTGTAAGCGGCGCAGGGCTAGGGTTTATTTTTTTTATCTTTCGAATAGGGAGAGTCGGAGAGAGAAGTTAGAAAAATTAATGTTTTTTTTTTTTTATACTGTATATGATATAAGAATAAGCATAAGCATAACTCGTAAGTAGTTGTAGAGTCATATCAAAATTATTTTTTAATTTAAAATTTTAATTATTTTATTAATATTTCGATATTTCGGTATATACCGATATATCGATATTTTCGGTATACCGAACTTACCGAAAATTTCGGTATATACCGAAATACCGCGGTATGACCATTTTCCATACCGTTATCATACCGAAAATATCGGTACGGTATTATACTGTACCGAAAATTTCGGTATACCGAAAATTTTGATAATTTCGGTATTTTTCGGTATGATAAGCCCGGTATTCCGAAATTTCGGTATATTTTCCCACCCCTAATGATGACATATGATGTTCAAATATAGTAGGTGAAATGACATCTTTGTCCAAACAACATTGATAAAATAGTTTATTGACATTAAGAGCTAAAATCCACACCCCTACTACAATTAAAACTAAAAAATTTCAGCAATTCAATTAATGCAAAATCAATACTTAAGATACCTAATATGCCCTCCATAATTAAATTACACTCATAATTACATTTTAATATCTTAAACCTCCGATCCCACATAAATACAGGAACTTTTAGTTGACTCTTAATTTTAAAAAATTCAAAATGTTTCTACCGAATTAAATGCAATATTCCATCAATCTTCTCATTTCCATCAATCTGCCTGATTCCAATTAGAAATTGAATGATTTTTCATTTATCAAAGTCTATATTTTATTCTTCATAATGAGATGATCAGTTTCAAATTCTTAAATTCCTCATCAGAGTCGCTCTCATCTCCAAGATCCACAATGATGCTCTACGTCGCCGCTTGGACGGCCGTCTTAACGGCGACTGTGATGGTTGCGTCTTTCGTCTCGAAATGGACATTCGTTTGGGCCATCAGTTAATCTTCGTCGTGAAGACTTTTGCATCGCCGCTCGTCTTTTCAAGTGGTCGAGAATAGATGTGCTGGTGCAGCCGGATTTCGCCGCCGTCATTGTTGCTGGATCGGTGCGCGCGATTAAAGCTTTGGGGCTGTGGGAGGGTGACGAGGAACGGCGACCGTTTTGAAACACGGTTAGGTTAGTCGGAGATCTCAATTCTCGTTGCATATGTATACCAATTTATTGCATATATTTGTATGTATAATCATATTCTGAATATTTTTAAATAAAATTAATATTTTAGAACATTTTATTACAAAAATATTATTCTTTTGTATATTATGAAGTATTTTATATTGCAGCATGCAATTGTCATTGCATATATAAACACAATTTATTGCATATATTTGCAGTGCAATTTTCGTTGCATATATAAACCTTGCATTAATTGATTGCGCGCATTTTGGGAATCGAATTGAGAGAGTTAAATTTTTTGAATTCTGAAAAAATAATAAATGGGAAGTGTTTATGTCAACAACCTATGTAATTTGAAGATGAAGCTAATTTAGCTCAAAGATTTCTGTAAATTTGATTGCATTGCACGAAACTTTTTGAAAATGTTATGATTAAGGAAAGTAAAAGTCTTGAAATGCGGGAAATAAATTTAGATTAGGAATTTAAAATTTAAATTAATTTGACTAATTCGAAGATTTCAATTATATTGAATGCAAGAGTAATAGTGTCCACCAGATTTCTAATTTGTTTCTAATTGTTTCTCCATATTTCAATTGTATTAATTAGCTTAAACTCTTAGTGGAGTGTCTTTAGGTGTAACTCCCCCTTGATAAAATACAATTAAATACTGGCTGACGAAAATTAATTGACAACATAATACAATACAAAATGATTAAATAAATATACATGGTAAAATACAATTAATATCAAAATGATGACCTATGGGGTTCACATATAGTAGGTGAAATGACATATTTGTCCAAACAACATTCATACTAACTCATCACATTATAGTAATTTAGGATATAGTTATACACTTGTAATTCATATGTTTAAAAAAATTACTAAATATATGAGGTGAATTGAGAATATATTCTCTTGCACTATTAAAAATAAAATAAAATGTATAATTTTGTACATATAAAAATAAAATTTTAAATAAGTTTGCGATTTTTTCAGATTATGCGATATTGTACGATATTGTGCGATATATCCGTGATATTTCCCGATTCTCGTCTAATTTTACACTACGATTGAACGATATCGACATCGATATTTAGCGAACTTTTGCGATATATCCGCGATACTCGGGAAAAAATACATTAGACCCTAATATCCATATCGCAATATCCAAATTTGCGATATATCTGCGATATTTTCATCCTTGTGCATGAGAGCCAGTTCCATCTCGTGGAAGAGGGCTGCCACCTCATCCTCCTCCTCAAATTCCTCATCCTCCACCTCCTTCTCAAACTCAGACTCGAATCTAAATTTCAACGGTAGGATATTGCGACTTGTCTCATCACCATCCCCTCTAGTTCTTCTCATATCCATTAAAGTAATTAAGTGAAAGAAATGAGAGAAAACGTGAGAGATAAATTTGAGTGATGAAAGAGAAAAAAGGGATAAGCCAGAGGGAAGTTGGCACTGTGATGAGAGCTTTATTTTTCCTGTATGTGTATGTGTATAAGAGAGGAAAAATGAAAATGACATGATATTGAATTCTCATCAGTTTTTACTATAGAAGGTGACAATAAGAAAGGGAGAATATAGGCATTATTGCCGCACTGGTGCAATGGGAGAAGACGACGGGTTAATTCCTTATTAGGAAAGATAATGTGTATTTAAATGTTATACGGGATCTTATATGAGCATTTTATTATTTAACTCATACTCCCTCTATTTCATTATTATTTTTATAGGTAGATAGATACTTGTGTAAAATTGAGAATATTGTGAGTGTAGAGTTTATATAATTAAGGATTTTTCATTTCAACGGTTTAAAAGTTATTGTAATATGTCCTGAAAATAAAAGTGTAAAAATTATTATAGAACGGAAGAGGTGGGAGTATTATTTATTTATGTAATTCATTTCATTTTTTAAATTTTAATTTGCAAGATTATATGATGAATTATTATAACCAAGGATGAAAATATCGCTATCGCAACAAATATCGCAACCTTAATTTTACGGATATATCGCTGGATATATCGATATCGCAAGAAATTTGAAAAAATGACGGAAATCTTATTAAAATCTTAGAAATTTAACATTAAATTTTAGGAATTATTAAAACATACTATTATACACGTATTTCATTCAAAAGTCATTAAAATTATATGTTTAAAACAAATATATAATTAATAAATTATATAAATACTGGTTGAAGAAAACTAATTGACAATATAATACAATACAAAATGATTAAATATACATGATAAAATACAATTAATATCAAAATGATGACCTATAAGGTTCAAATATAGTAGATGAAATGACATCTTTGTCCAAACAACATTGATAAAATACTATTAAATATTGGCTGGCGAAAATTAATTGACAACATAATACAATACAAAATGATTAAATAAATATACATGATAAAATACAATTAATATCAAAATGATGACGGGTTCACATATAGTAGGTGAAATGACATATTTGTTCAAACAACATTTATACTAACTCATCACATTATAGTAATTTAGGATATATTTATGCACTTGTAATTCATATGTTTAAAAAAATTACTAAATATATGAGGTTAATTGAGAATATATTCTCTTGCACTATTAAAAATAAAATAAAATGTATAATTTTGTACATATAAAAATAAAATTTTAAATAAGTTTGCGATTTTTTCAGATTATGCGATATTGTGCGATATATCCGTGATATTTCCCGATTCCCGTCCAATTTTACACTACGGTTGAACGATATTGATATTGACATCGATATTTAGCGAAATTTTGCGATATATCCGCGATACTCGGGAAAAAATACATTAGACCCCAATATCCATATCGCAATATCTAAATTTGCGATATATCCGCGATATTTCGCGATATTTTCATCCTTGTGCATGAGAGCCAGTTCCATCTCGTGGAAGAGGACCGCCACCTTATCCTCCTCCTCAGATTCCTCATCCTTCACCTCCTCCTCAGACTCAGACTCGAATCTAAATTTCAACGATAGGATATTGCGACTTGTCTCATCACCATCCCCTCTAGTTCTTCTCATATCCATTAAACTAATTAAGTGAATGAAATGAGAGAAAACGTGAGAGATAAATTTGAGTGATGAAAGAGAAAAAAATGATAAGCCAGAGGGAAGCTGACATTGTGCTGAGAGCTTTATTTTTCCTGTATGTGTATGTGTATAAGAGAGGGAAAATGAAAATGACATGAAATTGAATTCTCATCAGTTTTTACTATAGAAGGTGACAATAAAAGAGGGAGAATATAGACATTATTGCCGCTCTGGTGTAATGGGAGAAGACAATAGGTTAATTCGTTATTAGAAAAGATGATGTGTATTTAAATGTTACACAGGATCTTATATGAGCATTTTATTATTTAACTACTCCCTTTATTTTATTATTATTTTTATAGGTAGATAGACACTTGTGTAAAATTGAGAATATTGTGAGTGTGGAGTTTATATAATTAATGATTTTTCATTTTAACGGTTTAAAAGTTATTGTAAGACGTTCTGAAAACAAAAGTGTAAAAATTATTATAGAACGGAGGAGGAGGGAGTATTATTTATGTATGTAATTCATTTCATTTTTTAAATTTTAATTAGCAAGATTATATGATGAATTATTATAACTAAGGATGAAAATATCGCTATCGCAACCTTAATTTTACGGATATATCGATATCGTAAGAAATTTGAAAAAATGACGAAAATCTTATTAAAATCTTAAAAATTTAACATGAAATTTTAGGAATTATTAAAACATACTATTATACACGTATTTCATTCAAAAGTCATTAAAATTATATGTTTAAAACAAACATATAGATAATAAATTATATCAAAATGATGACATATGAGGTTCAAATATAGTAGGTGAAATGTCATCTTTGTCCAAACAAAATTGATAAAATACAATTAAATACTGGCTGACGAAAATTAATTGACAACATAATACAATACAAAATGATTAAATAAATATACATGATAAAATACAATTAATATCAAAATGATGACCTATAGGGTTCACATATAGTAGTTGAAATGACATATTTGTCCAAACAACATTTATATTAATTCATCACATTATAGTAATTTAGGATATATTTATGCACTTTTTAAAAAAATTACTAAATATATGACGTGAATTGAAAATATATTCTCTTGCACTATTAAAAATAAAATGTATAATTTTGTACATATAAAAATAAATTTTTAAATAAATTTGCGATTTTTTTTCAGATTATGCGATATCGTGCGATATATCCGTGATATTTCCCGATTCCCATTCAATTTTACACTACGGTTGAACGATATCGACATCGATATTTAGCGAAATTTTGCGATATATCCGCGATACTCAGGAAAAAATATATTAAACCCCAATATCCATATTGCAATATTCAAATTTACGATATAACCACGATATTTTGCGATATTTTCATCCTTGAGTGCAATTACCTTCGGTTAATTTTCCGGCGTCATCTTTCACTTGTGAAATAATCAAAACAAACACACTTTTAACATGTCATGAACAAAACAAAAAAACACCCAACAACCCTCCACTCAACAACCAGTGTAAAAAAAAGTGTATCAATTTCGAAAAAAATTAATTGAAAATAGTCATACATTTTGAAAAAATGTATTCAAAAAATGTCAAAAAAATCGAAAAAAGACTCAAATTTCGGCAAAAAAACAATAAATTTGACAAAAGAATTAAAAAAAAAAACAAATAAAAAAACACACCCGATTACAGACCCTTTTTCTTTTCTGGATTTTTTTGTGATCGCCTATTTTTGGGTTGAAAAAAAAAGCAAGAAGGGTTGGACGACTTTACCTTGGATGGACGCGACTTGGGATGCGCAAGGCGACGACTTGGACGCGACACCGGACGGGGCTTCAACGAATGCTTGGATGACAGGACTTGGACGGATTCGGCAGAAACGTGTGAAGGGAGGGTGGATGATGAACGAACGAAAGAAGAATTGGTCTTTCATGAGTACAATTAAGGTTAAGGAGAAGAAGGGTATTTTGGGTCTTTCACGAGGATGTGTACTAATTTTCTAGTGTGTGTGCTAAGTGAGTGGGTGTCCTAATAAAACTCATGTGTGCATATAACCGTGCCAAGTCAAAATTCATTGCTAAATACTCCTCCGTCCCTATTTGGATTGGACATTTACTGACATTTAGTTTAATGTGAGAGTTATTTATTAGTATTAAATAGAATAAAGTAAAGAGTATAAAAGTCTTTTGAGTAATGACTTAAATAATAAAATATTATAAATAATAAAGTAATGACACATAATGTAATTTAAATTAACAATATTGCTTGTTTATCTAAGATTCTAAATAGTACTCTATTACTTAATTATTAACATTATATTAGTAGTATATACAGTCTGGGACGGACCTACTCAGTGCCCAGGGGCCCTTGGGCCCCCACTAATTTTATAAATCTTGGGCCCCCACTAATTTTATAAATTTGTTAAGGGTATTTTGGTAATTTTACACATATTAAAAATAATACTATGTTCTATAATTATTTGCACACTTCTAATATAAAAATAATTCACAAAATTAATATATATTCGAACATCATTTTATTTTAAAATCGTCACTCATTGAGTCTACATTTTACCTTACATTTCACTAAATTTATTTTACATCCTAATAAATCCTCCTCACACCTTATCAAAAAATCACTCAAAATACGCTTTCTTATTTGACTCTACACCACTAATTTCAATTTTTTTTTTTAAAGTGAATCAGTTAAAATGTGCAAGTTATCATAGAACAGATGGAGTATTAACTTCTACCAAAACATAGTAAAAGTAAACTTATTCGATCAATTTAATTTAATGAAATGTGACGTATTGACAATTTTATAATGTAAAATTTTGATGAAAATAATGAGTACATATTATTTTATCTTTATAATAATGTTAATCGGGCCCCCTATCGAAATTTTCTGGGTCCGTCACTTACAGTGTATATAAATTGTCTATCTGTTTCTCTCTTTTTTTTTTGACAATATACAAGGAGTATACAAAATTTAAAGGTAACATATCTCCTTAATATACTGAGGAATATGATTTTCAACCCAATCGTAAGGTGTTGAAAAATTCCAAGCTTGCTGAGCCATCATATGAGCTGCTCTATTATCATCTCTTGAAATAATATCACAATCCCAAATCCAGAGATTTTGAAGAGATTTTCTGATGTCCTGAGCCAAATTATTCTCCATCCCTTCAAGGCAAATAGACGCATTAATAGCCCCAATCGAGTCAGCAGAATCCATTCTAAGGCTCGAAATCTGGACTTTATGCTTAATACAACACTCTATCCCTTTCTTGGCTCCAATTAACTCAGCTGCAACAACAGATCCTGGATTCACAATTCGCTCACCCCCAGCCATAATAGCTATACCCATATAATCAAGTACCACAAACCCAACAGCATAAATTTTTTTACCAATATTAAAAGTTGCATCAGTAAAGAGGGTAAGGCCATTTCTTCTATAATTATCAAGCTTCTTAGCCTCGCCTAACCAACCAAGATTTTGAAAATCTTTCCAATATTCAATTGCCCAGTTTACCTTGAAGATTTTACTATATGACAACTTTTTATGAACAAAATCTTCCGAATGGACCCAATTACATCTATCCCTCCAAATTGCCCAAGCGATGACAAGAACCAACGAGAAAAAAGGTTTATCAAAAGCTTCCTTAAGGGCGTAAAAAAGTTGAAGATTCGTACCTTTTGACAAACTTTTTAGCTTTCCCCACAGGCCTTGTTCTTTCCAAACCTTCTTAGCAAACTCACAGTGAAAGAGAACATGCAAAGTATCTGCAAAAGACGCACCACAACAAGAGCATGAAGGGGATATAGGGATATGATGCAGAACCAAATTTCCTTCAGTAGCTACTGAATCATTCAAAATTTTCCACCCAAAAATTCGAATCTTCGGCGGAATTTTCAATTTCCACAGATAACTCCATAGCAACTGAGCATTATTCTTTCCTGATGAGCATGGTCTGGATTTTATCAATGACATCGCGCCCATCCTTGAAGCAAACCGATAACCCGAAGCAACCGAGTAGGTCCCCGATGCACTTTCTGGCCAAAACTGTTGGTCATTTCGATGATAGCCTAATAAGGGAACTTGAAGAATCATCTCCGCTTCATAAGGCCAAAACGCCTGTCGCACTAAATTGTCATTCCATTGATATGTAGGCAAGATAAAACGATCAACCGTGGAGGCACTAACAATTCTTGATCTAATCAAACCATCTTCAATACCTCCAACCCATCGATCCTTGAAAATATGCACATTCTTTCCATTGCCAATGCGCCATCTTATACCTTTTTCCAATAAATCCTTACTCCACATCAAAGATCTCCACACAAAAGACGGATTGGATCTAAGTTCTGCATTCATAATATCCGTCTGTCTGAAATATCTTGCTTTGAAAATGATACTCACAAGCGAATCTGGACGAATCAAAATCCTCCACACCTGCTTGGCAAGAAGAGCTTTGTTAAAGTGTACCAAATTTCGAAAACCTAGTCCACCTTCTTCACGTGTTTTACAAAGATCACTCCATTTTTTCCAATGCAACTTATTGTGTTCTTCCTTCATGCCCCACCAAAAATTAGCAATCATTCTTTCCAAGTCTGAGCAAATTGAAGTAGGAATCCTAAAACAAGACACTGCATAACATGGAATAGCTTGTAACACAGATTTGATAAGAACTTCTTTACCACCTTCTGAAAATTTTTTGTGGCTCCAGGAATTGATTTTTTGACGAACACGATCCACTAGGTATCCAAACTGATGGCGTTTAGCTCTGATAGAGAAAGTAGGAAGCCCCAAATACACATCATGACCAGTCGTAGAGCGAACCCCCAACACCCGCTTAACTGTTTCTCTATTTTCCAATCTTGTAGATGGACTGAAAGTAATAGTTGACTTATCAAAATTTATCAGCTGGCCCGACGCATCTTCGTATGTCTGAAGGCATGTTTTTAAAACTATAGCTTCATGTTGCGATGCCTTAAGAAAAATCAAACTATCATCTGCAAAAAACAGATGAGAAACCGAAGGGGCTTGTCTAGCAATCTTAATGCCTGAAAATAAATTTTTCTCTATGGTGGCTTGAATTAAAGATGATAAAGCTTGAGCACAAATAACAAACAAGAAAGGAGATAAAGGATCACCTTGGCGAAGCCCTCTTGACGGCTTAAAAGTCTCAGTAGTCGAACCATTAATGCAGACATCATATGAGACCGAAGATATGCATTTATCAATGAGCTGAATCCATTTATCAGAAAAACCAGTCATCTTCATAGCTTGAAAAAGAAAAGGCCATTCCACCCGATCATATGCTTTACTCATATCTAGTTTCAATGCAGCATATCCTTGTCGGTTTTTCGATGAACGAACCCAATGTAAACATTCAAAAGCAATCAAGATGTTGTCTGAAATAAGCCTACCCGAGACAAAAGCACTTTGAGAAGAATCAATAATATCGTTCATGACCAACTTCAAACGATTTGTTATAACTCTCGAAAGAATCCGATAACTTACATTGCAAAGGCTGATGGGTCTGAACTGTAGGACACTCACAGGATTCCTAACCTTTGGAATCAAAACAATCGAAGTATGATTCCAAGAGTTTAGGGTCTTATCACTATTCAGATGCAACAAAATTTGCTCCCCCACTTCATCACCAATCGAATTCCAGTTAACTTGGTAAAATGAAGCTGGAAAACCATCCGGTCCAGTAGCTTTCCACGGATTGAGATCCTTTACAGCCTTATTAACTTCCTCTCGAGAAAAAGGTACATCAAGCAAACTGATATGCTCCTGATTAAGACGACAAATCATCTCTTTTGTTGCATTATGGAGCATTTGGGAACTAGGGTTGCATGACGTGAAGATGTTTTCAAAATATTGAACAAAAGTGTCCTTAATACCATCTTCATTTAACACCCATTCCCCAAAATTGTTTTGAATTTTGGAAATCCGATTTGTGCACCTCCTCTGATTAGCCCGGCTATGGAAAAATTTAGTGTTTCTATCCCCTTCTTTGATCCAAGAAACCCTAGATCTTTGTTTCCAATACCATTCCTCTTGTGAATATAGATGCTCCAAATCTTTGTCTAATTTTTGCAGCTTCGGAATATCTGGAATGCTAACCTCATTATCCACCTCCATCTTAATTTGATTTTGAACATCAGCAATTCGATTCTTCAAAGTTCCCCCCTTTCTAGATGCCCATACTTTAATTGCTTCACCACACTTCTTCAATGAAACTGATAGATCCAATGCTTTCTCCTTAACAGCCCAAACCTTCCCAACCATTTGCTTAAAGTCATGTTCTTTGATCCAGTGATTTTCAAACCGAAATCCCATTCTATGTCGAGCAATAGAATTTCCTTTTTCCATACCACATGAAAGCATAAGATCGGCCTATGATCTGAACCCATAAAATCAAGCAGTTTCACTTCATAATCTGGGAAGAAATTTAGCCATTCATTAGTCGCAACAAATCGATCTAGCTTTTCTTGAATAAAATCAACCCCTCTTCTCTTATTCATCCATGTAAATCTTGGACCATTAACTCTTAAATGAATCAATCCATTATGATTAAGTGCATCTTGAAAGTTAAGCATTCTAGACAATGGTTTTTTAGCCCCCCCTCGTTTCTCATGATGAAACAAAGTTTCATTAAAATCCCCACCCACAATCCAAGACTTATTTGCAAATTGACGATAATTACCAAGACGTTTAAGCAATTCCCAAGAAAATTTACGATCTTCCAATTTTGGATTACCTTGGAATCCCGTAAACCTCCAATGAAACTGATTTGATGTTATCAAACAATCAATATGCGCAGGGGAATATGAAACAAGATCACAAACCATATTTTTCCAAAACAGTAGCAAGCCACCCGAATAACCTTGTGCATTCACCACAAAACATCCATTAAAACCAAGTGAAGATTTTAAAAAGTCGGCTCTAACCGACGAACAACGAGATTCAGAAACAAACAACAGTGAAGGACGGAATTTAAAAACTAAGCGACTAATATTATTAAATGCCCGAGTTCCACGAACCCCTCGGGCATTCCAACAAACAACGATCATTCACCCCGGCGGGGCTGATTCACTTCAGCCTCCGCCACATCACGGATCACAAGAGGCGCACCATACGCTTCGACCATGCTCCTAGCCCTCTTACAATTGCCAGCCACCTCTTTAACAACCTCACCCTCCGACCATCCTTTTCCATCACCCCAGAATTCCATGACTTCTCCCGAAACATCCTTCCATGGCCTCTTTTTAATGGGAGACGCAAAACTATTCGCCGAATCTGCAGTAACCGGCACCTCCTTGACCTGCATCTCTTTCACAATCTCCGGATCTGGAACTTTAGGTACAGGAACCGTTTCATAAACAGGAGTATAAGGTTTTTCTCCCTCAAAAATGATCTCAACATAGGAAGAGTAGTTAGTAGTATTGAGATCCTCCCCCACAAAATGCATCACCCTATAATCACTCCCATTTTCCACTCCATACAAAGGCTCCTTCATATAGCAATGCTGCGAGCCGTAAGGTACAGAAAAAGAGAGAGGTGCCAAATACATACCTGTTCTAGGATCAAATCTCCCTTTAGGATTTGGATCTCGACTGCACCGCCCCACCACTAAATCACCCTTTTCCGGCATGAGCTCATCAAAGCAACCCACAGCCTGCCTCTTCTGTAAACCAATCTCAAGTCTAGTCACCACATCAGCTTCATCCACCAACATCTCCTTGCCCTTCCTAGTCCTTGTATTCTCCTCTGCATGTTCATCAATCATCACTGCCTTTCCTTTCAAAGCCCTTCGAGCTTCCTCCTCCATCTGACTTTGAAGTTGAGCTTGTTCACCCGCCCCAAGACGAAGCAAACTAAAGAACTGTTCTAACTCATCTACTGTGGGGCTTTTCTTCTTTTCCGCCTGCAACCATGATGGAAAGAACCTATGCATCTTACGCCAGTCCTCCGATTTTCCATATGCAATTAAGCAATCTGATTCCGAATGGTCCAGCATGCCACACAACGAACAGAAACCCGATAATCGTTCATAACCAAATACCGCAGTGATCGGCTCATCTTCCACCGTAATGTAGAAAAAACGGCAGAGTGGTTTAGAAACGTCCAACAAAACCCTTATCCTAAGGCACTCCCCCATGCCTCCTCTCCATCCTTAGCATCGACTTCCACAACTTCACCAATAATACTTCCAATTTTTAAACCCAGAATTTTGCTCATGGCAAACAATTGAAGGCCATGAGCCTGGATCCAAAATGGAACAAGGTTGAGCTTAAGTTGGGAAAGTCTTTCTCCCCCATGCATCCGTTCTAATGCAATCAGCGACCGACGAACATTCCATGGTTGTTGAAGAAGGACCTCATTCATTTTTGCAGCATCTTCAAAGGTGAGTAAAAACAGCCCCTCACCAACACCCAGGATCCTCAGCGGATTACGAAGCCTCCAAGCGCGTCCCAGTATCTCTTTAAGTTCAGCAATGCTGATCGTTCGCCTCGCCACAAAACGCATAGCCACAGTGTTTTGAGGGATCGCTAGTTCACTTCTTTGAGCCACTATGTGAGTTGTTTCACTTTGAGAAATTCGGAAATTCTCCATCATTTGGCTAAGAGATTCCGTCATATAGGGATCAAGAAGAAAAGATTTAGAGGGGATAAAATTTATGTATGATAATGAGGGAGAAGTAAATCCCTCCACCCAATATATAAAGGATGAAAGTTCTAAAATCTGTGGTAAAAATAAAACCACCCTTGCAAAACCAACAACACCCACCGATACAGCTTCTGGAGAGATGAAAAAACCCCCGTAAATAAATCGACCAATCATTTTCTCTGCGTTTCAAAAATTGTCGGCAAAGTGGAATGTAAAACACCAAACCACTCCCAATGCAAACGCGAGTAGCCCTGAGTAATTCTGATCAAAAAATCGCCCCCCAAATCTAATGATTAGAAGATATCTAACCACCCAATAGAAACAAAAACTAGTTTGAGAAGAAAGGGATTCTCGCAATTCAAGAAGAAGCAACCACAGATCGAGAAAAAGGCACTCAGAATTCGAAGCGGTTTAAAAAGTTTTCCAAGAAAACTTCCAGGAAATCAAGAAATCTCTCAAAATTGAGAGAGAAACTTGCGGGAGAAGAGAGAGAAAATTTATATTAATAATGAATCTGATATGTCTGTCTGTTTCTCTTAGTTGGTATATTTCTTTATGAAAAAATCCGAGTAAATTAAATTAGATAATTAAGAGATCCATGAAAATTTCGTTAGATATATTTGACTTTTACTTCCACAAACTAGTTGCGTTCTTAGTTTTTAGATACGTATGACATAGGCAATATCAATTGTCTTTAAAAAAAAAAAAAAAAAAAAAAAAAACCAATTTTGAAATATAATTAAATCAACAAAATTAAATAACCTGAGGAATAGGATGATTACTCAATTTGGTGACATCCATCTATTTCCGTGTAACTACGGAGTAGCTCATAAAAGTCTTCTAATTTTAATTTGGAGGTTTATTATAGTTGCATCCATGTACTTGTAACTTATAAAAGTCATCTAATTTTAATTTGGAGTGACATCGATCCATGTACTTGTAACTCATAAAAGTCCTCCTTTTAATTATAGTTGCATTTATTACTAAGTCCATAATTAAAAAAAAAAAACTCCTAAAACAATTTTTGTGCATTTTCTGAATTAAAAAAATTAATTATTAATTAACAAACAAGTTAAATCTTACAGCATAAGTTGAAAAAAAAAAAAAAAAAAACAACAACAGGGAATTGAAATTTAAACAAATGTGGTCGTTTTTGCTAATTATGAAAAGAGAAAAAATTGTATTAGACGGTTGTGATACACGGGTTCATGGAGCTTTTACGGTTCTACCTAGGGGTGTGCACCGGTCCAGAACCGGACCGAACCCGTAAATTCCGGTCCGGTCCGGGTTTGGACCGTTTCAGACCGGTTTTTTTGAAGATCTAGAAATTTCTTTATTTTTGAATATATATACTTGAAAACTTAATTTATAGCAAAACTATGTTCATAGAAATTAAAATTCAAGTCCAAAATAAAAAAGCAGTAGTCCAAAATGAAACGATGCACAAATTTAAGGATCTACCATGTATATAACATTGTCTTTATCGTCCAATGTAGTCTTCATCAAATCTGTAATAAGATATTAAAATTTTTAAATGGGTACAACTAATAAATAAACATGCTGAAAAATATTAGATAAGTATAAATCATTAGTCCATTACCATTCTCAATTTCTTCTAACTCACGCAAATCGCTCAAATTATCTTCCATGTCACGTAAATCCTTGCCCTTGGTGGCACGAAGTCTTGTGTACAAATAAGTGCTTGAACAGTCTATTATTCTCACATGAAAAAATAAATAAATTAGATATAATAAAATAAAAAATTTTGAATGAAAAGTTCTTAATGAATTACATATAATAAAACAAAAAATTTTGAATGAAAAGTAAAAAGAACGGAGTTGAACGCAAAGAGTGGTAGTGGAGAATGGAGATTGGAGAAGGTTTGTCGCGGTTGGATGAGTGCCGTTTCAGATAAATGTTGAAGAATTTTGAGAATGGTAAAAAAGGGAATTAGGTTTAAGAAAGTGGAAGAGGAATGAGATTTGTAATTTCTAAAATTCAAATAATAATAAAAAAAATAAAAATATGTAAATCCGGGTTTCCGGTCCTGGACCGGAAAATTCCGGTTTTAGACCGGACCGGAACCCGGATTCTTAAAAAATTTCGGACCGAGGACCGGACCGGTTCCGATCTTTTTTCCGGTCCGGTTTTATTTTGCACACTACTAGTTCTACCAAACGACGGAGCCAAAAAAAAAAAATGATAGGAGAGTCGGATTAAATTCATGATAGCACAACTGTGCTAAGACCATGTTTATCGGATGCCCCACGACCAGGGCATCCACAAAAGACAAAAAAAAAAAAAGGAAAAAAAAATAAAATAAAATAAAATTTATTTGATGACCATGGTCATCCGTCAACCGAGAACAACCAACCATGACCAGT
Organism: Galeopsis tetrahit; assembly: GCA_963675135.1. Taxonomy (NCBI): domain Eukaryota; kingdom Viridiplantae; phylum Streptophyta; class Magnoliopsida; order Lamiales; family Lamiaceae; genus Galeopsis; species Galeopsis tetrahit. Next base: position 36,194,971 of record OY776130.1, on the reverse strand, counting down.
TTTTTTGTGGAGTATTTTTATTCTCATAATATCTAAACATGACATGTGTCCATTTTTTATTTGTCGGTTATATTTTATTTAGATAATTTCTAATTTTCACTTATCTACTTTAAAAAAATAAAAATAAAAAATACCAAAATTTATAAAATTAAATTCTCTATAAATAGAGTGATATGTTTTGGATTATAATTTCATACACTCCCTTTTCTCTTCTCTTAATTTTTTTCTCTTCTAAATTGTTTTAATTATTCTTTTTATATTTTAAATTTTTTCTATTAAATAATTGTATATATTTTTTCTAAATATTGTGAAAATATTATAAAAAATTAATAATAGATACAACTATTATATTATAAAAGAAATAATTTATTAATGTTGGTTGTGGTTGTGGTGGTTATGGATAAAGGGTGAAAAAAGATGAGTTTGGGTTGTGGTGTAAAATGGGTAGATATAGGAGTGAGAAATTAATTTTATATTTAATGACCCGGTCATGGTTGAGCATGGATAAACATGGTCTAAGAAATCTAAGGAATTTGACAGAGCCAGATAATTTGTATAGAGTCCAATCAAAATTAAAAAAAAAAAAATCATTGTAGTATAGTACAAACATCTCAAACTATATTAATATTATAATTTATAAAATACCGTAAATGTGCAAATTGATAGCTGTTCCAGAAAATCTAAGGCTGGACCAAACCGAAATACACAACATATAAGAAACATATCAAAGTATATAATAAAATTTCAGAAAATATATAATAACATATTGTATATACAATATAGTGACAAAGTAATTTATAATTTTTAGAACATTAAAGATTGCAAGGTCTTACTCCTATTCTTGTTATGGAAGACTCTCCATATCCTATTTCGATTTCGTTCACAGGACCATAAAGTAGGGGAAGGCGGGTTTGATCCTATCATCTGTTATTTTAGTTGCAAATGGCACAGCAGTTTGTGGAAACAAACATTTAGAAAGCAGAGTGAGAGACCCCTTATCTAGTGGACTCGTCGATCAACTGTGTAATTACTAAAAAAATTTATCATTTTTTAAAGTTTATTAATAAAAAAAATTAAAATATAGTTTTATTAGTAGATAACTGCATTGTCCATGTCTTTTTGGAGATTATTTTAAAATTTTACATAAATTCTCAACGACATGTTCACTATCTTTTTGTCTTTTCTTCTTTATTCAAATTAATAATTACTCTAATTACTTTTTTTCATAACTCCCAAACGGTGCAAAACCATCAGTACTCAAGCCTAATCTCACATTCCTCGGTTCACAAGCAAATCCTGAAAACACGTTATCAAGGTGTTTCCAGGCTTCAGAGTCGGACGGATGTCTCATATCCCCAGCCTCAGTAGCTTCAGAATTTCTTGCATGCCACGTCATGTGTTGAGATGTAGCACTAGATTGAAACAATCTCATTAAACGAGGAATGATAGGAAGATAATACATCATCTTATGTGGCACTTTCTTTTTTGTCTTGCTCGATTGACCACCTGGTCCCTTCCGTCGTGGCTCTTTGTACCGGGGATGGCCACACATTCTACACATAAGAAGATCGTTATCGTCATCACCCCAGTATAACATGCAACCATTCACACAACAATCAATCTTCTCAACCGGCAAACCCATATTCTTCATCAGTTGTTTGCTCTGATGAAACGTCGTAGGTACTTTATTATCGACAGGACAAATTTCACTGCATAATTGTATCATTTGCTCATATGCTCTGTTAGATAGTTTGTTCTCCGTCTTGATAGCCATAAGTCGAGCATTAAATGACAACTGAGAATGAGAATCACACCCTGGATACAAATCTTGATCGACTAATTTGAGCATCTCATAAAACTGAAATGCGTCATCCGTTGGTTCCTCCTTTATATTTGACATACCGACTTCCATCACCATTGTTTGATACATATCGGGTTCTTCCACTCCAAACTCTTGATCGTTACTGGTGCCGACATGCTCAACGTGTACTGGTTGTTCATAAATTGCAGTAGTGTAATAGTACAAGACTTGATCAAAATTATAAGGCCACCGTTGTTCGACATGAATTGTCCAATTATAGTAATTATCAACGAACCCATTCATAACAACGTGGCATAAGACTTCATCAATGCTTTTAAATGATCTATTCTAACATTTCTTAGCATTACACGGACACCTAATACAATCCCCAGACATGTAATGTGGGTGTAGCTTTGCAAATTCAACAAATGACACGAATTTATCATAAAATTCACCATTCACATTTCCTAAAACGAGCCTAGGAGTACAATACATCCACCGACGATCCGGCAATTCCATTTGTTAAACAATTTGACCAAATTAAAATTAGACACTAAAAGTAAAACTATATACATTTCATAAAAATTAAACACTAAAAGTTATAAAACTATATACATTTCATAAAAATTAATTGCAGTAAAACTATATTCACTTAATAGAAAAACATACCTTAAATTTTCGCTCCACTCCAAATTTTTCCCTTAATTTTTCGCTCCACTCCAAAATTTTCGCGTGTTTTGATGTTCGGGGACATTTTTCAACATTACATGCCGACGGAAATGTCATTCCGTCGGTATATCACTCGCCTAAATTCCGTCGGTAATGTCGATACCGACGGATAATTTCCGTCGGTAACACCCATTTCAAATGTATGTCAAATCAGTCAGATTCCTCACGCGCCTAAATTCCGTCGGTATCGACATTGCCGACGGATAATTTCCGTCGGTAACACCCATTTCAAATGTATGTCAAATCAGTCAGATTCCGTTGACGAAAATTATGTAGGTATTTACATTGCCGACGGATAATTTCCGTCGGCATTGAACATTTCTCTACCGACGGAATTACTTTCCGTCGGTAAAGGACGCGTATAAAAAAAAAAAATTAATATACACATTCTTAACACATAAAACATAACTAAAATTAATATACACATTCTTAACACATAAAACAAACAATAAATAAACATAAACTTAAACTACTTAACACAAAAAACAAACCATAACTAAAATTAAACAACTAATACTTAAACATAAAAAAGTAAATAGTTCAACAATAATGCAGATAAAAAAAAACATAAAAGTAAATAGTTCTACGAGACATAAAAATAAAATTGTTCAACAGAAAAAAAAATAAGTTGTTCAGAGTCACTCATTCACCAAAGTTCCACATATCAAGGTCATCTTCGCCACCGAAGTGCTGACCTATGATGTCGTCATCACGCATGGTCGGGACATAGGATGAGGGGGCTGAGGAGGCTGGGGGAACAGGCACGTTCACGTTGGCCGTCGGTGGAGGAGCTTGCATGGTTCTCTGATAAACCTCCTCGATCTTCTCGTCCGACCACCCGAACTCTCGACCCATATTCAAATGCATCACATGTATGTAATGGTTGAATTGTGCCATCACATCAGGAGTTGGGGTGGAAGATACGGAACCCTGCGATGCCGTCTGGGATGGACCAGAGGACCTGACATCACTGCTCAGACGACCAAGGCCCAGAATTCGTCCTCGGGTGACCGGGGCAACTTCCAAATAAGTCCGGTTCACCTCCTCGACTGTAGGAGGGGCACTGCTGGTTCCGACTTCAGTAGGGTCGACTTGAGTTTCGACCTCGGCCATCCTCCGGTTCATTTCCAACTACATAATTAATAATTGTAAATTAATAGAATAAACTATAAAAAATGTATTTAATTAAACAATTTTATTACTTACGTGGAGGTTAGTTATGCGCCCGTATGTGGATTGCTGTGTATTCTCGTCAAACGGATGAGCAATGCTCAACCGGTCCAAGTGAGTGGGTACACGCCCCGTCTCCCGTTCCTAATAATTAAATTTATGTATTATATATATTAAATAATTAAATTTATTGAAATTAATTTTAAAATTAATAAACACTTACAATGGCAAGCGACTGCTCAAAGATGGACCGGGCTCCACCCCGATGCCTTGACATCCCACACCCAACGTTGGATCCGCGGTTGGCCTTAGCAATCTCACACTTCCTGATGTACTCAGGATCCAGCCACTCCCTCGTCAATGAATCCCACAACTCAACATCATTAGCATCCTTACCCAAGCTCTGCGTCGTCCCATCCGTCCGCCATGCCATTCTCCATTCGTACATTAAATCCTTATACCGCTCTTGCGCCGCTTTACTGAAATACTTGAACATAACCTCGTCCGAGTAGATATCCCGATCACAAATGGTATGTTTCTGCACATATAATAAATTGTTTATTATTGAACAAACAACAAACATTAATTAATTAATTAAGTAATTAATTACTACCTGAAATTCCTCGAAGTACGCCCACTTTTTTTGTTTTGGTACCTTCTTCCAGGTAATTGCACCCGCACTGATCGGTAAAGTGGAAAAAGCAATCGTGCATGCCCTAGAGACCTCGTTACCAGGTAACAATCTGTGACATTAATTAACAAACAAAACACATTATAAATTAAAACGAATGCAAAATTAATTATTAATTATTAAACAATAAATGTATTTAATTACTTACACTCCTCTTTCAACCCAAACGCGCTGCCGGCCATCCCGAGCAGGAACAACAGGATGGTCCCGGGCAGACGACTGAGACGACGGCTGAGGCGACTGAGACAATTGTTAATTTCGTCTCACACACTCTTCCAAGCTATAAATAGCCCCCCAATCAGATTGTTGAAGAGGCTTGGCCTCAATTTTTCACACACTCAAACCCTAGATTACTCTCTTAGGTAGATTTTTACATATTTTATAAGTTTCATTCCATAGATTAGTTTCAAATTTAGTATTTAGGTTGGGTTCTTGAAGATTTTGGCTACATTCACTTGTAATATTCTAGATTGTTGAAGAATTATCAAGGTGACTTCCACCCAAACTCTATTTTGTTATATTATTGATATTTTTATGTCTCTTTCTAGTTCTCTTGTTGTTTTAGCCATGGGTGTTTCTTTAAACACCATGGGCTAAGCTTTTTATGCTTTGGGTGTTTGAAACCATGTGGATATTTAGTGTTGAAATTGTTTATGCTTTGATTATTGTTGATATTTGGATTGTTGCTTCTCTTATTGGGTTATATTGGTGCTTTGTGTATTAGCTTCTATTAATCCGTATTTTGAGGCATGTTTAGCGTAGACGAGAGTTACATGAACATGTTTAAATTTATGGTGTGAGTTGTTGGTATACAAAAGCGTTTATTATACTTTTAATTCGTCGAGAGAGGGTTAATCGTATTAGAACCCCCATTAAGAGACATTAAGTACTTGAATGGTTATTTCGGTAGTTGATGAGGATTAGGAAGATCTCTTATTACCGGGTTTGGGAACACCTTAGACGTAAGGGTATAGTACCCGAAGGGTAACGATTTTCATCCTAGCATCTTGATGCTCTTAGCAAATTCAAATTGAAGCATAAAAATGGTATAAACAATCCCACTCGATTTCACTAGGTAGAGAACACCCGAAGCATTCCCAACCTTTGCACTTCTCCGAATTTAGATTCGTAGTTGTTCTTTACTTTAATTGTCATTTTCTCATTTTCTTAGTTTAGTAGTTAATTTTACTTATTAGGATTGTGTTTAGTTTAATTTATTGTCTTTAGATTATTATTTAGCTTTAGTTTTGCATCCAGCTCCCGAAATCGTAGCTACATTAGTTATGACGACATACAACTCTAGGGATCCATTGCACTAGCCCACCTCCCGTGGTTCGATACTACTTGGTCGAATACTTCCATTCCTACTACGAACTCTTATGCTTGAGGGGAAGTAGTTAGTCAAAATATAGTGACTAAAATTCGTTCAAGTCAATGGCGCCGCTGTCGGGGAGGTGACATAGTGTTATAAGTGGGACTTAGAATTAGTTGAGTACTAGTGTTAGCTACATTACTTGTTTTATGTTATTTTCTTTTTATTTTGAGAATTTTGATACTTTGATATTTTGTAGGTGTGAACTTCATCGACTAGATGGATGGATATTATCAACACCCGTGGAATCATTGTTATGATCCACATTGTATGATTTATCCTCCACAACATGGAGATATGGGACACGATAATTGGAGGAAATTTGATTATAATTGTCATATGCAACAAGTTCCCTCATATTATCAAGATTGGAGTAATGATGATGCATCCACTTTTCAAGAGAGGACACCGGTCTACATGGATGTGAATTATAATCAAGAATATGATCCACACAACGGATTTGAATTTCATGGAGTTTCGGGAGAGAATTGTTATGATGGTGAGAAGTGCTTTGAGTATGATTATCAAATGCAACAAGCTACTTCTCATTATCATTATCAAGAGTGGGAAAGTAATGAGTTTTGGCCACAAGGTAGGACTACTACCGAAAAGCTCCTCATTGCACACATGAAGGAGAGAATGGATGCAAAGAGATATCCACTTGAAGACATGAGCACGGGAATGAGCTTAATGGTGATTGTCAAAAGAGATGAAGAGGAATGTCCTTTGATGGACATGAGCTACAAAGAACAAGAAAATCAAGAAGCATCACAAGACGAGTTGAAGAGCGAAATGAGCATTTCTAAACCTTTTAACTCTTCAATTTATTCTTTAATTGATATTGATGCTTCTATTGATTTCATTTTGCCTCTTGATCACTTTGATTCAAAGAAAGAACTTGAGAAGAGTTTGGGCAACCTTGAAGAAAGAGGAAAGAAATGGAAAGATGTGAAGTTGAAAGAGCAAGAGGAACAATCATCAATGAAAGTATGGAAGAAACATGTGGATGATTGGTCTTCCATTCATAAGAGCCTCCTTGAGTTTGAAGCTCAAAGGTTGAAATACAATGGGAAGGAGGACCGATATCCATGGCCTTTCCGATGAGTTCTTTTATTTCCGTCCGGCTTGAAGACGTTAAACTTAGCGCTAAATGGGAGGCAACCCATTATTTATTGCTTTCTTTTATTTATTTTTAGATTTGTAGTTTGTTTGATCTTTTTTTTAGTTTTGTTTTGTAGGTTGAGTGTTGTGTTGGTGTGCAAATGATGAGCTATGTGCATGGTGAAGCTCGAGGCTGTGATGGTGCTTTGGTGCTAGGAAATTCAAAGGACAATCGGTTGTGGTAGCTTGCTTCTTTGGTGAGCTACGTTGGTGATAAAATTCTAAGGTAACACACTCATCTCCAAACTTTGCATTCAACGAGATAGTTTCATTTAAGTTTGGGGGGAGATTTCGTGTGTTTACCTTCATTTATATTACACCGTTGTTTCTAGTTTTGGTGATTGAAATATCTTGTGGATTGTTGGTATTTGAGGCATAATCGATGGTGATTGTTGATTTTTTAAGTTTGGTTGAGATAGTTGGTATTAATTGATGCTTACTTGTTCATTTGCTTATGTGAAGATTTGTGATTGGTTTGGTGCTCTTAATTCATGATTAGACAAGCTTGTGAGCTATAGAGCCTTTTGACATTCATATATTTTGGTCTAATTTCTTTCTTGTGAGTATCATTCATGCCTGTGTGCTCTAGAACTTGCCAATTGTCTTGTTTGAGGCTACTATTTGTGTGAAATTTTTGAAAGTGATATAAGACCATCTTTGTTTTGAATAGTCACTTGACCAAATTTTCCATATCAAATGAAATTTTTCCATAGTTAGCCACTTTGAGCCTATTGACCTATTTTCTTTGGCAACCTACAAATTTAACCTAATTGTCCATCTTGTGTGAGCCTAATTTCCCATATGAACTAGTGGAGCTTGAAAGTTGACAAATGTGGTTGAATTGAGGTGAAATGTGAATTTGGTGGATTTGTTTGTTTGAAAAGTGAAAAGATAGAAAAAAAAAGATGAATTGTGAGTTATGCATAAAAAAGATTGAGTTGATGTGGAAAGAAAAAAAGATTGAAAAATAAAACTCTCTTGTGTACAAACATTTTGTAGAGCTTGAAGATCAAAAGTGCTAAAAAAGTTTTGGTGATGGAGAATGTGCTTAAAGGAGTGAGCAAATGAATTATGGGAGTTTGGAATTTAGTTGCAATCGGCCAATTGCAATTTTCCTCTTGAGATTTAGAGACGTTCCTAGGCGTCTTTATTCCTCGCTCCACTAGTTTACGAGTTACTTTATCCAAATCTTCCCTACCTTAACCAAAGAGCTTACATTACAACCAAATGTGAAGTCCTTATTGATTCGTGGATTGAACACTTTCATGTGGTGGAGAACTTAGACATTTGGCAAGCATATGGTGGTGCACTTGTGTGATTTGATGTTGAGAGCATACATTTCCTTGATATACACTTTGAGTGATGAGAGATACACTTACTTGTGAGGAAATTGTGAATTGAACACTTAATCTTGCATTGATTTGAGCATAACTTGTGAACTTGTTTGTGGATTTTCGTACCTCTTGGCTTGACTAGATTGAGGAAATTTGACAATCACTCATTCAATTTTGATTGAATTTCTTCGCAATCCTCCCACTTGTTCTATATTTCTTTCGTTGCTCGGGGACGAGCAACACTTTAAGTTTGGGGGGGTTTATTGGGTGTGAGATTGCTCGTATTTGTGCTCATTATTACTATATTATCGTAACATTTTGATGTGATTTTGGTCGTAATTGAAAGAAATTGTGCTACTAACCTTGTTGTCAAGAAATGTGTTCAAAGTGTAGGAAACAAGGTGAAATAGTCCATTTTAGAGGAAAATCGAGCATTGGCGCATGGGAAGTGAAGTTCGGTTGAAGGACGAGCAAGGAAAGCGAAGAAAAATAAAAGAAAAAGTACAAGGAGCAGAAACCACACTAGCGGCCGAGTGAGCCCACACTGGCGGTCGAGTGAATTGATTTCACACTGGCGGTCGAGTGAGCCCACACTGGCACCCGTTTGGGATCTGGAACCCAGTTTGGTTCTGATTTCCAAATTCACTCGACCGGCCGTTTGGAGTCACTCGGTTGACCGTTTGAACTTACGATTTTTGGGGAATTTCGCGAATTTTGAAGAACTTCAAGGACCCAATTGTTAATTTCGTCTCACACACTCTTCCAAGCTATAAATAGCTCCCCAATCAGATTGTTGAAGAGGTTTGGCTTCACTTTTTCACACACTCAAACCCTAGATTACCCTCTTAGGTAGATTTTTACATATTTTGCAAGTTTCATTCCATAGATTAGTTTCAAATTTAGTATTAAGGTTGGGTTCTTGAAGATTTTGGCTACATTCACTTGTAATATTCTAGATTGTTGAAGAATCATCAAGGTGACTTCCACCCAAACTCAATTTTGTCATATTATTGATATTTTTATGTCTCTTTCTAGTTCTCTTGTTGTTTTAGCCATGGGTGTTTCTTTAAACACCATGGGCTAAGCTTTTTATGCTTTGGGTGTTTGAAACCATGTGGATATTTAGTGTTGAAATTGTTTATGCTTTGATTATTGTTGATATTTGGATTGTTGCTTCTCTTATTGGGTTATATTGGTGCTTTGTGTATTAGCTTCTATTAATCCGTATTTTGAGGCATGTTTAGCGTAGACGAGAGTTATATGAACATGTTTAAATTTATGGTGTGAGTTGTTGGTATACAAAAGCGTTTATTATACTTTTAATTCGTCGAGAGAGGGTTAATCGTATTAGAACCCCCATTAGGAGACATTAAGTACTTGAATGGTTATTTCGGTAGTTGATGAGGATTAGGAAGATCTCTTATTACCGGGTTTGGGAACACCTTAGACGTAAGGCTATAGTACCCGAAGGGTAACGATTTTCATCCTAGCATCTTGATGCTCTTAGCAAATTCAAATTGAAGCATAAAAATGGTATAAACAATCCCACTAGATTTCACTAGGTAGAGAACACCAGAAGCATTCCCAACCTTTGCACTTCTCCGAATTTAGATTCGTAGTTGTTCTTTACTTTAATTGTCATTTTCTCGTTTTCTTAGTTTAGTAGTTAGTTTTCTTAGTTTAGTAGTTAATTTTACTTATTAGGATTGTGTTTAGTTTAATTTATTGTCTTTAGATTATTATTTAGCTTTAGTTTTGCATCCAGCTCCCGAAATCGTAGCTACATTAATTATGACGACATACAACTCTAGGGATCCATTGTACTAGCCCACCTCCCGTGGTTCGATACTACTTGGTCGAATATTTCCATTCCTACTACGAACCCTTATGCTTGAGGGGAAGTAGTTAGTCAAAATATAGTGACTAAAATTCATTCAAGTCAGGCGATTAGTTAAGGCGGGTCGGTTACCGACGGATCCCGTTCCGTCGGTAAACGTATATTTAAATTATTACGCGCCCGTTTAGTGGTTCACGTGAGGGCCCAATAATATGGCGCGGTTACCGACGGAAAATATCCGTCGGTAACCCTAATTTACAATACCGACTGAAAAAATCTGCCGGCCAATGACCCAAAAACGACACCGTGTAGAGAGTTCCGTGTGTTCGTCGGCATGCCGTCGATAAAGCCGACGGAATTTGAATTCCGTCGGCAGCGTCTTTTAACTTTCGATTCCGTCGATAAAGTGTCGGTAATCCGTCGGTATAGCCGACGGAAAGGTATCCGTCGATAAAACTGCGCGTTTTTGTAGTGTTTGAGTATTAACCGTGTCTAATTTCATACTTTCATTATGATATTATAATTACTATAAACTTTAGATATTAAAAAAATTGGACCTCCTAAACGCTAGGCAGCCCAAAAACTAACTGCTGTTGCACCATTGAGTATATAACATAAATTTCTGAATTTCTAATATTACAACTTTTATTTTGGGGTGAAGAGTCGTGATTGTCACGTGTTTATAAAGTGACTACTATCGATTATTTTTTATAATAATCCGTCTCACGTGCGGAAAACAATCACTGAGCTTAGTCTATTTTTCAAGGAATTAATTAACTTCTACGACCATTATAGTTGACAACATGACTCGATTGAAACTTATATTCTAGTAATCTTGTGCAAGTTGAAATGTGTATTTCCACCCAACTTCTCCTATCCCACCTTAGTTATGATGTAAACATATATATGAGAGGTAATTTATAGATTTGGTCCTTTACGTAATAATAAATTCTTCAATTACTTTAGTAATATCTTAACTCACGTCTCTTAAGTTCTAATTTGGTACATTCGCACCTAAAACTCAGTGTAGGTAACAAAGCATGCATGTGTTGAATCTTCGATTAGACCTTTAACCTGGATTCGAAATTCAGGTCTCGGTGCATTCTAAAAATACTTAATTAGTGAGGGTTTATATTCCTCACTGAGGACATGTTTGATAGCTTAAATTAAACCTTAATTAATTTCATCTCTTATAGTTATATATCATCCTAATCCAGTCTAATCAGTTTTTGCTATCAAACATGGCCTAAATAAAGACGGCTAATTTCCTCACTAATTAATGAAGGATATACCGAGGAAATATATTAAATAAAAATAAGAAAAAGGATGATGAAGGCTCGACCCCTCGCTAATCTGCTTAGGGTTTTAATTACTACCTCGCTAATTAACGAGGGACTTTAATTAATAATTAGCGAGGAGCATTCGGGTGTGGGACATAAGCTCTCTCTAAATCCCTCGTTATTTTATTTAGCGAAGGTTTTTCCCTTACTATATCCCTCGCTAAACAGGTATTTTTCTGTAGTGTTCCGAAGGTAACTAGTAAGACTACATATGCAAAAATTATAATAACAAGTATGCTCCATGGCCACTAATTATTAATACGGTGAGTTGCTGATAAATGTAAGAATATATATATACATAGACAGAGTGCAATTTCAATCGTGATAGTACTATGTATTTTGCACTCAAAAAGAATGGTAATGGAACTTGGAATCATATTGGGAGAAATTATAAGTCTATGTCGGCCATTAACTAATTACCACTAAATTTAAGTGATCTTTGATTTTTGGAATTTGATTGACAATGATATTGAAAGTGGTACTTATTATCATTATTATGGATGTTCATTGGTTTTAAAAGCGTATAAAAAGGTTGTGTGAAAAATGACACAAAAAATGTTCTACTATATCGTGACGAGTTACTTTTACAAATCGCCATATATTATTAATTGGCCGAATTCAATTTTATTTCTTATTAATTATTCTATCAATATATTTTTGTCTTTTTAACCGTAAAAGTCAATATTTTAAAATCAATTTGGGGATTTTTATGCCCTATGTCAAAATTGAACAATGATTCTTCCCCCATAAATAAATCTCTGAATTTGTGATGATTGAATTGAGAAATTAAAGGTAATGGGCTCAACGAGACGATGAGTTTTGGTATAGGATACAACCTTCGACTTATTGGAAAATGGCTGAAAATTGGTCAAGAAGTACAAATGAGTGTATGAAAAACCCCCAAGGAGTTGGCCTAGTGGTGTAGACTTAGAATTTAAAAGTGTACTCCTCTATAGGTCTCAAGTTTAAAACTCTTAAGATGCAAACATTTTATAAGGGGTCAAGTTTATACATAGCACAAAGTTCTGGCTTTAAACAGGGATTCCGCAAGTGGACGGTGAGATTGGTCCCCTGAATTAGTCGATCCTTGGATCGGATACTGAGGCATAAAAAAAATGCGTGTATGAATATATAGCTGATTCATCCAAGTAACACAAAATGTCAAGAATTGTGGTTATATGATTGAGAAATTTGAATGTAGCAATTGAACGGGACTAAACGAGACGAAGAGTTTGGTACGGGATGACACAACCTTCTACTCACCAAAAAAATCTAGAAAAATAACCATAATTGACACAAATTATCAAAATTATTAAAATAAAAGGCAAAAAGGAATAAAATTGAATCATACATGACGATTTATTTAATTACCTCCCAATGTGACTATAAGTTAATTGGATAAGGGGATGTTTGTTTTGGGATTTTGACGATTTTGAAATTCAAATTTCAGATTTCAAAATCTAGTGGATTTTAAAATTCTAATGACTTGTATGTTTTGGGGAAAATTGCACTTTTGATCCCGTAAGAATGAGGCAAATCACTTTCGATCCTTTTATATACACTTTTAGGCCTGTAAGAATTTTTCATTAATTTTAATGGCTGAAAATTTGCGTGATTTTCACTTTTGGTCCTATAAGAATGATGTCATTTCACTTTCTATCATTTTTCATACACTTTTAGTTCGATAGTAAATTTTTATCAATTTTAAAATTAAACTCAATTATGAAATTAATAATTATAATGCAAAATCCAAATATTAATTGTATCTAGAATGTATGAATCATTTAAAAATATGTAAATTAAATTTTATAAAATCTAAATAATTTTTTTTCTTCTAAATAAAATTGAAAACTGCCAAGAAAAAAAAATGAAATCCAAAAGTTAAAACAAAAATCATTAAAAATAAATTTAAATAAAATTTAAAAAAATATTATATATATATATATATGTCTTAATATCATATATTTAGGTTTATCACAATCTATTTCTTCTCAAATCACTTCATTTTAAAATCTCTTTTTTCTCATTAATTTCACTTTTTATTAATTTTTTTATAAATATGATTAATCTTAACCTTACATTTTTTAATCTCATATTTTAAATGCAGGTTTGAATATTAAAATTTAAATGAAATAGAATTTCTATATTCTTAATCATCATCTCCTCCTTTCAGCATTCTACTTTCTTATTATTTCATTTTAAGCTGATATGAACATGATTTCTTTTGTAGATTTCTCACTCTCTTTCAATTCTTTTATATTTTTTTTCTTTTGTAGATTTCTCTCTCTCTTTCGATTCTTTTATATTTTTTTTTACATTTTTTTTTTACAATTTTCTTTCTTTTTTCAATTATTTTCTTTTAAATTTTTCTTCAATTCTTTTTGGTTTAAATTTCTCTCTTTTTTTTATTATCTTCTTTTAAACTTTTTTTTTCCATTATTTTTCCTGTTCTTTCTCTCCTTTTTATCGATTTACAGTTTCTTTTGTAGATTTCTACGGATGATATTTCTCTTTCTCTCTCTTTTAATTCTTTTATATTTTTTTTATTTACAAAATTATACATATTTTAAATTTTATTTTTTCAATTAATAAATAAAAATATATTATAAATTAGCTTGATTTTTTTCGATTTTTTTTAAAATTGATTACAATTTTTTTTTCAACTGAAAATCGATTTTTTTTTTTAAATTGATTATAATTTTTTTTTCAAAATTTCAGTTGGGTCACTTAAAGATAAGTGTTTGTAAATTTTCAGTTGAGATAATCATGATTTAAATTAAAAGAAATTATTTAGTAATTTTAAATTTTAAAATTTTAAATTTCGTTTGAGTTAATTATTGTTTAGAATAAAAAAAAGTATTTAGTAGTCTAAATTTTTTGCATTATAATTTTTAGTATTGATTATTATTATCATTTTTTTTTTCAGAAATTATCATCTTCAAGTAAATTACAATTTATTTATTTTTGCATTATCTTCCTGTAGATTACAATTTTTGATTGCATCCAAAAAAAAAAATGTCAATGTGAATTTTTGGGTTATTATCTATTTCAAATTTTCATCCGTATTTTACTTTCTTTTTTTTTTTTTCGCTTTTACAATTTTTTTTAAATTTCTCTTTTTTTTATTTAATTATCTTCTTTTAAACTTTTTTTCCATTATTTTTCCTATTCTCTCTCTTCTCTCATTTTTATCCATTAACAATTTCTTTTGTAGATTTCTACTAATGATATTTCTCTCTCTCCTTTAATTCTTTTATATTTTTTTATTTACAAATTTATACAAATTTTAAATTTTATTTTTTCAATTAATAAATAAAAATATATTATAAATTAGCTTGATTTTTTTCGATTTTTTTTAAAATTGATTACAATTTTCTTTCAAAATTTCAGTTGAATCACCTAAAGATAAGTGTTTTAAATTTTCGGTTGAGATAATAATGGTTTAAACTAAAAGAAATTATTTAATAATTTTAAATTTCGATTAAGATAATTATTGTTTAGAATAAAAGAAAGTATTTAGTTAAATTTTTTTTTACTCAATATTATATCCGTAATTAAAATTAGTTTTGAAGATAAAGTTTTTTTAAATTCAATTTTCATATATAGAACCAAAATAAATTTACTTACTTAAAAATAATATAAATTTTGTAATAATTTTTTTAATATTCATTCATTTATATATTCATGTACCTTATCCTATGTGATTTAATGGATGAGACAAAAAATAATTAAATAACAATAAATTGGAAATTGAAAGAAAAAAAAATTATATTTTTAATAATTAAAACCAATATAAAATATGTAAATTTTACATAATTGATGGACTATCATCTTTGTCTAAATTAATTTTTAAGTTGTTAAGGTCAATATAGAATTTGATACCAAAAAATTAATTCTTATGTTGATGAAGATTAAATTAATATCCATAAATTTACGTGTTCACATTTATTATCGGTCAATAAATTCAAATTTTAAATTTCGAAAATCATGAATAATTAATTTTTTAGAAGAAATAACTATTTAAAGAATTGGTTGATATGTAGCTACGGACCTTCTAAAAGTAGTCAGAGTGTCGTATGACTATCGTAGTCAATTTAATCTGAACCATTAAAAATATGATTTAAAGACTTAAATCTGATGACCTGTTACCTTTTGTACTTTGTGTTGAAAATATTCAACGTATGTGTTGAAAATATGTGTCGTTTGTGTCGTATGGTGTCATATTTATAATTAATTAAAATATATAATTTTAAATTTACAATTTCACCCTTAATTTAATAAAAAGATTTATTATATTAATTAATTTAATTAAAATATATAATGGTAAAACTACTTATTTACCCTTATATTATTATTAAAATTAATAAAAAAATCAAATCAAATTAAATAAAAGTAGTTATAATGTATAACATAATGCGTAGGTTTTATTTAACACAACACTCTGCTTCAGCCCTTCCGCCGCCCGACGAGCAGCTGTTGGACCGTGCAACTGAGAATTCTTGCAGTACATATTTCTATTTACCCGGGTGACTGAGTATCGACCGTGCAACTGTGCACGGTTTTTGGACCGTGCAACTCAGAATTCTTCCAGTACATGTTTCTATTTACCCGGGTGAATAAGTATAGACCGTGCCTCTGTGCACGGTCTATGGACCGTGCAACTGAGAATTTGCAGTACATGTTTCTATTTACCCGGGTGATTAAGTATAGACTGTGCATCTATGCACGGTTGTTGGACCGTGCAACTGAGAATTCTTCAAGTACATGTTTCTATTTACCCGGGTAACTGAGTATCGACCGTGCAACCGTGCATGGTTGTTGGACCGTGCAAAATCAAAATTTTCGAAATTATATTTATTTTTTCAAATAATTATATATATAAATTATTTATGATATTTTACTGTTAAATCATATGTGTATCAACAAAATTAAAATTTCCATCTTTAAAAATTTCTCCTTAATCTCTATTCCATTTTTAAAAAATTTCCATCTTTAAAAATTTCTCCTTAATCTCTATTCCATTATTAAAAAAATTACATCTTTAAAAATTTTCATATCTTATCATTTGGACAAGGAACCTTCTTTTTTTTTTTTTTTTGAATTATATTAAATACCCATCCCTTTTTTCCCCTCCCCATGACTCGAACCCAGAATCTAAGGCCTAGGTAGTGGTGCTCTAACCTTGCTTTCGTTTTTCCTTCATAAAAATTAAAAAGACCTTCATTCAGTTGTTAACAAAGAACCCTAACACGTCTTCGATGGAATTGGGGAAGAAGGGTAAATTTAATTTTTGTATTTCTTAACAAAGAACCCTAACACGCCTTCGATGGAATTGGGGAAGAAGGGTAGATTTAATTTTTGTATTGGTTAACAAAGAACCCTAACACGCCTTCGATGGAATTGGGGAAGAAGGGTAGATTTAATTTTTGTATTGGTTAACAAAGAACCCTAACACGCGATGAAATTGGGGAAGAAGGGTAGATCCCTAACACGCGAAGAAATTGGGGAAGAAGGGTAGAACACGCGATGAAATTGGGGAAGACATACTACTACTGAGTACTTAATTTTTGTATTGATTAATTTTGTATTGATTAATTTAATTTATATATATATATATAATTGTGCTTAATATAAAAATGAAGGGTAGAATAGTAATTGTGCTTAATATATATATATCTTTACAATGTATATTTGACAGTATTTCTCTTTCCTACGTGGCTTACTCTAAATTTGTTTATTTTGAAATCCTGCAATTTCCTTCGTTTGATGTAACTGCTTATTTTATCTTTTTCTCTGTTTAATATTAATAAAAATTTGTGTGTAAAATTATTTCTCTCTCTCCGTTTTCTCTCTCATATCCCCTCTTCCTATCTCTCTCTAACCTATCTTCCCTCAAACTGTTCTTCTCATATTTTCGGAACAATTATGTTTATATTTTATCTCTGTTACATCTGTTTCACTCTTTTTTCCATTGTTTCTGTCTATATTTTTCTCGTCCCCACCTGAGCAGTCAAAGGCAGATCTGTTTATGTCTATATTTTATCTCTGTTACATCTGTTTCACTCTTTTTTCTATTGTTTCTGTCTATATTTTTCTCTTCCCCAATAAATCATGTTTGTAAGTGTAGGTTCCTTCGCAAATCTATTCAACAGCGCCTTCGAAGATGTACAGGTGCGTTCTTTTACTCAATCTTATTGATTTCCAAGTCATTTTTTATCTGTTTCTGTTTTTTTCCATTGTTTCTGTCTATATTTTTCTGTTCCCTAATAAATTAGGTTTGAAATTGTAGGTTCCTTCGCAGATCTATTCAACAGCGCCTTCGAAGATGTACAGGTTAACTTTCATGTATTTTTTTTTATCTCCGGCGTGTACACGTCGTTCTGGGTCCAATGTTTGCCCGCAAAAACACTGCCCTCCTCATCCGCGTTAGAGCCGAAGCTGATACCGGGTAATTTCTTTTACTCAATCTTATTGATTTCCAAATTAGTGTTATCACTGTTTATTTTAATTAAATTTCCCCGATCTGTTATGCCTTTTTACCGAATTACTTTGTTATAATTTTGTAGCGACATTGGAATGATAAAATCCAGCAAGAATTTCCCGTTATGCCTTTTTACCGAATTTCTTCCTTTTTTTATTACGGAGTATTAATTTTTCCAATACATGTATTGGGTTCATCGAATTTGGTGGGTATTTGTTTCTTCTTCCCATTCTTTTTATTATTACTTTGTTTGTATGTTTAATAGAATTGTAAGGAATTATATGTTTAATAGCTTGATTGTTTGCTTGATTGTTTTATAGGGTTATTAACATCAAATGTTTATGTTTTGTTTGTTAGAAACCATGGCTACTAATTCAAAAGCGATGTCTCCAATCCCATTTCCGCATTTTTTTTACATATATGATTTTGCCAATGACCATTTTCCTTGGAACGTACACCTGTCTATTGTTATTGTTGATCTTATTTTACATCTAAAATTTGTTTTGTAATATTATCAACATTAGATGCAGCACTGATTGCAATAGTTGAAGGCTGCTTGCATCATTTAAATGTTAGTGGTTGTGAAGAAATCGGAGATGTTGGAGTAATACTTATTACAAAAGGCAGCTCTCAAATCATTTCTTTGGACATAAGTGTTCTTCAGGTTTTAAATTCAACTCATTTTGTTTTTTTACATAAGTGTACTTTAGGTTTCAAATATACTGTCTATTACTTAATTAATGCATAATTTCACATTATTGGATAAAACATTAGACACTATAAAATAAGGTCTATTGTTGACCTTATTTGTTATATGAAATTTCTTCTGTTATATTCTCAGGATTTGAGATGCAGCACTCATTCCAACAACTCCAGCTCCTGCTTGCATCATCTAAATGTTAGTGGCTGTGGTCAAACCGAGATGCTGGAGTAATAGTTATTGCACATGGCAGCCCTCAACTCATTTCTTTGGACATAAGTGTTCTTTCAGGTTCATATATACTCTGTCATACTTAATGAATTCAGAATTTCACGGAAAACATTAAACAATTTATACTCTGACAAAAATTAAATCACATATATAATTTAACAGTTAATCTTATAAAATTAATAAATCACTTTATTTAAATAATAATAATTAATTATTCATAGCAAATTATTTCCATTATTCTAATTGTTCTCTTATCTAAAAATGGGTTATTCATTCATACTATTCACAAAGTTGGTTTTCAAACAGAAGTTATAAAACCACCACATTTATCGTATCTAATTACACAACAATTTTTTTATTAACTGAACACCATTTACTGGAACTGTTTTCCCTATAAATAACACTCATCTTTTTTAATCACATTTTGACCAATTACATATTATTACCTCTAAAAAGGAAACTTGGAGAGTCAAGGTTCAAGTTCAGCGATGTTGGATCGTCCCCTCTTTTGATGGTATCAATCCGAAACAATTTTTAGAAATGTTACTCATTGATGAACAAGTAAGTGCTCATAATATTTAAATTATTGAATTATTTAATATGTATTCTTTCAGCACATGTGTATCCACCACGTTTTTTTATTGTGAAATTCGCAGCACTGCAGTACACATTTTTTTCTTCGGGAATTCATTTTTTTTTTCGGGAATTCGCAGCACTGCACTATTTTCATAAAATCTATATTTACTGAAATTCTCTATTTTAACATATCTCTTTCAACACTTCATTACTTAAACTCATTTTATTGAACCTCATTACTTTATTTTACAGCTAATGCAATTTTATATTTGTATGTAGGGCACCAAAATCCAGACAACTGTACTTAAGTACCTAATAAAACGATATGAAAATATTGTAAGAGAAGGGGTCACGTACAATTTATACAACTTTGGTGTAGAAAAGCCTTTGGGACATATATTGACTGCCAAACACCCTTACAAACTTACTTTCCATCACAACACAGAAATGAGAAGGTCTTCTCCATTTCAAGCAACACCACCTCAGTTCGATTTTATTTCCTTTGATGATATAAGGTCGCAATCTGAGTATGAGGATAGAATTCTGCGAGGTAACCTCAATACACTCTTAATTTTATTATCAAAGTAATCAACAACTTATGTAATGGGTCCCAATTGTTGTTAACGTTTTTTTTTATTTGGATTGATTTTCATTATGATGTTCCACTGCTGTTTTTTTAGATGTAATGGCATGTGATGTTCATATTTTTGACGTGAACACAGTGAGTGTCCATGGTAAGTTGAAAAAAAAGCTGGAAATGATTGTTCAAGACAAATGGTATGTCCTCAATTATTCTATTTTTTCAATTATAATTAATACACATTACCATTAATGTTACATTGTTTAATAAATTGTTGTTATTATGTATTTAAGGTCCATAACGTCAAAGGTAGGTAGGAAGACGGTAGAGAGAGGATAAAAATTGTTTAACAATATTAATGAATGTTATGTTGTATTTTTTTACATTTAATGGGTTATTTAATATATTACGAATTTGCAGATATTGATAGAGTTATGTCTATTTTGTACATTTGATGTTGATATAAATGATAATGTGTGAGAAAGATCCACATTTACATCGCAATAACTTCATAAAAATTAAAAGAATATTGAAGTGAACTTCACATAGAAGTTTTTATAAAATATAGTGTATAGAAGTTTTTATAAAATACACTGTATAATATTTAGTATTGAAAAATATAGTATTGCCAATGATAGTTTCTAAATTTGAATGTGCAATTTTGGCCGTGCCAACGTAGAGTGTTGTGTGAATTAGTTTGGATGAAAATAAGTTAATGTATTTATAATATTTGAAAAAATTGTTTTAAGCACCAATACTTTGTTATATAATATCCACTTTTAGGGCGAACTCAATTAAAATGTGCAATTTTGGCCGTGAAGTAGACGATGGTTTGTAAAAACATTAATATTGAATTACATAATATTATTGCCCACGTAGACATTATTGAATATAAATATAATATTCCATGGTAAGTACTATTTATTGTGGTATTCATAACACTCCCTCTGAATATGTAATTCTATGAATGACAAGGACCTGCAACTCAATTCTATGAATGACACTACAAGTGGTATTCATAACACTCCCTCTGAATATGAGCAGGTACTATTTATTGTGTCTGTAAATTTATTGAACATTTGTGTACAACATTGTGGAAATAATTACGCCATATTTTATATGTATCCAGGTTGCGTCGTCCTCCAGCAGTCATAACAAGGTTGTTGATCAAACAGATGTGCCACCACACTGTAACAAGAGAAAGTTAGTTGACGAAGATTGTGATGTGAATTCTGAATTACCTGCTGACCCTGATATGTGTAAAACAAACTACCTGAAGTAGCTCAGCATTGACAGCAAATGATTCACAGAAGTTGATCGTATGCATTACCTATTACTGCATTATCCCTGTACTCAGTATCATTATTAGATGTAATTTCCTGTATTTAATGTAATAATTTGGCATATTATATTTATATTCAATAATGTCTACGTGGGCAATAATAACAACAATTTTAAATATGCCGTGAAGCAATATTTTTTATTTTATTTTTCATTATATGCAGCCTATTCAAAGATGATGATGCTAATCAGAGATGATGGTAACGAAAGATTGGATAGAGAGTTTGGTGGGTTAACATTCTCTCAATTTATATTTAATTTTTGTGATTCAATATATATGACATTATATTCCAAAATCTTATTTTTCTTTCCCGTTTCAATTTTCAGATTAATTGATTGTGAAAATTGCAGCTGGAGATTTCAGATTAATTGATTGTGAAGATTGCAGCTGGAGATATGGTCTCTCTTAAACCTGGTCTATGTTCTTTTTTTATTGATTTAATTGTTACTGAGTATTATTTGTAATTTCTACATTTCTCTGTGAACTTTTTTTTTTCCTTGGTTTAACTGTTATTATTTGTAGCTCCACATTTTTAATTATCGAGTTATTAACAATGAGAAGAAAAGACATTAGTTGTCCTATTGAATTTGTATAATTGTTGAAATTTGCAATTTCTATGACCCTAAATTTATTATGCAAATTTTCTAAAGAAAATAAAACTAAAATATGTGCATGGTAATAACTTTATAAAAAATTAAAGAAAGTTGAAGATAATTTTACATTGCTCAAATAAATTTAATTAATCTATTACATTTTTATTATGAATTAGCAAATTTTTTATATATAATATTAAGAATATCTCCAAATATTAATCTTTTTATTTATTACCTTTTTAATTTTTCTTTTAAATAATTTATAATTAATGTTGATAATAAGTTAGTGTTATTATACATATAAATCAAAAAATTACTATGATTAATTTAAATTAATTATTTTAAATAAAGTGTTTGAATTTTATTTAATCCCGCGTAATAATAAGCGGGTACTGCACTAGAGACAAAAAGGTACGTGAAAAATAATGTCGCGAAAACCCGCATGAAATCTTTGAAATATTATTATTTTTACTGCACTAGAGACAAAACTTTGAAATCTCGACTGTTAATTGTCCCAAATCGAACCATAATATCTCTCATTATATCATTTGTTTATAACTTTAATTTATTGTATTACGGTTCAAATTATACGTAGTACCAAGTTTATGCCTAATTTTTAATTCATTTATTTGTTTGAGAGAGTTCTTTATTCAAAATATGTAACTCATTTCTTTTATATATAATTAAATACTCTATTGTTTATTAAACCGCACGAAACTCGATCAGAATTCCTATCAAGGACGAAACTCGATCAGGATTCGTCGGAAGCAGAATTCCTATCAAGCACGAAACTCGATCAGGATTCGACTGTAACTCATTTCTTTTATATATAATTAAATACTCTATTGTTTATTAAACCGCACGAAACTCGATCAGAATTCCTATCAAGGACGAAACTCGATCAGGATTCGTCGGAAGCAGAATTCCTATCAAGCACGAAACTCGATCAGGATTCGACGAAACTCGATCAGGATTCGTCGGAAGTCGAGAGCCGTCACCACAACTATTTTATAGGCAAAGTTTCATTCTTCTTATAACTCATTTTCATATATAATTAAATACTATATTATTGTTTATTATTAAGCATAAGAAGTCGACAACCGTCATCACAACTATTTTATTGGTAAAGTTTCATTCTTCTTACTATAATTCTAGAATATTGTAGATGAGATATTTAGGGATGGGATGATTTGAGATTCATTCCAATCCATATACTTTGTGTAGAATTATGGAATCATCTTCTTATTGTTTATTTTTGTACAGAAAAGAATAAATTCACCGACCCAATGCTCCAAAACCAGTGCGAAAATATTTGAGGGAGTATTTTGTTAAATCAAATCATCAATTCCTAATTGAAGACATGAACGTGTTGATTAAGACAATTTTATGTTTATTTGCATTTTGTAATTTTCTTAGATAACTTTTTTACTAGGCTTCTTTTAGCTTTTTCTATTTTAATTGTATATTTACATTTTTTTTAATACTAAGAACTATCTCTTCACTGCACTTTATTTGTCTGACAGAATATGTTTGTGGATCAGCAACTAAATAGATTTAGTATCATAATATTTTATTTTTACTTTTTGAGTTTATGTAGATTAGTATATTATAATCTTTTTGTAATTTTTGGATTTATGTAGATTCAATATAATAATTTTTTTTATAATTACTATATAACTAATTTTGATATATCTTTAATACATATATTTGGATCTTTATTAAGAATACGTGTTTATAGAGCAGTGCCTTAATTTATTTAATGGTTTTGCCCACCATTGAGAAATTGCTCCAATCATTTGAAGTTTTATTAAGAATAGTATTTGCTCCAAATTAAACTTGATCAGAATTTCTAATTAATCAAAACTTAGTCGAGGGTCGAGGATTGTCATCACAAAATGTGATATATAACTTGCTGCTCAGATTGATGAAAATGGGTTTGCACAATTTTTTAAACAATGTAATTTTATATATTTTTTTTGTATATATTTTTAAATAGTGTAATTTTTTGTTTTATTTGTATTGTACGTGTTAAAATTTTTTTTTCTTCAATTTTCTTCCTTTTTATGTTTTTTATTTTAATTATTCCCGCATATTATGCGGGTTGTGCACTAGTATATATATATATTTTTAAAAAAATATTTTAATAATAAAAGGGTAATATAGTAAATAACAAAATACAATTAAAAAAATGATTTAATTAATTAAAACCTGTATAACAGGTAGGCGGTTCATACGAAGCATACGACGCCACGTGGCGCATTTCGACGCGCTGACTATATAGTCACTTTGTACTATTTGACTACATTAAGAAAAACCCATGTAACTAATCACAATTATATTTTAATCAAGGGTATTATTGTATTAACATGCTAAAACGCGATTCCCCGTAAATCTGAGGAAAACAAAAATATTGCTATAATTCTTTAAAAATCAAGTTTATATTCATTCACTTATATTTAAAGGTGATTACTGATAACCCCGTCATTTTGGTATATATTGGAGTAATTTTTATCGGTAAAAATAATAATAATAATAATAATAATAATAATAAAAAAAAAAAACGGACTTACCTTAAATATTTATTCACAATTTTTTTTATATATACAACATTAATTTGTAAAATTTCCAATTATATTAATAAAATTAAATGTCACGGTTTTTTTGTCTGCTAATACATATGCCATTATTTTTCAATACTAATTAAACCATAATATATTCCTTAATATTTGAGATTGATTTGGAATAAAACAATTAATTTAATTTAATAAAATAAAAATTTTTCTTAAATGAAAGAAGTTAAAATTTCGAATACAAAATTTAATTTAATAAAAAAAAATCAAATTTTGTGTAAACATTATGGATGTTCAATTTTGGTCAATCTAAAAATTCAAATTTTAATTTTCTTAAATGAAAGATTTCATTTAGTTAAATATTCAAATATTTAAATTCAATATCCCTTAAATTAATCGATTCAAATAACATATTACCATAAAAATTATTTAAAATTTTCATGTCCTTAAAATTTTCCATAAAACAGAAGAACCTTTTTTATCGGTAAAAAATTCCTTGACTTTTTTTTTTATGGATTTGTGTCCATCGCCTATGTGCGGCAATAAATTTTTATTTTTATTTATATTTAATTTAAACTTAATCTAATATCAATGTTTTATTTTTTTTATTCATATCAATATTTTTTTTATATTTAATATTATCTCTATCAAATTAGCTAACTAAGCCATCAATCTTTTTTCAAATCTTTACATCACCATTAATTTTTTCTCAAGAATCTCATATCAATATTTTATTTTTTCCGTAACTAACGTCATTAATCTTTTCTCAAATCTTTCCATTAATTTTTTCTCAGAATCTCATATCAATATTTATTTATTTTATCCGTAACTAACGCCATTAATCTTTTCTCAAATCTTTCTATCACCATTTGATTTTTCCTCAGAACCTCTTCTCCACAACTGTAGAAACTCTCAGAATCTCTTCTGTTCAATTTGCGTATGATTATTTGAAACCTTATATCTATACAGGAATGGAAGAAGAACAAGATGATGCAGTGTTTATCCCACAGGTTGCAACTAATTTTATTCCAAAAATTGGATAGAAATTTCAAACATCAGAAGAAGCATTTGAATTTTATAATGCATATGCGAAAGGAGGAGGCTTTAGCATACGTATTGGGAACAGTAAGAAGGATAGCGATACGGGTAATATTTGTTGGAAAATGTTTGTGTGCTCAAAGGAAGGAAAGACAAATGAAAGTCATAAAAAGAAAAATGATGTGGCACCAACCAACAGGGGAAAGAAACCGGAGACTTACTCGATGTGAGTGTCAAGCAAAAATGACAGTTAAGAGATCTAAGGAGGATAATACATGGCTTATTAGTTACTTTATTGAGCAACATAACCATGCTTTGATGACTCCTAGTAGAGTTCATCTTTTACGATCTCATCGAAAAATATCTACGGTTCAAAAAGATCTTACTAAACAACTTTCAGAAGCTAATATACCTGTATGTCAGCAAGTACGGTTGTTAGAGATAGATGTTGGAGGTCCGTCACAAATTGGTTGTTTGGAAAGGGATATTAGGAATCATAAAAGAAGGGTTGAAAGTGAGTTTTTCGGGCATGATGCTGAAACATTAGTTCAATATTTTGAGATGGAAAAAGAGAAAAATGTCAACTTTTATTTTGCTTATGAAACAGATGATGCAGGGGTTTTTCTCAGATGTTTTTGGGCTGATGATGATTCAAGAAGATCATATGCATATTTTGGTGATACAGTAGTCTTTGATACAAGTTATAATACAAATAAGTATAGCATGGTGTTTTCCCCCTTCGTTGGAGTCAACCATCATCGTCAAACTACTATGTTTGGTTGTGGATTGTTAAGTAATGAGAAGATAGATTCTTTTACGTGGTTATTTTCTAAGTTCTTAGAGTGCATGTCAACCCAGACACCTCCACGTGTGATTATTACTGATCAGGATACAGCAATATCACGAGCTATTTCAGTTGTGTTTCCTGACACGATGCATCGATTTTGTTTATGGCATATACTTAACAAGTTTTCTGAAAAATTGAACGCTCGTGTATTCAAGAATTACTATCACAAACTATTAAATATTATTAAGGAGTCAGAATCAGTTGATGAGTTTGAAAATCGGTGGTTGGAGTTGATGAATTCTACTGAGCTAGAAAGGAATGAGTGGTTGAGTAATATGTATGAAATTCGAGATCGATGGGTGCCTGCATATTTTAGACACGTCTTTGCTGCTGGTATGTCTAGTAGCCAGAGAGTTGAAAGTAACCATTCTTTTTTTAAGAATTATGTTAACCATAAAAATTCTTTGGTAGATTTCATTACTCGTTTCAATAGAGCAATTGTTCACTAGAGGCACGAAGAGTTAATTGCAAATCACAATGATTTGCAATGAAGTACCACGCATGACTACAAGATTTTTTATGGAGCAACAAATGTCTTCAATCTATACAAAAACAATATTTTTATTGTTTCAAAAGGAGTTGCTGGACAGTATGATGTATACTTGCAAACCGATTTCGAACACAGATGAAACTCTTACATACGCAGTGCAACGTTTTGATCCAAACAAAATTTTTAATCGACAACGTAAGTTAACACATCATTTATCATCTTATATAGTTTCATGTAGTTGTCAGTTATTTAATTTTGAAGGATATCCATGTCGTCATATGCTTTGTTGGATGCGGGTTACTCAAGTAATGATGTTGCCAGATAAGTATATTGTGCATAGATGGACTAAGAAGGCAATAAATTTTATAGTCGATGGGTTAACACCAGCCTCTGTAGAAGATCAATCTTTCATTTCAAGACGTAGGTCATTGGCCCAAGTTGCAATGCGTTTAGTTGATGAATGTTCTTTAACAGAGACTCGCACAGATTTTTTAATTGAAGAACTACAAAATCTGAAAAAAAAGATTTTAATTGAAGAACTACAAAATCTGAAAAAAAAGATAGCAAAAATTGATGATGATGGTAAAAATAATAGATAAATAAATGTGAGCAGTGAGTTTTCACATGATGTTCAAGACCCACTTCCTGTTCGTACTAAAGGATGTGGCAAACGACTTAAATCATCAAAAGAGATATCAATGGCACAAAGCAGTAGGACATGCAGTGTTTGCAGTCGAAGCGGCCATGATAAACGAACCTGTATAAACTTTTACGGGAGCATCTTATACATTACCATCAATTTATATCTTATTGTTTGCTGAGTTTTTTTATTATTTGTGTTTTTATTTTTTTATTTTTTTTTGTGGAAAAAAGATTTTGAAAAAAAATTAATGGTGATGGAAAGATTTGAGAAAAGATTAAATGGTGATAGAAAGATTTGAGAAAAGATTAATGGCGTTAGTTTGATAGACATAATATTAAATAAATTAAATGTAAAAAAATATTTTATAATTTTTATCCGGATAAAATAAAATATTGATATGAGATTCTGAGAAAATTTAATGGTGATGGAAAGATTTGAGAAAAAATTGATGACGTTAGTTAGCGTAATTTGATAGAGATAATATTATTGACGTGGTAATGCACATAGGCGATGGGCACAATTGGTGGGCTCTATATCATTTCCGTATACAATATTTCATTTATGAATATAACTAATTAAGATAAATTGAGATAAAAATTTACGCATCAAACTTGAATCAAATTTAATTGAAACATATTTTTTGCTCCCTTAGTTATTGTTTTATTACAATGTAAAAATGTGGTACTCCCTGCGTTTCACAATAATTTTCAAACTTTTTTTTTCGAGACGTTCCACAATAATTTTCTCACTTTTAAAATGGAAAACCATTTATAAACTATACCTTCACAATATTCTCAATTTTACACAAAATGTCATTACTTTTGATTCACGCATACGTACAAACAAGTCAACTAACTCTTTTTTTTTTTATATATATATAAAAGTTTACATAATTACCCTTAAAACTCTACCCATTACTATTACACTTTTTTAATCTGCATGTCTATCTACATTCGAAACAAATAAAGTACTATATATAGGGCAATATGTGCTACTGTAAGAACAATAACTCAAAATCACAAGTAGGTATTCCAAAATATTTTACATTGTAGTAGCACAAAATCATATTTTGATCGTATAGTAAATAGCATAATATTTTGGTCTTGCTATCCGCAAAGTTTAAAAAATTTTCTCATATAGTAAAACATATTTTGAAACACCTATATATAATATCCAAGAATTTTTAATATTATTTTAATTAAATATATTTTAAGTGTAATATATTTGACACAAGTATTATTTTTAAACTAAAACACGACTCAAATGCTATGGTAAGATCCATCCATCTCACATCTTTGACTTATGACTTTTCAGCCTATAAATATATACCTTTCACAAGAGGATTTTTTTTTTTTTTTTTCATTCTTTGGAGAGAGAAAATGCGGAAGAGTATGTGAACTATCTTCACGCTAACTTTTTTTTTTTTTTTTAATGTTAAATTGTCGTGCATATAAAATATAATTCTTTTTAAAAAATACTTAACTTTTAAAAAGAATATGCAAAATAATTATATTATTTTTATATATAATAAACTTTCTAGTCATAATAGTAATACTCATGGCACTTTCCATTTTAAAATTCTCTCAAAAACTTTTAAACCATTAACATGAAAAAATATACACCCTCCAATTTTTAATAAGTGTCACTTTAATTTTTTTAACTAATTTTAAAATAAGTGGCATTCTAGAATTTTTTTCTTTAATTTTGACTATTTTACTCTTATTCATTTATCATAAATAAATTCTATAAATATTGTTTATACTAAAATTAATTTAATTTATGAATACTAACTATATTCTTAACCACATTCTTTATAAAATAAAAATTATATATTAAAATTAGTTATAATTAATGAAGAGTAATATAGACCACAATTTATAATTTTAATTTGTTGAAAAAAAAGCTTAAATGAACCTTCTTGAAAAAACGGTGGGAGTAGTTGATTTCTCTAAGGTTGCAAGAAGTCATACATCCAATAAGATACACTCTAACGACTTTGAGAATCTTGGTAAAATTTATTCTATGTTCAAACAAAGTATATATTCGCCTCCATACCAAATCAAATGCAACAATGGATAATGTATAACTAATTAGGGAAATCTCTTTCGATCGTTTATACAAATAAAATATTACATGTTGGAATAATCTAGAATAACCAAGATAAGATATACATTTCATTTCAAAGATAAAATTTGCATATTCAATTCCTTAGAATTCGTTTCACTTTTATAGAGTATGGAGAATAAGACTTTTTTTTTTGTTTACTTTACTGAAATTAAACAGAATTCTTCTTTTTCAATTACACTATTTTTTAAAAAAAATAATATACATATCCCATTACGTAAACAAATTATCTTACGTTTTATGTTTTTGGCAGTTGTGTTTTTATTATAGGGATATGAATTGAATTTATTTTTTTGACGGGAATATATGAATTGATTATATAACACATATAGATACATTTATTTCAATATTTATACACATACATACTAATTAAATACTTATAACATCAAAATATTATTTTGTGTAAATGTGATTAAAAAAAAATCCACATAAACAAAATACAATCCATAAAACACTTTTCCACATTTACGTATTCTATTATTCTTCTTGTTGGGATTTTTCCTTCATTCAATTGTACAAAATGAAAAGTCCAATACTCCCCCGCACTAGGGGTGACGGGTGTGCATCGGTCGAAAATCGGACCTAAATTGGTTTGGACCGGAACCGAAATCCACCCAAATGGATGGATCAGAAATCGGACTTGAATCAATCTGGTCCAGACTACGGTCCGAATTTGGACCGTTTTAGACCAATTTTTTTTTCCCTCTTTTTTAACTCATTCGTACATAATTTTTTACGTCCAATGTAACAAATTAATACAAAATATTCAAAATCAATATACGTTCCATAGGAATTAATACAAGTCTAAAGAAAAATACTTTAGGTACTCCCATGAAGAAAAAGAATTATATTTATGTTATGCATATTCATATAAAGGTCTTAAATTTTATCAATATTTTAATAAAAAATATAGGTATATAATTTTTGAAAAAGTGTAATAATTTTTTTTTAAAAAAAATCGAGTTTCCGGACCGATAAATTCCGATTTTAGATTGGACCGGATCGAAATCCGGAATTCTAAATTTTGATGGACCGAAGATCGGACGGATTCCGATCCTTTTCTCGGTGCAATCTTTTTTTTTGCACACTCCTACCCTGCATGAGTTTATAATCTTTTTATTTTTGGTGTTCCAATACAAGCTTTCTATGCTATTTTTAGATAGTGGCGGATCTAGTAATTTAAATTTGGGGTACGATAAATATTTTTTTAAATATTATTTAATAGTATATAAAGTCTTATCCATTGGTGTACATCAATGACTTCTCTATTGAAATTGCTGGAGCTTTTGACTATTAGAAAAGAAATGTAATTACCTAGACTAAGAAAATATAGACATAGAGATGAAATTAAAAAAAAATATACTAACACGTTATTATAAGACATTGTGAATAGATCGAAATTCATCGTGCTAATAGATGAAAAGAGAAAATGAGTAAAAATTGAAAGATAAATAAACAAATGCGTAAAAAATATACTTAAATTAAGTATATTTTGGCTCACAAAAAGTATTTTTATAAAAAAAGATATACTCCCTCTGTCCAAATTCTTTTATGCCTATTTTTTAAGTAAATTTTTTAATAAATATTAATTAATTTATATAGTAGATAGATTATTTTTATTTTGGGTACCACTCTTTTATGGTAGTTCCGGCCACTGGCCCATGACATCAAATAATTATCCTATTTTTTTAATTTATTATTCTATTTATATTAATTTTGTTCCATTAATTATTAAAATATTCCTTTAATAATCACATCACTTGTACGAATATTATTTTTTACTCCCTCACTTTAATTTCATTATTCCCACTTTTCTTTTTTTGTTGTCCAATTTTATTATGCCCATACCCTTTTTGGAAACAATACTATTCATACTACTTTATCTCTACCCTTCTACCATCACTTATTTACCCACTTTGCTATTCACTTTATTTATAAACAATCATTTATTTCTAAATGGACCCCACAATACCACATCATACTTTATGAATAAACTAATCAATATTCATTAAAACCCGTGTCCTGAGAAGTGGACATAATAAAATTGACCGTAGGGAGTACTATTTTATATATTTTTAATCAAATTAATTGTACTACATCACATTGTATATTAATATTTTTGTCATAGGAAGCTTCTCTAGGAGGGAGTATATAGTTGAAGAAGGAGCATTTTCGTCGCACGCATCATTAATTGTAATAGTAATAATAATAATAATAATGTATTGGCATTTTTATTTGACTTCCAATTAGAGAGAGTACAAAATTCCAGCAACATTACAATATGGTACCAACATGCATTTCTATAAAACCCCCCCACTAAGCCTTGTATTGAAACCACACCACAACATCATGAGTTTCACAAAAAACCTCCCATTTTTAGCTTTTATTCTCACAACATTAATCTTCACTCCCACCTATGCCGCCAATTTCGCAATCACTAACCGTTGCGGCTACACTGTCTGGGGAGCCGCAAAAAACGGGGGTAGAAGAATCGACCCCGGTCAAACCTGGTCACTCAACGTGCCTGCTGGCACGTCGAGTGCCAGGATTTGGGGGCGGACCAATTGTAACTTCGACGGGAGTGGTCGGGGCTCGTGCCAGACAGGCGACTGTGGCGGGCTCCTCGTTTGTAATCCATCCGTCTCGGGCCGACCCCCGTTGACCTTGGCAGAATTTACCCTAAATGGCGGTAATAATCAGGACTATTACGATATCTCGGTTATAGATGGGTTCAATATTCCAATGTCGTTCAGGCCCACAAATGGAGGCTGCCCTAGTCTCAGATGCACCGACCCAAACTGCCCCGATGCTTACCACCAACCTAATGATGTTAAAACAAAAGCTTGTCCTAGCGGTACCAACTACATAATTGTCTTCTGCCCTTGAATAATTATGCACTGTATGTATGTATGCACGTGTACGTGTACAATAATAACGAATTGAACTTATGAACTTATGAACGTAATGTTAAGTTACTAGTCAGTATACTTCAATCCGTTTTATAATACTTGTCATTTTTATTGTTTATATAGAATTAAAGAATATAATTTTTTTTATATAAATTTATCCTTTATTATCCATGAAAGATGAAAGAGAAAAATGAGGCAAATTAAAATAAAAGGAAACCAGCGTAAATAAAAGAGAATGAAAGATAGATGAAAAAAAGTATATTGAATGAGAAATTTCAGGAAATGTAAATGTGAAAAAAATAGCTAAAATTATAAACATTTTAATTAAAACAATATTCAAGCCCAAATATAACAATTAATTAATTGTCGATTAATCGTCATGAATTACGTACTAGTTTATATATTTCTAATTTTAAATAATTTTGGGGCATTTGTGTCAATTAATTTCTTACACGGGGGAGAATATATATTGTGGAGTATTAAAGTTCGGTCAACGTAAGTTATCTAGTTTTCGGACAAACTCTATCTATCCAAGTCTAATTTTGTTTTAGCAAAAACTTCAAACAAGTGATAACAATCTTCTTTCAAGCATTTCATCGAACACCTAGACTACTCATATATATATAATATTACTGATAATTCCATCAATGGAACCCTCCAAGCATGCACATGTAAGTCAAAATTCATTATGATAAACATTAATTTTGCAACCTACAGGAAATAGATAACTAATTAGCTGGCTATCATAAAATGAAAAGATATTTTATTATTAATAAAAAGAGAAAATTGCCAAATTTGCCCATCGGGTTAGGAGTACGGTAGTGAAAATTGCCCGTCACGTTTGGTAGCAATTTATGCCTCAAGTTACCATTTTTTTTCAATTTATGTCCAAAGTTGTCAGAAAACATAATTTCTCTACTTTTTGTAGTCATCATCAGTGGCGGAACCAAAATTTTAAATATGGGGTACGATTAATAAATAATTTTAAAATATGTATACATAGTTAATATCTTATATTTGAAATGCATAATATTAAATATGAAAATAAATAAGATATTAGTTCAAATAGAATTAGAAGTACAATTACAACTAGGTACGTCGAATTTTCATATTTTGAAAGCTATTTATTACACTGTTATCGAGAATTTGTAGAAACACATTATTTTTCAATGAAAGTGACCAAACAATATGATATAATTGATCAATTTCACTAACTATTTTTACACGATTCATTAAAAAATTACTCTTCCCAACTCTATATAGTACCGAAATAATTAACATGAGTGATATATATTAATTAATAAAAAATTAGCATAATAACTTACATAACTTCGAAAGAATTAATTATAAATATAGGACAATTAATTTCATAAACCTATTAAATATATATATATATATATACTAATCCATCCACAAATATAATCAATTAACCTAATAATCTACTTCAATTTACACTAAAATATTATCAATTAACCTAATAATTAATCTACTTCAATTTACACTAAAATATTAATTATATATAAGGTTATGAATTAAAAAGAAAATAATTTATAATAAGCAGAAATTATCTTGGGTTGGTTAACACGAAGAAAAAAATGGCCCAAACCAAATAAAAGCTTAAGATATGCAATTTTTTTTTTTTAACACATACTAATATATGAAACGAGATATTTGGGATTGGGGGTACACTTGTACCCCATGTCCCTTAACTAAGTCCGCCACTGGTCATCACTACCATTTTTCTACAAGTCAAATTATTCGTCTCTCCAAACCATCGAATTTATACCTCCAATTGGTTGTTTTTTACAATTCCACAAGTTTTAAGTTTGAATGATTTATTCATATCAATTTTCTGATAATCAAAATTCGACCTTTCTTCGGGAGGGTGAAAATAAAATTAATGAAATGTATATATCGCATCGAGATGGTGAAAATAAAATTAATGAAATGTATATATCACATCGAGATGTGTTAATAATCCAACACGGTGAAACATTAAAGAAAGTTGGAATATAGGAATAAAACCGGTGATCAAATATCTTATCAATTTTGAAATACTCCATAAATCATTAAAATTATTAAAGGTGGCAAAAACTCGTGTGAGACGAATCCTTTTAACCCATATTTCAAAATTTTGGGTAGGATAACCCATACTCCCTCCGTCCCGTGATTACTTGCACACTTTCCTTATTTGGCCGTCCCAAAATTACTTGCACACTCTTAATATGGAAATACCCCACAAAATTAATACCCTCCAAACATCATTTTATTTTCAAAATTGTCACCACCTTTTTACATACATTTTACTTTACA
The DNA here is from genome assembly GCA_963675135.1 of Galeopsis tetrahit. Classification (NCBI taxonomy): domain Eukaryota; kingdom Viridiplantae; phylum Streptophyta; class Magnoliopsida; order Lamiales; family Lamiaceae; genus Galeopsis; species Galeopsis tetrahit. Next base: position 36,160,099 of record OY776130.1, on the reverse strand, counting down.
CCTCATCATATCCACTTTACACCTCACCAAATCACCTAAAATACCCCTCTTTTATCTTACATCATCAACCACTAAATTCACTTTTCTTAAACAATGTGCCGGTCAAACCGTGCAAGTAATTTTGGGACGGAGGGAGTATTTTTTTTTTCAAATTTTGGTTTGTAAAAAAAGTGATAATGTTTAAGTAAAAAGTGATACTCAATATTTTTAACAAAAGTGATTATCACTTTTTATTTAAACACTATCACTTTTTACACAAACATTATCACTTTTTATATATGAGGCCGTCTCAGGATAAGTCCGACGACTCAGCAGCAGGTCTCACCCAAGACTAGCCCATTAAAAGTTAGGAATAGGATGAATCATCAATTTGCTACACGCAATTGTAAGTTGTACGTAATTCATAAAAGTCTTCTAATTTTCATTTTAAAGTCTGAAATTATTACTAATAAATAGGAGTAACTAATATTAGCCTAGACTCTTTGAGGTTTAAAGTTTAAACTACCGTCCTCCTGATAAATTTTCATTTTGAAGTCTGAAATTATTACTAATAAATAGGAGTAACTAATATTAGCCTAGACTCTTTGGGGTAGGTCTCTTGTAGACTCAATTCCTTATAAGGAATTGAGTAAATTTTAAAAAATTGGTAGGATTGATAATAAAAATAAAATACGCGAAAAACATGTATGATAATTTATGTAGCTTAAATGGTTGAGAATAGTTTTTTTTATGTTGAGGTCTAGTGTTCAACTCTTACATCTAACAATTTTCACACATATTTTTTTTTAATTATAAAAGTGCATGTTGAAAATAAGAAAAAGTGTAACATGCAATTTACAATTTTTTAGCATGATTTCAGTTATAATGATATACACTTGTTAGTGATGTTATGTTACACATATTTTGTTGCACTTTTCAGTAGTAGTGACTTACTATTTTCAACAATATTTTTTAGTTATATTAACTTACACTTTTTAGTAATGTTATGCTACACCTTTTAGTCACATTTTGTTGCATTTTTCAGTTGTAGTGACTTACAATTTTCAACAATATGTTCAGTTATAGTAACTTACACTTTTTAGTAATGTTATGTTACACTTTTTACTCGTATTTTGTTACACTTTTCAGTTATAATAACTTACACTTTTCATTAAAATATTGTGTTGCACTTTTCAAGTATATTGACATGCACTTTTTAATAATATTGTGTTGCACTTTCTAGTTATACTAACTTGCATTTTCTAGTTATAATGACTTATACTTTTCATTAAAAGTTGTGTTGCACTTTTCAATTATAGTGACTTACACTTTTTAATAAAAAATGTGTTACACTTTTTAGTAATATTAACTTACACTTTTCAACACACACAATTTCGAAAAAAAATTATCAATAAAAAAAAATTACAAAAAAAAAAATTAATAAAAAAAAAAATTAACCAAGTCAAAATTTTTATTCACAATAATCTTGAATATTTAGGGTTCACAATATTATGGAATATTTAATATTTAAGTTGACCAAGTCAACTCAATTCCTTATAAGGAATTGATTCTATATAAGACCAATACCACTCTTTGAGGTTTAAAGTTTAAACTACCGTCCTCCTGATAATAATTACAGTTACAATTATTATTAAGACCAAAATCTAAAAAAATGAAACTAAATCATTTTACTCTATTTTTTAACTAAAAAGTAATAATTAGCTAGTAATTACAATTTATAAATGCTTTTATTTAAAATAAAAAATATCAAACAAGTTCAATTTAACAGCATTAGTTGAACAAATAAATAATTAACAGAGAAGAAAATTTTAAACAATATGTGGTCATTTTTACCCCATTTAGTTGAATTCAACTGGAATTTTTCCTCAATAGTAAATTGCCTGAAATGATGAAGAATAAAGTAATATGGAGTATCATTCCATCACAACTTTTGACTAGTCATTCTATGAAAACTAGAAATGCTAAAAAGACTATTATAAACACAAATTTCGTATTTAATAATAAATAAAAATGAAAAGGAATTACAAAAGTGTTTTCTTGAATAAACTTTAAATTTCAGTCTAGTCATTCTCAGTTGGGGTTGGCAAAATGCATTACCCTTTTTCTAAATTTAATCTCCTAAACCTATCATGCAAGTAGGGTAACTTTCTTGATATTTAGACGCTGTTTGATTAGGGATTGTGGTGGATGGAATGAGAATGGAGATTGGAAAAATGTGGATGGAGGTAATCCATGAATAGTAATTGAATAAAAATTGTGTTTGGATAGAGATTGAAAAATAGGGGTGGATGGAGAACTTTATGTCAAATCAATAGCGATGTTGTATTATTTTATTATTGTTAGTTAGTAGAGTAATTAGTGTAAGGAAGAAAAGTAGGAGAGAGAATAAATGTGTGGAAGAAAAGTAGGAGAGAGAATAAATGTGTGGAAGAAAAGTAGGAGAGAGAATAAATGTATGAAAGAAAAGTATGAGAGAGAATAAATGTATGGAAGAAAAAGTAGGAGAGATAATGAGTAATTAATACTCCCTCCGTCCGCCTATAAGCTTCCCATTTTACCATTTTGGTCCGTCCGCCTATAAGCTTCTCATACCTTTTTTTGGTAAGTACTTTTTCTTACACTTCACTTTATATCTTACTTTTTCTCTCTATCTCTCTCCTCTTTCAATCACATCACTTGTACTATATCTATTATTTAATCACTTTTCTTAATCTCTGTGCCAAAAAGGAACGTAACACTTATAGGCGGACGGAGGGAGTATAAAAATATGATGATGTAATTGTATAAAAATAGGTATATAGGTGTATTATAGGGATGGATGGGTATTGAGATGGGTATTTGGATGGAGAGGGATGGAATGGGGGATGGCTCATCCAAATCCGGATGGGCCAATCCCAAACCAAACACACCTTACATTTAGAGTTTCAAACATCTCACTTTTGTTCATTTTTTTCCTTCTAATTGGGCCGGGCCAAGACAGGATCAAGTCGGGCCGAGTCCAATATGATCTGTACTGGGGTGAGTTGGACCGGACCCAAATTAGGGCGGCCCGAGTCGGGTTGGACCAGGTCGGGTTCGTGTCGTTGTTGGGTCGACCCAATAACGACACAAAAATTTCGTGTCGGCCCGTTAAGCACGATAAAATTATCATGTAACCCATTAACCTGTTATTTACTATTTACTTGATATGACACGATAACGACATGTATCCGATAATAATACAATATTTTTTAAATTTTATATACGGAGTATATATATAGATAAATATTTATATATATATATATATATATATATTATTTAAAATATTGTATAATAAAATAATTCTTAAAATATAATACTAACATTAATATTAAATTAAAGTAAATTAAATTTATTTTAGTACATGAGAAATTATTTTTATATTTTTATTTAAATTTATCATTGTAATGCACTTATTTTAATTGCAAATTTATTTATAATTTTAAATATTGAACTTGCATTTTTTAAATAGACTTCTAAAAGGTTCATACACCTGTGTTACTTAAAAGGTTCATACACCTGTGTTACTTAAAAGGTTATGTAAATAAGCCCATACTTTTTCATATAAATTTTTTTTTTTTGACAAGTTCATATAAAGTACTATTGACTTACCTATTTTCGCACATAGTTATGTCTTGGAAACTTCCTTATTAGCAACGACCAAAATATTTTTTATTTATCATAAATATATATATAGAGAGTAATGATGTAGATTCAATGTTCGGGTTTTTTTTTTTGTTTTGAATTACATTAAATACCTATCCCTTTTCCTCTCCCCATGACTCGAACCCAGGATCTAAAGCCTAGGTAGTGGTGCTCTAACCACTTGAGCTATCCAACTTCGTCATCTTCGAGTTTTTTATGGAATCAGATTATTGAGGTGTCCACATAATTCTTATTAATATATTTTAAAAGATAATTTAAAACAAATATTATCCATTAAAATATATTTTAATTTTTTAATATGTAATCTCTCACTGCGTTACTAAAACCAGAAAACATCTCCAAAGCAAATCAAATCTTCCATCTGCCCACCACAAATCTCCAGGAAAATAAATCGTAAATCAGAAAAAATAAATCGTTTGTTGGTGGGCAGATGGAAGATTTGATTTGATTTGTTTTGGAGATGTTTTCTGATTTTTATTTACTGCAGTGAGAGATTACATATTAAAAAATTAAAATATATTTTAATGGATAAAATTTGTTTTAAATTATCTTTTAAAATATATTAATAAGAATTATGTGGATGATGACGGGAATGACACCTCAATAATCTGGTTTCATACAAAACCCAAAGGTATCACTACTCTATATATATATAATTTTTGTGGTTATTGATATTAAAAAAAAAAAAAAAATGAAATTTGATAAATATTGGTATGTAATAATAATATATAGTCTAATATGGATAATGCATGGAGAGAACATATCAAAATATACCAAAAAAATGTAGAACAAATTTTGAAAAATATCATATGTAGAAATAAGTTGTACTCCATGTGAACAATGAGATATGATCATCGTTAATCTTGATGAGGTGTTTATGACTTGTATATATAGTCGAGATTTACAATAACCGAATTACATGGAATTAGGAATGTAATATATACAATAAATGTGTAAACCCTATGTACAAGGAATGAGTCAAGCATTCTTTAATATCCCCCATCAAGCGATGCGTGGGATGCGGATAAACGCAGAGCTTGGAATGAAGGAACTCAAACGCTTGGTGAGGAAGACTCTTCGTGAAGATGTCGGCCAACTGAAGGTGTGTGGGGACAAACTACGTGGATAGCTTGCCAGAGGTGACGAGCTTGCGAACAAAGTGACAATCGATGTCAATGTGCTTGACCACGGAGGAGTCTGGTTGCCGAGTGAAGGAAAGGTCGTAGTTGATAGTGTGTTTGACATAGCGAAGAATCCTCTTTACTGCCTAGAAGTGGTCGCTGGTCGGCGCATGGAGAAACTGGCTGACATGATTCACCGCAAAGGATAAATCAGGGCAAGTAATGGTGAGATACTGGAGCGCGCCCACTATGGAACGATAAAGAGTGGGATCAAAAACGGGTCACCAGTGCTGACAAGGGTCTCGCCCGCAGCCAAGGGAGTGGCGATAAGCTTGGAATCTTGAAGATCTGCCCGCTCAAAGATCTCGCGAGCATATTTGGATTGCCCGACAAACAGGGCCGACGAGGTAAGAGATTTCCAGACCTAGAAAGTAGTTGAGGCGATCAAGGTCTTTGAGAGAGAACTCCTTGTTCGCCCGGGCAATGAAGCGAGCAAGTGTGGAGGGGTCGTTTCCAGTGACAATAATATCATCCACATACAAGAGGAGATAGATGACCGAGGAACCTTGAAATAGGTAGAATAACGAGGAGTCAGACTTGCACTCCTTGAAGCCAAGGCCGAGCAGGAAGGAGCTGAACCGCTGGAACCAGGCCAAGGGAGCTTGGCGAAGACCATATAGGGCCTTCTTCAACTTGCAGACATGATCTGGTAGCCGAGGATCGACAAAGCCAAGGGGTTGAGCCATGAATACCGGTTTCTGATGATAGCCATTAAGAAAGGCATTGTTGACATCCAACTGATGTAGTGGCCAGTTGTTGCGAACAGAAAGAGCCAGGATAACACGGACTGTAGTCGCCTTAACAACTGGACTGAAAGTATGAGAGAAGTCCATGCCAGGGATTTGGGTGAAGCCCTGAGCGACCAATCTGGCCTTGTGCCGCTCAATGGAACCATCAGATTTGAACTTAGTACGAAAGACCCATTTAGAACCAACAATGTTAGCATCTCGCGGGCGAGGAACAAGATCCCAAGTATTGTTAACTCGCAAAGCGTCAATTTCCTCCTGCATGGCGGCCAACCATTCAGGGGACTTGGCAGCAGATTTGAAACCACGGGGTTCTGAGGATGCTGTGAGGACAGAGAGCAAGGTAGTGGAGGCTAGGTGAAGCGGATACTTCAACTTGAAAATTCCTGACTTTCCTCGTGTGACCATATGGTGAGTAGATCGTGTCTGCGGCACCGGAGGATCAATGGCCGACAAGGTGTGCTCGGCTGGTTTAGGAAGAGGAGTAGGGGGCTCCTCGATAGGTGCAGGCAGAGGAGGAGGCTCCTCGTTAGAGGCAGTGGTGCATGTCGAGCACGGGGAAGCCGACAAATGTGCATAGCGAGGACTCCGGATGCTTGCCTCTGGAGAGCTGGGCAAGCAGGGCGAGGAGTCCGAGTCACAATCCAGAAAGGACGAGACGTCAATACTAGTCGGCGAGGGCCGAGAGGGATCCCCAAAGGGAAAACAAAGCTCATCAAAGACTGCATGGCGAGTGATGAATACTTGAGCAGTGGTAGGATCAAAACATTGAAAACTCTTATGTGAACAACTACATGTACCCCAAAAAGATACATGGAAGACTCCAAGGAGACAACTTGTCAACCGCATAGTCATGGAGATATGGAAACACACGGCACCCAAATGGTTTGAAATTCCCATAATAAGGCACTAAGGCGATCAAGATCTGAAATGGAGACTGTCCGCCCAAAACTGAGGATGGGAGACGGTTGATGAGGTGGACAGCAGTGGCGAAAGCATCAAACTAAAACTTCGCCGCAGCACGGGCATGAAAGAGCATGGCGAGACTAGTTTCAGTGATATCTCGATGTTTGCGCTCAGCGCGACCATTTTACTGAGGCGTGTAAGGACACGAGATGCGATGTGAGATGCCATGCTCGGTCATGAACGAGCGAACAGCCGTGTTGACGAACTTGGTGCCTCCATCACTCTGAAAGACCTTACGGCGAGACGAGAACTGGTTGCAAACAAGGGTATGAAAGGCGACCAGTACCCCAAAAATCTCAAATTTTGCTCGGAGATGGTAAATCCAAGAAAACTGGGAGAAATCATCCACAAAGACTGCAAAATAACGATAACCAGATAAAGCAGTAGTGGGGGCCGGACCCCAAAGATCACAGTGAACTAATTCAAGAACAGTAGAAACACGTTTCTCATTAACAAAAAATGATAAGCGTTTGCTCTTGGCCAACTGACAAGAGACACAAATAGTAGGGTCTGGTAAAATAGAGTTTGTGGATAAAAGTCCCAAAGTACAAAATTTTTTAATAACATCGAAAAGGACATGCCCCAGACGAGAATATCATAACTCAAAAGAGGCTCTAGAAACTTTGGGCTTCAGAGTGGCGACTAGAGTCGGGAGCGCCCTCTCTAGCACGTACAAGCCCTGTTCACTGCGACCCTGAGCCACCACCTGTTTGGTAGCCCGATTCTGGATAACAAACTTTTTTTTCAGAAAAGCAAACATCAACAAGAAAGTCAGATGTGATCGTTTGCTAATGGACAAAAGATTTTTGGAAATACGAGGCACCATAAGAACATCCAGAAGATTAATATCCTTAGAGAGTGAATGGGACCCAACATGAGATATACGTAAGGAGTTACCATTACCAACAAATACGGAACCATTACAAGTGTAAGTAGCACATGAGTCCAAATCAGAGACACTGGAGGTCTTGTGAGTCGAGGCCCCAGAGTCCACATACCAGTCCAGAGTATGGGACGAGGACGAGGAGACATTGCAGGTTGAATGAAAGGCTTGAGCAAGGTTGGCAGATGAGTCCTCGGACGGTCGAGAAATGGGCGAGCAGGTTGGCGAGGATCCGAGCCGCGAATAAAGTTATGAGGACATTTGTTAGCATAGTGCTCGCCGTAAAAAATTTGACAGCGAGGGACGTAGGTTTTACGCCCACTACGACCACCAGAGAAGTCAGGGCGACCACCGCGAGGAGGCCCAGATGGGCGACCACCAACATGGTCGCGAGTGTGCGAGCGAGCAGGGGGCTGATCACAAGCATAAAAGGCAACTGGAGAGGGTTCAACGATATCAGGCTTGTTCATGATCTCAAAAGCAACAGCCTGATGCAGCAAATCACGGAAGTCAAAGACAGGGTAGAAGGTCATTCTGGTCCGTCGGCAAAACCACTGAATTTGGGACCAAGACCCCGTAGGAACCAGTGCGACATGTCGGAACTCTCCACAAGCTTGCCAATTGCAGCAAGCTGATCGCACAAGACTTTAAAACAACGGCCATATTCGACAACAGAGAGAGAATCACGTTTGAGGAGAAGGAGTTTCTCACGAAGTTGAGTGGTGTAGGACTGGGAGGAGTGGCTAAAAGCATCCTCCAGGGCAAGCCATGTTTCACGGGTCGTGTCACACTGAAAGACCTCAGCCAAAGATTCCTCGGTGAGGGAGGAAAGAAGAAGGGCAAGAACCTTTTGATCCTTTGATTTCCAGGCGGCAAAAGTGGGATGAGTGGCAGCAGGGGCGGTGGATGTGCCATCCACCAGGGCATATAGATCGGCATAGGTGAGCATCGGGACAACTTGCTTCTTCCAGATGAAAAAGTTGGAAGAAGTGAGTTTCACCGTAACCATATGAATGAGTAGATTCATGGGAATTGAAGAATTTGTCATTGCAAGAGAGAGTCGAGGGGGACGTGCTCGACGGAGATAGGCGGCAGCGGTAGAGAGGGAGAGGGAGAGAGAGAGAATTAGGGTTAGGGTTTTTAGGTGTATTGTTTAGACTAATACCATGTGAATAATGAGATATGATCACAGTTAATCTTGGTGAGGTGTTTATGACTTGTATATATAATAAATATGTAAACCCTATATACAAGGAATGAGTCCATCATTCCTTAATACTCCATTATATTTTATGTAAATTTATCACATATATAAAATTTGTTCAAATTATTTTGTTACATTTATATATTAAAAATCTATCATTATATTTCATAATTTTTAAAATGTATCAATATTGACATATCAATAGATATTTACACAAAATTAATATTTCGATATCTTTATTAATACCGATATTTTCAACCATATAAATTGGACCTCACTAGCAAATAATTTGGCGCCCCATATTTCTATAATTTTTGTAGGCAGTGTGGAAAGAAATTCAATAATTAATTATTGTATAGGTCATTCGAATGAGCCTTCACGACTTTTGAGCAAGGATGTAGAAATCGACGCGACGCCCAGACACTCGGCGGCCAAAAACGCCTGAATTTTCTCAAATCGGTAGCAATAATCGGATGGAACATTCCGCGATGCCCAGGCGGGCCTAGAGGCGGCCCGATTACATGTATTTTAAAAGGAAAAAAAATATTATGACTTTGAATATATAATGAATAGCGGTGGCTTTGAGGCTTTGAGTATAAGATTAAGGAATTAGAATTAGGGCTCACCCAAATCCCCATCCGCTTGCTTGTCGTCGTAGTCTCGATTGGTCGTCGTCGAATAAAAATTAAAAAATTTCAGACAAAGGGGGCGACGAAAATACAATCGAGTGGGCAACAACGCGAGCAACGATAGGTATGCAAGTTTAAGGTGACGGGGGCGGCCGAAGAAGGTGCTTTGGAGCGGCGCTGAAGTGGTGCCCAGAGAAGGTGCTTTGCAGCCGCTACCTTTCTACTGCGGCAATGAGTATAATGGTAGGAAAATGTGAAATACATTTTTTTTGTTTTGTTCACATATTACTGAAATTAGGGCATTAGTTATTTTGTTGGGTTTTCTATACTATTGGATCAATAGACCTAAGGGCATGTTTGTTTTGGGATTTTGAGGATTTTGAAATTCGGATTTCAAAATCTAGTGGATTTGAAAATCCTAATACTTTTTATGTTTTGTGTTTGTTTTGGGATTTATGTAGGGTAATATTTAACTTTATAGAATAGGATTATAGATTTTATAAGTATTTGTATAGGGTTTGTAGGTATTTATAGGGTTGACTTTTATAGAATTTATAGAAATTTATAGGGTGGAATTTTGAAATCCTGAATCAAAATTCCAAACTGTAACGGAGATGGAGTTTCGAAATCCCAAATCCGGATTTCCCATCCCAAAACAAACATGCCCTAACTTATTTGGGCCCAATAAATATTAATTAGTTAACACAAAGTCTTAACATATATAAATAAAAAAAAATCAAGCAAAAACTAGGAGACGCCGCGGTCTAGGCGCTAGGCGGACGAAAACGTGCGCTTATTGATTTCCACCTTTTACAACACTGCTTTTGAGCAAGGAATATCTATTACGGATAAAATATTAGAAATAATATTCACATAAAATGAAACTCATGTTATATAATTTATAAGTTTATCATGAATTTCATCTCAATAATATTTTAAAAGTAAATATAACTCAAATATTACATTAAAAATTTGTACATGTATGAGACATTAGTTTACTATGATTTTTTTAGTACCTAGTCTCTAGCTTTTATTTAATACTCTAAAAACTGTTATAGACGTAAAAAAAAATACAAGTGAGAGAAAAGATAGTGATAAGTTCGAAAGAAAAAAAAAGTATGAGATGAATATTGTGTGTTTATAAAAGTGAATAATAGTAACTTAACAAGGAACACTTAAAAAGTAAAATATGAAATTTAACTAAAGACGGAATGAGTATAAAAAACTGCTCCCAAAACCTATTTTGTTCATTTTTTAAGCCAAGATTAATTATTAATTTAAAATTTATACCATTCTCTTCCGAAATATATATAAAGTTAAATTCGACACATATAATAACGGGAGGAGAAATTAGGTGTCTTCATCAGTACTAAGTTGTTGGAGAATAATTATTTTGATAAAATTAAGATACTTAAAAAAATGTATCCTTAAATTTTAAAAATCATAACTAAATTTTAAATATATTTAAAAAATAATAAATACATTTTTATTATATACGTTTATTCCGGTGAGACCAATGGCTACGTGGAACCTGATTCGGGTGTAAATTGCATGACTTTAGTGCATATTTAGAGTTTATATTTCTTGTATTTTCACATTATATTGGTCAATTGAAGAGGATTTGATTTAATTATGAGAAATGTATACGTTTTGCTATTTTTATAGGAAAAATGAGAATGAAAATTGAAATTATTTGGACGAACCATTTAATTGATTTAATTAAGGGCGCGGCTAAAGGCACCCAAGGATACTATGAGTACACCCACATGATGAGGACACCCACAAAACGGATGAGGACACCCACGTGAAAATCTAAAAAATAACCCTACCATTTCAAACCCTAATTAAATTCTTTACATTCTTTTCATTTATCACATTTTCAGAGAAAGGGTGCACCCACCTCCCCCTCCCTCCAAATCGCCGCCGTCGTCGCCGCCCTTCCCACTCACGCCGCGACGCCGCCGCCCTTCCCACTCACGCCGTGACGCCGCCCTTCTCCCTCCACACTCACGCCGCGACGCCCCCTTCTCCCTCCCCACTCACGCCGCGACGCCGCCCTTCTCCCTCCCCACTCACACCGCGACGCCCCCCTTCTCCCTCCCCACTCACGCCGCGACGCCCACCTTCTCCCTCCCCACTCACGCCGCCGCCGCCGCCCTTCTCTCTCCCCACTCACGCCGCGAAGCCCGTCCGCCACGCCGTCCGCCAAGCCTGTTCGCACCGACGCCGCCCGCCACGCCGTCCCCCACGCACGCAGCCCGTTCGCATCGACGCCTCCACCGTTCGCAGCGACGCCGTCTGTTTGCATCGCCTCCTTCCTCGTCCGCCGTTTCAAGTAAGTTAAGGTTTTTTCTGAAAATTAGGAAATTTAGGTTTTTGAAAAAATTAGGGTTTTTGGATGTTTTGGGATTATTTTCGAACAATCTATGTTTGTTTTGGAAACAAATTCGAACAATCTGTTTTTGTTTTGGAAAAAATTTCGAACAATATGTTCGATTTTTTTTTTCGAACAAATGTGAGTTGTTTTGAATATTTTTTCGAACATAATACATTTGTTCATTAAAAAATTTGGAACACATTGAGTTTGTTGGGTAAAAATTTTCGTACATCTAAACTTTGTTAGGTTAATATTTTCGAACATCTTAATTTTTTTTTTTATTATTTTTGTAGATTTTTTGTGTTTTTGTTGAAGAATGGTGTTGATTTTTTGTGTTTTTGTTGAAGATTGGTGTTGATTTTTTGTGTTTTTGTTGAAGATTGGTGTTGATTTTTTGTGTTTTGGTGGAGGTGGAGATTATTTCGGTATGGTGGGTGTTCTCATCCGTTTTTTTTTTTTTTAAAAGTGCAGAAGGGGTACAAATGTCATTTTGCATACCCTTTGTGTTAAAAAAAAAATTTGGTGGGTGTACTCATAGGATCCTTGGGTGCCTTTAGCCGCGCCCTTTAATTAATTGATGAAACACATTACAAGAGTTGAGGCCCATTGATTAATTGAAGAAAAAGAATTGGGTCCATATGGTGAGTGGTGACCATTACGTGATAAATCAATTGGAGAGAGAGAGCAGGTGGCCCCACACATGCAAATATTAATTCCAGCTGGAGAAAAAAAAAGGAGTAGTCATCTCTCCACCCAAAGAAGCTCCTTCAGCTTTGAGCCCAACGATCCCATCAATCAAAGAAAAAGTAGGCTGCGACTATTGTAACTTGTTTTCCACGCAGAGTAGTCAACTTAGAGAAAATGGAAGAACAGATTTCAGACTATTCAGTACCGGGGAACAAACGTTTTATTGTTGGGCTTGCCTAATAATAGTTGGGCCCAAGAAATAAAGAATGGGTTTGACTATATGCACCTCCATTTCGGAGAGATTCACTCCCCCATCACTCCCCCGATTTATACACTCCCCGAATTTTAGGTCACACCTCCCCTCAAATGTCATAAATACCCCTCCTTCATAAAAATCCTTTTACTACCCACACCCCCCAATTCCTCCATCTTTCTTCCCCACCCCTCACCACTACCGCCGGCGACGCCAGCCCCTCCCTCCCTCGTCGAGCCCGTCGCCCCCCCTGCCTCCCTCGCCAAGCCCGTTGCCCCCCCCCCCCAAACCCCCACCGCCTGTAAAAAAAAAAAAGATCTTGGCCGCGGCCATCCCCTCCCTTACTCGCCGAGCCCGTCGCCCCCCCCCCCCCTCCCTCGCCAAGCCCGTCGCCCCCCCAACCCCCACCGCCTGTAAAAAAAAAAAAAAAAAACAGATCTTGGCCGCGCGCGGCCGCCGCGGCCGTCCCCTCCCTCCCTCGCCGAGCCCGTCGCCCCACCCCGCCGTCCACTCCCTCCCTCGCCGAGCCCGTATATGGTCGACACTGGTTGGTCGAAAGTTGAAAAAAAATTGTGATTTTTTGGAGTATATGGTCGACCATTTCTGTTTTTTTTTTAGTTGATGGTCGCCGGAAATGGTGTCGCCGGCGACCGAAAGTTGTGTGTTAGGGGAAGGTGAAAGAAATGAGGTGGGGTGCATCTAGTATAGTGTATATTTAATGAAGGGTATTTTAGATTTTTTACCTATTATTTTATTAATAAAACTGAAAGGGGGAGTACATCTCTCCGAAATGGAGGTGCATATAGTCAGACCCATAAAGAATCAAAGAAGCCCACAAAACATTTACTTAATAATTGTTTTTTCGAATATTCGTATTCATATTCTTTTAATTTTTGAATAATAAATTTGATTCGATATTCGATTCGATTGATTAATCGATACTATTCGATTCAAGTATTCAATTCGAATTTTTTAATACATATTCTAAACATTATTTTTCAAGTATTCGATTTGAAATTGATTCGTATTCAATACTATTGATTTGACTTGAAACTATTCGATTCGAAAATTTATGGAGAATTTTTTTAAATAATAATTTAAATAATATTATAGAACATGAGACAAATATACATTTAAAAATATATTTATGTATATATATTATAAATATAATCGAATACTTACGAATATCGAATCGAATATCATAATTTTGTATTTGTATTCGTTTATTAATCGAATCAAAAAAAAATATTTGTATTCGAATTCGAATCATAAAATTTCAAATACGAATATCAAAATTCGAATACGAATACCGAATCGAGGAAAATTATTCGATTCGTTTACAACTCTATTAGTAATTCCAGTAACTAAGAAAGAAAAACAGGGGAGAAAGGGAGAGAAAGAAAAAAGAGAGAGGGAGAAGAAGGGTTTGTCTTTTGTGGACTCGTTTCTTCACCGTTTTGTCTCAAATTTTGAGGGGGAGTTCGTGGTGACGTGCTCTTCATTTTGGTTGGAGTAGATTTTCACAAATCGTCTCCAAGAGGTACAAAGAGAAATTGATGGTTTTCATTCTCATTGTACTATTTTAGTTTACTCTCTTCCTATATTTATTGTGTGTTCCAAGAATAGTATTCTTGAGGATAGATTGGTGCTATTGGTGTTGATTCCTCTATTTGTAATAGAGAAGGAAACTTTGTATTCCCATTTGATATAGTGGAGTATTTTGCTAGACGGGGTCCCGTGGTTTTTACCCTCTTGTGGAGGGGGTTTCCACGTAAAAATTCTTGGTGTTATTGCGTATTTATTTTCGTAGTTAATTTGCATATTTGGTCCGTTGTCTATTGAGCTTTTGTGGAAGTGATTATTGTTTTTGTGCATTCCGCTGCGCCGAGCAATCGGCTTTGATTTTGGCACCTTCCACAACAGTGGTATCTAGGGGTGTAAGTGAGTCGAGCCTACTCGCGAGCTACTCGTACTCGACTCGAAAAAAGATCGAAATCGACTCGAAGTTAATCGAGTCGAGTCGAGTTTCGAGCTACTCGAGTAGCTACCGAGTTCGAGTTCGAGCTCATAAATACTCGGCTCGAAAGGCTCGCGAGCCTAATCGAGCTTGAACAATATTTACTATTTTGCCATTAATATATAATTTATATTTATATACGAGTAATCGAGCCGAGCCGAGTCGAGCTCGAGTTTATTTTAGAAAAAAAATATGTTTTAAAATTAATTTTAAAAATTATATAGGTAATCGAGTCGAGCCGAGCTCGAGTTTATCGAGTTTCTTATCGAGTCGAGCTCGATCTTCAAAATTTTAGGCTCGATCGAGTCGAGTCGAGTATCGAGCTTCGAGTATAACAATCGAGTCGAGTTTCGAGCTCAGCACTACTCGGCTCGACTCGGCTCGTATACCCCCCTAGTGGTATCAGAGCCTAGGTCAAACTAGGCTCGGACCATGGAGGGCATTGGTAATAGCTCGATGATTAAATTGACTGCAGAAAATTATTCTATATGGAAGCCCATGATGGAGGATTTGCTCTACTGCAAAGATTTGTATGATCTTGTTGAAGGAAAAAATGCTAAGCCCGAAAGTATGGAAGCCAAGGAATGGGAGAAGCTTAGTAGAAAAACAATTGGTACAATCAGACACTGGGTAGATATCAGTGTTTTTCACCATGTGGCTAAGGAGACAGATCCGTGTGATTTATGGAAAAAGTTGCAAGAATTGTATGAGAGGAAGAATGCGCAGAACAAGGTTTTTGTTATCAGAAGGTTAGTGAACTTGAAGTACAAAGATGGGAGTTCTGTAGCAGAGCACTTGAATGTTTTTCAAGACTTGGTAAATCAACTTTCTACCATGAATATTGCATTCGATGATGAGGTGCAGGTTTTATTCTTGTTGAGCTCTCTACCTGATAGTTGGGAGACTATGGTGGTGACGCTCAGTAATTCAACTTCGAATGGAAAGTTGACATTGAACGTGGTTAAAGAGAGTATGTTCAATGAACAGACTCGAAGAAGGAATCTGGGGCTAGTTCTTCGCAAGCACATGTCACCGAGAATAGAGGTAGAAGCAAGAGTAGAGGACCTAAAGGTCGTGGTAAATCAAGAGACAACAGGTCTAAGTCCAAGGAGAGATTCAAGTGTTACCATTGTGGTGGATCCAACCACATGAAGAGAAATTGCAGAATTTGGAAGCAAGAGCAAAGGGAAGAGAATCAGAAGAAGTCAGAAGATAAAAATACAGCAGCCATTGTCACTCGCTCCGATGATGATCATACCGTAGTTTGTGTTAGTGATGAGTGTCTCCATGTGGAGAATCCCGACGTTGAGTGGATAGTTGATTCGGGTGCTTCTCATCATTGTGCTCCGAAGAGAGAGTTGTTTGCAAATTACAAAGCTGGAGATTATGGTCACTTGTTCATGGGAAACAAGAGTGTTGCACCGGTTATCGGTATTGGAGATATGGTTGTTGAGACTGATCTGGGATTCACACTGACGCTGAAAGATGTGAGACATATTCCACAGTTGCGCCACAATTTGATTGTCGTTAATGTCCTTGATAGAGAAGGATACGAGAAAAAATTCACAAATGGTAATTGGAAGCTTGTGAAGGGTTCTTTGTTGGTTGGCAAAGGAAAGCTTTGTTGTACGTTGTACCGGACGAAGCTCAAGATGACTCGAGACCAATTATTTGCAGCCGAGGATGAATCTTCACCAAATTTGTGGCACAACAGGCTAGGACACATGAGTGAGAAAGCATTGCACATCCTAGCCAAAGAATCTCTGATTCCTACTGCTCAAAGTAAGTCACTCCACCCTTGTGATTATTGTTTAGTAGGCAAACAAAATAGAATTTTTTTTCGTTCACATTCTAATCGAAAAGATGTTGTATTGGAGCTAATACATTCTGATGTTTGTGGTCCCTTCGAGGTGGAGTCGTTGGGTGGAAATAAATATTTCCTCACTTTCATTGATGATGCTTCAAGGAAGACTTGGGTGTACTTCTTGAAGAACAAGAGTGAAGTATTTCAGAAATTTCAGTGGTTCCACACTATGGTTGAGAGACAGACAGGAAAGTTGCTGAAATGTCTACGAACTGATAATGGTGGCGAGTACACTTCTAGAGAGTTCAAGACATATTGTGCTCAGCGTGGGATTAGACATGAAAGAACTGTTCCGGGCACTCCTCAACATAATGGTGTGGCAGAGAGGATGAACAGAACCATTATGGAGAAAGTGAGATGTATGCTAAGGATGGCCAAGCTGCTGGAACACGCCGGCGAAGGCGGTCCGTCACCAGGATCGTTGTCGGATGCCAAACGTATAAATAAATAAATAAAACCTAAACATGCTTCTAAAACATAGTTTAGATCTGTTACCCTTGAAGATCGAGGCGTTGATTCCAATCTACAAATCTTCTAGTCTGTCTCCCAACTTCGCTCGAACACCGGGTGGACGGCGTGCTATCAAACGTGGAGAAGGTGCCTCAATTTCGTCTCCTTGAAACCCTAGCCGTTTTTCTCTATTTCGTGTGTGCTAGGGTTTCAAAACTGAATTAGGGCTCCTATTTATAATTTCCATAAGTTTCATGGGCCAGACTAGGGATCCATTAGAAGGTATAGGGCTTGGGCTTCTTACAGGCCCAAATACTCTTATGTTCAGCCCAGAACATATAATTTGGCCCGAGAACATTAATTCATTCCACTAGAGAATTAATGTTGCACTCCCGTCCTATCCCGAACCGAATCAGGGCTTCTATTAGACTTTATAATTCCCCGTGTTTAAGATATCGCACGTCCATTAATTATTAAAGCTCCCGACTTCTTTAAATAATTAATTACTATAATTCCTTGAGTAGTACCACTCAACCTTGTTGTCGTACGGATTAAATCCACCTGCAGGGTTTAATACGACAATCCTTTATGAGTTACTCAAGGGGACATCATCAGCCTGGATGTACAGGACACGGTGCCCTAATGCCAATAAGTAGACATCATGCGAGCGATGCCACTACCCAAAATACAGAGCGTGAAGAATCTATCAAGATTCTCACCTATGGTACATCAAAGTAGTGAACAAGCACCCCACACATCTAAATATCACACTTAGGGTTAAGAATCATAAAAGTCACCAAGACTTCTAGTTCTTCATAACAGTCAGAACAGAAGAACATGTCTTATCTGTGATCCATTCTATACGCCACAGCGCACTAGTATAAACTAATGGCCAAGACAAACCACTAACAAGTTTATACTACAACTTAAACCAATAGTTTTGTCCATAACTATCTCAGTTGTGGATACTGTTTATATGTTACAAGGAACTGACAATGTGATCTTCTGTGTGACTACAAACCCACCACATCGTCTACAATGCAAGATAAGCAGACATACAAGTAATCACAAAGAATGCAATAATGTGAAAAACCATTTATTTCAGATAAAAGGAAATCGAATATACGTCACAAAAACCCACTAAAAGTTTGCTTTACAGTATACACCAACACAAGCTACCCAAGTCATTCTGGGGTGAAGCTGTGTTGACTGCTTGTTATTTGATCAATCGATCTCCATCAGTTCCTTTGGATTCTGATGTTCCAGAGAGAGTATGGAGTGGGAAAAATGCCTCTTATTCCCACTTGAAGGTGTTCGGGTGCAAAGCCTTTGTGCACGTACCGAAGGAGCAAAGAAGCAAGTTAGATAGCAAATCTACACCTTGCATATTTGTTGGATATGGAGATGAAGATTACGGATACAGATTATGGGATCCAGAGAAGAAGACGATTGTGAGGAGTAGAGATGTCATCTTCCATGAAAATGAGACGATGGAAGATTTGAAGAAGGGGGAGACCTCCACTCCGATGCCTACTGGTGTTGCTGATCTAACACCATATGAGATTCCTACCATTGATGCTGAAAATGGTGGAGAAGAAGTTGAGAATGAAGATGAAGTTGGGATGGAAAATGATGGCCCAACTGCACTTGACCCAGATCCAGTTGTCCAAGAACCGGGAGATGTTGAGCAGGAGATTCAACATGCACCACCAGAAAATGCAGAACATGGTGGAAGACCAGTGAGAAATCGAAGGCCGAATACATTGTATCCGAGTTCAGATTGGGCGTTGATTACGGATGAGGGGGAGCTAGAGAACTTTGAGGAGGTATATTCCCTCAAAGACAAAGATCAGTGGCTTGAGGCGATGCAAGAAGAGATGGATTCTTTACACAAGAATCATACCTTTGATTTGGTTGAGCTGCCTAAGGGTAAGAGAGTTCTAAAGAACAAGTGGGTATTCAAGCTAAAGAAAGATGGTGATAAAGTAGTCAGACACAAGGCACGATTGGTCGTCAAGGGATTTACTCAGAAGAAGGGAGTTGACTTTGATGAGATATTCTCACCAGTGGTGAAGATGAGTTCTATTCGCATTGTGTTGGGATTAGCAGCTAGCTTGAACCTGGAGATTGAGCAGCTTGATGTTCGAACAACATTCTTGCATGGAGAGTTAGTGGAGAACATATACATGAATCAACCACAAGGTTTTGAGGTTAAGGGAAATGAGCATTTGGTCTGCAAATTGAGGAAGAGCTTGTATGGCTTCAAGCAAGCTTCACGACAGTGGTACATGAAGTTTGATTCTTTTATGGCTAGCCAGAGTTATAAAAGAATAGAGGCGGATCATTGTGTTTATGTCAAACACTTCCCTGATGGTAACTTCATTATTTTGTTGCTTTATGTTGATGATATGTTGATTGTGGGAAAGGATATTGTGTCGATTAGCAAGTTGAAGGGGGAGTTGTCCAAATCCTTTGACATGAAGGATTTAGGCTCAGCAAAACAGATTTTGGGCATGGAGATTATTCGTGACAGAAAGGCTGGAAAATTGTGGTTGTCACAAGAAAAGTACATTGAGAAAGTACTTGAGAGGTTCAACATGAAACATGCTAAGCCCGTGTCCACACCACTTGCTAACCACTTCAAATTGAGTAAGAAGTCTTGTCCCACGACTCGAGAGCAGAGAGAAGAGATGGCAACAATTCCTTATTCCTCTGCAGTTGGTTCTTTGATGTACGCCATGGTGTGTACACGACCGGATATTGCTCAAGCTGTTAGCTTGGTGAGCAGATTTCTTTCCAATCCAGGAAAAGATCATTGGGAGGCCGTAAAGTGGATATTCAAATACTTGAGAGGAACTTCAAAATCATTCTTGATTTTTGGAAGTTCGAAGTCGACTCTTGTGGGATAAGCAGATTCAGACATGGCAGGTGATCTCGATGGGAGGAAATCCACTTCAGGCTACTTGTTTACATTCGCAGGGGGAGCTGTCTCATGGAAATCAAAGTTACAAAAGTGTGTTTCCTTATCCACCATGGAGGCAGAGTACATTGCAGCGAACGAAGCTGGAAAAGAGATGATGTGGATGAAGAGATTTCTCCAGGAATTGAGTTTGAAGCAAGAGGAGTACATGGTTTTTTGTGATAGTCAAAGTGCTATTGACTTGAGAAAAAATTCCATGTATCATGCTCGAACGAAGCATGTTGATGTGAGGTATCATTGGATTAGAATGGTATTGGAGAAACAACTTATGAAGCTCGAGAAAATTCACACCGATAAAAATCCTGCGGATATGATGACTAAGGTGGTTACTCGTGAGAAGCATGATTTGTGTGCCGGATTGGCCGGCATGAGCTCGAGGTAGAAGTGACGTATATGGCCAACTATATTGGGAGGGGGAGATTGTTGGGCTTGCCCAATAATAGTTGGGCCCAAGAAATAAAGAATCAAAAAATCCCACAAAACATTTACTTAATAATTGTTTTTTGGCCCATTGAATTTTTTTGGTTAAGGATCAGAAAAGAGGCCGTGACCTGCTTGCTTAGTAATTCCAGTAACTAAGAAAGAAAAACAGGGGAGAAAGGGAGAGAAAGAAAAAAGAGAGAGGGAGAAGAAGGGTTTGTCTTTTGTGGACTCGTTTCTTCACCGTTTTGTCTCAAATTTCGAGGGGGAGTTCGTGGTGACGTGCTCTTCATTTTGGTTGGAGTAGATTTTCACAAATCGTCTCCAAGAGGTACAAATAGAAATTGATGGTTTTCATTCTCATTGTATTATTTTAGTTTACTTTCTTCCTATATTTATTGTGTGTTCCAAGAATAGTATTCTTGAGGATAGTTTGGTGCTATTGGTGTTGATTCCTCTATTTGTAATAGAGAAAGAAACTTTGTATTCCCATTTGATATAGTGGAGTATTTTGCTGGACGGGGTCCCGTGGTTTTTACCCTCTTGTGAAGGGGTTTTCCACGTAAAAATTCTTGGTGTTATTGCGTATTTATTTTCGTAGTTAATTTGCATATTTGGTCAGTTGTCTATTGAACTTTTGTGGAAGTGATTGTTGCTTTTGTGCATTCCGCTGCGCCGAGCAATCGACTCTGATTTTGGCACCTTCCACAACAGTTACATGGAGTTGGGGAGTCGAGGCCACGACCGAGCTGGATATGTGCAAGAGTGAAGACTCGGTCGAGCTCGAGAGGGGCCTGCAACTTTGAAGTTTTCGGACGACTCGGCCGAGTTGTTGCTGCGAAGAAACGTTAATGCGTTTTTACTAAGTTCCGACTCGGTCGAGTCACTCAACTCGGCCGAGTCAACTCGAAATTTTACCCAAACTCATTTTTAACCTAGAGACACGTGCCAAATTGAATGGGGGGGGTATAAATAGACCCAATTTTGATTTTAGAAGAGTTCTCTCCCAATTATCAAGCAAGATACACATAGTTTCACATAGTAGAAGGTTTTGTTGAGTTTCCTTGTGATTTTCTTTATAGACTAGCTAGATTAGTTGATAGATTTCAATTTCAAGCAACAATTTACATTGGGCTTTGTCAATTACTTTAAGTTGTCTTAATTTCAACAATCAAGGTGATATTTACTCTTATTGCAATTTCAATTTGGTTATTTCTCATCCTTTGCTATTTCTTTGTTAATTAGCCATAAAATTGATGTTATATAGTGTTGTAGCAATGAGATTCTCCTTTAGAACCATGGGCTAATCTCCAATTGCCTTGGGTGTGGATCTTTAGAACCATGGGCTAATCTCCAATTGCCTTGGGTGTGGATGTTTTGATGGGTGTTTAGTGTAATTGTGGATTAATTGCATGATTAGCTTATAATTTGGGTGTTTATATTTCTAGAGTTGTGTTTTGATTGATTCATTTGGTTGATCAACCCTATTAGCAAGTATGTTCGATTATGTTTATTGCAACGAGAGTTGGGTAGCATGATTGGGAGTGTGAGTTGTGAGCTTTGGTCAATTGAATAGAAGTTAAGTAGTAATTAGCTTAACCGAGAGAGTGTTCATTGCTAGATCGACAACTTTAGACACTAAATGAATAGAGGTCGTCTAGGAGTTTGGTGAGAGGGCGTTTCATAAGCATTAGTAACCGTGTTGAAAGTGCTTATGAAACACTATCTTATGAGCTTATGGTATTTGGTTAGATCCTATAATTGTTAATCAATGCACGTTGTTCACCTATGCCTTTCAAGGGGGTTTGCACACATATTTGATAGCCTTTAGCTTAATCCGAATTCATAACTAATTCATGTAATTGGTTCACTAATTCACTTAATTGCCCACAAAACGGAAACACTCGAGGCAATACCCTTCCCTTGCACTTTCCAAAAGAAAGTTAGTTAGTTCGTTTAATTCATTTGCCTTGTGTTGCATTTAGTATATTTTTATTAATTTCTTGCTACTAGTCTTATTTAGTTAATTGCTCAATTCATTGATTTAGTTTAATATACTTTGTTGCTTCTTTTAAAATTAAAAAACAACAACATTTAGTTACTACAATAGCATGTTAGCTTGCAACTTTAGGGACTCATTCTCACTCAATTAAGTCTTTGGAACGGAAATCTACTTGGAATACTTATCATACTACTATCGAACTCATACGCTTGTGAGGATCGTATAGTGGTTAAAAAGTGCAAAAATATGAACCAAGTCAGTACCCGAATGGGGCACTGGGCCCCCCAAGAATTTTTTTTTATTATTATATATATTTAATTACTTTTTTTTAATTCTTTTTAAAATTTATTAGTTTGCAAGCCGGGAATATATAAAAATTCTTAAATTTCAATGATAGAAGATAATTATTAAATCATTAATTACATAAATTATTTAAATATATTGTCTAAATTTTGCTCCTGAGCATTTAAGTATTATTGAGATTTTTTTAACAATTAATCTTGTGTGTTTTCAAGTTTTTGCATTTATATGTAGAAATGATATGTATAAATTATACAGTGCCTAGTAATATTCTAATATACAGTATATTTTATAATATTTATGTTCAACTAATAAAATATTTAAAAATTAAAATGTGGACGAATGATGAAGGTTAGATCAGAATTAAAGAGAATAAATTATTTTTTATGATATTAATATCACTATTTCGCCTCTTAAAAGCCGAAACAATTAATTTTTTCTCTATAACATAACGAAAGTCGATATGTTCAATTTAAAATGATGAAATGAAATATATTCATAATCAATTTTACAATTTTGGTCGTCCCAAACAAAGTGATTCATTTTCTAAAATGTCCAACATGTCATTATCTCTCTGCCTTTTCTCGTTTCTATCTCTTGCTACGTTTATCATTTTTATCATTTTTCACCAACTTAATATAATTTTAATACTATATTTTTAAAAATTTGTGTAAAAAGAAAATTGGTCAATTATAAAGGAACAAATAGAGTATTATCTAGTCTTTATATTAATGTTAATCGGGCCCCCTAACTAAATTTTCTGGCTCCGTCACTGGGTGAGACCTTCACATCTTTTAAGGTCATGTTTGATAGTCTATATTAAACCTAAATTAACTTCATATACATTTCATTTTAATTGTCATTTTTTAGTTTTTTCACACATATTAAAGGAAGTCATTTAATACTAATGATTATTTGTATGTAGTAATTACTTTATCCGTTAGAATTAATTTATTATTTCGAGTTGTTTTCATTTTATTTTGGTTGAGAGGGGTACACTTTTTTCCTTCGTCTAGAATTTTATTTTTAAAAAAGAATTTTTTTAGATAAGATTTTAATTACATTCCGACCTCTAGTTCGTCTTGTAGATCTATTACTTTAAATTTCGAGCTTAAACTCGTAGACTAGTAGTACTTTTTTCTTTTTGGGCTAGTCTTGCCTGAAATATTTCATGCATGCATTTTACCCAAATTAGGCAAAAGCCCAAAATATTGGCCCATTTAACTAAAAGTTAAAAATCTTAAGCTAGTTTTGTTGATTCTCAACAAATATACATGTACACAATAATATAATAAAATATGTACATTAAATAACGTAAATAAATTTATTTAATTAAAATATAATATATTAAATTACAGAAATATTTCTCTTAATATGACAACATATTTAAAAAAAATAAATGAATAGAAACATATTACTACATGTACTAAAAATGTTATTTCATTAAATAAAAAATATTACTACATGAAAAATGTATAATACCACTACGTATAAAAAAACTTGTCACTACATTTGAAAAAAATGTTTTACTAAAAGAACAGAACTAAACTACTACATGTATAAACAATATTAACTACTACTACATGAATAAAATAAATGATAATATGACAACGAATTTAAAAAAATACATACACAGAAATATATTACTACATGTACAAAAAATGTTACTTCATTAAATAAAAAATATTACCTACATGAAAAATGTATGATACTACATATCAAAAAACTTGTCACTACATTTAAAAAAATGTTTTACTAAAATAAGAGAATTAAATTACTACATGTATAAACAATATTAATTACTATTACATGAATAGAAAAAAAAAATATGACAACAAATTAAAAAAAATACATGAACAAAAACATATTACTACATGTAAAAAAATATTACTACATGAAAAATGTATAATACTACATATCAAAATAATTTGTCACTAAATTTGAAAATCAATAAAGTAAAATTAATAAATCATATGGAAATCTGAAAATTGGGTGATAAAATTAATAGAACAAATTAAAATTTAATAAAACATGTTGACCCAATTTAACAACCCAATTCTATGTTGAGCCCATTTACTAAACGTGGCAAAATTTCATGTATGAAATATTGCATGCAAGTTTTTGTGAGAAGCTGTTAAACTACAACACATGATAATAAAAAGTTAAACTAATTACATACAAAAAACACTTAGTATAGGGATTAAAACTCAGATTTAACAACATGTAAGAAGAGTATAGAAAGTAAAACACATTACATACAAAAACACTTATCATAGGGATTAAAACTCAGATTTAACAACATGTAAGAAGAGTATAGAAAGTAAAACACATTACATACAAAAACACTTATCATAGGGATTAAAACTCAGATTTAACAACAATGAAGAAGAGTATAGAAAATAAAACTCATTACATACAAAAATTGGGATTAAAACTCAGATTTAAGAACATGTAAGAAGAATGTATGCAGTTTACCTACAAAAACCTAATCAACAAAAACCTAAGAAAGAAAATCAGAGAAATCTAAAACAAACAACATGTAACAAAACCTAAGAAAGAAAATCACAAAATCTAAGAAAGAAAATCAGAGAAATGTTATCGGACTGGAGTAAACTAAAACAGAGAAAACCTTCGCAGTAAGAAATGAGCAGAAGATTAGAGAAAATGCAGAAGAAAACCTACAGAGTAAGAGAGAAAATGCAGAAGAAAACCTGCAGAGTAATAGTTTCAAGAGTTTCAGCTTCAGCGGGAGGAACCGTTTCAGCTTCAGCGGGAGGAACCGTTTCAGCGGGAGGAACCGTTTCAGCTTCAGCGGGAGTTTCAGTTTCAGCGGGAGGAACAATTTCACACTGCAATACATATGAAATGATGAATAGGATACATGAATAGAGAACACTGCAATACATGAATAGGATACATGAATAAGATTATTACAAAAAAACAAAAACTACAACACATGATAATAGAAAGTTAAACTAATTACATACAAAAAAACACTTAGTATAGGGATTAAAACTCAGATTTAACAACATGTAAGAAGAGTATAGAAAGTAAAACACATTACATACAAAAACACTTATCATAGGGATTAAAACTCAGATTTAACAACAATTAAGAAGAGTATAGAAAATAAAACTCATTACATACAAAAATTGGGATTAAAACTCAGATTTAAGAACATGTAAGAAGAATGTATGCAGTTTACCTACAAAAACCTAATCAACAAAAACCTAAGAAAGAAAATCAGAGAAATCTAAAACAAACAACATGTAACAAAACCTAAGAAAGAAAATCACAAAACCTAAGAAAGAAAATCAGAGAAATGTTATCGGACTGGAGTAAACTAAAACAGAGAAAACCTTCGCAGTAAGAAATGAGCAGAAGATTAGAGAAAATGCAGAGTCACATTAGAGAAAATGCAGAAGAAAACCTACAGAGTAAGAGAGAAAATGCAGAATAAAACCTGCAGAGTAATAGTTTCAAGAGTTTCAGCTTCAGCGGGAGGAACCGTTTCAGCGGGAGGAACCGTTTCAGCTTCAGCGGGAGTTTTAGTTTCAGCGGGAGTTTCAGTTTCAGCGGGAGGAACAGTTTCACACTGCAATACATATGAAATGATGAATAGGATACATGAATAGGGAACACTGCAATACATGAATAGGATACATGAATAAGATTATTACAAAAAAACAAAAACTACAGCACATGATAATAGAAAGTTAAACTAATTACATACAAAAAAACACTTAGTATAGGGATTAAAACTCAGATTTAACAACATGTAAGAAGAGTATAGAAAGTAAAACACATTACATACAAAAACACTTATCATAGGGATTAAAACTCAGATTTAACAACAATGAAGAAGAGTATAGAAAATAAAACTCATTACATACAAAAATTGAGATTAAAACTCAGATTTAAGAACATGTAAGAAGAATGTATGCAGTTTACCTAAAAAAACCTAATCAACAAAAACCTAAGAAAGAAAATCAGAGAAATCTAAAACAAACAACATGTAACAAAACCTAAGAAAGAAAATCACAAAACCTAAGAAAGAAAATCAGAGAAATGTTATCGGACTGGAGTAAACTAAAACAGAGAAAACCTTCGCAGTAAGAAATGAGCAGAATATTAGAGAAAATGCAGAGTCACATTAGAGAAAATGCAGAAGAAAACCTACAGAGTAAGAGAGAAAATGCAGATGAAAACCTGCAGAGTAATAGTTTCAAGAGTTTCAGCTTCAGCGGGAGGAACCGTTTCAGCTTCAGCGGGAGTTTCAGTTTCAGCGGGAGTTTGAGTTTCAGTGGGAGGAACAGTTTCACACTGCAATACATATGAAATGATGAATAGGATACATGAATAGGGAACACTGCAATACATGAATAGGATACATGAATAAGATTATTACAAAAAAACAAAAACTACAGCACATGATAATAGAAAGTTAAACTAATTACATACAAAAAAACACTTAGTATAGGGATTAAAACTCAGATTTAACAACATGTAAGAAGAGTATAGAAAGTAAAACACATTACATACAAAAACACTTATCATAGGGATTAAAACTCAGATTTAACAACAATGAAGAAGAGTATAGAAAATAAAACTCATTACATACAAAAATTGGGATTAAAACTCAGATTTAAGAACATGTAAGAAGAATGTATGCAGTTTACCTACAAAAACCTAAGAAAGAAAATCAGAGAAATCTAAAACAAACAACATGTAACAAAACCTAAGAAAGAAAATCACAAAACCTAAGAAAGAAAATCAGAGAAATGTTATCGGACTGGAGTAAACTAAAACAGAGAAAA
Source organism: Galeopsis tetrahit (assembly GCA_963675135.1). Taxonomy (NCBI): domain Eukaryota; kingdom Viridiplantae; phylum Streptophyta; class Magnoliopsida; order Lamiales; family Lamiaceae; genus Galeopsis; species Galeopsis tetrahit. Next base: position 36,132,639 of record OY776130.1, on the reverse strand, counting down.
CCTTCGCAGTAAGAAATGAGCAGAAGATTAGAGAAAATATAGAGTCACATTAGAGAAAATGCAGAAGAAAACCTACAAAGTAAGAGAGAAAATGCAGAAGAAAACCTGTAGAGTAATAGTTTCAAGAGTTTCAGCTTCAGCGGGAGGAACCGTTTCAGCGGGAGGAACCGTTTCAGCTTCAGCGGGAGTTTCAGCTTCAGCGGGAGTTTCAGTTTCAGCAGGAGGAACAATTTCACACTGCAATACATATGAAATGATGAATAGGATACATAAATAGGGAACACTGCAAGTCTGCAATACATGAATAGGATACATGAATAAGATTATTACAAAAAAACAAAAACTACAGCACATGATAATAGAAAGTTAAACTAATTACATACAAAAAAACACTTAGTATAAGGATTAAAACTCAGATTTAACAACATGTAAGAAGAGTATAGAAAGTAAAACACATTACATACAAAAACACTTATCATAGGGATTAAAACTCAGATTTAACAACAATGAAGAAGAGTATAGAAAATAAAACTCATTACATACAAAAATTGGGATTAAAACTCAGATTTAAGAACATGTAAGAAGAATGTATGCAGTTTACCTACAAAAACCTAATCAACAAAAACATAAGAAAGAAAATCAGAGAAATCTAAAACAAACAACATGTAACAAAACCTAAGAAAGAAAATCACAAAACCTAAGAAAGAAAATCAGAGAAATGTTATCGCACTGTAAACTAAAACAGAGAAAACCTTCGCAGTAAGAAATGAGCAGAAGATTAGAGAAAATGCAGAGTCACATTAGAGAAAATGCAGAAGAAAACCTACAGAGTAAGAGAGAAAATGCAGAAGAAAACCTGCAGAGTAATAGTTTCAAGAGTTTCAGCTTCAGCGGGAGGAACCGTTTCAGCGGGAGGAACCGTTTCAGCGGGAGGAACCGTTTCAGCTTCAGCGGGAGTTTCAGTTTCAGCGGGAGGAACAGTTTCACACTGCAATACATATGAAATGATGAATAGGATACATGAATAGGGAACACTGCAATACATGAATAGGATACATGAATAAGATTATTACAAAAAAACAAAAACTACAGCACATGATAATAGAAAGTTAAACTAATTACATACAAAAAAACACTTAGTATAGGGATTAAAACTCAGATTTAACAACATGTAAGAAGAGTATAGAAAGTAAAACACATTACATACAAAAACACTTATCATAGGGATTAAAACTCAGATTTAACAACAATGAAGAAGAGTATAGAAAATAAAACTCATTACATACAAAAATTGGGATTAAAACTCAGATTTAAGAACATGTAAGAAGAATGTATGCAGTTTACCTACAAAAACCTAAGAAAGAAAATCAGAGAAATCTAAAACAAACAACATGTAACAAAACCTAAGAAAGAAAATCACAAAACCTAAGAAAGAAAATCAGAGAAATGTTATCGGACTGGAGTAAACTAAAATAGAGAAAACCTTCGCAGTAAGAAATGAGCAGAAGATTAGAGAAAATATAGAGTCACATTAGAGAAAATGCAGAAGAAAACCTACAAAGTAAGAGAGAAAATGCAGAAGAAAACCTGTAGAGTAATAGTTTCAAGAGTTTCAGCTTCAGCGGGAGGAACCGTTTCAGCGGGAGGAACCGTTTCAGCTTCAGCGGGAGTTTCAGTTTCAGCAGGAGGAACAATTTCACACTGCAATACATATGAAATGATGAATAGGATACATAAATAGGGAACACTGCAAGTCTGCAATACATGAATAGGATACATGAATAAGATTATTACAAAAAAACAAAAACTACAGCACATGATAATAGAAAGTTAAACTAATTACATACAAAAAAACACTTAGTATAAGGATTAAAACTCAGATTTAACAACATGTAAGAAGAGTATAGAAAGTAAAACACATTACATACAAAAACACTTATCATAGGGATTAAAACTCAGATTTAACAACAATGAAGAAGAGTATAGAAAATAAAACTCATTACATACAAAAATTGGGATTAAAACTCAGATTTAAGAACATGTAAGAAGAATGTATGCAGTTTACCTACAAAAACCTAATCAACAAAAACATAAGAAAGAAAATCAGAGAAATCTAAAACAAACAACATGTAACAAAACCTAAGAAAGAAAATCACAAAACCTAAGAAAGAAAATCAGAGAAATGTTATCGCACTGTAAACTAAAACAGAGAAAACCTTCGCAGTAAGAAATGAGCAGAAGATTAGAGAAAATGCAGAGTCACATTAGAGAAAATGCAGAAGAAAACCTACAGAGTAAGAGAGAAAATGCAGAAGAAAACCTGCAGAGTAATAGTTTCAAGAGTTTCAGCTTCAGCGGGAGGAACCGTTTCAGCGGGAGGAACCGTTTCAGCGGGAGGAACCGTTTCAGCTTCAGCGGGAGTTTCAGTTTCAGCGGGAGGAACAGTTTCACACTGCAATACATATGAAATGATGAATAGGATACATGAATAGGGAACACTGCAATACATGAATAGGATACATGAATAAGATTATTACAAAAAAAAACAAAAACTACAGTACATGATAATAGAAAGTTAAACTAATTACATACAAAAAAACACTTATGTTGGGAATAAAATGATTTTGATCTAGATACCAAAACCCCTGATTGATGATGTACAGATTAGTTGAGATATGCTCAAGTTATTGTTCAGGCAAGTTGTCCCAGAACACTTGAGTATGTAGAATGCTTAAGTTAAAAATCTCAGAAATGTTGTGAGATTTTAGAGTTCAGGATAGTTGTCCAATGCTGAATGTTAGACAGCTTGATAGGTATTAAGTCTTGAGGCCAAAGTTGCTGAAGCATCAGGACAGCTGACCAAGTGGACAACTGAGCTGAAGAGATCAAGAACACTAAAGCTGTGCTCATAAATGCAAAAGATCAAGACAGTTGAAGTACAAATGATCAAGAGAATTGAATGACAAAAGCATACAGAAGACACATTCAATGAAGCATTTATTGCCAATCATGCCTGAACCAAACATTGAAGACTTAGAGCATTAAAGAGTGAAGCATTGAATGAATGTTAGAACATTCTAAAACAGCAGCAAGAATGTTCAGGGAGCTTGTCCCATCTGACCGTTGGTTGAGTGTAGGTTCTGCCACAAATCAACCTTGGGAAGTGTGCTTATTTGGAAACTGTCACAACTCATCTCAACCGCATTTTTCAGAAGTCAACACATTCATTCAAGCAACCATTGAAGAGCCCTTTTACACAGTAGATAAAAGGAAGTCAAGCTTCTTAGCCGTTTCAATGGTGCTGCAAATAGACATGTTTGAATTTCTATCTCTCCAACGGATAGTTGTTCAAATATGACTATATATACAGAAGTGATCAAAGGGATTCATCATCCAACTACAAGCTATCAAACTATTATCAAGCTTTCAAAGGAAACCAAGCTATTCTCAAGAATCCCAAGTTTCCTGAATCACTTCAAATTAGCTAAGCCATTCTTTGTAAACATCCTAGCTTAGCATTGAGATATCCTAAGCCTTTACATCTGTTCTCATTGTAAAGGATATCTCTACTAGTTGGAACCAAACCTCAAACCTTATCTCATTTAGTGAAGAGAGTGTTTGTTGTAGAAGTGAGGAGTTAAGGACTGTTAGAGTGAAACACAGTCTTAACTCAGTGAGATTGAGCACTAGGACTCAGATTATCCTAGGGATCAAAACACTAAGAGAGTGTTGTTGATCAGTGCACCTTGGCACTATAAAACAAGCTAATTCCATTGTGAAGGAATTATCCTGTTCAATCAGGAAAGTGGATGTAGGAGCTTGAGTCTCTGAACCACTATAAACTTGTGTGTCTTTTACTTACTGCACTCCTTATTGCATTCATTCAAGCATATTTCAAAGAGTAAAACTTGTAAGTTTAAGGAAAACTGTTTTGGACAAAGTCCCTGATAACTGTATCTTTTCAGAAATTAACTTGGAGTATTTCTTTAAGTCAAAGGCCAACCACATTCCGCACTTAGCAACTCTTTTAGATATCTAGCCAACTGATCACTCAATAGTAATCAGTAGGACAAGTATCTATCAAAGTTCACTCAGGCCAGTTGTGAGACAACCTGCCTGATAAGACCAGTTTTGTTAAAAAGAAAAAGAATTTGCATACACAAGTGCATTCCCCCCCCCCCCATACACTTGTGTTATACTCCACCAAGGACCAACAAGTGGTATCAGAGCAGGGGTTCATAGACCACTGCTTCTGAAAATCCAAACTGATTTTCAAAATCACACTATTTACTGTGGTCACTGAACTGATCCAAAATTTCTGAAAAACCCATCTGTGTTCATCCTATATTATCTCTGTTGATATGGCTAACAATGCAGTTCCAGGAGATGCTGTAAACACCATCAACAACATGGGTCCAAACCAGGTCAATCATATTTCTCATCACAAACTGCCAATGTTCTCAATTGAGAACTATGATTTCTGGAAGATCAGGATGAGAGCACATCTTGCTTGTCAGCATGATGAAATGCTTAAAGTCATCACCAGAGGGCCCTTCACATTCACCAAAGCAAATCCCAAGCTCACTGATGCTCAGAAAGCAGATCCTAGGGAGTTGCTGCCAAAGGATGAAGATGACCTTACAACTGAAGAAAGAAAAAGGCACAACCTGAATTACATTGCCATGAACACATTATACCAGACAATTCCAGATGCAGTGATGGGGAGAGTATACCACTGCACAACAGCTAAAGAGATTTGGGACACCTTAGCACTCATGTGTGAAGGTACCCAAAAGATCAAGGAGAACAAGCTTCAAGTGGCTATCCAAAAATATGAACAATTCTCTATGGAAGCAAATGAAACTATTGATCATCTTGATGGCAGGTTCACTGACATCATGAATGAAATAAACTCTCTTGGCAAGTTCTATGCCAAAAGAGAAGTTGCCTTGAAGATCTTGAGAAGTCTCACATCAAAGTGGGATATATATTCTGTCATGATGCAAAATACTAGCAATCTTGACAACATGCCAATGCAGCAAGTGTTTTCTGAACTCAAGGCATATGAGTTTGATCTCAACAGAATGAAGGTGCTTGAAGAGCCATCCTCCTCAAACAAAGGTGTTGCCTTCAAAGCTGCTGAAACAGAAAAGAAGAATACTCAAAGATCCTCTCAATCTGTTTCAAAATCTGAAATAAAGGAGGAGCTGGCACTCATGGCTAGGAGATTTGAGAAGCTCAACTCCAGATTTGGTAGATACAGGAAGTTCTACCAAGACAACAGAACCAGAAGGAGATTCAGTTCTCCTGACAACAAATCAGAGGACAAAGTCTCTGATGAAAAGAAAGAAGACAGATATGCTGATAGGAAGAAATTCAGCAAAGGTGAACCATCATCATCAAGGAGGAAGGAGTCCTCAAGCAAGAAGAATGATGATGAAGATGTGTGTTACAACTGCCAGAAAAAGGGTCATTTTCAGTATGACTGTCCTGACCTCAGTGCAAAAGAAAGGAAGGAAAGGCAGAACAAAAGAGACAAAAGGCTGAACAACAGGAAGGCTATGGTAGCTGGAGATTCAGCAAGTGAAGAGAGTGTCTACTCTTCTGATGATGGACTATTCTCCAATAGTGACAGTGATGATGACTGTCAAATGGCATTTGAAGATGATGAGGTATGTTCATCTTCTAGTTCTTCCAGTTCTTCAAATAACACACACGAGTCCAGTGAAATCCCCTTAAAACTCAACTTTGTAAAGTTATTTGAGGATTTCACCAGACTAAGAGAAGTATGCAATATAGCACTTAGAGAAAATGAGCTACTGAATTCAAAAGCTCAAACTCCCAACCTTCCTGAACCTGAGCTTGACATTAAATCAACTGAGTTGTATCAGCAAATTGTGAAAGAACTTGAGGAAGTGTCTCTCAAAGTCTCTGAACAACAAAAGTTGATTGATGATCAAGAACTGGCCTTGAGGAAAAAGGATTTTGATCTTAGAATTCTTCAAGCAAAATTTGACAATTGTTGGGATATGAATCCTAGAACAAGTCCTAGATGATGATTAAAAGATGAAGTTTTGATAAGCCAAAAATAGTATGAATATATTCTAAGTGTTGACTGTTCTAGTCTAGTTGAGTTGAGTAATCTTGTACCAGACCAGTAGAGTTCACATGAGTTCATATGAAAAGATAAATGTTGTTTATATTAAAAGATAAGTACGATCTATAAGTACTTCATATATGTTTAGTTTGTTACTGAGCTAATTAATGGTTGTATAGAGCTCGTGATTTTTAGATGTAATAGATTAGTTGTTTTGTATAGATTATAAGTTGTCTAAGCTTGTATTATAAAAGCTTAATGTAATGTAATAGTCTTGATAAGTTTAGTATAGTCATCTATTGAAGATTGCATGAAGACAAGACAAGAAGAGTTGAAGTCTACTACTCAAGATGGACTACAAGACAAGACAAGTACATACAAGTCTACTCAAGACAAGTCAAAGTGAAGATTGTTAGTCAAAGCGCGTGAAGAGATAAAGAGATAAGAAGTTAGTTATGGAATAACTAATTCGTAACAGAAACGCGTGGATTGATAAGAAGATTCAGTTAAAGGTAGTTATCAAGAAAAGTTGGTTACAACTTACTAGTTCTTGAAGATTGAAGTCTATAAATACTTCATGATAATAATCATTTGAAGACTACTGATTGACTACTGTTAGACTACTGATTGCTGAAGCTCAAGTGAAGATATACTGAAGATTACTCTCAGAGTTTTATTGAAGTTCAGATAGAAGCCAGAAGACAAGTGAAGAATTCAAGAAGGCTACTACTGAAGATCAGAGAAGTTTTTAGTTTTTGTTTGTAATTGTTCAAGTTGCTAGTTGCTTGTTAAATAGCTAGTTAGATCATAGACGTATCTGGAGGTATAGTCTGTTGAAGATCTAAGTCTTCTTCTTGGGACTCAAAAGACAGGAATTATACACTTTGTACTCGATTGGAAGAGTTTTAGTGGAAACATCACGACTGGGTTTGTGAGAGTGGATGTAGACAAGTTGTCGAACCACTATAAATCTTTGTGTTGTTTACTTTACTGTTTTAATTGTTTAATTGCTTAATTGTTTTAACTGCTACTACACTAGACAAGTTGAGTATTCGTAAGAACAGAGTTCTCGAATTTATAAGTTGAGTATAATCTTTAATTGGGCTCATTGTTAATTTCGTATTCCGCATATTGTACTTTGATATATCGAAAGATTTTAGAAAAGTCTATTCACCCCCCTCTAGACATTTTCTTTAGCTTCCCTCGATATTAACTCAACTTTCGGGACCTACAAGTGGTATCAGAGCGGTAGTTTTCGAACTGCTGTTTCTTGATAACCGATTTAAGACTTAGGGTGAAGTCTTGGTCCTTGCTTGTACTTGCTTACGTGTTCTTGATCAATATTCTTGTTCTATCTGTTTTGTGTTCACTGTTCTTGACTTATCTGTTTTTCTTGATCATAAATTTCTTTAGCGCTGATCTATTCACTAAATCATGTCATTGGAAATTAGTGCTAACAAGTTACCCAAGTTCCAGGTTCAAGACTACGACTACTGGAAGCTGCGAATGGAGGCCATTTTCAGTTCCACACATGACCTGATGATCTCTGTTGTGACCGAGGGACCGATCGTGACAATGGTTCCAAATACTGCTGTTCTTGACCCAAGCAAACCAATTGGTACTCTCGTTAAGAAACCCAGGTCAGAGCTAACCTCAGAAGAAATGCGTCAAAATAACTTGGATAGTTTGGCAAAGAACTACATCTTACACACACTTCCTAACGAGTATCTAGGAAAGGTGTTAAAATGTAAGACTGCCAAAGAAATGTGGGATAGGCTAGCTATCATTTGTGAAGGAACTTCCCTGATCAAAGAAAGCAAGCTTTCCACTGCTGTCCAAAGATTTGAATCATTTCGGATGAAAGCTGGCGAATCTATCGACCAGCTGGATACTCGTTTTACTAAGATTATGAATGATCTTGAAGTCCTTGGTAAAACCTATACTCCCCGTGAGATCAATCTTAGAATTCTGAAGAGTCTTGATAGCCGTTGGAAAATGGTAAAGATGCTTGTTAAGAACACTCAAGACATAGACAGGTGGTCTGCTGAAACCATGTTTCAAACTCTTAAAGCCCATGAGTTTGATTTAGACGAAGATGAACCACTAGCTAGTAGTGATAGAGAACATACTGTATCTAAGAACGTTGCCTTTAAGTCCAGCTCTTCTAAGTCCTCTAAGGTAGATAAGTCTAAGTCTAAGACTAAGTCTGCTTCTGTGAAAGACGAGTTGGATACTGATCTCAAACTGAAGGATCAGGTGAACCTTATGGTTAGAAAGTTTGATAGGCTGAATAAACGTTTCGGTAGATATAAGAAGTTCTATAGAGATCATAAAGAATCAACTTCTAAGAACTCGTCTGAGACCAGACAAGACCGAAACTCGTCCGAAAGGAGAGACGAAGTCTCAAAAGGTAATAGGCGAGATAGAGAGTCTGACGATAGGAAGATTCAGCGTTCTGATAGACGTGATAAACGTAGGGACAAATCTCCTATTAAAAAGGCTACTAATGATCTCTTGTGCTATAATTGTGAAAAGCCAGGTCATTACATTTATGAATGCCCAGACCTGAGCACTGACGATCGAGAAGAACGTAAAGCTCGAAGGGAAAGAAGATACAACCGTGGCAAGAAGGCAATGATGGCCAATGATGACTCTGATTCGGATTCAGACGAGTTACCATCGTCCTTATCTAGTCACTCGACTGATCCAGATCACGATGAAGCTTTCATAGTAGATGATGGTCTATGCTGCATGGCTAAAATCGAACAAGAGGTATCATCTGCTACATCTTTTCAATCTTGTGATGATTCAGAATCTGATGAAAGTGACACAGCTAGTAGCGAAGTAGGAAGTAGTCTTCAACACTCGACTAGTGAAGTCGAAGACGACCTTCTACTAGCTAACCAAGCTTTCATTGAAGTCAGTGATGAAAACATCGCCTTAAAACAAGAAATCATTGATCTTAAGGAAGCTCAGTCTAAAGTAGATCCTAATGTAACAGTCCTAAATGAACGCTTGACTGAAGAGTTAAGACAACTCAAAGAAAAGTGTGCATTGACAGACAGGTTATATCAAGACCTACTTAAGACACATGCAACTGAGAGAAATGAATTCAATGTTTTAAAAAGCAAGTGCAACAGACTTGAAGAACGTAATAAGTTCTTAGAGACCGAGGTTGTCACACTTGATCTCAAACTTACTGACCTGGTTAACTCTTCTAAGATTAACCTTGAATTGTCAGATAGGTATAGAGATCCAACTGACAAGACTGGTATAGGTGCTGAGACATCTAGCTCATCTACTCGAGTCAACAAGAACTCTACTACTACTAACTCAAGACTTCTACCTAATGATAAAGGAAAAGGACCAATGATTTACGATCTTGAAACTCCATCTAAAGGTACTGCACCTAAACAAGCTCAAGCTAACATTCCGATTACCAAGGTGGGTAAAAAGAATGCTAACAACAAGCCTGTTCCATCTAGAACTAATCTTCAAAGGACCACTAATCGTGGACGACCCAATCAGGTCAGATACGAGGACTGGTATCCTGAGGAGACGAGTACTAGACAGGTACAGACTAGACGACAAGAGTCTAGACCTCCTTTTATAAGGCAGTCTCAACTCTACTCATCTAGACCTAGACAGGAAGCTCCAAAATATCGCACACAAGCTGTCCTATATCCTCCACCTCTATCATACGATATTATTAGTGAGGAAAGACCTAAACGCGTCTATAAACCGTATGGACCTAATGCTTATAAACCCTACTCTAACTATCATAGACAAGTGCCTGCTCAAGTAGAGATTAAGTCGAAAGGCTATCTCCAAAGAGTAGACCCGAACTCGACTGATAGGCCAGAGAAGGACAACAAGGTCTTATTTTGCAACAAATATGGTCGAAAGCTTAAGAGATCAAACTTGTTCAAGACTCCAATGTATATTTGGATTCCTTTGAACTCGACTAACCCCCCAGGACCCCAATAAACAAACAGGGTACCTAAGTTATTGAATATCATCGATTGCAGGGTCGACTTGACTTGTATAAGAAGGGTGGCTCAGTAGGAGAAACCTGGTACATAGACAGTGGTTGTTCGCACCACATGACTGGTACCAAGGCTCTCTTGTCAAGCTACCATGAGCAAGAAGGACCAAAAGTGATATTTGGTGATAGCTCCACTGCTGTCACTAAAGGATTTGGTTACATTCGGAATGGAGACGTTGAGATACAAGATGTCTCATATGTTGAAGGTTTGAAATACAATTTACTCTCTGTTTCACAGTTTTGTGATCGAGGATACAAAGTGCAGTTCAAGAGCCGCAAATGCAAAATCATTGACAAAAGGACACACACAGTCCTACTAGTCGGCGTAAGACAAGGTAGTGTGTACATAGTGAACTGGAACAGTTGTCCGAGGGACACCTGTCTACTTACTAAGAATCCTAAAGAACTTGGCTGGCTATGGCATAGACGCCTTTGTCATCTAAACTTTAAGGTTCTTAATAAGATAGCCAGAGATTACCTTGTAGAAGGTATTCCCAATGAAGTTTACTACAAGTCACATGTATGCACGGCTTGTCAACGGGGTAAACAGGTTAAAAGTTCTTTTAAGTCAATTCCTACTCTCTCAACTAGTAGAGTCCTAGAACTCCTACACATGGATCTTCATGGTCCTATAACTCCTCCAACCTTGAATGGTAGAAGGTACACACTTGTTGTTGTAGACGATTATTCTAAGTTTACTTGGGTAGTCTTCCTACACAAGAAGAGTGATACACAAACACTTCTGCCTGATTTGTTGAAGAAGTTACAAGTTGAGAAGAACCAGTCTATTGTCAAGATTCGAAGTGACAAGGGAACTGAGTTCATTAACTGCTATATTAAAGAATTTTGTGCTAATCGTGGTATCCAGCACCTTACTAGTGCAGCTAGGACACCACAACAGAACGGTGTAGCAGAAAGAAGGAATCGAACTCTCAAAGAAGCCTGTAGAACCATGATAGCCGAGTTCAATACTCCTCAAAAGTTTTGGGCCGAAGCTATCAATACTGCATGCCATTCACAGAATAGAAGCGCGATCAACAAAGCTCTAGGCAAGACTCCTTATGAGGTTTGGAAAGGTAGAAAACCCAGAGTTTCATACTTTCATATATTTGGTTGTAAGTGTTTCATTCACAACAATGGAAAGAGCAAGTTGAATGCTTTTGATGCTAAAGCAGACGAGGGGATATTCTTAGGATACTCCTCGACTAGCAAAGCATTTAGAGTATTCAATCGCTCAACTCTTTGTGTGGAAGAAACACCACATGTGGTTTTCGATGAATCTCGACAGGACTCGTCTACCGACAAGATCAGTGAAAAAGCAACTGATCTATCAATCAAATCTGACAAAGACTCAGAGGTATATGAATCCGTTCAAACCTACAACCCATTCCTAAAAGCTCTCGATTCTGATGATAAGGAGAAGGTAAGTGCTCAAGGTAAGTCCACTAGACCAGTAGATATGCCTGCTCTAGTTGACTCTACTACTCCTAGTAAATCTGTTGATGTTGACATGCATGATGCTGTACATGATATAGAAGATGATAGTATTCCTGTTAAGAATAGAAAAACATGGAAATCTGCGCATGATACTGAAAATATTATTGGTGACTCTACTATTGGTGTGAAGACTAGACGACAACTCTTTGAGTCGCAAGAACAGCCGAGCCCAACTATGTTTTGCTGGTGTTGTTTCCTCTCATCTATTGAGCCTACCACTGTTAAAGAGGCATTGTCTGATAGTAATTGGATCATCGCTATGCAAGACGAGTTGAATCAGTTTGTTCGAAACGACGTCTGGGAACTTGTCGATAGGCCGGAACATCATAATGTAGTTGGCACTCGATGGATTTTCAAGAATAAGAAAGATGAGAATGATTTAGTCGTTAGGAATAAGGCTAGACTAGTCGCCCAAGGCTACTCACAAGCTGAAGGCATAGATTATGATGAAACTTATGCTCCTGTTGCTAGACTAGAAGCCATTCGATTGTTCCTTGCATATGCTGCTCACATGAAGTTTACTGTATATCAAATGGATGTTAAAAGTGCATTTCTTAACGGTATTCTTGCGGAAGAAGTGTATGTTGAACAACCTCCAGGTTTCGAAGTCAAAGGCAACCAGGTGTACAGATTAAAGAAAGCCTTATATGGACTAAAGCAAGCTCCAAGAGCATGGTATGACACTCTATCTCTCTTTCTATTAGAAAATGGTTTTACTAAGGGCAAGGTCGATCGAACCTTGTTCAGAAGACAAGAAGGGAAGGACATCCTACTCGTCCAAATTTACGTAGATGACATCATTTTTGGGTCACCTAACAAAAAGCTGAGTGAAAGTTTTTCAACACTCATGCAAAGTAAATTTGAGATGTCTATGATGGGTGAGATGAACTACTTTCTTGGTCTTCAAGTAAAACAAACTCCAGAAGGTATTTTCATAAATCAGGCGAAGTACACAAGAAATCTTCTAGACAAGTATGGGATCAAAACTTGTAAGTCCACTGGCGTACCAATGCAACCAACTTACAGAATGGATCCAGATGAGAACGGAGACAAGATCACTAGACCAAAGCACTCGACTACTCACGCAACAGACAGGTATACAAGGCTAGACTAGATGACCTAACAACCCGATGAGGAAGCTGGTAAAGCTGAGGGTAATACTAAGGGAATAAACAATTAAGGGGGAATCTTTGATTTCTTAAATATCCTTATGTTGACTCTTATGTTTGTCAAAGTCATCTTATTCGAAACCTTGATCATCGCTCTCAATTGATATTCATCTTATTTATGTTACTTTACCTGTACCTACGATTACACATTGCAAAACGCAAAGATAGGTACATAAAGACATTCGACGATTGGATAAACAAGCACAGTCGAAGGGGGAACTCGACTGGTGTTCCTAAGTCTACTCGTCTTGTGAAGCTTAAGTCTACTCGTCTGTTCTGGATAGACTCGAACAGACAAGCTAAGTGTTTCTCGTGTTTGAAAAATGCTAAGTGTTTTGTTTGAATTAAGGGTATTATAGTAATTAGATAATGATAAGTTTTTGAAAAACCCTAGAATTGATTTATACACTCCCAGTTTAATGAGGTGTATACATCCAATTCATACTCAACTACTTTAGGGCAGATGAGTACACTCCTTGTCCTAACTAAGAAGAGCCGGATTTCAAAATTTACAATATCAAATCACATAATATTCTCGATTCCGTAACTGAATTTCAAGGGTCTCAGCCGTTGGATTAATCAATTCAATCTTGGCCGTTGGATCATCTTTTCAGTTCTAACAAAACTCAAACACTCACACACAACTCGACTTACTGTTTCATATCTCTTCTATTCTAGCTATCAAATTCTTGCAAAATTACAACTCCCAAGTTCTTACTTGATTCATCAGATATGTCGATCATCTCGCTTTTCGATGTTAGAACTAACATGCAGGCAAGATTTGATCTTGGTAGGTACATCGCTGAAAACAAGGTGCATGTTGAACCATCTTTGTTTTTCAAAGGGCGTCACACTGCTGGAAATCAAGAGATCCTAGACAAATGTATGAGGTGCGGTTTGAAGCCTTATTTGGAGGCGTTTCCTCAAGTCGTCTTGGAGGAAGAGGTGTTGCAGTTCTATGCCAACGCCACAAGACGAGGTGATATAATTGAATCGTTCATTGGAACGAGCCGTGTTGAGATCAACAGCGAAGTGTTGTTCAGGCATTTAAGGTTGCCCACTGGAACGATTGATGTGGAAAATTATGCTATTGGGCAAGAGATGAGGTATTTGAGCATCTTTTGTGGCAAGAAGATGAGGCTCAAATCAGATGGCAAAGCTCCTGCAGTTAAGAAGGCTGAATTGTTGGAGAAATATCGCACTCTTTTGGACATAGCAAGCAAGATGCTTCTATGTGCCACTGGATCCCACGACGCGGTCACTCAAGCCAAGACGAGGGTGATGGCAGCGATCTATGATGGAATTACCGAGGGTAATTGGTTCAAGCTGATTTCTGATCGAATGATGTATTTTGAAAGAAGTGTTCGTGTGGATACCGACTCCTGCAGCTGGGTGGTATCACATACTGTTGGATATGGCAACAAGCTGAGTATCTTACTCCCCTTGGTGTTACCGAACAAATCAGACTGGAGTCAAGGCAAGCCCTTTCATCCTTTGAAGTTCTATTTGAAGGCAGAGGCTCTAAGGAAGCAGGTCGCTCAAAGGCCAGCTGCCCCAAGGCAAGTTCAGATTGACGACTCTCAGATTCTGCCTTATGCCAACTCATCTAGCTCTTCAGAAGATGAGTCTGATGATGAAGAAGCTGAGGTTCTTGCGAAAGCTGAGTCTGATGCAGCTGACTCAGAAGAAACTCAATCAGAGGAGGATGCTGATCAAGAGAAGGAGCAGAGTGTTCAAATTCCTGAAGTTTACACTCTTGTGAGAATTGGTTCACCCTCTCAACCAGACGAGTTGGGTCACCAGGTTGGTACTTCTTCACAATCTTTGTCGATTCCATCTCTCTCTCTCCCTTCTGTTCGAACCAAGGCTAGATCACATCGATCTAGGCCTCGTCCTTTACCCCTAACCTCTCAGGCATTGCCAGCATATCCGCTGAGGGCAAGCCTACCCCAAATCACTCCCATAAAGGACACAACTGATACTCCGACAGTTGTCGCACTTGACCTAGATACATCAAAGCCCATTGAAGCCATAACTTTCATTCCCTCTCCCACAACAGAAAATGTTGACCCCAACCCATCTACTTCAGGCAAGACGATAGTTGCCACTGCAACAGCTGAGATAGGGACCCCACCTACTCAGACCCCGTCTGAAGTACGATTTGAATCCTTAGTCTACTACCCCATGTGTCTTCGAGAGAAGAGAGTCCGTGCCAAAATTTCAAGAAATTTGAAGAAGCAGCTCTCGTCTATCGTCATCGACACTTCTTCAGAGCAGTTCGAGAAGCTCATTCGGATTTGCACTTGGTTCTCTTTGAAGAAATCGTCCACAGATGATCTTTTTGAGGTCATTCAGGGCATGGGCGGAATTTCCAATTTCTTAGATTGGGAAATGGAACAGAAAGAGAACAGCGGCGTAAAAGATCACTCAGAATTATTTCCGCGCAAGGCATTGGTGGACCTGGTTAAACGTCTTCTTGACATTCCAGATGGTGTCCTAGAAGATGAGTTCACTTTTGATGTCGGAACCCAGACTGATCTGGTGGAAGACGAGTTGAAGCCAGAAGTTGCTGATGTTGCTGTTCAGGTTTCTGAATCATTTTTCGAGATAGAAGCTGACTCAGATGATGATAAGTCCTTCGATTTTGGAAAGGAAGATGACGAATTCATGGATGCTGAAATGTTTGATGAAGATGAGTTGTTTGGAAAAGTCCAAGAAGATACTGCTGCTGAAACTCAATCATCATCTCAACCTATTTCTGAAGACTTCTTAGAAGGATTGAAGTCAGAATTAAAGGAAGTTGTTCAATCATCAATTGATCGTTTCTTAGAGTCTAAGCTGAAGGATACTCTTGTGGAACAAAATCAGTCACTTGTTGACAGCTCAAAAGCACTGATAATTGGAGAAGTCAACAAGATGGACTCGTCTTTTCGAGAAGAGATGTATGCTGAAATCGAACAATTCTTGAAGAGACAGGTAGATTTTTCTGAAAAGAGATCTATTTCTTTTGCTCGCTCCCTTGCTGAAGAGTCCAGTAAGATGGAAAGGCTCTACAGAGTAAAGATTGAGATTGCTGATGAACAGAGACGAGAAGCACAAGATCAGTTGGTGCGTTCTCAAGCTATTCTCAATGAGCTAACTGCCCAGAATACTCTTCTTCGACAGACGGCTATTCACTTCAAGGATGAATTTGTTTCAAGTTCAAGAAAGCTAGAGCTGACTACTGATCGTCTAGACAAGATGATTGATGAGAAGACGATTCAGAAGCAAGTTCAATTAGCTACTGAAGCCATGAAGGAAGCAGTAAAAGAAGAGATGACTCGATTCACTTCTCTATTCTCTCTCAAGGCAACTGATGAAGCCAAAAAGGGGGAAGAGATGAGTAAAGAAAAAGAAAAGTCTAGTTCTGAACCGGAAGCTAAGGAAGCTGCTAAGGCTATTCAAGATCTAAGAAGGCCTAAGAGAGGCAGATTAGTAAAGAAGATTGATCTTGAACAAGATGAGCAAGCCAAAGCAGATGAGCTGAAAAAGATAAAAGGCAAAAGTGTTGATTTATCTTCAGAAGCTGAAGTCAGGACCAGACAGGTGAAAAGGAAGCTGATTATTGAAGAACCTGCTGAAATCGTTAAGAAGAAGCAAAAAGTCATTTCTAATCCAGATGATGAAATTCATTATGCAAGTAAGAAGAAAATTGGAAGACATATTGAAAACTTGCAGAAGCTGAAAGCTAATGAAGATCAGATGGAAGACAAGTTCATTGACCACTTCATTGACAAAGAGCATCGTGCTGATTGGATGCAAGTGAAAAGGCAATGGGAACTTGATCATTGGATCATTCAGAAGTATGGTGTGTCTGAAAGTCGAGATGACTTATATGCTTTGTTTGACAAATTTATGGAAGGCCAGAACAAGAAGCTGTGGAACTTGATCTTAAGGATCTCGGCTGGTGCAAATTTCAACATTTTAGTACCTGCGTTTCCAAGATGGAAATGTCCAATGACAGGTTCTGGTAGAAGAGTCGACATAAACCAAATCAAGAAGTTTGAAGAGGAATTGCTAGAGAAGGAGAAGATTGATGATGAAGATCATATTGGTCTTATTCATAGAAGACTCCTAGATGCGTTCCAAGTTCCAAATCTTGAAGGAGGTACAATGTCAGATTAGTTTTTTTTGTTGTTTTTGCTCTGATATAGATATTTTTTAAGTATGTGTAATATCTACTGATCTTTTTGAATGAATAAAAGATAAGAATTTTTGATGTTAAAGAACAAATTACTACTTAACTAGTCTACTATTATGGAAATATTCAAGTAGTTTTGGCTTCATCAAAAAGGGGGAAATTGTTGGGATATGAATCCTAGAACAAGTCCTAGATGATGATTAAAAGATGAAGTTTTGATAAGCCAAAAATAGTATGAATATATTCTAAGTGTTGACTGTTCTAGTCTAGTTGAGTTGAGTAATCTTGTACCAGACCAGTAGAGTTCACATGAGTTCATATGAAAAGATAAATGTTGTTTATATTAAAAGATAAGTACGATCTATAAGTACTTCATATATGTTTAGTTTGTTACTGAGCTAATTAATGGTTGTATAGAGCTCGTGATTTTTAGATGTAATAGATTAGTTGTTTTGTATAGATTATAAGTTGTCTAAGCTTGTATTATAAAAGCTTAATGTAATGTAATAGTCTTGATAAGTTTAGTATAGTCATCTATTGAAGATTGCATGAAGACAAGACAAGAAGAGTTGAAGTCTACTACTCAAGATGGACTACAAGACAAGACAAGTACATACAAGTCTACTCAAGACAAGTCAAAGTGAAGATTGTTAGTCAAAGCGCGTGAAGAGATAAAGAGATAAGAAGTTAGTTATGGAATAACTAATTCGTAACAGAAACGCGTGGATTGATAAGAAGATTCAGTTAAAGGTAGTTATCAAGAAAAGTTGGTTACAACTTACTAGTTCTTGAAGATTGAAGTCTATAAATACTTCATGATAATAATCATTTGAAGACTACTGATTGACTACTGTTAGACTACTGATTGCTGAAGCTCAAGTGAAGATATACTGAAGATTACTCTCAGAGTTTTATTGAAGTTCAGATAGAAGCCAGAAGACAAGTGAAGAATTCAAGAAGGCTACTACTGAAGATCAGAGAAGTTTTTAGTTTTTGTTTGTAATTGTTCAAGTTGCTAGTTGCTTGTTAAATAGCTAGTTAGATCATAGACGTATCTGGAGGTATAGTCTGTTGAAGATCTAAGTCTTCTTCTTGGGACTCAAAAGACAGGAATTATACACTTTGTACTCGATTGGAAGAGTTTTAGTGGAAACATCACGACTGGGTTTGTGAGAGTGGATGTAGACAAGTTGTCGAACCACTATAAATCTTTGTGTTGTTTACTTTACTGTTTTAATTGTTTAATTGCTTAATTGTTTTAACTGCTACTACACTAGACAAGTTGAGTATTCGTAAGAACAGAGTTCTCGAATTTATAAGTTGAGTATAATCTTTAATTGGGCTCATTGTTAATTTCGTATTCCGCATATTGTACTTTGATATATCGAAAGATTTTAGAAAAGTCTATTCACCCCCCTCTAGACATTTTCTTTAGCTTCCCTCGATATTAACTCAACTTTCGGGACCTACAAGTGGTATCAGAGCGGTAGTTTTCGAACTGCTGTTTCTTGATAACCGATTTAAGACTTAGGGTGAAGTCTTGGTCCTTGCTTGTACTTGCTTACGTGTTCTTGATCAATATTCTTGTTCTATCTGTTTTGTGTTCACTGTTCTTGACTTATCTGTTTTTCTTGATCATAAATTTCTTTAGCGCTGATCTATTCACTAAATCATGTCATTGGAAATTAGTGCTAACAAGTTACCCAAGTTCCAGGTTCAAGACTACGACTACTGGAAGCTGCGAATGGAGGCCATTTTCAGTTCCACACATGACCTGATGATCTCTGTTGTGACCGAGGGACCGATCGTGACAATGGTTCCAAATACTGCTGTTCTTGACCCAAGCAAACCAATTGGTACTCTCGTTAAGAAACCCAGGTCAGAGCTAACCTCAGAAGAAATGCGTCAAAATAACTTGGATAGTTTGGCAAAGAACTACATCTTACACACACTTCCTAACGAGTATCTAGGAAAGGTGTTAAAATGTAAGACTGCCAAAGAAATGTGGGATAGGCTAGCTATCATTTGTGAAGGAACTTCCCTGATCAAAGAAAGCAAGCTTTCCACTGCTGTCCAAAGATTTGAATCATTTCGGATGAAAGCTGGCGAATCTATCGACCAGCTGGATACTCGTTTTACTAAGATTATGAATGATCTTGAAGTCCTTGGTAAAACCTATACTCCCCGTGAGATCAATCTTAGAATTCTGAAGAGTCTTGATAGCCGTTGGAAAATGGTAAAGATGCTTGTTAAGAACACTCAAGACATAGACAGGTGGTCTGCTGAAACCATGTTTCAAACTCTTAAAGCCCATGAGTTTGATTTAGACGAAGATGAACCACTAGCTAGTAGTGATAGAGAACATACTGTATCTAAGAACGTTGCCTTTAAGTCCAGCTCTTCTAAGTCCTCTAAGGTAGATAAGTCTAAGTCTAAGACTAAGTCTGCTTCTGTGAAAGACGAGTTGGATACTGATCTCAAACTGAAGGATCAGGTGAACCTTATGGTTAGAAAGTTTGATAGGCTGAATAAACGTTTCGGTAGATATAAGAAGTTCTATAGAGATCATAAAGAATCAACTTCTAAGAACTCGTCTGAGACCAGACAAGACCGAAACTCGTCCGAAAGGAGAGATGAAGTCTCAAAAGGTAATAGGCGAGATAGAGAGTCTGACGATAGGAAGATTCAGCGTTCTGATAGACGTGATAAACGTAGGGACAAATCTCCTATTAAAAAGGCTACTAATGATCTCTTGTGCTATAATTGTGAAAAGCCAGGTCATTACATTTATGAATGCCCAGACCTGAGCACTGACGATCGAGAAGAACGTAAAGCTCGAAGGGAAAGAAGATACAACCGTGGCAAGAAGGCAATGATGGCCAATGATGACTCTGATTCGGATTCAGACGAGTTACCATCGTCCTTATCTAGTCACTCGACTGATCCAGATCACGATGAAGCTTTCATAGTAGATGATGGTCTATGCTGCATGGCTAAAATCGAACAAGAGGTATCATCTGCTACATCTTTTCAATCTTGTGATGATTCAGAATCTGATGAAAGTGACACAGCTAGTAGCGAAGTAGGAAGTAGTCTTCAACACTCGACTAGTGAAGTCGAAGACGACCTTCTACTAGCTAACCAAGCTTTCATTGAAGTCAGTGATGAAAACATCGCCTTAAAACAAGAAATCATTGATCTTAAGGAAGCTCAGTCTAAAGTAGATCCTAATGTAACAGTCCTAAATGAACGCTTGACTGAAGAGTTAAGACAACTCAAAGAAAAGTGTGCATTGACAGACAGGTTATATCAAGACCTACTTAAGACACATGCAACTGAGAGAAATGAATTCAATGTTTTAAAAAGCAAGTGCAACAGACTTGAAGAACGTAATAAGTTCTTAGAGACCGAGGTTGTCACACTTGATCTCAAACTTACTGACCTGGTTAACTCTTCTAAGATTAACCTTGAATTGTCAGATAGGTATAGAGATCCAACTGACAAGACTGGTATAGGTGCTGAGACATCTAGCTCATCTACTCGAGTCAACAAGAACTCTACTACTACTAACTCAAGACTTCTACCTAATGATAAAGGAAAAGGACCAATGATTTACGATCTTGAAACTCCATCTAAAGGTACTGCACCTAAACAAGCTCAAGCTAACATTCCGATTACCAAGGTGGGTAAAAAGAATGCTAACAACAAGCCTGTTCCATCTAGAACTAATCTTCAAAGGACCACTAATCGTGGACGACCCAATCAGGTCAGATACGAGGACTGGTATCCTGAGGAGACGAGTACTAGACAGGTACAGACTAGACGACAAGAGTCTAGACCTCCTTTTATAAGGCAGTCTCAACTCTACTCATCTAGACCTAGACAGGAAGCTCCAAAATATCGCACACAAGCTGTCCTATATCCTCCACCTCTATCATACGATATTATTAGTGAGGAAAGACCTAAACGCGTCTATAAACCGTATGGACCTAATGCTTATAAACCCTACTCTAACTATCATAGACAAGTGCCTGCTCAAGTAGAGATTAAGTCGAAAGGCTATCTCCAAAGAGTAGACCCGAACTCGACTGATAGGCCAGAGAAGGACAACAAGGTCTTATTTTGCAACAAATATGGTCGAAAGCTTAAGAGATCAAACTTGTTCAAGACTCCAATGTATATTTGGATTCCTTTGAACTCGACTAACCCCCCAGGACCCCAATAAACAAACAGGGTACCTAAGTTATTGAATATCATCGATTGCAGGGTCGACTTGACTTGTATAAGAAGGGTGGCTCAGTAGGAGAAACCTGGTACATAGACAGTGGTTGTTCGCACCACATGACTGGTACCAAGGCTCTCTTGTCAAGCTACCATGAGCAAGAAGGACCAAAAGTGATATTTGGTGATAGCTCCACTGCTGTCACTAAAGGATTTGGTTACATTCGGAATGGAGACGTTGAGATACAAGATGTCTCATATGTTGAAGGTTTGAAATACAATTTACTCTCTGTTTCACAGTTTTGTGATCGAGGATACAAAGTGCAGTTCAAGAGCCGCAAATGCGAAATCATTGACAAAAGGACACACACAGTCCTACTAGTCGGCGTAAGACAAGGTAGTGTGTACATAGTGAACTGGAACAGTTGTCCGAGGGACACCTGTCTACTTACTAAGAATCCTAAAGAACTTGGCTGGCTATGGCATAGACGCCTTTGTCATCTAAACTTTAAGGTTCTTAATAAGATAGCCAGAGATTACCTTGTAGAAGGTATTCCCAATGAAGTTTACTACAAGTCACATGTATGCACGGCTTGTCAACAGGGTAAACAGGTTAAAAGTTCTTTTAAGTCAATTCCTACTCTCTCAACTAGTAGAGTCCTAGAACTCCTACACATGGATCTTCATGGTCCTATAACTCCTCCAACCTTGAATGGTAGAAGGTACACACTTGTTGTTGTAGACGATTATTCTAAGTTTACTTGGGTAGTCTTCCTACACAAGAAGAGTGATACACAAACACTTCTGCCTGATTTGTTGAAGAAGTTACAAGTTGAGAAGAACCAGTCTATTGTCAAGATTCGAAGTGACAAGGGAACTGAGTTCATTAACTGCTATATTAAAGAATTTTGTGCTAATCGTGGTATCCAGCACCTTACTAGTGCAGCTAGGACACCACAACAGAACGGTGTAGCAGAAAGAAGGAATCGAACTCTCAAAGAAGCCTGTAGAACCATGATAGCCGAGTTCAATACTCCTCAAAAGTTTTGGGCCGAAGCTATCAATACTGCATGCCATTCACAGAATAGAAGCGCGATCAACAAAGCTCTAGGCAAGACTCCTTATGAGGTTTGGAAAGGTAGAAAACCCAGAGTTTCATACTTTCATATATTTGGTTGTAAGTGTTTCATTCACAACAATGGAAAGAGCAAGTTGAATGCTTTTGATGCTAAAGCAGACGAGGGGATATTCTTAGGATACTCCTCGACTAGCAAAGCATTTAGAGTATTCAATCGCTCAACTCTTTGTGTGGAAGAAACACCACATGTGGTTTTCGATGAATCTCGACAGGACTCGTCTACCGACAAGATCAGTGAAAAAGCAACTGATCTATCAATCAAATCTGACAAAGACTCAGAGGTATATGAATCCGTTCAAACCTACAACCCATTCCTAAAAGCTCTCGATTCTGATGATAAGGAGAAGGTAAGTGCTCAAGGTAAGTCCACTAGACCAGTAGATATGCCTGCTCTAGTTGACTCTACTACTCCTAGTAAATCTGTTGATGTTGACATGCATGATGCTGTACATGATATAGAAGATGATAGTATTCCTGTTAAGAATAGAAAAACATGGAAATCTGCGCATGATACTGAAAATATTATTGGTGACTCTACTATTGGTGTGAAGACTAGACGACAACTCTTTGAGTCGCAAGAACAGCCGAGCCCAACTATGTTTTGCTGGTGTTGTTTCCTCTCATCTATTGAGCCTACCACTGTTAAAGAGGCATTGTCTGATAGTAATTGGATCATCGCTATGCAAGACGAGTTGAATCAGTTTGTTCGAAACGACGTCTGGGAACTTGTCGATAGGCCGGAACATCATAATGTAGTTGGCACTCGATGGATTTTCAAGAATAAGAAAGATGAGAATGATTTAGTCGTTAGGAATAAGGCTAGACTAGTCGCCCAAGGCTACTCACAAGCTGAAGGCATAGATTATGATGAAACTTATGCTCCTGTTGCTAGACTAGAAGCCATTCGATTGTTCCTTGCATATGCTGCTCACATGAAGTTTACTGTATATCAAATGGATGTTAAAAGTGCATTTCTTAACGGTATTCTTGCGGAAGAAGTGTATGTTGAACAACCTCCAGGTTTCGAAGTCAAAGGCAACCAGGTGTACAGATTAAAGAAAGCCTTATATGGACTAAAGCAAGCTCCAAGAGCATGGTATGACACTCTATCTCTCTTTCTATTAGAAAATGGTTTTACTAAGGGCAAGGTCGATCGAACCTTGTTCAGAAGACAAGAAGGGAAGGACATCCTACTCGTCCAAATTTACGTAGATGACATCATTTTTGGGTCACCTAACAAAAAGCTGAGTGAAAGTTTTTCAACACTCATGCAAAGTAAATTTGAGATGTCTATGATGGGTGAGATGAACTACTTTCTTGGTCTTCAAGTAAAACAAACTCCAGAAGGTATTTTCATAAATCAGGCGAAGTACACAAGAAATCTTCTAGACAAGTATGGGATCAAAACTTGTAAGTCCACTGGCGTACCAATGCAACCAACTTACAGAATGGATCCAGATGAGAACGGAGACAAGATCACTAGACCAAAGCACTCGACTACTCACGCAACAGACAGGTATACAAGGCTAGACTAGATGACCTAACAACCCGATGAGGAAGCTGGTAAAGCTGAGGGTAATACTAAGGGAATAAACAATTAAGGGGGAATCTTTGATTTCTTAAATATCCTTATGTTGACTCTTATGTTTGTCAAAGTCATCTTATTCGAAACCTTGATCATCGCTCTCAATTGATATTCATCTTATTTATGTTACTTTACCTGTACCTACGATTACACATTGCAAAACGCAAAGATAGGTACATAAAGACATTCGACGATTGGATAAACAAGCACAGTCGAAGGGGGAACTCGACTGGTGTTCCTAAGTCTACTCGTCTTGTGAAGCTTAAGTCTACTCGTCTGTTCTGGATAGACTCGAACAGACAAGCTAAGTGTTTCTCGTGTTTGAAAAATGCTAAGTGTTTTGTTTGAATTAAGGGTATTATAGTAATTAGATAATGATAAGTTTTTGAAAAACCCTAGAATTGATTTATACACTCCCAGTTTAATGAGGTGTATACATCCAATTCATACTCAACTACTTTAGGGCAGATGAGTACACTCCTTGTCCTAACTAAGAAGAGCCGGATTTCAAAATTTACAATATCAAATCACATAATATTCTCGATTCCGTAACTGAATTTCAAGGGTCTCAGCCGTTGGATTAATCAATTCAATCTTGGCCGTTGGATCATCTTTTCAGTTCTAACAAAACTCAAACACTCACACACAACTCGACTTACTGTTTCATATCTCTTCTATTCTAGCTATCAAATTCTTGCAAAATTACAACTCCCAAGTTCTTACTTGATTCATCAGATATGTCGATCATCTCGCTTTTCGATGTTAGAACTAACATGCAGGCAAGATTTGATCTTGGTAGGTACATCGCTGAAAACAAGGTGCATGTTGAACCATCTTTGTTTTTCAAAGGGCGTCACACTGCTGGAAATCAAGAGATCCTAGACAAATGTATGAGGTGCGGTTTGAAGCCTTATTTGGAGGCGTTTCCTCAAGTCGTCTTGGAGGAAGAGGTGTTGCAGTTCTATGCCAACGCCACAAGACGAGGTGATATAATTGAATCGTTCATTGGAACGAGCCGTGTTGAGATCAACAGCGAAGTGTTGTTCAGGCATTTAAGGTTGCCCACTGGAACGATTGATGTGGAAAATTATGCTATTGGGCAAGAGATGAGGTATTTGAGCATCTTTTGTGGCAAGAAGATGAGGCTCAAATCAGATGGCAAAGCTCCTGCAGTTAAGAAGGCTGAATTGTTGGAGAAATATCGCACTCTTTTGGACATAGCAAGCAAGATGCTTCTATGTGCCACTGGATCCCACGACGCGGTCACTCAAGCCAAGACGAGGGTGATGGCAGCGATCTATGATGGAATTACCGAGGGTAATTGGTTCAAGCTGATTTCTGATCGAATGATGTATTTTGAAAGAAGTGTTCGTGTGGATACCGACTCCTGCAGCTGGGTGGTATCACATACTGTTGGATATGGCAACAAGCTGAGTATCTTACTCCCCTTGGTGTTACCGAACAAATCAGACTGGAGTCAAGGCAAGCCCTTTCATCCTTTGAAGTTCTATTTGAAGGCAGAGGCTCTAAGGAAGCAGGTCGCTCAAAGGCCAGCTGCCCCAAGGCAAGTTCAGATTGACGACTCTCAGATTCTGCCTTATGCCAACTCATCTAGCTCTTCAGAAGATGAGTCTGATGATGAAGAAGCTGAGGTTCTTGCGAAAGCTGAGTCTGATGCAGCTGACTCAGAAGAAACTCAATCAGAGGAGGATGCTGATCAAGAGAAGGAGCAGAGTGTTCAAATTCCTGAAGTTTACACTCTTGTGAGAATTGGTTCACCCTCTCAACCAGACGAGTTGGGTCACCAGGTTGGTACTTCTTCACAATCTTTGTCGATTCCATCTCTCTCTCTCCCTTCTGTTCGAACCAAGGCTAGATCACATCGATCTAGGCCTCGTCCTTTACCCCTAACCTCTCAGGCATTGCCAGCATATCCGCTGAGGGCAAGCCTACCCCAAATCACTCCCATAAAGGACACAACTGATACTCCGACAGTTGTCGCACTTGACCTAGATACATCAAAGCCCATTGAAGCCATAACTTTCATTCCCTCTCCCACAACAGAAAATGTTGACCCCAACCCATCTACTTCAGGCAAGACGATAGTTGCCACTGCAACAGCTGAGATAGGGACCCCACCTACTCAGACCCCGTCTGAAGTACGATTTGAATCCTTAGTCTACTACCCCATGTGTCTTCGAGAGAAGAGAGTCCGTGCCAAAATTTCAAGAAATTTGAAGAAGCAGCTCTCGTCTATCGTCATCGACACTTCTTCAGAGCAGTTCGAGAAGCTCATTCGGATTTGCACTTGGTTCTCTTTGAAGAAATCGTCCACAGATGATCTTTTTGAGGTCATTCAGGGCATGGGCGGAATTTCCAATTTCTTAGATTGGGAAATGGAACAGAAAGAGAACAGCGGCGTAAAAGATCACTCAGAATTATTTCCGCGCAAGGCATTGGTGGACCTGGTTAAACGTCTTCTTGACATTCCAGATGGTGTCCTAGAAGATGAGTTCACTTTTGATGTCGGAACCCAGACTGATCTGGTGGAAGACGAGTTGAAGCCAGAAGTTGCTGATGTTGCTGTTCAGGTTTCTGAATCATTTTTCGAGATAGAAGCTGACTCAGATGATGATAAGTCCTTCGATTTTGGAAAGGAAGATGACGAATTCATGGATGCTGAAATGTTTGATGAAGATGAGTTGTTTGGAAAAGTCCAAGAAGATACTGCTGCTGAAACTCAATCATCATCTCAACCTATTTCTGAAGACTTCTTAGAAGGATTGAAGTCAGAATTAAAGGAAGTTGTTCAATCATCAATTGATCGTTTCTTAGAGTCTAAGCTGAAGGATACTCTTGTGGAACAAAATCAGTCACTTGTTGACAGCTCAAAAGCACTGATAATTGGAGAAGTCAACAAGATGGACTCGTCTTTTCGAGAAGAGATGTATGCTGAAATCGAACAATTCTTGAAGAGACAGGTAGATTTTTCTGAAAAGAGATCTATTTCTTTTGCTCGCTCCCTTGCTGAAGAGTCCAGTAAGATGGAAAGGCTCTACAGAGTAAAGATTGAGATTGCTGATGAACAGAGACGAGAAGCACAAGATCAGTTGGTGCGTTCTCAAGCTATTCTCAATGAGCTAACTGCCCAGAATACTCTTCTTCGACAGACGGCTATTCACTTCAAGGATGAATTTGTTTCAAGTTCAAGAAAGCTAGAGCTGACTACTGATCGTCTAGACAAGATGATTGATGAGAAGACGATTCAGAAGCAAGTTCAATTAGCTACTGAAGCCATGAAGGAAGCAGTAAAAGAAGAGATGACTCGATTCACTTCTCTATTCTCTCTCAAGGCAACTGATGAAGCCAAAAAGGGGGAAGAGATGAGTAAAGAAAAAGAAAAGTCTAGTTCTGAACCGGAAGCTAAGGAAGCTGCTAAGGCTATTCAAGATCTAAGAAGGCCTAAGAGAGGCAGATTAGTAAAGAAGATTGATCTTGAACAAGATGAGCAAGCCAAAGCAGATGAGCTGAAAAAGATAAAAGGCAAAAGTGTTGATTTATCTTCAGAAGCTGAAGTCAGGACCAGACAGGTGAAAAGGAAGCTGATTATTGAAGAACCTGCTGAAATCGTTAAGAAGAAGCAAAAAGTCATTTCTAATCCAGATGATGAAATTCATTATGCAAGTAAGAAGAAAATTGGAAGACATATTGAAAACTTGCAGAAGCTGAAAGCTAATGAAGATCAGATGGAAGACAAGTTCATTGACCACTTCATTGACAAAGAGCATCGTGCTGATTGGATGCAAGTGAAAAGGCAATGGGAACTTGATCATTGGATCATTCAGAAGTATGGTGTGTCTGAAAGTCGAGATGACTTATATGCTTTGTTTGACAAATTTATGGAAGGCCAGAACAAGAAGCTGTGGAACTTGATCTTAAGGATCTCGGCTGGTGCAAATTTCAACATTTTAGTACCTGCGTTTCCAAGATGGAAATGTCCAATGACAGGTTCTGGTAGAAGAGTCGACATAAACCAAATCAAGAAGTTTGAAGAGGAATTGCTAGAGAAGGAGAAGATTGATGATGAAGATCATATTGGTCTTATTCATAGAAGACTCCTAGATGCGTTCCAAGTTCCAAATCTTGAAGGAGGTACAATGTCAGATTAGTTTTTTTTGTTGTTTTTGCTCTGATATAGATATTTTTTAAGTATGTGTAATATCTACTGATCTTTTTGAATGAATAAAAGATAAGAATTTTTGATGTTAAAGAACAAATTACTACTTAACTAGTCTACTATTATGGAAATATTCAAGTAGTTTTGGCTTCATCAAAAAGGGGGAAATTGTTGGGATATGAATCCTAGAACAAGTCCTAGATGATGATTAAAAGATGAAGTTTTGATAAGCCAAAAATAGTATGAATATATTCTAAGTGTTGACTGTTCTAGTCTAGTTGAGTTGAGTAATCTTGTACCAGACCAGTAGAGTTCACATGAGTTCATATGAAAAGATAAATGTTGTTTATATTAAAAGATAAGTACGATCTATAAGTACTTCATATATGTTTAGTTTGTTACTGAGCTAATTAATGGTTGTATAGAGCTCGTGATTTTTAGATGTAATAGATTAGTTGTTTTGTATAGATTATAAGTTGTCTAAGCTTGTATTATAAAAGCTTAATGTAATGTAATAGTCTTGATAAGTTTAGTATAGTCATCTATTGAAGATTGCATGAAGACAAGACAAGAAGAGTTGAAGTCTACTACTCAAGATGGACTACAAGACAAGACAAGTACATACAAGTCTACTCAAGACAAGTCAAAGTGAAGATTGTTAGTCAAAGCGCGTGAAGAGATAAAGAGATAAGAAGTTAGTTATGGAATAACTAATTCGTAACAGAAACGCGTGGATTGATAAGAAGATTCAGTTAAAGGTAGTTATCAAGAAAAGTTGGTTACAACTTACTAGTTCTTGAAGATTGAAGTCTATAAATACTTCATGATAATAATCATTTGAAGACTACTGATTGACTACTGTTAGACTACTGATTGCTGAAGCTCAAGTGAAGATATACTGAAGATTACTCTCAGAGTTTTATTGAAGTTCAGATAGAAGCCAGAAGACAAGTGAAGAATTCAAGAAGGCTACTACTGAAGATCAGAGAAGTTTTTAGTTTTTGTTTGTAATTGTTCAAGTTGCTAGTTGCTTGTTAAATAGCTAGTTAGATCATAGACGTATCTGGAGGTATAGTCTGTTGAAGATCTAAGTCTTCTTCTTGGGACTCAAAAGACAGGAATTATACACTTTGTACTCGATTGGAAGAGTTTTAGTGGAAACATCACGACTGGGTTTGTGAGAGTGGATGTAGACAAGTTGTCGAACCACTATAAATCTTTGTGTTGTTTACTTTACTGTTTTAATTGTTTAATTGCTTAATTGTTTTAACTGCTACTACACTAGACAAGTTGAGTATTCGTAAGAACAGAGTTCTCGAATTTATAAGTTGAGTATAATCTTTAATTGGGCTCATTGTTAATTTCGTATTCCGCATATTGTACTTTGATATATCGAAAGATTTTAGAAAAGTCTATTCACCCCCCTCTAGACATTTTCTTTAGCTTCCCTCGATATTAACTCAACTTTCGGGACCTACAACAATCTCTCAAGTGAATTTGATACTCTAAAATTGAGTGAGGGGAGCTTAAAAATGAAAATGTCTGCCTTGAACAAATCTGCTAAGGCAATAGAGGAAATTCAAGGGTTTCAAAGACCATTTGCTCAAAAGGGTGGATTAGGCTACAATCCATCTGAACCCTCACCTGGTCTTAGTATTGCTTCCTCAAGCAATTCTAAGATGACTTTTGTGAGATCAGTGGCACAACAAAATGAAATTGAAGTAAATCAACCACTGATCAAGGATAAGGGTAAAGGGATTTTTATACCAACTCAGGTAAACAATGTACCTAAACCCACACCTTTGGAAAGGGTTAAAGGCATTGCTTACAGGAGGAATGAGGCTCAGAAAGGTAGAACCAATGGAAGGCCAACCTATCTGAATCATCATCAGAGGAGTTGTCCAAAACCTGTTCAGAAGAGGCCAACTCAAATGAGGCAACCTCAACTGAATGGATTAAGGCCAATCCCCTCTGACAGGTATAAAACATTCAGGAAGCCTGGACCTTACTTGCCAAATGGAAAAGGCCATCCAAAAACCTATCCTCAAAAGTCTTATCCAGCTGCACCTAAGCTTAGTAACTTCAGGAGAAATGTCCCAAAGAAATTTACAAACTCTCCTGAACCCTACAAAGCTAACACTTATACACAGAGATCACCCAAGGCATTTAAGGGTCAAACTGTGTATGTAGATGTAAATGGAAACCAAGTCAGTCACTTTGAGTCAATCAGAGTAATCAGGCAGATTTGGGTTCCAAAAGGTACAGCTAACCCTCTAGGACCCAACACTCAAAGGGTACCTAAATTTTAACTTTGCAGGGCTGCAAGGACCACAAGAAGAAGAGAAGCATCAACAAGAAAACAGCATGGTACTTGGACAGTGGATGTTCAAGACACATGACTGGGAATAAAGAGCTTCTCTCAGATTTCATAGAAAAGGAGGGTCCTTCAGTAACCTTTGGAGACAGCTCTCAAGGCATCACAAGAGGTTATGGTACATTAAATATTGGTAGTGTCAACATTACTGATGTCTCATATGTCCTAGGCCTAAAATATAACTTGCTGTCTATAAGTCAAATCTGTGATAAAGGATTTTGTGTTGAATTTGCACCAAATGAATGTACTATCAAAAACAAATCAACACAACAGGTGCTACTAACAGGGGTGAGAAAGGGAAATGTCTATTTTGCAGATTGGAGCAAAACCCCTGAACCAGTTTGTCTTGTTGCCAAAAGCACAAATGAGCAAAGCTGGCTGTGGCACAAGAGACTGAATCACCTGAACTTCAAAACCATCAACAAGCTTGCAAGAAACTCTCTAGTTAAAGGGCTGCCAAATCAAGTGTTCACCAAAGAACACATATGCCAGCCATGTCAGGAAGGGAAGCAGATCAAAGCTTCATTTAAAGGGAAGCCTGTCATCTCAACTGAGAGAGTTCTTCAACTACTGCATATGGATTTATTTGGGCCAATAATCCCAGTAAGTATAAATGGAAGAAAATATGCTTTAGTTGTTGTTGATGATTTTTCCAGGTACACTTGGGTAGTATTCTTGGTAAACAAAAAGGAGACCCAAGTCAAGCTGCCTGAATTGATGATGAGATTGAGCAATGAAAAGGGCCTAAGTATTGTCAAGATCAGATCAGACAAAGGCACTGAGTTCATAAACTCATACATCAATGAGTACTGCAGCAAGAATGGCATCACACATGAAACTTCAGCTGCAAGAACACCTCAACAAAATGGGGTTGCTGAAAGAAGGAACAGGACCTTGAAAGAGGCAGCAAGAACATTGATTGCTGAATCCAAACTGCCTAAAAGGTTCTGGGCTGAAGCCATTAGCACTGCATGTCACACCCAAAACAGGTCCTTAATCACCAAAGGACAAGGTAAAACCCCATATCAAATATGGAAAGGTAGATTGCCCACTGTTGCTTATTTTCACATATTTGGTTGTAAGTGTTTCATTCATAATAATGGAAAAGAGCAATTGAATGCTTTTCACAGCAAAGCTGATGAAGGAATATTTGTTGGATATTCACAAATCAGCAAAGCTTATAGAGTTTACAATTGCAAAACCCTTATTGTGGAAGAAACACCTCATGTTGTGTTTGATGAATCTATTAATGAGTTCAGGGATAGAAACCTGAATATTGATGAGATAACACAAAGAACCACCAGATTAAGGCTTCAAAGCAAGGAGACAGTGTTTGTAGATGTTGCCCAGCCTAAACTTCATGACTGTCAGAAACTGGACAACCTACCTGATGGCAATCAACCAGAAGTCAACCTCCCTGAAGGTGATATTGAACTGACTGACCCAATCCCAGTTCAAAATCAGGTAACAACTACCAATGAAGAAGCAGGCAATGCTGAGGTAGTAAATGGATCCAATATTCAAGGGGGAACCAATGAAAATGTCAACTCATCTGACAATGAGGACAATACCCCTGAATATGATCCAGAGCTTGATCCTTCAATTAATTTTCCTGAATTTAATGAGTCTAGTGATCCAACCTCAGATGAGGACAATCCTCCTGAAGGGATCAGGTCTAGAAGGACTTGGTTGCAAGACCACCCAACTAGCCTGATACTTGGTAATCCAAGTGAAGGGATCAAAACTAGAAGATTTCATGGAGAAAGTGCTTTGTTTTGTTGTTTTCTTTCAGAAAAAGAACCAGGAGATATTGAAGAAGCACTACAAGACACCAACTGGATCATAGCCATGCAAGAAGAGCTGAACCAGTTCACCAGAAATGAAGTATGGGAGCTGGTAGATAGGCCAACTCATCAAGATGTCATTGGAACCAAATGGGTGTTCAAAAATAAGAAAAATGAAAATGACATCATTGTGAGGAACAAAGCAAGACTGGTGGCCAAGGGATACTGTCAATCTGAAGGGATTGATTATGATGAGACATTTGCTCCAGTGGCCAGACTTGAGGCAATCAGACTCTTCTTAGCATATGCAGCTCACATGAGATTCAAGGTGTATCAAATGGATGTGAAGAGTGCATTTCTAAATGGGGTGCTCAAGGAAGAAGTGTATGTTGAACATCCCCCAGGCTTTGAGGAAGGAGACAAGGTGTACAGATTGAAGAAAGCCCTCTATGGCTTAAAACAAGCTCCAAGAGCTTGGTATGACACCTTATCACAGTTTCTTCTAGATCATGGTTTTTTCAAAGGCACTGTTGACAGAACTCTCTTCAGAATCTGTGAAGGAGATGATATCTTGTTAGTCCAAATCTATGTGGATGACATTATATTTGGATCTCCAAATGAGAAGATGTGTGAAAATTTCTCCAAACTCATGCAGAGCAAATTTGAAATGTCCATGATGGGATTGATGAATTTCTTCTTAGGACTTCAGGTCACTCAATCAAAGAAGGGGATATTCATCAATCAGGCCAAGTACACAAGGGACATGATCAAAAAATTTGGATGTGCAACAAGCAAGCCAGTCAGAATTCCTATGAATACTAACTGGAAGATGGATCCTGATGAAGGTGGAGAGTCAACAAACTCCACTAACTACAGAGGAATCATAGGATCATTGCTATATCTCACTGCAAGTAGGCCTGATATCACATTTGCAGTTGGAGTGTGTGCAAGATTTCAGGCCAATCCAAAGAAGAGCCATCTTGATGCTGCCAAGAGAATCCTAAGATATCTCAAGGGATCTGAGAATCTTGGATTGTGGTATCCAGCTGATGACAACATTGAGCTCACTGGATATTCAGATGCTGATTATGGAGGATGTAGAATTGACAGAAAGTCCACCTCTGGAACATGTCAATTCTTGGGCAGCAAACTTATCTCATGGTTCTCCAAGAAGCAGAATACAGTTGCAACTTCAACAACTGAAGCAGAATATGTTGCAGCTGGAAGTTGTTGTGCTCAGATACTTTGGCTCAGGCAACAACTTAGAGACTACAAAGTCATCACAAATGAAGTGCCAATATTCTGTGACAACAATAGTGCAATTGCCATCTCACAGAATCCAGTGCTCCACACCAGATGCAAGCATGTGGACATCAAACATCATTTCATAAGGGATCATGTGGAGAAGAAAGATATCAAGCTTGTCAAAATCCACACTGATAAGCAAAAAGCTGATATTTTGACAAAGCCTCTAGCTGAAGCAAGGTTCTTGGAGTTGTCAGCTGAATTGGGGTTACTTGATCCAGGCAAGATGGAAAAATGAGGAAAGAAAGCTCATATAAAGGGGGAAGTTCATCAAAGTTGAACTTCAGCAAAGTTGACCAACCTCACTGAAGTTGTAAGCCAAAGGGGGAAACTCAGCAAGGTTGTCCCTATGATGTTCAGCAATGTTGGTCAGGGGATTTGTCCAAGTGGGACCCAGTCAGCAGCTTTGGGACCCACTCAGGCAAGTTCATCAAGCAGTTTGACCCTCACAGAAACCAAAGCACATCTCAGGATGTTTGTCCGAGTTAATTAGATAATCATTGCTATTTTTAGCATTGATTAGACATTTAAGAGGTTTCTTGGTCTAAGAGTAGGCCATTTTAGGATGGAGTGTGCTATAAAGATTTTTACCCCCAAAAAGGCAAATCAGCATTTAATGCAGAAATCTTAATTGGGATTTCATGAATTCTTGAGCCTTCATCAAAACCATTAATTTACATTAAACCTCCATCAAACCGCCTCAATCCCACTACCACATATTATCCAATTGGTCATACTTATTACCCACGGTTAGTTTCTATTAACCAACGGTTAATAAACTCCCCACATATTTAAACTCCTCAATTTTCTCTACCATCTTTACGCACTCAAAATTTCAAAAACCCTTAAGTCTTTCTTCATACTCTCAAACCTGCAATTCCTCTCCAAACACCTACCAATCTCTCATATTATCCATGGCACCTAAGATTAAGCGAGAAGAGCTTGTAGACTTCAATGATTCCTCTTTGGACATTGATTTCTCTTATCTTAGCAATCCAAACTCCCTATGGTTTGAAAAGCTGGTTGCCTTTGACAGTCTAGACAAGGAGGTTGAACCAGTACTCCATTGGCTTAGGGAAGCAGGCTTGGAAAAGTTTCTTGGGACCAAGCCTGATTCATGCCTGAATCCATTTATGGCAGAATTCTTTGCCCATCTAAGATGGAAGGGCAAGAAAGGAGATGTGTGCACCAAGCTCACATATGCTGAGGAAGATGAAGATGCAGAAAGCCAACACCCCATCATCTTCACTGCAGAGGATATAGATGCTAGCTTTGGGCTACCATCAGAAGGCCAGAATCCAGAGACTTACAAGGAAGGAGAAGATCAGGAGTTCTACTTTCCATGGTTGCTTACACCCAAAAAGCTTGTAAGTGCTCAAAACAAGAATACTCTAAAACCATTGTTTAGACACTTGTTTGACTGTGTGGTGAAGAGTTTATTAAGCCACTCTGGGAGTGTTGAACAACTTAGTATGCCTAAGTTGAGAGTAATGGCTGCTGTGATTGACTCTGCTGAGAAGAGAGTCAAATTTGATTGGAAAAGCTTTATTTTGGACAAAATGATGAATGAGAAATTCAAGTTTAAAGAGGTGAAACACCACAAGGTGGTGGTTGATGGAAGACTCCAGTTCTGCACAAGAGCCAGCCTGCTCTTGGAAAGATTTGCTCATTATACCCACCTTCAAGCCAAGCCAAAGCCTTTTCCAGCACAGAAGGTGCTGTTCAGAAAGCTGTCTTCAAGGACAGAAAAGAGAAAGCAGGAGGCTGCCTCCAAGAAAGCTGTTGCAACTGTTCCAGCAACAAGAGCCTCTCCAAGGAAAAGGAAAGCACAATCACCCAAAATCCAGCCAAAGATGAAGAAGATGAAGGAGATTCTAAGTGAATCTTCCCCTGAAAGCCAGTCAAGAAGTGGAGGAGCCACTTCTGAAGAGATTGAGAAAGTGGCTGAGGAAGGAGTCAACCCTCCTGAAGAAGGTGAAGTATTCAGAGAGATTATCCCACTGCAACCTGAGACAATCACAGAATTCAGAGACCTTGACCAGCCAACAAGGTATGAGAGGAGAAGAAGAATCATCAAGACTTCTGAGAAGCAGAGATTGATGGAAGAGGAACAGAAGAAAAAAGAGTTCTTCAAAGAGATTAGACAAGCAAGCAAGTCTAACTCCAAGTCCAAGTCAAAACCAAACAGCCCTGAAGCCAACTCCCCTGATATTCAATCTAGAAGAATATCTCCAAGGCAAGAAGAAGAGGAGTGCAAGACTCCTGAAGATGCCCCAATCTTGACCAAGAAAGTTTACTCCCCTGAAGGAGCACCTGATAGAGCAGGTATTGATGTGCTGGCAGATTTGGTCAATCTTGAGGATAGACCTTTTTCCCCCCTTGATCCAAGACTTCTTTCTTATACCAAACTTCTTGAAACTGCTATTCAAGAAGGTGATCAAGTTGTTTTCCCACCCATTCCAGCCATCCCAATTACCTATTCAGGCACAATGCTCTCAAAAGCACCTGAATCCCAACTTGTTTTGACCTCTCATGAGCCCATTCCTTCTGAATCCAACCCACCTGAATTCCAATCCAACCCTCCTGAATCCCAAGCCAACTCATCTGGAGATGATAGTGGTGAAGAGTACACCTATGAGGGAATGTTGAGGCAGATTGCTAGAGCCAATGTGGATGAATTATATCCAGGTTTGAAAGCTTATCCCAGGCTGCAACAACAGTTCTATGATCTCAGAGCACTTGTTGAGATCAAAGATAGAACTATTGTGGAAATAGCTCAGGCTATTCAGGATAAGGGTGCCAACTGGTGGCAGGTTGAGGAAAATAGGCTGTTACATTTTGCAAATGTAAAGAAGACCAGTGTATTAACCACTGAGGCCCTATTTTGCACCATTGTTCATGAGAAGGTGCTTGCTGAAAGAGAAAGAATAGCACAAGGAATCAAACATCCTGACAGCCCATCTGATGATGATGATGATGATGATCACACCAATCCCAATCCCCCTGGTACCAACTCAGCTCAGGTACATTACTTAACTTTTCATTCTGAGAAGGACTCTGATCATTCAGAGGAGTTGACCAAAGATGGTAACTCAGTCCAAGATGCATTGGCCAAGGATGGTTCTTCTGAGCCTGAGGCACAGCTTGACAATGCTGAGACTTCCATAGGAGAAGCTGGTTTGGCTAAAGCCTCATCAATGTCAGGCAAGTTGGACATTGACCAGCCTTTAGTCATTCAGGATGACTCAGTGGCCTTGGGATGCCCAAGCACTGTGATCTCCCAACAACTGCTCTCTATGGATCCTATTGAGGATATGGAGGTGTCAGGTTTAGGAGTTGAAGGAGTTGAAAAGGCTATTAGTGCTGAAAAATCAGAGGGAGATGATGGTGAGGATTGTGTGATCACTGGTTCCTTGAGTGCACCACAAATAGAGGGTGAGGAGGTAGAAATATTGGGTGCAGCCTAATATGAGAGTCATGCTATTCTTCAAGTCAAATCTGAACTTGATGAATCCCTTGGTGAAAGAAGGCCTGATTCTCCAGTGAATGTGAATCTATCTTTTGAGAATGAAGAAGAAAAGAATATAGTTGAAAATGAGAGAGAAGGTGCTGATGTATCATGTAGGTCCCCAAAGTTGAGTTAATAACGAGTAAGCTAGTGAAAATGTCTATAGGGGGGGGTGAATAGACTTTTCAAAAATCTATCGAAATATCAAAGTAGAATATGCGGAATACGAAATTAACAATGAGCCCAATTCAAGATTATACTCAACTTATAAATTCGAGAACTCTGTTCTATACTTAGCTTGTCTAGATCAGTTAAACAGTTAAGCAATTAAACAATTAAAACAGTAAAGTAAACAACACAAAGATTTATAGTGGTTCGACAACTTGTCTACATCCACTCTCACAAACCCAGTTGTGATGTTTCCACTAAACTCTTCCAATCGAGTACAAAGTGTATAATTCCTGTCTTTTAAAGTCCCAAGAAGAAGACTTAGATCTTCAACAGACTATACCTCCAGATACGTCTATGATCTAACTAGCTATTTAACAAGCAACTAGCAACTTGAACAATTACAAACAAAAACTAAAAACTTCTCTGATCTTCAGTAGTAGCCTTCTTGAATTCTTCACTTGTCTTCTGGCTTCCTTCTGAACTTCAATAAAACTCTGAGAGTAATCTTCAATATATCTTCACTTGAGTATGAACGTCAGTGTATCAGTAGTCTTCAATCGATCACCATTATGAAGTATTTATAAACTTCAATCTTCAAGAACTAGTAAGTTGTAACCAACTTTTCTTGATAACTACCTTCAACTGAATCTTCTTATCAATCCACGCGTTTCTGTTACGAATTAGTTATTCCATAACTAACTTTTTACATCTTTATTTCTTCACGCGTTTTGACTAACAAACTTCACGTTGACTTGTCTTGAGTAGACTTGTATGCACTAGTCTTGTCTTGTAGTCCATCTTGAGTAGTAGACTTCGACTCTTCTTGTCTGGTCTTCATGTGATCTTTAATAGATGACTATACTAAACTTATCAAGACTATTACATTACATTAAGCTTTTATAATACAAGCTTAGTCAACTTATAATCTATACAACAACTTAATCTATTACATATAAAAATCATGAGCTCTATACAATCATTAAATAGCTCAGTAACAAACTAACACATATGAAGTATAAACAATACACGAAACTATAAGTACTTATCTTTTAATAATAAACACATGTGAACTCTACTGGTCTGGTACAAGATTACTCAACTCAACTAGACTAGAACAGTCAACACTTAGAAAAACTATTCAATCTATTTTTGGCTTATCAAAACTTCATCTTCTAATCATCATTTAGGACTTGTTCTAGGATTCATATCCCAACAATTTCCCCCTTTTTGATGAAGCCAAAACTACTTGAATATTTCCATAAGAATAGACTAGTTAAGTAGTAACTTGTTCTTTAACATCAAAAGTTCTTATCTTTTCATTCATTCAAAAAGATCGGTAGATATTACACATACTTCAAAAATAAGTACCAGAGCAAAAAAAAATAACAACAAAAAAAAACTAATCTGACATAGTACCTCCTTCAAGATTCGGAATTTGAAATGCATCTAGGAGTCTCCTATGAATCAGACTGATATGATCTTCATCTTCAATCTTCTCCTTCTCGAGCAGTTCTTCTTCAAACTTCTTAACTTGATTCATGTCGACTCTTCTGCCAGAACTTGTCATGGGACATTTCCATCTTGGAAATCCAGGAACAAGAATATTGAAATTAGCACCAGCAGAAATCCTTAAGATTAGATGCCACAATTTCTTGTGTTGTCCTTCCATGAATCTGTCAAAAAGTGAATATAGATCATCTTGATTATCAGCATCACCAAATTTCCTTATAATCCAGTGATCAAGTTCCCATCGATTCTTCACTTCAATCCATTCAGCTCTATGCTCATTATCTATGAAGTGATCAATGAACTTGTCTTCCATTAGATCTTCATCTGCCTTCAACTTCTGCAGTCGTTCAATATGCTTGACAATCTTCTTCTTACTAGCATAGTGAATTTCATCTTCAGCAATCCTTTGCTTCTTCTGAACAATTGCAGTAGCAGTAGCAGCAGTAACTTCAACATCCAACTTTCTCTTAGTTCGTCTAGTCTTAATCTCAGCTTCTGGAGATGCAGCTTCTTTGCCTTTGATTAATTTCAGCTCTTCTGATCTACTCTTCTCAAGTTCAGCAGTCTTGATCAGCTTACCTCTCTTAGGTCTTCTGAACTCTTGAATAGTTTCAGCTGCCTCCTTAGCTTCTGGTTCAGCTGACTTCTCAACGAACTTCTCAACCATACTTGACTCTTCCCCCTTTTTGGCTTCATCAGCCTTGAGAGTGAAAAGACTAGTAAAGCGAGTCATTTCTTCTTTCACTGCTTCCTTCATGGCTTCAGTAGCTAACTGAACTTGATTCTGAATCGTCGTCTCATCAATCATCTTGTTTAGACGATCAGTAGTCAGTTCTAGCTTCTTTGAACATGAAATAAATTCATCTTTGAAATGAGTAGCCGTCTGTTGAAGTAGAGTATTCTGAGCAGTTAACTCGGCTAGGATAGCTTGAGAACGCACCAACTGATCTTGTGCTTCTCTTCTTTGCTCATCAGCAATCGAAATCTTCACACGATAGAGTCTCTCCATTTTGCTTGATTCTTCAGCCAAAGATCTAGCAAACTCCATCGATCTCTTCTCTGAAACATCAACTTGTTTCTTCAGAAAATCTTCAACTTCAGCACTCATCTTCTCTCGAAAAGTTGAGTCCAACTTGTTGACTTCACCAACCATCAAATCTCTGGTATTGTCAACAATTGACCGATTCTGCTCAACGAACGCATCCTTCATTTTCGAGTGTAAGAACTCGTCTATGGCAGTTTGAACAGTACCTTTCAGATCGATCTTTAATTCATCCAAAAATCTTTCTGAAACAACTTGAACAGATGACTGAGTTTCTTGTATTTTCTCAATAAGTTCATCTTCAGTGAACATCTCAGCATCCATGAATTCATCATCTTCTTTACCAAATTGACAAGAATTTGAGCTTCCAGAACATTCAGCTTCATCTTCTGAACCAACCTCAATTTCCAAAATCTGTTCTGAAGTCTGAATGGCCAACTCAGCTACTTGTGGCTTGATCTCATCTTCCACCAGATCAGTCTGGGTTCCGACATCAAATGAAAATTCATCCTCAAGCACACCATCAGGAATGTTCAGCAGCTTTTTAACCAGATCAACCAAGGCTTTGCGAGGGAACAGTTCGGAGTGATCCTTAACTCCACTGTTTTCTTTTTGTTCCATCTCCCAATCCATGAAGTTGGAGATACCACCTTTGCCTTGGATGACTTCAAACAGATCATCCGTAGAAGATTTCTTCAATGCAAACCAAGTGCAGATTCTGACTAGCTTCTCAAATTGTTCCGAAGCTGTGTCGATGTCAAGAGTTGAGAGCTGCTTCTTCAGATTTCTTGAAACTCTGGCACAGACTCTCTTCTCTCTAAGACACATGGGATAGTAGACG
Organism: Galeopsis tetrahit; assembly: GCA_963675135.1. Classification (NCBI taxonomy): domain Eukaryota; kingdom Viridiplantae; phylum Streptophyta; class Magnoliopsida; order Lamiales; family Lamiaceae; genus Galeopsis; species Galeopsis tetrahit. Next base: position 36,091,996 of record OY776130.1, on the reverse strand, counting down.
AGGGATTCAAATCTAACCTCAGACGGGTCCTGAGTAGATGGGGTCTCTAACTCAGTTGTTGCAGTGGCAACTGGCGTCTTGTCTGAAGTAGATGGGATTGAGGGTTCACCATATTCTGGTGAGGGAGAGGGAGTGAAAGCGATGGTTTCAATTGGCTTTGATGTGGCTAGGTCCAGTGTGACAACTGTAGGAGTATCAGTTGTGTCCTTTTTGGGAGTGATTTGGGGTAGGCTTGCCCTCAGCGGATATGCTGGCAAAGCCTGAGAGGTTAGGGGTAAAGGACGAGGCCTAGATCGATGTGATCTAGCCTTGGTTCGAACAGAGGGTAGAGAGAGAGAGGGAATTGACAAAGACTTAGATGAAGTACCAACCTGGTAAGTCATCTCTTCTGGTGGAGGTGGAGTACCAATCCTCACAAGTCTAAGAACTTGCGTCTCCTTCTCTTCATCATTTTTGACAATATCAGCTTCGTTGTCAGAGTGAGTCTGTTCAGAGTCATCACCACTCGACTCGGCTTTAGCAGCAGCCTTCATTTCTTCATCCATGGACTCATCTTCCGAAGAACTAGTTGAGTCGCCATAGGGTAAGACGTCAGAATCCTCAATCTGAACACGTCTTGGGGCAGCTGGTCTTGCAGCAGCTTGCTTCCGTACAGCCTCTTTCTTCAAGTAGAACTTTAATGGATGAAAGGGCTTCCCTTGACTCCAACTCGACTTGTGCGACAGAAGACGAGGAAGTAGAATACTTAATTTGTTGCCATACCCAACAGCTGTAGACACCACCCAATTGTGAGTGTGGTCATCTACTCGGACACTCTTCTCGAAGTACATGATCCGATCAGCAATCAATCTAAACCAGTCTCCTTCCGTTATGCCATCGTAGATTGCAGCCATGACCCTTGCCTTGGCAAAAGTCACTGAGTCATGCGAACCAGTCGAGCTGAGTAGAATTTTGCTGGCAATATCCAACAGTGTGCGATACTTATCAAGAAGATCACCCTTCTTGACAGGAGCATATTTGCCATCTTGCTTGGGTTTCAACCTCCGTCCGCAGAAGATACTCAAATACCGAACTTCTTGCCCTAAGCCATAATTCTCCACATTGATGGTTCCAATGGGCAGCTTCAGAAATTTGAACAGCGCATCTCGAGTGAGTTGCACTCGATCTTCTCCAATAAAAGATTCGAGAATGTCACCTCGTCTAGTGACATTGGCGTAGAATTCGAGCACTTCTTCCTCCAATACGACCTGAGGAAAGGCTTCTAGGTAGGGCTTAAGACCACAGCGAGTGCATTTCGTCAGAATTTCCTCATTATCAGCTGTGTGTTGGCCTTTGAAGAACACCGATGGTTCGACATTCACCTTGTTGTCGGCGATCTACCGGCCTAGGTCAAAAGTGACCTGCATGTTAGTTCTGATGTCGAAAATCGAACGAGTAGACATAGTATATAATAAGAGTTTGCAGTTATCTTTCGAGAAATAGCAAGAAATCAAATGCTTTCAAGATAGAAGAGTTAAGAGCAAACTTAATGAAACAGTAAGGCTAGTGAGTTGTGGAAGATGGGTTTTGTTAAAACTGTAACTTGATCCAACGGCCATGATTGAAGGATTAGATCCAACGGTCGAGACCTTTGAGTTTCGGTTACGGAATCGAGAATATAATGTGATTTGATATTGTAAAATTTGAAATCCGGCTCAACTTACTTAGGACAGGGGAGTGTACTCAACTGACCTAATGTAGTCAAGTTCGAACTGGGTGTATACACCTCATTAACTGGGAGTGTATAAATCCAATTCTAGGGTTATCAAATTTTAGCATTGTCTAATTACAAAAGTACCCTTGATTCGATTGACAAAACACTTAACATATATCCATCAATAGAAACACTTAGCTTGACTGTTCGAGTCTATTCAGAACAGACGAGTAGACTTGAGCTTCACAAGACGAGTAGCCTTATGAACACCAGTCGAGTTCCCCCTTCGACTGAGCTTGTCTATCTTATTCGTCGAACGTCGTCATGTACCTATCTTACGATTTGCAATGTGTATTTGTAGGTACTGGTAGGTTAATAAATAAGATGAATATCATGTCAATGCAATGGTCAAGGTTTTGATCCAGATGACTTATAACAAACATAAGAGTCAACATAAGGATCTTTAAGAAATCACAGATTCCCCCTTAAATGTTTATTCCCTTAGTATTACCCTCAGCTTTACCAGCTTCCTCATCGGGTTGTTTTGGTCATCTAGTCTAGCCTTGTATACCTGTCTGTGGGATGAGTAGTCGAGTGCTCTGGTCTAGTGATCTTGTCTCCTCTTATTGATGTACCTGTCTTGTTAGTACATATCTATAGGCAAGTAGGGTCTAAATCAATTAGCCCTAGACTAATGCATAACTCACGAAATCGTGCCTCAGCTAATGGTTTTGTAAAAATGTCAGCTCTTTGAAAATCAGTATGAATCTTTTCCATGCGAATATCCTTCTTTTCTACATGATCACGTATGAAATGATGCTTTACATCAACATGCTTACATCGTGTGTGCAGAACAGGATTTTGTGTAATGGCAATGGCACTATTACTATCACAGAAAATAGGAACATTTGATTCATGTATGTTGTAATCACGAAGATGTTGCATAAGCCAGAGTAGTTGACTACAACAGCTACCAGCAGCCATGTACTCGGCTTCGGTAGTTGAAGTTGCAACACTAGTCTGCTTTTTAGAAAACCAAGATATGAGTTTTGTGCCTAAAAATTGACAAGAACCAGAAGTAGATTTCCTATCTATTCTACAGCCTCCAAAGTCTGAGTCTGAATACCCACTTAAGGATAGATCATCATTTGAGGGATACCATATACCACGATTGATGGTCCCTTTCAAATATTTCAAGATCCTCTTGGTGGTTTCCATGTGACTTTCTTTTGGATTGGCTTGAAATCGAGCACATACACCAACAGAGAATGCAATGTCTGGTCTACTGGCAGTTAGGTACAGTAAGGAACCAATTAAACCACGGTAATAAGATTGATCAGCACATTTACCGTTCTCGTCTGGATCCATTCTGTAAGTTGGTTGCATTGGTACGCCAGTGGACTTACAAGTTTTGATACCATACTTGTCTAGAAGGTTTCTTGTGTACTTTGCCTGATTTATGAAAATACCTTCTGGAGTTTGTTTTACTTGAAGACCAAGAAAGTAGTTCATCTCACCCATCATAGACATCTCAAATTTACTTTGCATGAGTGTTGAAAAACTTTCACTCAGCTTTTTGTTAGGTGACCCAAAAATGATGTCATCTACGTAAATTTGGACGAGTAGGATGTCCTTTCCTTCTTGTCTTCTGAACAAGGTTCGATCGACCTTGCCCTTAGTAAAACCATTTTCTAATAGAAAGAGAGATAGAGTGTCATACCATGCTCTTGGAGCTTGCTTTAGTCCATATAAGGCTTTCTTTAATCTGTACACCTGGTTGCCTTTGACTTCGAAACCTGGAGGTTGTTCAACATACACTTCTTCCGCAAGAATACCGTTAAGAAATGCACTTTTAACATCCATTTGATATACAGTAAACTTCATGTGAGCAGCATATGCAAGGAACAATCGAATGGCTTCTAGTCTAGCAACAGGAGCATAAGTTTCATCATAGTCTATGCCTTCAGCTTGTGAGTAGCCTTGGGCGACTAGTCTAGCCTTATTCCTAACGACTAAATCATTCTCATCTTTCTTATTCTTGAAAATCCATCGAGTGCCAACTACATTATGATGTTCCGGCCTATCGACAAGTTCCCAGACGTCGTTTCGAACAAACTGATTCAACTCGTCTTGCATAGCGATGATCCAATTACTATCAGCCAATGCCTCTTTTACTGTGGTAGGCTCAATAGATGAGAGGAAACAACACCAGCAAAACATAGTTGGACTCGGCTGTTCTTGTGACTCAAAGAGTTGTCGTCTAGTCTTCACACCAATAGTAGAGTCGCCAATGATATTTTCAGTATCATGCGCAGATTTCCATGTTTTTCTATTCTTAACAGGAATACTATCATCTTCTATATCATGTACAGCATCATGCATGTCAACATCAACAGATTTACCAGGAGTAGTGGAGTCAACTAGAGCAGGCATGTCTACTGGTCTAGTGGACTTACCTTGAGCACTTACCTTCTCCTTATCATCAGAATCGAGAGCTTTTAGGAATGGGTTGTAGGCTTGAACGGATTCATATACCTCTGAGTCTTTGTCAGATTTGATCGATAGATCAGTTGCTTTCTTACTGATCTTGTCGGCAGACGAGTCCTGTCGAGATTCATCGAAAACCACATGTGGTGTTTCTTCCACACAAAGAGTTGAGCGGTTGAATACTCTAAATGCTTTGCTAGTCGAGGAGTATCCTAAGAATATCCCCTCGTCTGCTTTAGCATCAAAAGCATTCAGCTTGCTCTTTCCATTGTTGTGAATGAAACACTTACAGCCAAATATATGAAAGTATGAAACTCTGGGTTTTCTACCTTTCCAAACCTCATAAGGAGTCTTGCCTAGAGCTTTGTTGATCGCGCTTCTATTCTGTGAATGGCATGCAGTATTGATAGCTTCAGCCCAAAACTTTTGAGGAGTATTGAACTCGGCTATCATGGTTCTACAGGCTTCTTTGAGAGTTCGATTCCTTCTTTCTGCTACACCGTTCTGTTGTGGTGTCCTGGCTGCACTAGTAAGGTGCTGGATACCACGATTAGCACAAAATTCTTTAATATAGCAGTTAATGAACTCAGTTCCCTTGTCACTTCGAATCTTGACAATAGACTGGTTCTTCTCAACTTGTAACTTCTTCAACAAATCAGGCAGAAGTGTTTGTGTATCACTCTTTTTGTGTAGAAAGACTACCCAAGTAAACTTAGAATAGTCGTTTACAACAACAAGTGTGTACCTTCTACCATTCAAGGTTGGAGGAGTTATAGGACCATGAAGATCCATGTGTAGGAGTTCTAGAACTCTACTAGTTGAGAGAGTAGGAATTGACTTAAAAGAACTTTTAACCTGTTTACCCTGTTGACAAGCCGTGCATACATGTGACTTGTAGTAAACTTCATTGGGAATACCTTCTACAAGGTAATCTCTGGCTATCTTATTAAGAACCTTTAAAGTTTAGATGACAAAGGCGTCTATGCCATAGCCAGCCAAGTTCTTTAGGACTCTTAGTAAGTAGGCAGGTGTCCCTCGGACAACTGTTCCAGTTCACTATGTACACACTACCTTGTCTTACGCCGACTAATAGGACTGTGTGTGTCCTTTTGTCAATGATTTCGCATTTGCGGCTCTTGAACTGCACTTTGTATCCTCGATCACAAAACTGTGAAACAGAGAGTAAATTGTATTTCAAGCCTTCAACATATGAGACATCTTGTATCTCAACGTCTCCATTCCGGATGTAACCAAATCCTTTAGTGACAGCAGTGGAACTATCACCAAATATCACTTTTGGTCCTTCTTGCTCATGGTAGCTTGACAAGAGAGCCTTGGTACCAGTCATGTGGTGCGAACAACCACTGTCTATGTACCAGGTTTCTCCTACTGAGCCACCCTTCTTATACAAGTCAAGTCGACCCTGCAATCGATGATATTCAATAACTTAGGTACCCTGTTTGTTTATTGGGGTCCTGGGGGGTTAGTCGAGTTCAAAGGAATCCAAATATACATTGGAGTCTTGAACAAGTTCGATCTCTTAAGCTTTCGACCATATTTGTTGCAAAATAAGACCTTGTTATCCTTTTCTGGCCTATCAGTCGAGTTCGGGTCTACTCTTTGGAGATAGCCTTTCGACTTAATCTCTACTTGAGCAGGCACTTGTCTATGATAGTTAGAGTAGGGTTTATAAGCATTAGGTCCATACGGTTTATAGACGCGTTTGGGTCTTTCCTCACTAATAATATCGTATGATAGAGGTGGAGGATATAGGACAGCTTATGTGCGATATTTTGGAGCTACCTGTCTAGGTCTAGATGAGTAGAGTTGAGACTGCCTTATGAAAGGAGGTCTAGACTCTTGTCGTCTAGTCTGTACCTGTCTAGTACTCGTCTCCTCAGGATACCAGTCCTCGTATCTGACCTGGTTAGGTCGTCCACGATTAGTGGTCCTTTGAAGATTAGTTCTAGATGGAACAGGCTTGTTGTTAGCATTCTTTTTACCCACCTTGGTAATCGGAATGTTAACTTGAGCTTGTTTAGGTGCAGTACTTTTAGATGGAGTTCCAAGATCGTATATCATTGGTCCTTTTCCTTTATCATTAGGCAGAAGTCTTGAGTTAGTAGTAGTAGGGTTCTTGTTGACTCGAGTAGACGAGCTAGATGTCTCAGCACCTATACCAGTCTTGTCAGTTGGATCTCTATACCTATCTGACAATTCAAGGTTAATCTTAGAAGAGTTAACCAGGTCAGTAAGTTTGAGATCAAGTGTGACAACCTCGGTCTCTAAGAACTTATTACGTTCTTCAAGTCTGTTGCACTTGCTTTTTAAAACATTGAATTCATTTCTCTCAGTTGCATGTGTCTTAAGTAGGTCTTGATATAACATGTCTGTCAATGCACACTTTTCTTTGAGTTGTCTTAACTCTTCAGTCAAGCGTTCATTTAGGACTGTTACATTAGGATCTACTTTAGACTGGGCTTCCTTAAGATCAATGATTTCTTGTTTTAAGGCGATGTTTTCATCACTGACTTCAATGAAAGCTTGGTTAGCTAGTAGAAGGTCGTCTTCGACTTCACTAGTCGAGTGTTGAAGACTACTTCCTACTTCGCTACTAGCTGTGTCACTTTCATCAGATTCTGAATCATCACAGGATTGAAAAGATGTAGCAGATGATACCTCTTGTTCAATTTTAGCCATGCAGCATAGGCCATCATCCACTATGAAAGCTTCATCGTGATCTGGATCAGTCGAGTGACTAGATAAGGACGATGGTAACTCGTCTGAATCCGAATCAGAGTCATCATTGGCCATCATTGCCTTTTTGCCACGGTTGTATCTTCTTTCCCTTCGAGCTTTACGTTCTTCTCGATCGTCAGTGCTCAGGTCTGGGCATTCATAAATGTAATGACCTGGCTTTTCACAATTATAGCACAAGAGATCATTAGTAGCCTTTTTAATAGGAGATTTGTCCCTACGTTTATCACGTCTATCAGAACGCTGAATCTTCCTATCGTCAGACTCTCTATCTCGCCTATTACCTTTCGAGACTTCGTCTCTCCTTTCGGACGAGTTTCGGTCTCGTCTGGTCTCAGACGAGTTCTTAGAAGTTGATTCTTTATGATCTCTATAGAACTTCTTATATCTACCGAAACGTTTATTCAGCCTATCAAACTTTCTAACCATAAGGTTCACCTGATCCTTCAGTTTGAGATCAGTATCCAACTCGTCTTTCACAGATGCAGACTTAGTCTTAGACTTAGACTTATCTACCTTAGAGGACTTAGAAGAGCTGGACTTAAAGGCAACGTTCTTAGATACAGTATGTTCTCTATCACTACTGGCTAGTGGTTCATCTTCGTCTAAATCAAACTCATGGGCTTTAAGAGTTTGAAACATGGTTTCAGCAGACCACCTATCTATGTCTTGAGTGTTCTTAACAAGCATCTTTACCATTTTCCAACGGCTATCAAGACTCTTCAGAATTCTAAGATTGATCTCACGAGGAGTATAGGTTTTACCAAGGACTTCAAGATCATTCATAATCTTAGTAAAACGAGTATCCAGCTGGTCGATAGATTCGCCAGCTTTCATCCGAAATGATTCAAATCTTTGGACAGCTGTGGAGAGTTTGCTTTCTTTGATCAGGGAAGTTCTTTCACAAATGATAGCTAGCCTATCCCACATTTCTTTGGCAGTCTTACATTTTAACACCTTTCCTAGATACTCATTAGGAAGTGTGTGTAAGATGTAGTTCTTTGCCAAACTATCCAAATTATTTTGACGCATTTCTTCTGAGGTTAGCTCTGACCTGGGTTTCTTGACGAGAGTACCAATTGGTTTGCTTGGGTCAAGAACAGCAGTATTTGGAACCATTGTCACGATCGGTCCCTCGGTCACAACAGAGATCATTAGGTCGTGTGTGGAGCTGAAAATGGCCTCCATTCGCAACTTCCAGTAGTCGTAGTCTTGAACCTGGAACTTGGGTAACTTGTTAGCACTGATTTCAAGAGACATGTTATAGCAGTAGATTAGTGCTAATCAGTTATATGATCAAGAAAAACAGATAGATCAAGAACAGTGAGCACGAAACAGATAGAACAAGAATATTGATCAAGAACACGTAAGCAAGTACAAACAAGGACCAAGACTTCACCCTAAGTCTTAAGTCGGTTATCAAGAAACAGCAGTTCGTAAACTACTGCTCTGATACCACTTGTAGGTCCCCAAAGTTGAGTTAATAACGAGTAAGCTAGTGAAAATGTCTATAAGGGGGGGTGAATAGACTTTTCAAAAATCTATCGAAATATCAAAGTAGAATATGCGGAATACGAAATTAACAATGAGCCCAATTCAAGATTATACTCAACTTATAAATTCGAGAACTCTGTTCTATACTTAGCTTGTCTAGATCAGTTAAACAGTTAAGCAATTAAACAATTAAAACAGTAAAGTAAACAACACAAAGATTTATAGTGGTTCGACAACTTGTCTACATCCACTCTCACAAACCCAGTTGTGATGTTTCCACTAAACTCTTCCAATCGAGTACAAAGTGTATAATTCCTGTCTTTTAAAGTCCCAAGAAGAAGACTTAGATCTTCAACAGACTATACCTCCAGATACGTCTATGATCTAACTAGCTATTTAACAAGCAACTAGCAACTTGAACAATTACAAACAAAAACTAAAAACTTCTCTGATCTTCAGTAGTAGCCTTCTTGAATTCTTCACTTGTCTTCTGGCTTCCTTCTGAACTTCAATAAAACTCTGAGAGTAATCTTCAATATATCTTCACTTGAGTATGAACGTCAGTGTATCAGTAGTCTTCAATCGATCACCATTATGAAGTATTTATAAACTTCAATCTTCAAGAACTAGTAAGTTGTAACCAACTTTTCTTGATAACTACCTTCAACTGAATCTTCTTATCAATCCACGCGTTTCAGTTACGAATTAGTTATTCCATAACTAACTTTTTACATCTTTATTTCTTCACGCGTTTTGACTAACAAACTTCACGTTGACTTGTCTTGAGTAGACTTGTATGCACTAGTCTTGTCTTGTAGTCCATCTTGAGTAGTAGACTTCGACTCTTCTTGTCTGGTCTTCATGTGATCTTTAATAGATGACTATACTAAACTTATCAAGACTATTACATTACATTAAGCTTTTATAATACAAGCTTAGTCAACTTATAATCTATACAACAACTTAATCTATTACATATAAAAATCATGAGCTCTATACAATCATTAAATAGCTCAGTAACAAACTAACACATATGAAGTATAAACAATACACGAAACTATAAGTACTTATCTTTTAATAATAAACACATGTGAACTCTACTGGTCTGGTACAAGATTACTCAACTCAACTAGACTAGAACAGTCAACACTTAGAAAAACTATTCAATCTATTTTTGGCTTATCAAAACTTCATCTTCTAATCATCATTTAGGACTTGTTCTAGGATTCATATCCCAACATATCAGACCTTATGGGAGAAAAAGAAATAGAGGGTGATGAGGGAGTTTTTACTAACACTGTTAGTTTTGCAGATTCAATTGCTGTCACACTTGAGCAAATTTTTGCAGATGCCTCCTTGACAGATATACCAATTGATGCTGACACTGATCTTGAAGCAGTCTCAGCAAATGTGTCCACACTTAACCAAATCTACTTTGAACAAGCCAACACCTCTGAGGCTCATTTTCAGATTGCTACTCAGACTGCATCCATCATTGAAGAGCAGTCAGAAAAGTTGGACACACTGGTCAGGGAAGTTGAGAAGGCCCATGCAACAACTGCTGATACCTTAGATGGCCAAGGCAAGACTCTAGCCTCTGTGGAGATGAGGCTCACAGGGTCAGAAGAAGTGATCTTGCCTACTCTTGATGCAAGAATATGTGGTGTTGAAACTGGACTGCAAACAGTTTCAACTGAAGTAACAAAGGCCAAAGATGCTATGGGTAAATTCACAAGATCTGTGAAGAAAGAGCAGCAGGGTCTCAAAACTTTGTACAAGCATAATGTGAAAGCCTTGAGAAAGACAATCAAGGATGCTTTAAGGCAGAGGACAGCAGCCCAGAGAAAGAAGGCAGAAGAGTTGAAAGCTGCAATGGTGAAGGAGGCTGCTGAGAAATTCACTGTTGAACTCATGGCCAAAGTGTCTGATCAAGTTGTGGCCAACCTCACTGATCAACTTCAGGCCAAACTTGATCAATCACTGAAAGCCACATTGGATGCCATTGTTTCCCAAAAGATGAAGCCTGTTCACACTTTCTTGAGCATGGCAGATGATAAAATGCAAAACATTCATGATGAGAATGTTTATCTACTACAGGAATTGAAGTCCCTCACTCAGGCCCACTCACAACTCTCAGTCTCTATGAGTGAACTAAAGCCCCAATGTTTTGATAATGCCAAAAAGGGGGAAAGAGAGAGAGCAAGGGCAAAGGGAACCTTGGTGATTGGTGAATCCAAGGGAAAGGAGAAGATCCCTGAGATTGAGGAAGAGGCAGTAGAAGACATTGGGAAAGGCAAAGGCCCAATGAATATTGACAATTTGACTGAGGAAGAGCAGATTCAAATAGCTGTCAAGGAGTCCATGATGTCAGCTATGGAAAGTCAGGCAAGAAAGCTTCAAAGGCCAGGTGGTGAGTCTACAGGACTTGAACCTAAGGAGAAGGCTGCTGAAGTAAGGGGGAAGGTGACAAGGTCGTCTGAAAGAAAGAGGAAGGAGCTGCAAGCCTTCAATGATTTCCCAACAAGCCTGACTTTGCCATCAGAATTTCAGTCTGATGAATCTACTCCAGCAAGGCAATCAAAGAGATTAAAGAAAGCAGCCAGGCTGCCTGCCATTGAAGAAGAAGAAGTTGAAGTAGAAGTACAGGACAGAATGCCTGAAGTTGGTGTGCCCAAACTTGCTGATGATCCCTCTAAATTGTTTGAAGAAGGTTTTGGAAAAGATCCAGAAACCCAAGAGAAGCTAGCTCTTCAGAGAGCTAAAGAGAGGATGGAGCAATTGGTTGAGGCCAACAAGGCAAGGGATGAAAGAAGGGCAAATTTCAGAGCCCCAAGAAGGAGAGCTTCATACAGAAGACTCAAACCTCAAATGCTGCAAAGATGGGACACTCAATACCCTCACCATGATAAGTGGGTTCCAATCTCACTGAATGATGCATGGGAGGAGGCCAAGAGAAGTTTTGTATATGACTTCTATGTCATTGGGAAGTGGCTTGGAGAGAGTGTGGATGAAGTCTTTGTCTAGTTTATGTTTGAGAACCACATGGACCTCTACCAAAAGCTGTTTGCAGTAGCTGATATGGCAAGAGTGGAGTTCAAGGCCCCTGGTCCAATTCTGTACATACCTCCTAAGTTCAATGGGAACTTGATTGATGAGGGAAAGATTCTGGAGGAGTTCATCAACATCATGAAGATGGAGAAGATGAAGATAGGCCCTAGAGGCTCCAACAAGGATGTTTGGGAGCTGAAGAAAAGGGTCTGGGCTCAATATGGCATTGCTCCCCAAGATGATGGAACCCTCTGATGGATAAGTTTATCTCTTCCCTATCTTTGTCTTATGATTGTTGTTGTTAATTGTTATTATTCTGTTTTCCTGTATCAGTTAGTGTGTCCTTTTAAATTTTCTGATCTGTAATGCTCCATGATATATAAAAGGACCAATGATTTTCTATCAAGAGATAACAACTCATTATCTCAACTAACCTGACATAACACATATACTTGATTTATTGTGCTAACAGTTTCTTTCAGGAAAGTTGACAAGCTCATTCATCCTGAAGGTAATATTTAGTATAAGTCAAGGTCCCTTTGTAATAGGTTTTGGCATCATCAAAAAGGGGGAAATTGTTGGGAATAAAATGATTTTGATCTAGATACCAAAACCCCTGATTGATGATGTACAGATTAGTTGAGATATGCTCAAGTTATTGTTCAGGCAAGTTGTCCCAGAACACTTGAGTATGTAGAATGCTTAAGTTAAAAATCTCAGAAATGTTGTGAGATTTTAGAGTTCAGGATAGTTGTCCAATGCTGAATGTTAGACAGCTTGATAGGTATTAAGTCTTGAGGCCAAAGTTGCTGAAGCATCAGGACAGCTGACCAAGTGGACAACTGAGCTGAAGAGATCAAGAACACTAAAGCTGTGCTCATAAATGCAAAAGATCAAGACAGTTGAAGTACAAATGATCAAGAGAATTGAATGACAAAAGCATACAGAAGACACATTCAATGAAGCATTTATTGCCAATCATGCCTGAACCAAACATTGAAGACTTAGAGCATTAAAGAGTGAAGCATTGAATGAATGTTAGAACATTCTAAAACAGCAGCAAGAATGTTCAGGGAGCTTGTCCCATCTGACCGTTGGTTGAGTGTAGGTTCTGCCACAAATCAACCTTGGGAAGTGTGCTTATTTGGAAACTGTCACAACTCATCTCAGCCGCATTTTTCAGAAGTCAACACATTCATTCAAGCAACCATTGAAGAGCCCTTTTACACAGTAGATAAAAGGAAGTCAAGCTTCTTAGCCGTTTCAATGGTGCTGCAAATAGACATGTTTGAATTGCTATCTCTCCAACGGATAGTTGTTCAAATATGACTATATATACAGAAGTGATCAAAGGGATTCATCATCCAACTACAAGCTATCAAACTATTATCAAGCTTTCAAAGGAAACCAAGCTATTCTCAAGAATCCCAAGTTTCCTGAATCACTTCAAATTAGCTAAGCCATTCTTTGTAAACATCCTAGCTTAGCATTGAGATATCCTAAGCCTTTACATCTGTTCTCATTGTAAAGGATATCTCTACTAGGTGGAACCAAACCTCAAACCTTATCTCATTTAGTGAAGAGAGTGTTTGTTGTAGAAGTGAGGAGTTAAGGACTGTTAGAGTGAAACACAATCTTAACTCAGTGAGATTGAGCACTAGGACTCAGATTATCCTAGGGATCAAAACACTAAGAGAGTGTTGTTGATCAGTGCACCTTGGCACTATAAAACAAGCTAATTCCATTGTGAAGGAATTATCCTGTTCAATCAGGAAAGTGGATGTTGGAGCTTGAGTCTCTGAACCACTATAAACTTGTGTGTCTTTTACTTACTGCACTCCTTATTGCATTCATTCAAGCATATTTCAAAGAGTAAAACTTGTAAGTTTAAGGAAAACTGTTTTGGACAAAGTCCCTGATAACTGTATCTTTTCAGAAATTAACTTGGAGTATTTCTTTAAGTCAAAGGCCAACCACATTTCGCACTTAGCAACTCTTTTAGATATCTAGCCAAATGATCACTCAATAGTAATCAGTAGGACAAGTATCTATCAAAGTTCACTCAGGCCAGTTGTGAGACAACCTGCCTGATAAGACCAGTTTTGTTAAAAAGAAAAAGAATTTGCATACACAAGTGCATTCCCCCCCCCCCATACACTTGTGTTATACTCCACCAAGGACCAACAACTTAGTATAGGGATTAAAACTCAGATTTAACAACATGTAAGAAGAGTATAGAAAGTAAAACACATTACATACAAAAACACTTATCATAGGGATTAAAACTCACATTTAACAACAATGAAGAAGAGTATAGAAAATAAAACTCATTACATACAAAAATTGGGATTAAAACTCAGATTTAAGAACATGTAATAAGAATGTGTTGGTCCCAAAAGTTGAGTGTTAGATTGAGTAAGCTATGAAAAAGTCTAGAGGGGAGGGGTGAATAGACTTTTCAAATTCTATCAAAATATCAGAGTTTTTAGTGCGGAAATGTGTTCTGTATAATACTGTTCTGAGAATCAGATCAGTACTCAACAGTTAGCTTTTATACTCAACTTTTCTTTAAATCTTTTCTTTAGAAAACTTACTGTTCTTGCTTAACAAATATAAAACAGATAATCAAAAACATAAAGCAATAAAGCAGTAAAGAACACAAGGTTTTATAGTGGTTCGACAACTGTCTACATCCACTCTCACAACTCCAGTTGCGATGTTTTATTACTCTTTTCCACTTGAGTACTTGTTTTTTAGAGTCCCAAGATTAAGACTTCGATCTTATCGATTACACCACCAGGTATATCTTCGATCAACTAGTAGTTTCACAAGTAACTAGCACACTTGTTTACACAATACAAACTTAAAATGAAAAGTAAAACTTCTCTAGATGATAGCCTTTGTTTCTTCAATCAAATCTGTGGCTTCTCTTCAGTTCTTCTAGATCTTCAACTCTGTGAGTGCTTGAATACTTGAATACTTCTTGATTTCTCTTGAATAGTAATTGTATCAGTAGTTTCTCAGTAGTCTTTTCAAGTAGAAGATCTCACGGTATTTATAAGCAATAGCAAGACAGTTAGCAGTTTGTGAACTAACTTCTCAACTAACTCATAACCGTTTCTTGTTGTAACTTCCTTCATTTGTAACCAACTTAAAACTTATCCATAAGTCAGCATATCTTTAACTATCTTCAGTTACGCTTCAAATAAGTCATCCAAACTTATTCTTCAAATAAACCAACTCAGCACAGTAAACTACTCTTCTTAGTTTTACTGTTCTTGGTCAGTCAGCACAGTTCTTCAAAACTGTTCAGCTTCTTTCAAAAACTTCACTTGATATCTTCAATCTCTGAAATAGTCTTCTTAGTCATCTTTAGTCTTCTGACTTCCATCTAATCTTCTGTTCTAACTATTACAATGTTGAATACAATAGAATACAACTTTACAAATATAAAACCTATCTATACATCAACTGAACTACATACAGATGAGTATAACTAAGTCCTATACTATAAGCTGTCTATACAATACTTCCATCAGCTTAGTTCTTAAACAGTTCATATATCAGATTAGTAATAGACTAAGATCAGTAAACTTAAACTTTATAAGATCAGTAAACTTATATCATATATTTCACATAGAACATCATATAATCACATATATCATTAACTCTAAAATCACTTTTGGCCATCAAAACATATAATCATCAATTAGAACATTGTTTATAGGATTCATATCCCAACAATTTCCCCCTTTTTGATGAAGCCAAAACTACTTAAACATTAACAGATCAGTAGTTAAGATATATAGTTAATCATATAGTTCATCAAAATAAGATTCATATTCATATCAGATCAGATATTACACATACTTCACATAGTCACAAAAATATCAATAAAGAAATAAAGATAAGGTTTAGAAATGTTATCTTCTTCAGCATAGTCCTTCATCTTCAATCTTCATTTGAAATTCTGAATGCCAAGTACATTCTGTTCTTGATATCCATCATGTGATTAGGATCAGTAATTCCTTCATCTTTAATGATCTCAGCAATGATGTTTCCAATTTCTGAGTAATCTGGTTCACCATTTTCAAGTCTTGGAGGATCCGAAACTGGTTCTTCAGGACATAAGATCTGTATTCCTGCACCAGCAGCTAACAACAGAATATGTTCCCAAAACTCTCTTGAGATATTCATCATGAATTCATCAAAATCAAAATATTCATCTTCTTTGCTTGAATGGTCACCAAATTTCTTCACAATGAAATTAGCAATCTGCCATTTCTTTTTCAAAATATTCCAGAACTCCATATCATTTGGATCTACAACAAATTCCATGAATTGTTCATCCAGAATAGTTCCAACAGATTTAGACTTCATTTTCCTTTTCAATGCAGTCACTCTATTATCAAACTTTTTCCTTGCAGCTTCTGCATCTTTCAATTTTTGTTTCTTAATCTGTTCAGCAGATCTTTTCTCAGCTAATTCAATTTTCTTCTGAGCAAGCATCAGATTATGCTTCTCAATAGCTTCAGCCACATCAGAAACAACATGTTTCAACTTGCTTTTGGATCTGGTATTTCTACCAATCTGTTCAGCCTCTTCTTCATCATCAATAACCAATTTCCTTTTTCTTTTTCCAGAAGAAGATTCAGCAACATGTTTCTGAGTAATTTCTTGAGTAATAGAATTAGGATTTTGTAACTCAGGATTTTGTAACTTTAACTTCAGACTAATGATTTCTTCTTTCAACTCATCAATACTGTCTTTTAGTTCATCTTGACTCACAACCAATTGTGCTTGTTGTGTCTGAGTTTGTTCCATCACTTTCATTACTTTTGCTTCCCCCTTTTTGGCTTCATCCTGCCAATCTTTCAAGGGTGTCAAAAGTAACTCCACTTTCTTTTGCAATTCAGTAGAGAGCTTCTTCTCTTGTAATCTATGCAGATCATAGATTTTAGACATTGTGAACTCCATTATCTTGTCATAAGAGTTTGCAGCAGACAAACTTTCCAACTTTTCAGTAGCTTGCTGAAATCTTTTCAAAGTCTCTTCCAACTTGCTTTGTAACTCTTCATTATGCTTTTTCAACAATTCAAAGCTAGAGTTCTCTTGAGCTGTTTCAGAAGGAACTGTTCTTACTGTCTCTTGAACATCATCAAGCACAGTATTCTCATCAACATTTATTTGTGTGCTCTCCAACTCATTAGCACCCAAAGATTGTTCTTCCAAGACTTCAGTTTCTTCAGCTACAACTGTATTTTCATACACCTCAGTTGCATTTGTATCAGCCTCATAATCAGCTTCCATATCAGCTTCATAATCAGCTTCAACATCAGAAAGTTTGACTTCAGCATCATCAGCCTCCATGTTGACATCAGTATCAACATCTACATCAGTAGGCTTAACAATTGAATATTTGCAACCAGTTATTCTTTCAATTAACTGAATAACAGAATCCAAGGTTAATAGCTCATTATAAGAATTAACATCTGCAGCCTCTTTCTGTTCTTGTTCCCAATCATGAAACACAGAAAGACCACCCATACCTTTAGCAACAACCATCTGTTGATCTAGACCTATACTCTTAAGATATACCCAAGTACCTATCCTTAGGAGTTGTTCAAAGGTCTTAGTGCTGTCATCCAAACCATGAAAGCTTTTGAGAAGAGCATTTCTCAACTTAAATCGAATCCTCTCTTCCTTATCACAAATAGGATAATCCATCAGAAACACTGATTCAGGTTGGATAAACTCAGTTTCTGGGGAGGATGTAATTTCAATAGGTTCAGAAGAAGATATATGTTCATGCTCAGTAGAGTGATCATGAACTGGTTCAAATACATGTTCAGGAGATGAATGAGGAGTAGGATTATGGTGAGGACTTGATATGGGAGTGGTATGAAAAGAAGTGTTCTGAGGAGTTGAGGGAGGAGTGTTCTGATGAATAGGAGAGTAGTGAACTGACTCTTCAGAACAGGAAGGCTCAGTTTCAAGGGGTTGGGGTTGGATAGAATGAGAGGTTGAAGGAGAAGGAGTAGGGTCATCGAGTACTCTTCTGGGTCTAAGAACGCCAGACACCTTAGTTCTCTTATGTGAAATGATAAGGCTTGAAGAACTTACCTCTTCCACAGAAGACTCTTTCACAATGGCAACAGACTCTTCTGACCTCTCAGGAGCAGTCCTAGCTGATCGACCTCTTCTTAATCCAGATCGGTTAGGATCATGCCTAGCCTTCGTTCTCAGCTCCGGCTCATCGTCTTCAGAACGACACATAGAACCACCAGATACTTGTGGTTGAGGAAGATCCCTCTGTTCCTGTTCAAAGAGAGCAGATTCCTTTTTGAACAAAAACTTGCCCTGATGAAATCTTTTTGGTCGACTCCAAACCATCTTCCTTTCAGCTATTTGAGGCAACAATATACTCAATTTGCTTCCGAAACCCATCAAGGATTTAATGGAAAATTCTCTAGTGACCTCATCAAATGCCACTTTCTCTTTTTCAGCCAACAATCTGCCAAGCAGAAATCCTTGCCAATCACCATTGACTCGATCAGTGATTGCAGCCATAATGCGAATCTTGAGATAGGTGAGAGCGTCTTGATTGAAATGTTGCCCTAACAAGCATTTTCCAGCAATATCCATCAACAATTGCATGCCTTCTGGAAGCATTTCTTTCTTCAAATTGGACAATGTAGCTGGGTCAACATTTAACCATCTGCCCACGCGAACTTTCTCTTGCCCTGCCATATAGCTTAGAATGTCTATTGGCCCGTCTGGAAGATCGAACGCGATACCAAGGGTTTCTCTAGAAATGACAACCCTGTGGCTAGAAACAATTGAACGGATGCTGTTCGAGTCACCCTGCACCTGTAGAAAGAATTCCATCGCCTCAGGTTCGTAAACCTTCACAGGAAATGATTCTAGGTATTTTCGTAGCCCACATTCTTCACACATGGTGAGAATGGCTTGATTCTCAGCTTTTTGGCGTCCAACGAAATATACTGAATTTTCAACGAAAATTCCTTTATTCTTACTCGATCGTGTTGGATTGAACGTACCTACAACTTCGTTTTCTTCGTTAAGGATATCGATAATCGCCATAGAACAAAAATTTGAGAAGTGTAGTTGCAAGAGTAAGAAGAACCGAGAAAGTTTGAGCTTAGAGAATTTTGCAGAAAGATTATGAGTAATGAAGAAGAAGAAGAAGTTAATGTGATTGTGTAAATCTAAAATCAAAGCAATATCTAGGGCTTGGATTGATTTTGATTTCCACGTGTTGTTTGGATTGAGTATTTAGAAAAGTGTAATTTTTTAAAAAAACGTTCCAGATTCATAACATCTCAATTCCAATTTGGAGCCAACTTTGTGTTGATGAATACACCTTTTAAATTAGGTTAAAGATAGAGGAGTGTATTAATCTTCTCTATAAGTAATCTAACTTTGAACAGTCCTTGACTTAGAAGTACTCCAAGGCAGGATACTGTTCTGATGTGTATCAGCACAGTTGTTTTCCATACACACTATACTTCAATTTCTTATTATTATAACATGAAATTTTACTTATCTGGGTTCAGCTGAGTACTGTGATCAGCTGAGTATTCTTTCGAAGATCAGCTCAGTAGTTGGGTCAGCTCAGTAATCCTCAGATCAGTTCCCCAACTCTTCTGATTTTCACCCTTTTGATATCAGCACAGTACTTTCTCAGATCAGTACTGTAGATGATCTGTAGACAGATTTCCTTGTAATCAAATAAGCTCTGTAGACAGTTTAATCAGTAATCAGAACAGTTCTGTTGATTGAATGATTATTGTAGTCAGAATAGTTCTGTAGACAAATTAATTTTGTAATCAGAACAGTCCTGTAGACAAATCACTTCAATAGTCAGAACATGTCTGTAGACAGATTTGTGCTGTAATCAGATCAGATTTGTAGACAAATCACATCTGTAATCAGATCAGTTCCCCCTTCAGTGGAGAACACCTCTTCTGAGCCTGTTTCACCTTGGTAGAAGTGTTAATTCATACATAGAAGGTGACATACAGTATAGAATAGGTAAGAATAATTAAAATAGGTCTATATGAGGTTTGTTCTAAGGTGTCTTGTGCTCTGAGTCAACATACAGGATTTTTCAGAAATCATAGATTCCCCCTTAAATGTATATACTCAATTCCCTCAGCTTTACCAGCTTCCTCATCGGGATTTAGGCACCTTAGTAACCTTTTTACCTGATTGTGATGAATGTAGAAGTCTTGACATGGTCTGTTCTTCAGAATTACCCTTCTTGGTGAACTGATCTTGATATCAGCTCAGTACCTGAAACGTTAGTATACTGCTCTATATACATGCAGGATCCATGTCTATCAATCCTAAGCTTATGCATAACTCTCCAAATCTAGTTTCAGCCAAAGGTTTTGTGAAAATGTCAGCTCTCTGAATATCAGTATGGATCTTTTCCATTCTAATGTTTTTCTTTTCAACATGATCCCTAATAAAATGATGCCTAACATCTAAATGCTTGCATCTAGTATGTAAAACGGGATTTTGAGTGATGGCAATTGCACTATTGCTGTCACAGAATATAGGTACATTAGATTCCATAATGTTGTAGTCTCTAAGTTGTTGCATTAGCCAAAGAAGCTGACTACAACAACTTCCTGCAGCCATATATTCTGCCTCAGTGGTAGATGTTGCCACACTTGTTTGTTTCTTTGAAAACCATGATATGAGCTTAGAACCTAAAAATTGGCATGAACCAGAAGTTGATTTTCTATCTATCCTGCAACCACCAAAGTCAGAATCTGAATAACCACTTAGGGATAGATCATCA
This sequence comes from Galeopsis tetrahit, assembly GCA_963675135.1. Taxonomy (NCBI): domain Eukaryota; kingdom Viridiplantae; phylum Streptophyta; class Magnoliopsida; order Lamiales; family Lamiaceae; genus Galeopsis; species Galeopsis tetrahit. The sequence continues at coordinate 36,071,687 of OY776130.1, read as the reverse complement.
TCTGCAGAATACCACAGACCTCGATTAATGGTACCCTTTAGATATTTCAATATCCTTTTAGCAGTCTCCACATGACTTTCTTTGGGGTTGGCCTGAAATCTAGCACATACACCTACTGCAAATGCAATGTCTGGCCTACTAGCAGTTAAATAGAGTAGAGAACCAATTAGAGCTCTGTAATAGGATTGGTCAGCAGACTTACCTTGATCATCAGGATCCATTCTTTAGGTTGGCAGCATTGGTACTCCAACTGTTTTACAGGTCTTGATACCAAATTTATCTAACAGATTTCTTGTATATTTTGCTTGATTGATAAAGATACCATCAGATGATTGTTTTACTTGAAGTCCAAGAAAATAAGTCATTTCTCCCATCATTGACATTTCAAACTTACTTTGCATAAGTTTTGAAAAACTTTCACTCATGCTTTTGTTAGGAGATTCAAATATTATATCATCAACATAAATTTGGACTAATAGAATGTCTGTACCTTCTTGTCTTCTGAACAAAGTTCGATCCACTTTGCCCTTAGTAAATCCATTTTCAACTAGGAATAGTGAAAGTGTGTCATACCAGGCTCTTGGAGCTTGTTTCAGACCATATAGTGCTTTCTTCAGCCTGTATACTTGATTACCATTTACCTCAAATCCAGGAGGTTGTTCTACATAAACTTCTTCAACAAGTATACCATTTAAAAATGCACTTTTCACATCCATTTGATACACAGTGAATTTCATATAAGCAGCATAAGCAAGAAACAATCTTATAGCTTCTAGTCTAGCTACAGGAGCAAATGTTTCATCATAGTCAATACCCTCAGCTTGAGAGTAGCCCTGAGCCACTAATCTGGCTTTGTTTCTCACAACAAGATCATTCTCATCTTTCTTATTTTTGAAAATCCACTTTGTACCTACCACATTGTGATCAGTAGGTCTCTCTACGAGTTCCCATACATCATTTCGAGTAAACTGATTTAATTCTTCTTGCATAGCAATAATCCAGTTACTATCAGATAAAGCTTCTTTCACATTAGCAGGTTCAATAGAGGATAAGAAGCAACACCAACAGAATAGAGAGTTACTGGGTTCAGGCTTAGAATCAAACAGTTGTCTTCTGGTCTTAACACCTATATTGGATTCACCAATTATCAGATCAGTGGAATGAGCAGATTTCCATGTTTTTCTGGTCTTAACAGGAATACTTTCATCATCCACATCATGTATAACAGAATCATCAATATCAATATCATCATTTTCAGCAGGTTTATTCACAGGAGAACAGTCAACCAATTCAGGCATGTCAATTGGTCTAGAAGACTTACCTTTGTCTTTTACCTTTCCTACATCATCATCTTTGTTTAGAACATTCAGAAATGGATTATAAGCTTGTACAGATTCATAGACTTCAGTATCTTCAGTGTCTTTATCAGTTTGAATGGTCAGTTCATCAATTTCCTTACTGATCTGATGATCAGCAGAGTCCTGTACAACTTCATCAAAGACAACATGGGGTGTTTCTTCTACACATAGAGTAGAGTAATTAAATACTCTGAATGCCTTGCTTGTTGAGGAATATCCTAAGAAAATTCCTTGATCAGCTTTGGCATCAAAAGCATTTAATTTGCTCTTTCCATTGTTATGAATAAAGCACTTACATCCAAAGATATGAAAATATGAAATTCTTGGTTTTCTACCTTTCCATACCTCATAAGGAGTTTTACCATGTACCTTATTGAATGCACATCTGTTCTGAGTGTGACAGGCAGTATTGATTGCCTCAGCCCAGAACTTCTGTGGTGTGTTGTACTCAGCAAGCATTGTTCTGCATGCTTCTTTTAGTGTTCTGTTTCTTCTCTCAGCTACACCATTTTGTTGAGGTGTCCTAGCTGCACTTGTCAAATGCTGAATTCCAGACTTAGAACAAAATTCTTTAATATAGCAGTTTATAAATTCAGTCCCCTTGTCACTCCTGATCTTGACAATGGGCTGACCTTTTTCTACATGCAACCTCTTTAACAGATCTGGTAGTTGGGTTTGTGTATCACTCTTTTTGTGTAAGAAGATTGTCCAAGTGAACTTTGAATAATCATCTACCACAACCAAAGTGTACCTTCTACCATTCAGTGTAGGGGGTTTTATTGGACCATGTAAATCCATATGTAAGAGTTCTAAGACTCTACAAGTAGATAGTGTGGGAATTGACTTAAAGGAAACCTTTACCTGTTTACCTTTTTGGCAAGCATCACACACTTGTGACTTGAAATAGATTTCATTAGGGATACCTTCAACAAGGTAGTTTCTTGCAATCTTGTTAATAATCTTAAAGTTCAGATGACATAAGCGTCTGTGCCATAGCCAACTGATTTCTTTAGGACTTTTAGAAAGAAGGCAAGCATCCCTAGGACAACTATTCCAATTTACAATGTAGACACTGCCCTGTCTAACTCCAACTAGTAGAATTGTATGTGTTCTTTTATCCCAGATTTCACATTTGGTGCTTTTGAAGTAAACTTTGTAACCCCTGTCACAAAATTGAGAGACAGATAACAAATTATATTTCAGACCTTCAACATATGAGACATCTTGAATCTCTACATCTCCATTCTTGATGTATCCAAATCCTTTTGTGATTGCCATGGAACTATCTCCAAAGATCACTTTTGGTCCTTCCTTCTCATGATAGTCAGAAAGGAGAGTCTTGGTACCAGTCATGTGGTGTGAACACCCACTGTCTATGTACCAAGTTTCTCCAACTGAACCACCTTTCTTGTAAAGATCCAGTCGACCCTGCAAGTAGTGGTCTTAATAATTTAGGTACCCTTTCTTTATTGGGGTCCTTGGGGGTTAGTAGTAAGAGGTATCCAGATAAACATTGAAGTTTTGAATAATTGAGACCTCTTAAGTTTTCTTCCATGCTTATCACAGAACAGTACTTTATTGACCTTATCCAAATTATCAGCAGACTTAGGATCTATTTTTCTGAGATAGCCTTTCCTTGGTTCTATCCCTCTTGCAGGAAGATCAGTATGTCTGTAATAGTTTGCATATGGCCTAAAAGCCTGTGGACCATACGGCTTATAGATGCGTTTTGGTCTTTCCTCTCCAATGATATCATAAGATAAAGGTGGAGGATAAAGAACAGGTTTGTTATGATAATGAGGCACAAATTTCCTAGGTTTAGTTGAGTACAGCTGAGACTGCCTTATAAAAGGAGGTCTAGGCTGTTTCCAATTTGCCTGAGTTTGTCTTGACCTACTGTTCTGAGTCTGCCTCTTCTGATTCCAGGACTTTTCAGCTCTGGTCAGAGAAGTAGTACTCTTCTGGTATGGTCTTGACTGTACTTGTCTAGATCCATTCTTCTGTTTACCATTCTTGGTAGTGGGAGGAATGTATTTAGACTGTACTTTGGAGTTTGGTTCATTATCATAGATCATAGGTTCTTTTCCTTTATCTAATTGCAAAGAACTTGAACTTGCTCCAGTAGTGTTCTTAATGCCTGAAGTAGTGAAACTAGGCAGATCAGTACCTATTCCACTCTTATCATAAGGAGCTCTGTATCTGTCTGATAATGTTTGATTAATCTTAGAAGAGTTAATCATATTAAAAAGCTTTAGATCCAAGCTCAGTACTTCAGATTCTAAGAATCTATTGCGCTCTTCAAGTTTTTCACATTTAATCTTTAAGTCATTGAACTCATTTGTCTCTTTAGCTTGTGTATGAAGCATACCCTGATATAACTTGTCCATAGATGCATACTTATCTTTGAGTTGAGACAACTCTTCTGATAGTCGTGCATTTAGAACAGTTATATTCGGATCCACTTGCATTTGAGCTTCTCTAAGACTCATGATTTCTTGTCTTAAAGATATGTTCTCATCACTGATTTCTATGAATGCTTTGTTAGCTGGTAGGAGGTCTTCTTCATTCATTCCATTGGAATGGTGAAGACTACTCCCTACACTACTGTCAGCAGTGTCACATAAATCAGAATCAGAATCTGATTCATCACAAGATTGAAAAGATGTGACAGATGATACCTCTTGATCTATTTTTGCCATCATGACTAGTCCATCATCTGCAATGAAGACTTCTTTCTCACTGCTGGAAGGGTAGTCAGAAGAGGAGGATGGCAACTCATCTGAATCCGTATCAGATTCATTGTTAGCCACCATTGCCCTCTTACCCTTTGCATATTTGCGATCTCTCCTTGCTTTTCTTTCTCTTCTGTCTTCAGCACTCAGATCAGGACATTCATGGATGTAATGACCTGACTTTTCACAGTTATAGCAAAGAGGTTCATTAGTAGTACGTTTAGAAGGAGAATGATATCGGTTCCTGTCCTTTCTATCAGTAGAGTTTCTATCCTTCCTATCAGCAGAGTTCCTATCTCTTCTTTTCTCATTAGAGATCTCATCTCTCCTTTCAGAAGATTTGTGATCCCTTCTGGTCCTAGAAGAGTCCCTGTTATTAGAGCCCTGAGTGTCCTTATAGAATCTTTTGTATCTACCATACCTCTTGTTAAGCTTATCAAACCTCTTAATCATTAAGTTCAACTGATCCTTAAGATCAAGATCAGTACTCTCTAGTTCATCTTTTATGCTTGAGGTCTTAGACATAGATGATCTAGACTTCTTAGAGGTAGATGCCTTAAGTGCTATACTCTTGGAGATTTCCTTAACCCTATCACCACTAACTATTGGATCTTCTTCATCCAATTCAAACTCATGTGCCTGAAGGGTTTGGAAAGTAGTTTCAGCAGACCGGTTATCTATATCCTGAGTGTTTTTAATGATCAGTGTGACCATTTTCCACCGTTCATCTAAGGCTTTAAGGATACGTAAATTGATCTCCCTATTGGTATAAGTCTTACCTAAAACATCCAGATCATTCATAATCTTGGTAAAGCGAGTATCCAGCTGGTCTATTGTTTCACCAGCCCTGATTTTAAATGATTCGAACTTCTGGACAGCAGTGGATAGTTTGCTTTCCTTTATGAGAGAGGTTCCCTCACAAATGATAGCTAGCTTGTCCCACATCTCTTTGGCTGATTTACATTTAACCACTTTCCCAAGATACTCGTTGGGAAGGGTGTGCAAAATGTAATTCTTTGCCAAGCTGTCTAGATTGTTCTGCCTCATCTCTTCAGCAGTTAAATCTAACCTGGGTTTTGGCACGGGAACACCAATGGCTTTTGAAGGCTCCAGAGTTGCTGTGTTGGGTATCATGGTAGTAATAGGACCTTCTTTGATCACAGACATCATTAGATCATGAGTTGAACTAAAGATGGCCTCCATCCTCAGTTTCCAGTAATCGTAATCTGCAACCTTGAACTTTGGAAGTTTATTGATGTTAGTTTCTTCCATGGTAGAACAAGCAGTAAGATCAGTAGTATAACAACTAGATCAAGAAAGACAAGTAAGATCAAGAAACAGTTATCAGTAATGAGAGACAATCAGACTTTCCCAAAGTCTATAGGGTTATCTAGAAACAGCAGTCCAAAGAACTACTGCTCTGATACCACTTGTTGGTCCCAAAAGTTGAGTGTTAGATTGAGTAAGCTATGAAAAAGTCTAGAGGGGAGGGGTGAATAGACTTTTCAAATTCTATCAAAATATCAGAGTTTTTAGTGCGGAAATGTGTTCTGTATAATACTGTTCTGAGAATCAGATCAGTACTCAACAGTTAGCTTTTATACTCAACTTTTCTTTAAATCTTTTCTTTAGAAAACTTACTGTTCTTGCTTAACAAATATAAAACAGATAATAAAAAACATAAAGCAATAAAGCAGTAAAGAACACAAGGTTTTATAGTGGTTCGACAACTGTCTACATCCACTCTCACAACTCCAGTTGCGATGTTTTATTACTCTTTTCCACTTGAGTACTTGTTGTTTAGAGTCCCAAGATTAAGACTTCGATCTTATCGATTACACCACCAGGTATATCTTCGATCAACTAGTAGTTTCACAAGTAACTAGCACACTTGTTTACACAATACAAACTTAAAATGAAAAGTAAAACTTCTCTAGATGATAGCCTTTGTTTCTTCAATCAAATCTGTGGCTTCTCTTCAGTTCTTCTAGATCTTCAACTCTGTGAGTGCTTGAATACTTGAATACTTCTTGATTTCTCTTGAATAGTAATTGTATCAGTAGTTTCTCAGTAGTCTTTTCAAGTAGAAGATCACACGGTATTTATAAGCAATAGCAAGACAGTTAGCAGTTTGTGAACTAACTTCTCAACTAACTCATAACCGTTTCTTGTTGTAATTTCCTTCATTTGTAACCAACTTAAAACTTATCCATAAGTCAGCATATCTTTAACTATCTTCAGTTACGCTTCAAATAAGTCATCCAAACTTATTCTTCAAATAAACCAACTCAGCACAGTAAACTACTCTTCTTAGTTTTACTGTTCTTGGTCAGTCAGCACAGTTCTTCAAAACTGTTCAGCTTCTTTCAAAAACTTCACTTGATATCTTCAATCTCTGAAATAGTCTTCTTAGTCATCTTTAGTCTTCTGACTTCCATCTAATCTTCTGTTCTAACTATTACAATGCTGAATACAATAAAATACAACTTTACAAATATAAAACCTATCTATACATCAACTGAACTACATACAGATGAGTATAACTAAGTCCTATACTATAAGCTGTCTATACAATACTTCCATCAGCTTAGTTCTTAAACAGTTCATATATCAGATTAGTAATAGACTAAGATCAGTAAACTTAAACTTTATAAGATCAGTAAACTTATATCATATATTTCACATAGAACATCATATAATCACATATATCATTAACTCTAAAATCACTTTTGGCCATCAAAACATATAATCATCAATTAGAACATTGTTTATAGGATTCATATCCCAACAGAATGTATGCAGTTTACCTACAAAAACCTAATCAACAAAAACCTAAGAAAGAAAATCAGAGAAATCTAAAACAAACAACATGTAACAAAACCTAAGAAAGAAAATCACAAAACCTAAGAAAGAAAATCAGAGAAATGTTATCGCACTGGTGTAAACTAAAACAGAGAAAACCTTCGCAGTAAGAAATGAGCAGAAGATTAGAGAAAATGCAGAGTCACATTAGAGAAAATGCAGAAGAAAACCTACAGAGTAAGAGAGAAAATGCAGAAGAAAACCTGCAGAGTAATAGTTTCAAGAGTTTCAGCTTCAGCGGGAGGAACCGTTTCAGCTTCAGCGGGAGTTTCAGTTTCAGCGGGAGGAACAGTTTCACACTGCAATACATATGAAATGATGAACAGGATACATGAATAGGGAACACTGCAATACATGAATAGGATACATGAATAAGATTATTACAAAAAAACAAAAACTACAGCACATGATAATAGAAAGTTAAACTAATTACATACAAAAAAACACTTAGTATAGGGATTAAAACTCAGATTTAACAACATGTAAGAAGAGTATAGAAAGTAAAACACATTACATACAAAAACACTTATCATAGGGATTAAAACTCAGATTTAACAACAATGAAGAAGAGTATAGAAAATAAAACTCATTACATACAAAAATTGGGATTAAAACTCAGATTTAAGAACATGTAAGAAGAATGTATGCAGTTTACCTACAAAAACCTAATCAACAAAAACCTAAGAAAGAAAATCAGAGAAATCTAAAACAAACAACATGTAACAAAACCTAAGAAAGAAAATCACAAAACCTAAGAAAGAAAATCAGAGAAATGTTATCGGACTGGAGTAAACTAAAATAGAGAAAACCTTCGCAGTAAGAAATGAGCAGAAGATTAGAGAAAATGCAGAGTCACATTAGAGAAAATGCAAAAGAAAACCTAAAGAGTAAGAGAGAAAATGCAGAAGAAAACCTGTAGAGTAATAGTTTCAAGAGTTTCAGCTTCAGCGGGAGGAACCGTTTCAGCGGGAGGAACCGTTTCAGCTTCAGCGGGAGTTTCAGCTTCAGCGGGAGTTTCAGTTTCAGCAGGAGGAACAGTTTCACACTGCAATACATATGAAATGATGAATAGGATACATAAATAGGGAACACTGCAAGTCTGCAATACATGAATAGGATACATGAATAAGATTATTACAAAAAAACAAAAACTACAGCACATGATAATAGAAATTTAAACTAATTACATACAAAAAAACACTTAGTATAAGGATTAAAACTCAGATTTAACAACATGTAAGAAGAGTATAGAAAGTAAAACACATTACATACAAAAACACTTATCATAGGGATTAAAACTCAGATTTAACAACAATGAAGAAGAGTATAGAAAATAAAACTCATTACATACAAAAATTGGGATTAAAACTCAGATTTAAGAACATGTAAGAAGAATGTATGCAGTTTACCTACAAAAACCTAATCAACAAAAACATAAGAAAGAAAATCAGAGAAATCTAAAACAAACAACATGTAACAAAACCTAAGAAAGAAAATCACAAAACCTAAGAAAGAAAATCAGAGAAATGTTATCGCACTGGAGTAAACTAAAACAGAGAAAACCTTCGCAGTAAGAAATGAGCAGAAGATTAGAGAAAATGCAGAGTCACATTAGAGAAAATGCAGAAGAAAACCTACAGAGTAAGAGAGAAAATGCAGAAGAAAACCTGCAGAGTAATAGTTTCAAGAGTTTCAGCTTCAGCGGGAGGAACCGTTTCAGCTTCAGCGGGAGGAACAGTTTCACACTGCAATACATATGAAATGATGAATAGGATACATGAATAGGGAACACTGCAATACATGAATAGGATACATGAATAAGATTATTACAAAAAAAAACAAAAACTACAGTACATGATAATAGAAAGTTAAACTAATTACATACAAAAAAACACTTAGTATAGGGATTAAAACTCAGATTTAACAACATGTAAGAAGAGTATAGAAAGTAAAACACATTACATACAAAAACACTTATCATAGGGATTAAAACTCAGATTTAACAACAATGAAGAAGAGTATAGAAAATAAAACTCATTACATACAAAAATTGGGATTAAAACTCAGATTTAAGAACATGTAATAAGAATGTATGCAGTTTACCTACAAAAACCTAATCAACAAAAACCTAAGAAAGAAAATCAGAGAAATCTAAAATATCTTTCTGTAGTAATATATTTCTGTTCATGTATTTTTTTTAAATTCGTTGTCATATTATCATTTATTTTATTCATGTAGTAGTAGTTAATATTGTTTATACATGTACTAGTTTAATTCTGTTCTTTTAGTAAAACATTTTTTTCAAATGTAGTGACAAGTTTTTTGATACGTAGTGGTATTATACATTTTTCATGTAGTAATATTTTTTATTTAATGAAATAACATTTTTAGTACATGTAGTAATATGTTTCTATTCATTTATTTTTTTTAAATATGTTGTCATATTAAGAGAAATATTTCTGTAATTTAATATATTATATTTTAATTAAATAAATTTATTTACGTTATTTAATGTACATATTTTAATGCTAGTCCAGCGGGTTGGGATGGACTAGACTGGGTTCAAATTTTATAGGCCCGACTAATTTATGGGTCGACCCGAACCAGCCCACGAACATCACTTGGTCCAGGTCCAGTGGACTGGACTGGGCCGGACGGTCTGATTTGCCAACTCTAATTTAAATACATAAAATAAATTTCATTTATTCATGTTATAGTTTAAATTATGAGTTTATGGGGTTTCATCTAAATTATATTTTAAGGAGAAATGTAATTTAAATACAATATTGAAAATCCGTCTAAAAACTCCGAATGAATTTTTTAGTACTCAATCTCTAGCTTTTATTTAATATAAAAAACTTCTCCCAAAACTTATTTTAATTATTCGTTTTTTATGTCAAAATTAATTATTAATTTAAAATTTATACAATTCTCTTATGAAAAATATACCAAGTAAAAAAAATCGACAGATAAATTAATAGGGAAGTCGCCAGTCTAAGAAACCTATGAGGAACACATTTTTATTCCTTTTATTTCTTGAGAGAGAATATTAATCTATGTGGAAGGCACTGTTCCGTGAGATGGATACAATTTATTAATTGGTTAAAATGTAAAATAATTACGGATTAATAAGCAAAAATGAAAGTGAATAAAAATATTTAATTTAAATCAATCTCATGAATCATGGTCGATCTCATTGCATCATAATTTATTAATAGGTTAAATTGTAAAATAATTAGAAATTAATCTCATTGCATTAAAATTTGCAAAAAATAAAGAATTGCATCTCATATCGAATTCAGGGCGTGAGCCTTTAATATCATAAAATAATTATATTTCATCTAAAAGTTCTGATTTATAGAGAGAACGTAGAATTAATTTTTGTATATTAATTAATATTACAAAAAACATACTATCCTTTTAATTTTTACTATTCTTCTCATGAGGTACCACTTGAATTTATACACTGTAATTGTTTTCATTCTAAACTTAAATAGATTTTAATCGGTCTATCGAGTACCAGTACTCAATTCAAAATAAAAGTTTCATTTCACCCTTTAAAAAATAGTTTCTCACGAGAATTGCATTAATATTGAAGTACATACTCGTATTAATATTTTATTGTATGCCACCATCCAAGACGACTTTGCTACTCTTTTGAGTCGTCGTCAACTAAAGTAGATTTATCCATCTATTCTATTTTTATTTTAATATTTATATTTAATTATTTTAATATTTAACACGTATAATCATAATTTATACTCTCTCTGTCAAATTTTATTATGTTCACTTCTCTAAGCACGGGTTTTATTGAATATTAATTAATTTATGTATAAAGTAGATAAGTTTGGGGTATGATGAGATGTTTTGGAGTCCATTTATAGATAAAATGATTGTTAATGAATAAAATCAATGACAATTTGAGTAAATAAGTGATGGTTGAAGAGTGGAAATAAAGTAGTGTGAGTAGTAAAATTTTCAAATAAGGAATGAGAATAATAAAGTAGTGTGAGTAATAAAATGGGGATTTCACATAAAAGGTCATTTCACCTAGTGTTTTTTTTAAATAAAGACATGATTCAAAATAGTTTTAGAATAAGGACAAAATGGCACATAAATGTACCATCATGCCCTTAATACATAAATTCGGAATTAATATGGAGAAATTATTTAAATGTTTGAAATTTAAAGCTGACTCTATCAGCTCATTAATTCCGAGAATTACGCAATTAAGAAAAACCTTCCTAAAATTAAATGAGAAGAAAAACAGGTTTGGTACTAAAGTTCTATCAGCTCATTAAAGCCCCCCGAATTACGCAATTAATTAAAACTTCCTAAAATTAAACTCTATCAATAACTCCGGTCAAACTTTGTAAATTTTGTGCAGAATTTTGGGGTTTTTCAATTTGTGAAGAATGGAAACCGTGAAGTACGGAAGAAGACGAAGTGAGAAGTGAGAAGAACATTTTGCTCCCTAGACCATGGTTGAAAAATTAATATAAAATCTAAATCTGCATAATAAAATGAATAATGCAGAACAATGAAATCTAAAACTGCATAATAAAATGAATAATGCAGAAAAAATAGTACGGTGTCTTCATATTAGAATGTGATTATGCAGAAATACGTATACATATGCAAAATAAGATCTGCATTATCCCTTGACCAAACCAATAACAAATAATCATGAACTACATTTCAGCAACACGCACGTAAATCATCACAATTTCACGAAAACAGAGCAAAATTGAACCTAAATTAAAATCATCTCAAAAAATCCTAAATTCTTTGCAAATTATGTGTGTACGTGTGGAATTAATAATCATACCCTTGGCAAAACTCTTCATCTGACCCTTGAAATTAAAAGTTTCTACTGTATCTTCGGCGGCTTCGCGTCCGTCATCCATAATGAAGAAATCGGTGAAGTTTGAATCCCCTAGGAATATAAAGAAACGATCGCGTGGAAAGTCTCTTGATCATGTGCAGTCGAAAGAACAGATCGAGGAAACAATTATGGAAGAGCAAAGGAGACGAGACCTTATAGCCATGGCCGTCGTTGAAAGAGAGGAACAAGCCTCTAAGCAGCAGAAACTTTGAGAATCATCGGAAATCAGTTTTTGGGCGTGAGGGGTCACCCAAAACTGAAACAGAAACTAAAAGAAGAAAAAGATCCCTCGATTTCAAGAGGAAATCGAGGATTGTTGCTTCACCAATCTGAAATCTATGGCCAATCGTTTGTAGATGCAGCGGGATTATGTTTGATTCATCATGGATTAACCAAAAAGCTTGAAGATTTGAGTTTTCCGGCCAAGAAACCCGTTCTTTAATTATTAAATTAATAAATTAATCAAAAATCTATGGCGACAAATAAGGAAGATGAAGACTTGTTATTTAATTATTAAATTAATAAATTAATTTCCATATTTAAATATAAGGGTATAATGGGTTATTAACATGCGTTTTTGTCCTTTTTAAAAAAGATTATAAAAGTTGTCTTTATTTAAGAAGTTAGGTGTCTAAATGGCCTTTTTTATAAATGTTATCTAATAAAATTGTACAGCCCGAAAAGGAAAGTGGAAATTATAAAATTGGACGGATCAAGGAAGTACAAATTAATTGTTAATTATTTTCCAATTGTACATGTGTGATATATTTAGATAATAAAACAAAAAATGAGGTGTTTCATAGCAATTTAAAAGTTTAGAAATAAACTGTCTTTCTCCCCTTCAATGAAGGAATAGTATTTTCACTTGATTTCCAATTTTGAATATAATTAAAGTCTTCAATTAATTAGACAAGGTAATTAAAATTCCAGCAATATGGTACACTATGTAACTTGTATTTCTATATAAACCCTTGGGCATGAGTAATTGAAATCACACCACAACATGATGATGAGTTTCACAAACACCCTCCCATTTGTAGCTCTTATTCTCGCCACAATATTAATCTCCTTCTCTCCCACTCATGCTGCTAATTTCGCAATCACTAACAATTGCCCCTACACCGTTTGGGGCGCCGCCACGAATGGCGGGTCAAGAATCGACCCCCGTCAGACCTGGTCACTCGACGTGCCTGCTGGCACGTCGAGTGCCAGGATTTAGGGGCGGACTAATTGTAACTTCGACGGGAGTGGTCGGGGCTCGTGCCAGACGGGCGATTGTGCCGGGCTCCTCGTTTGTAATCCATCCGTCTCGGGTCAGCCCCCGTTGACCTTGGCAGAATTTACCCTAAATGGCGGTAATAATCAGGACTATTACGATATCTCGATTATAGATGGATTCAATATTCCGATGTTGTTCAGGCCCACAAATGGAGGATGCCCTAGTCTCATATGCAACGACCCAAACTGCCCTGATGCTTACCACCAGCCTAATGATGTAAGGACAAAAGCTTGTCCAAGCGGTACCAACTATGTAATTGTCTTCTGCCCTTGATCAATAACCATGCTCTATATGTATGCACTTGTACGTGTACAATAATAAAGAATGGATGAACTTAATTAATGTTAATTAATTAAGGGTTAATTCGTCATGAATTACTACTTTATATATATGGAGTTCGATTCCATAATAAAAAATAAGTCTTATAGTTCTTATTATAATGGTTGCTTGACATGAAATGTATAATTCAAAGACTTAAATGATGTTGTGCATTTGTGTCAACTTTCTTACACGTGGGAGAATATAGACTCTAAATATCAATAAAAAGATTATTGTATTAAAGTTCGGTCAAAATAATAAGTGAGACAAAATGGTTCGTTCGGTTTTAAAATAAGCATATGTCATCTAACTTTATTATGAACAATTGCTCATGATAAGATAAAATATTTAATTTTTGTGAAAATAATTTAAAAAGAAAAAAAAATTCAACGGTACACTACAGAAACAAAAGAGAAACAAAACACTACTAATAAAAAAAATATAATAGAAATAAAAAAAGAAAAATTGTCAAAAAATGATATTGAGATCCACAATTTCTGACTTTTTAGAATTGGTAAAAAATTCTCTTTTTTACTATTGGGTATTATACCCCACTTTGTGGGTACAATTATTTGCAAACTAGAAATTGCACCTCCCATTAATTTGATAAAAAAATTACATTATATTCTACTTAAAATTTTAAAACAATTAACATACATCATTATATTTTAAAAAAATTTCATTCGAATTTCCATCATTTTATATAATCTCGAATCAAACGTTTTAAAAAAAAAAAAAAAATTACTTCCTCCGTCTAATTATAAGTTTCCCATTATTTATTTTTTTGATGTTCCACAATAAATTTTTCATTTCATTTTTTGCAAATTATTTTCTCTCTCTCAATCAAAATTTTCATTTTTCAAAATAATTAATTTTCATTTCATATCTATTTATTATTTTCTCTCTCAATATCACATCACTTGTACTATGTATTATTTTATCATATTTCTTAAACAAAACACCTAAAAAAAATTGAAAACTTATAATGGGCGGAGTGATTATGTTATACTGGAATTAGTTAGGAGTAATAAATATTGTTGATTTTTTTTTTTTTGACGGGAAATATTGTTGGTTATTCCAAGGAGACTTCATCCTTTCTAAGTCTACGTTGGTGGCTGCTTGGAAACTCCCTTATTAATTAACCAGGACAAAAATATTTCCTATATATTATAAATATATTTATTTTTTATAGTCATTGTTATCAATATTAAAAAGAAGAATATTCACATAATATTTATACTCCTTCCGTTTCAAAAAATGTTTAGCACCTTTTTTTTCAGTCATTTAAAAATTTCATCTTTACAATATTCATAATATTACATTTAATGTCATTATTTTTAGGATCCACACATTCACACAAATCAACTCATTTAATTTACTTATTTTATTATAAAATTATTTCTTAAAATTTTATTTATTGGAGTAATATTTTAAAAAACGTGGGTGAAAAATAAATATGAAAGGTTCCTTGGAATGGAGGGAGTAGCAAATATTAATAAATACCAATGTGCAATAACGACATCGAGTCTGATTTCCCTAAAATATAAGTAAAAATCATGATAATTTAAGATTTTGTTATCCATCTATATTTTGCAAATTTAAAATTTCAATTTTTTTAACCCCTATATTTTTAATCATGCGTATTAGTCTGTTTGAAAATAAATTGAACATCTTGTTTAATTATTGGAAATGATAATTTTATAAAAATAAAAAATAAATTGATTCACATGGAATGAAATGGGTAAATTACTTTATGGGATTGTGAAAAGTGCCTAATAAATAAACTCATTTTTCCCAAAATAATTCAGGTGTGAACTTATAAGAAAAGGGGTGTTTAGAAGTGGCCTTTATTAATGTGGCCAGTAATGTTGGCCCAAGATGATCTAGTGTTTTGGGTCACCACTTATTGGGCCATTAACACCACTAAAGTTGATGCATTTAAGCAGATACGATCATAGTTGGACAGAGCATATTTAGTTACACACCTACACTGATCTTCACCCCTAATTTCTCTATTATGAAATAAAATAAGCACAATATGCTTTAGTTAATGAGAACGCATCTATAAATATTGCAGACATTAATTATAATACCCTTAATATAAAAATTCTTACGTACAAGAAGAGGTTAATGTCAAATCTATTAAAGGTCGTTTAATAGAAAGATTAGTTCAAGATAAGTAATCAAGTCTAAAATACTCATTTCGTTCCATAATTGTTTGCCCTCTTTTCTTATTCGTATGTTCTACAATTGTTTGTACAATTCAAAATTTTTTTTCATAAATCACACCCTCACATTATTCATATATTTACGTAAAATGTAATTACTTTTACTCTCAATTCAATCATTTACTTTATTTATAAAAGTTTACAAAATTACCATCAACGCTCCACTCATTACACTTTTTTCTTAGTTTGTGTGCCCATAAAGTGGTGCAAACATTTCTAGGACGAATGGAGTAGATGTTAAATTAAGTTTAAAATAATTTTTTAACCAACAAACTAAAATACATTCGGTTGTATGCATACTAAATAACCTCGAAAGACCCACCATCTATTATTTAATTTGAATAAATTGAAATATCCGAACGTGACCATATATGTCTCAATATATCCACCAAATGGGCATAGATATTTGGCATTTTTATGAATTTGATTAATGCAGAAAATTAGGTATTGATAATCTTAATCTATATGTAACTAATTTCACACTCTCCACACAAGTTTAAACTTTTAAATTAGATATAATTTATTTATAGAGTTTCACGTCCATACTAGAGTTTCTTTAGGCTAACGTCTTTTTTTTTTTTTATCCTACATGTCCCTCTTCTAAATCAGTTTTTTTTTTCATTCATATGCTTCAAGAATAGGTCTAAACGGATCTACTTCTTCATCATCACCCCTGCGCATCTAACTCCCCCACTGCCACCAGCAGTCCAATATCCTTTTATCCCTCACTGCACATACCCACGTAAAACCTCTAACACTTTTTTTTTTTTTTTTTTAATTCAAGATCACTATGATTTGGTTAGCAATCATGCTAGTTGCTACCAATTCTTCTCCTCGAATTGTTGCAATTGCAAACTTCAAGAGGGTTCACTCTCTTCTGTAACAAACTTACCCCAATAAATTAATAACTCAATCTTCTTTCAAATTCAAGAAGATAATTTTTTTTTAATAGTTATTCATCTCACCTAGGTGTAGTTTCCACAAAATCTCTCAACATAACCACTTTGTTCGTTGGACGTCCTTCATCTCAATTATAACAGTAGATCATGTGTCGTCTGTCGATCCCGTCCTCGTCTTCAACTTCTTGTGAACAAGATTGAAACCGCCCCCTTCATCTTGAGGGGGCGGGATAAATATAATATTTGTATAATATTATTTTATACTTATTTCATATTTTCCATATTTTTGAAATATATTCTTATATTTTTTATATATGGAAAATTTTATTCTCATTATGGCTATATATATTTGATTAATAATATATTAATTTTTAATGCTTTATAAAGTGGGTCCAACAGTGTATATATACAGAAGATTGCGACGGACACCCTAATCAATTAATGAAAGCAATAAATAAAACAGTAGTCCTAATACATCAAATCCCACAATATAATTACTAATTTGTAAGAGCAATAAATTAAATAATTTATTTTTGATTTAAGCTAATACCCCCCTCAAGTAAGACGTGGGATGAGGACTGACTCGTAGCTTGTCTCGAAAGAATTCAAAGAGTGGGCAAGAAAGAGCCTTCGTAAAAATATCTGCAATTTGAAGGTCGGAAGAAATAAATTTTGTGTTCAAGCGACCAGATGAAACGAGCTTCTGAACAAAGTGATAGTCAATATCAATATGTTTGGCGCGTTTATGGGCACTAGGATTCTGGCTAAGAAAAACTGCACTATTGTTGTCCGAAAAGAGTGTTGGACAAGAAGGGAGACGGACCTGGAGCTCTTGAAGAATTTGAAGGACATACACCAATTCAGAAGATGTTTTAGCTGGAGCACGATACTCAGACCCACAACTCGAACGAGAGACCGTGGGTTGTTTCTTAGCACTCCAAGAAACAAGGTTCCCACCAAGATAAATGGAGTAACCATAGGTAGACCGACGGGTTTCGATACAATGAGCCAAATCAGCATCAGAGTAGGCCACTCCATCCAAGGAGAAGCTACGTGTGAAGGAAATGCCAGAAGATGGAGTATGCTTCACATGATGAAGGATGCGCTTCACAGCCTGAAGATGCTCAATGGTCGGGCTGTGAAGATGTTGGCTAATGAGAATGACAACAAAATTTAGATCAGGACGAGTAATCGTAAGATATTGGAGAGTCCCGACTAAGGATCGATACAGAGTAGGATCTTTGAACAAGGGACCAGACGAGGGAAGATGACATCCGGCGACGAGAGGTGTGGCAACTGGTTTGCTATCCTCAAGAGCTGCTCTTTGAAGAATGTCACGAGTGTACTTTGCCTGATTAAAAAAAAGACCAGAACAAGTGTAAGACACTTCAAGCCCCAAGAAATAACTAAGCTTAAACAGATCCTTGATTGCAAACTCCCGTCGAAGACGAGCAATGAATGTCTACAAAGTGAAAACAGAATTGTTTGTCAAGATGAAGTCATCAACATAAACGAAAAGATATAATATATGAGGACCACAAATGTAGATAAACAAAGAAGAGTCAGTGCGACTATAGATGAAACCAATGCTTAAAAGTAAGTCACTAAGACGTTCAAACCAAACACGAGGAGCTTGCTTAAGCCCATACAATGCCTTTTTAAGACGACACACATGATTAGGAAACTTAGTATTGATGAACCCGGGGGTTGCTCCATAAACACAGCCTTGGATAGAACACCATTTAGAAAAACATTTGGTTAGGTTCTTGATATTTAGGAATATTGTGAAGTAATATTTTTGTATCTTTCTGGATATTATATGAAAAGTGTATGAATATTTGAAGATGAACAGTAGAAAAAGGGAGAGAAAGAGAATTGGAGAGAGATGAGAGTTTGTTAATTTTTTTTAATGTCCTTCCATACGGCCAAATTGGCATCATAACAACCATTTGGGACCACAAGTCCATTTTTGCAATTTAAGAAAAAATCTCATGCTGAAATGCTAAATAACTAAACTAGAAATATAATAAACTAAATAACTCAGCGCATAAACTATTTAACTAAGCCCAACCTAACAAATATTAAATAAGGCCCATCTCATTTTCTTCATTCAATTAGGCCCATATCATCCAAACAACCCTTCTCCTTCAATTGACATTGATGCGTGAAAGTACCAAAGTACTTTTCTTCTTCACGAAGCTTACCCACCAATGGTGAATCCATAACAATACCCTAGAACGAAAGATCCTTGTCCCCAAGGATACCCTTTAGTAAAATGCTTCTTAAAGAAGGTAATATCTTCCCACGACTCAATTTTCCAACTCGTATCTACCCAATTCACACGCACCTGATTTACTTGTTTTCCTTTTAGCATTTCGTCACGGTACTCCAGTGTGGCCCCGACAATATCAAGAAGGAACCCTCATCGGTAATTGGCAGCAGATTAGCAGAAGGTATGTGTGTCGAACCTATGTATTTTTTTAAGAGTGAAACATGAAAAATCAGATGGATTTTGGAATTTCTTGGCAATTCCAGTTTGTAGGCAACCGAGCCCTCCTTTTCCAAAACACGAAACGGTCCAAAAAACTCTAAGGAAAGTTTCAATTTTTTCCTCAATGAAACCGAGTTATGTCAAAATGGTTGGAGCTTAAAGAACACAAAATTACCCACCTCAAATGATCTTTCCACTCTGTGATTACCTGCAAAAAATGTCATCATGTGTTGTGCCTTCTGTAAATTTTCTTTAATGAGTGAAGTGGCATGTTCTATCACTCCTCTGTTAGTAAGCATTTCATTAACATCAGGTGGCTCCTTAACCTGGGCATGGTTAAGAGAAGTCCAATAAGCTCCTTCAATTTCTTTAGGATCAGTGTGTATCAGTTCAAAAAGATTGATTTCTGATATCCATTGACACTTCTTAGTTGATGTCAATGCTTGTAACTTGACTCTTTTTCCCATAAGATTCACAGTGAAGGTCATTGCATTATAATCTAGCTCAATAGGAGTGTAGCTCCTTAACCAGTCACCACCTAATATTAAATCACAACCCTCATTTTCCAAGAGTCTCAATAGATAAGAAAATCCATGTTCTTGCATTTTCCATTTGAATGGATCCACCTTTTGAGAACTAATGAGTTTCTGTCCATTAACTACCTTCTCCAATAGAGGTTTGGCAGTAGATAGTGTGCAACCTAATTGTTTTACTGTGGCAGCTTGTATGAAGTTGATAGTGCTACAAGTGTCAATGAGTATGTGTAGTTTATGCTGGCCATACTCACCAAAAAATCCCATGGTAGTCACCCCACCTGTTCCTGTGATGGCATTTAGAACCACTTGCACTTCTTCAATGGTGTTGTTTCCTGATTCAGATTGAATCAATGAATTGGAAACATCTTCCTCTCTTCTGCCACAATCATATAGGGTATTTTCTCTTTGCACTTGTGACCATGGATGAATGGTTCATCACAGTTGCAGCACATTCCATTTTCTCTTCTCGCAACCATTTCTATAGTGTAAGCACCTTAAAAGATGGTTTTGTTGTGCTTGCTTTGATTTGTGTAGCTTGTGCTGTATCGACCTTTTGCCAAGGTAGTTTGTTAAAGTTTGGATTAGAACCTTTAGAAAGTGGTTTGAGCTTCTTAGCCAAACTTGTGAGTGTATGCTCTTCAAAGTGTATAGAGGTTATGGTTACCTTTTGTGTATCTGTCATGGTAGGCATTAGGGTGATCTGAGATTGTTGCCATCAAATTTTGGGAACTCCACTTTAGGAACTGGATTATGGAATTTGGTACCTTCAGTGAATAGTTTGAATCCAGATGGATCTGGATATTGATTGATTGGAACTGCATTGGATAATCCCACAGTGGGACTGCCTATAAGAGATTTGTTCTCTTGTTGGCCCTTGTTCTTGTCCATATTGAGAAGTTGTAGAGCAGCCAATGTTTTTTGTCACATGTTCTAGCTTGCCACTTAAACCACCAATTTGATCATCCATACTTGATGTTATTCCATGAACTGTCTCTGTTGTAACGATTTATGTTGGGGTGAATCTAGTAAACGTTAACAAACATAATCATTTATATTTTGAGTGGTTTATACGAATTGAAAGATGATCAAAGAAGTTCTCGATGAACTCTTGAAATTAGGGTTTGTGTTCTTGAGTAAAACCTGAAGAAAGCTTTGAGAGTAAGCTATCGAATGTGTTGTGCTTTTTTGGGAAAGTTTGGAATGATTGTTATTAAGCCTTCAATGGCTTTATATACCTAGGTTACAATTTGCATGTCATTAATTGCTGGCAGCTCAACATTATCCACCTATTAATTGAAATACATCTGTCATTAATATGATCATTACATTCATTTAATGTAGCTACTTTGCATTAAATGCCTCTGAAAACCAGTCATTATAAGTCTCATCCTACACGATGCTCATCGCCGAACACCCTAATCACACCGCCTTTTACTTAACAATGTTCCGAATATGATTTCCGTAGATTGTTGCTCGCTATTACTCGATTATATTGAATTCTGGTCATCCTCGCCCTAACTTGGTCCTTTGGCGAGCAACTGGCCTTTGGATCTTCTCATTTACAATTGTACTCTTGGATCTTCAAAGATTTTTCTTGCCGATCATCTAAACTTGGATAATATAAATTACCTTATTAATACATATAATTCTTCTTAACTAGGCGATCATGAAATATAATGCTCGCCATGTGGATTCACTTGACTTGCTGATGACCTTATTTGCTCGTTTCTTATTGGCTGTTCGCCCTTGACCTTACTGATTGGACTCAACGACCTTGACTATTTTTCGTTGAATTGTTGATTGGTTGACTCGTTGACCGAACATAATATATATAAAATTCTCTTTGATTTTTGTTTCTGTAGCTTCCCATTTCATTGTTTCAGTTTGCTTTAATTGCTCTAACTTCTTTTGTGATTCCTGCACATAAACTAAACTAAATAACTAAACTAGAAATATAATAAACTAAATAACTCAGCCGATAAACTATTTAACTAAGCCCAACCCAACAAATATTAAATAAGGCACATCTCATTTTTTTCATTCAATTAGGCCCATATCATCCAAATAACCCTTCTCCTTCAATTGACATTGATGCATGAAAGTACCAAAGTACTTTTCTTCTTCACGAAGCTTACCCTCCAATGGTGAATCCATAACACATTTTTTACGCCAAGTTGGTGAAGCAACCAGTTTTGTAACACGGCCAAGGACAAGACAATGCGAGCAGTAGATGCCCAGATCACGGGACTGAATGTTTGAGAGTAATCGAATCTTGGGAGTTGAGAAAACCCCTGGGCAACAAGACGGGCCTTATAACGATCCACTGACGCATTAGCCAAAAACTTGGTCCGAAACACCCATTTCGAACCTGCAATATTAGTATTTTTTGGGCGATGCACAAGATCTCAAGTGTCGTTGGAGGATAGAGCAAAAAGTTCCTCATGCATGGCAGCCAACCACTCAGGATGCTTTAGGGCAGTTTTGATACCACGAGGATCTTTAACTGCAATGAGAGCATTAAACAAAGTAGTGCAAGTATAATTTGGAATATGCTTAGACTTGAAAATACCGAACTTTCCTCGTGTTTGCATCTGGTGGGTTGAGGTGGATGCAGAAGTCGTTGGAGTAGGAACCAATGGTGGAATCACGTCCGAACGGGTGGATGGAGAAGCAGAGACCGGGTTAGAGGAAACATCAAAATCTGAGTTATTGTTTGCAATATGAGATGCATCAGAGATAATCATATGAGGAGAATCAGCTGAGCAGAGAGTACAAGGGGGCAATGAGGGCGCTGATGAACACTACAAGAAAAATGTAATTTAGCCGTGAAAAAATTTGTTGCTAATTCTAATATTTTCGTCGCTAACGTTAGTTAGCGATGAAATACTTTTGTCGCATGATTTGTTGCTATACGCCCGTCGCTAACGTGTTTGCGACAAAAAAATTAGTTTTGTCGCAAATGTTTGCAATGAAAATTTGAGTTTCATCGCAAAATATTAGCGACAAAAATTTGAGTTTCATCGCAAAATATTAGGGACGAAAATATAAGTTTCATCACAAAATATTAGCGACGAAAATATGAGTTTCATTGCAAAATGTTTGTGAGGAAAATCAAACATTTGTCGCAAACACTTTAGCGACGGGTGTATAGCAATCAAACATTTCATCGCTAACTCACATTAGCCATGAAAATATTAGAATTAATGACAAATTTTTTTCGTGTCTAAAATAGTAGCTCCTTACTTCGTGGCTAATTTTTTTGTGATAAATATTTTAATTTCATTGCAAATGTTAGTGATAAAACCCACATTTTTGTCGCTAATATTTGTCTATGGATATCCGATTTACGAATCGTTCTCTAAACCCACTTCCGCACTCAACCAACCCAACCCGCACCCGTGTTGGGATATTCTATATCCTTATGTTTGTATTGATAAACCAAATATACTTGTAATAGGATAAGTTGTATTGTATAGACAACTTCATTATTCATATTAGATTAGGATCTGGTCAATATAAAAAGAGTAGAAGACTTGCATGTAGAAGACAAAATTAGAAGACCAGAAAGACAGCTGAGTAAAAACAGCAGAGTAAAATCTGTTGTGGAAAATCAGCTGAGTAAAAGACAGCAGTGTAAAATCAGTTGTGGAATATCAGTTGATTTAGATCTGTTAGACAGCAACTATACACCTGACGTGGACCAACAGAAATGCGACAACAACTGTACGGATCTGACACAAAAGCTGCCGAATCTGTAAAGTAACCAACAAGTAGATTCGTATTTACATAGCATGTGTTTAAAGGAAAATGTCTTAGTTAGTTCTAGACTCCTAATGAATCAGCTGACCCGCCCCAACCGACCCCAACCCACACTCACCTCGCCCCAACCCAACACGACCCGCACCCACATACCATCTCCCCCATTTTATTTAAATGACAATTTATTTGGTCTCTGTGGAAATTGATCCCGGATGGATGGGCGCCCATAGCTGGGCGCTCACCACTCGGGCAAACGACTCTTTAATTCAGTTTTTAATATTAATTATATATGTATTCAATTGTTACTAAATTAGTTAATTTTACTCATTTAATAATTTATTTCACATATATTAATTAATTATTTTTTAAGTTGTAACAATTATATATATATATATATATATATATATATATATATATGTGTGTGTGTGTGTGAATATATTGTAATTTTTAAAACAATTCCAATTTTAAACATTTAATTATATAAACTGATTTTCTTGATTTAATACTCTTCCCTCATTCTTAGTGGGAATAACAATAAATAATTAATGAAATCGAGAAAATAGAAAAACATAAAACAAATTATACATAATGAAATCAATAAATTATACCCCAAAATAAATTAAATAAAAAACTTAATATGTCAAATTAATGAGTAAAAGTAAATGAAATTATATTGATCCTATTATTTCAAACATCATAGTGTTGGAATCGTCTTTATTATTTCACACTGTGCATGCACTCAAACTTTTTTCCTTTATTATGTTTAAATGACAACCATTGTTAATTCATGAGAATTAAACATGAAAAAATCTATTTCATCACTAAAATATTAGAGACGAAATATAATTTTAATTATTGTTCTGATTATTAACAATAAAATAAAATATTGTGCTACTAATATAGTGATGAAATATTTTAATTTTCTCTCGAATATTAAATCCACAAAATTAGTCATGCAAATTTCAATTTTGTCTCTAAAATATTAGCGACGAAATATAATTTTCATTGTTGTTCTTATTATTAACAACAAAATAAAATAATTTGTTGAAAGTGTAGCGATGAAATATTTTAATTTTGTTGCAAATATGAATTCCAAGAAATTAGCCACAAAAAATATATTTCATCGCAAAATAATAGCGACTAAATATAATTTTCATTGTTGTCCTGATTATTAACAACAAAATAAAAGAATTTGTTGCTAGTTTAGCGATGAAATATTTTTATTTCATCGCAAAAATTAATCTCTATATTAGCCACGAAAATTTATATTTCATCAAAAAATATTAGTGACGAAATATAATTTCCATTGTTGTTCTGATTATTAACAACAAAACGAAGCAATTTGTTGCTAATATAGCGATGAAATATATAAATTTTGTTGCAAAAATTAATTTCAAAAAATTAGCCACGAAAATTTCTATTTCATCGCAAAATATTAGCAACAAAATATAATTTTCATTGTTGTTCTAATTATTAACAACAAAATGAAGCAATTTGTTGCTAATATAACGATAAAATATATAAATTTTGTTGAAAAATTTAATTTCAAGAAATTAGCCACAAAAATTTCTATTTCATCGCAAAATATTAGCAACGAAATATAATTTTCATTGTTGTTCTGATTATAATTAACAACAAAATGAAGCAATTTGTTGCTAATATAGCGATGAAATATACTCCCTCCGTCCCATAATTAATTTTCAGAGGTTAATGGGCACGTATATTAAGAAAATGTAATAATTAGTGGAGTTTTGAGGGGTACTTTTGTAAAACTTTATGTATAAAGTAAAGAAATGAGTTGACTTTTGTGTATGTGTGAGGAAAAAGTAATGGCATTTATGTAAAATTGAGGATTTTGTGAGGGTGGAGTTTATAAAGATTTTTCATTTAAAGGGTGTGAAAGTTATTGTGGGACGTCCTAAAAAGGAAAGTATGAAAGTTATTGTGGGACGGAGGGAGTATAAATTTTGTTGCAAAAATCAATTTCAAGAAATTAGCCACGAAAATTTCTATTTCATCGCAAAATATTAGCAACGAAACTCTTTATGAGAACTACAGTAGCCCAAAAAAATACAAATTGTGCTTCGAGGATCAAACTTGTGTGCAGCATAATCCATACACGCGACAACCAAATGGGTGAAAATTATCATAATTAGGGACATTAGAAAAAAGCATTTCAAAAGGAGATTTATTGTTAAGAACTTTTGTAGGTAAACGATTAATTAATTATGTACACAACACTTCTGAAAGCGTCAACCTAAAATTTCATTGGAACATGAGAGTGAAAAAACATGGAAAGGCCTGTTTCAGTGATTTGACGATGTTTACGTCCGGCCCGCCCATTTTGGGCCGGTGTGTAAGGACAAGAGAGAATGTATTAAATTTTGGTTTTTTCAAAAAAAGACTTAATTTTATTATTAGTGAACTCTGTGCCTCAATCAATGTGAAATGTTTTAATACGATAGGAAAACTGATTTTCAACAAAAGCATGAAATTTAAGCAAAATATCATAAAAATCAGATTTCTGACGTAAAGGATAAAGCCATGTAAAGCGTGAAAAGTCATCCACAAAGATAACGTAATAACGAAAACCAAAAATTGAAGCAATGGGCGCCGGCCTCCACAAGTCACAGTGAATCAAATTCAAAACACACGAAGAATGTTTAACATCTAAAGTAAATGGTAGACGCTTACTCTTAGCTTTCTCACAAGAATCACAAATAACAGGTTTGGGTAATAAAGCAGTAACAGATGTGTTGCCTAATTTATTTAAAAATAATAAAACATCAAATGAGACATGGCCAAGTCGTGAGTGCCACGATTCAAATGACGCCTTCTAACTACGAGCAGCAACCAAAGCCAACTGAACACTATCCAAAATATTGAGACCGTTCTTACGGTTTCCCCGAGCTAGAAATTCCCGAGTATCCTGATGCTGAATTTCAAAACAAACATCATTAAAAGTAACAACAACGGGTGAATCAGTAGATAATATGCTAACTGATAGTAAATTTTTTGTGATACTTGGAACGACTAAGACGCCAGTAAGAGTTAAATAATTATTAACAGTACATGAATCAATATGAGATATAGGCAAAAAACCACCATTACCAACGATAACTTTATCCGAACTTGTGTAAGGCAAGGAAGTGTCCAACTGACCAGTAGAGGGTGTCATATGTGCCGAGGCACCAGTGTCCAAGTACCAATTAGAAGTAGGAGGATCCGAAATTGAGTTGAAAACGGAGAGGGCTTCAACAAGATTCGCAGACTAAGGAGCAGACGGAGGGCCTGATGGCTTGGGTAGAGAGGCAATAACAATGGGTTTGGTGAACCAGTCCGGACAAACATCGACGTAACGACCATTTTGTCTACATATTTGACAATGAGGCGGACGCCTTTGGCTAAACCCACGACCACCAGGAGCCTGGCCGGAACCACGACCGCGAGAGAGAGAGAGAGGAGGGCGAACGGAAACTCGTCGAAACAGTAAAGGCAGCCTGAGACGGAGGCGGAGGATCTAACCCTTGCTGAAATTGATCCCAAGCCTCCGCGTTGCTGAGGAGAACCGGAAAAAAGGGAAGGGCGAGATAGCCATTTGGGTCGCTGAAAAGCTAGAAAATGAGGAACCAAGACCCTTTAGGAATAAGTGGATTTTGTCTGTATCGTTAACATTAGAGCCAATGGTAGAGAGTGGTCACATATCGTCTTAAACTCACGACCAAATTCAGCAACAAAACAATCATTTTTCTTGAGATATTAAAGCTGGCCTTTTAGACGGAATTCACGAGCTTTTGATTGGTGACTGAAATGGCTCTCAAGAACTAGTTAGACGAAACGAGCGGACGTGCACCCAACCACCACAGACATCGCCTCCTCCGTGAGAGACGAAAAAATGAGACTCACCAAACGCTGATCATCAACAAGCCAAAGCTTGAAATCGGGATTGGGCTCGGGTTTCCCGTCGATCTGAATCGTAGACGTCGGTGCCGGGCGTGTCCCATCGATGAGACCAATAAACCCCTGTTCGATGAGAAGGGGGTAGAGCTGACTACGACAAATAAGAAAATTGGAGGAGAAGAGCTTGATGGTGAGCATGTGGATGAGAGTAGCATAAGGAAAGGTATCGGGTTTGTTTGACTTTTCAAAGGAAGAAGACATGGTTGTAGGGGCCATGGAGGAGAGAAACATGATAATTGGAGAAGGAGATAGGAAGGGGCAGAATTGGAGCACGGGAGGCGGAAAGAATGACGCGTGAAAGAATAGGATTTTGTGCTCAAAAGCTGATACCATATTTGATTAATAATATATTAATTCTTCATGCTTTACAAAGTGGGTCCAACCGTGTATATATATAGAAGATTGCAACAGACACCCTAATCAATTAATAAAAACCATAAATAAAAGAGTAGTCCCAATACATCAAATCCTACAATATAATTACTAATTTGTAAGAGCAATAAATCAAATAATTTATTATTGATTTATGCTAATAATATAAACCAATATAAACTCTCATAATTTATGTAAATACAATGTAAATATAATACTCCCTCCGTCTATGAAATGTAGTCTCATTTGCCTCATTTTCTTTGTCCACCAAATGTAGTCCCATACACTTTATGGAAACCATCACCCCTCAAACATCATTTAATTACTCAATTTGCCATCAACTTTATTCACAAACAATCACTTTATTCACAATGGACCCCACAATACCCTATAATACCCTTACCTTATCTACATTTTTCTTAAAACTTGTGCCCATCCACCATGGGACTACTTTTGGTGGATGGAGGGAGTACCATATACTCCCTCCGTCCCTGAAAAGTTTTCATACTTTTCTTTTTTGTTTGTCCCCGAAAAGTTTGCATACCCCAAAATAGAAATAATCATCACAATCTCCATCCTCACAATATACACATATTTACCCCTTATGCCATTACTTTTGGGACCCACCATACACTCAATCCACCTATTTTATATATAAAAGTTTACAAAATTACCCCTCAACACTCTCATCATTACACTTTTTTCTTAAACCATGTGCCCAAAATTTCCCGCAAACTTTTCGGGGATGGAGGGAGTACTTGTTTGTATATATTTTTTTTATGATATCAAGAGCTTACAATATGGAGTACTTGTTCAGTTGTTTGTATATTCTTTTTTACATCCCATTCAAAAGTAATTCAGATTCTATCAATATTAAATTGTCCACTTAGGGCATGTTTGGTTTATTAGATTAAATAGAATATATTGTTTTATCCATATAATTCTCATGTTTGGTTTAGTTGAATTTAGCCCGTGATTATAATTGGCCCGAGATTGTTATCCTTGATAATCATGCATTTGGGTGTTAATTAGTCCCAAAGAGAAGGTGAAATAATTTAATTCATCAATTCAAACACAAATCTCAATTCCAAAAATAATGCAATCCTATTTAATCCTATCATACCTTATCTATCCCAACCTGTAAAGCAAACGAGCCCTTAGGGCCAGTTTGGTTTGTTGAATTAGATAGGAAAGAATAGTTTATACCATATAATCAGTTGTTTGGTTTGCTTGTTTAAAGCCCGATAAGCATTTTTGGCCCGGGTCTCTTTTCTTAATTGTCCTGGTGTGGCGTGATTATTATTCTAGTGGGAGGGGCTAAGATTATTAGTCTTTCATCTATTCCATTTAAACTAACCACGTGTTTTGTCCATTTTGTCCTCCAACATTTAACAAATTTTACGTGAAAGCCCTCCATTATTATTGGAATACTGAATACTCCCTCCTATTTAAAATATATATAAGTCGTTTTGCACTTTTCAATGAAAATTAATTGCATTTATTCCAAATTTACCCTTAAGATTAATAATTATTTACATAGATGTATTTTTTTAAAATGAAAATTAGAAGCATTGATTAAGGGTAAAATGAGAAGTCAATTGTTTTCTTAATATGTGTGCATGAGCTTAGGATGACATATATTTTGAATAGGAAGGAGTAGTATATACAACCAAGCCCCAATTCACCCTCTCATCTTCTTCTTCCTTATACTTGCTCCAATTCATTCATCTATTACCTGAACTCGATTGATATACTCAAAATTCGAGTCAAACTTAGTTGAGTCTAAATTTTTTAAGGTCAGACCCGACTCGGCTCGATTACTTAAATAAATTTATAAAATTAAATAAAATATATTCTAAATAATTAATAATAAAATAATTAATATAAATAAATAAAAAACGTAAATCACAATAGAAGAATCCGTTTTGTGAAAATAAAATATAAGAACTAATGTTTATGGGCATTTTTAACATTTTACAATACAATTCAATTTTATCCCACAATTCAAACAACTTAAATATAAATTATCATTTAAAATTAAAAGTTTAATCCATTAATCCAAATATAAATTTTAAATTTACTTTTTCAATCGTAAACAGTGTCATCCCAATAAATCATATCCTAATATATCTATCGAACCCTTAATATACTCCAAATAATAGAGGTAATAATTAGATCAATGGATGAGTGTAGATAGGTGAAGTGTTGTTGATTACAAGTTAAATACCCATCACTTTTCCCCTCCCCATGACTCGAACCCAGGACCTATTCCCCTAGGTAGTGGTGCTCTAACCACTTGAGCTATCCCACTTTGTCGGTGAAGTGTTGTTGATAATGTGACAATGGGCATGTGACCCTCATTATAGTGGCGCTGTCATAATGTGGAATAAGAAAACGCGTTATTGAAATTAAATTAATAATTGGTCTACTTTGGCTGACATTTGAGTATCACACACAACACAATACACAAACTAGTTTAATTTTGTTCCAGGATGAGGATGAGCATGAGCTGAAAGAAATCTACCTATATTCATAATTCGTTCCATTACATTTACAGGTATGTATTTTGTTAAATTTCAATATCGGTACACGTATGTATATTGTTAAACCAGAAGCACGATTTTGGTAATCTGAGTCTAATGTTTTTGTCAGTTGCAGGAATAAAAAACAAAGATGCACACCAAGTGTTTGAAGAAAAGCACGAAAGAAGAAAGCGAATTTGAACTAGATTCATCAAATCCACGAAAAAGAATCACAGTATGTCTCCACTAATCAAAACACCTAACAATAACAGATCGATTACAAGCTTTCCAACTCTCAAGAATTTTCCACTACTCCCTCCCTCAAGGAAAACTAAAATGTGTATACATGCTTCTAACTACTTTACAATGCTCAGGTCAGGTGTTAATTGGATCAATTCTACACCAACTGTTCAAAATTCATTTTTAAGTCATATTGCAACATTGTCCTCCAACTTACTTCTGTACCATGTAGTGTAAATACATAGCCTGTTACGGACTTTCTAAACGATCCTAATTTAACCCCAAAGCTAGACCCATCCACTCATCCACATAAGCAAAATCAGTTACTCCTATAATCTAAAAACTCCTCAATTTTTAGGTTGTGTGTCTCATGGATGAATTGAAGTGAATGATTACAATTCCAATTGGACTAACCTTTTGTCCTCAACTAATTACCGTGATCCACTTGGTGTTCTACTCTATTGGATTTTTAACACGTGTCGTCTCTAATACTATAGGACGTTGACTATTTTTTAATATGACACATGTCAATCATTCATAAAGCTATAAGATGATGCAAGCCATATTTGGAAAATGTGATTTCATTCCGTCAACTACCCCTACATTATTAAACACAAAGTATACAGTGTACCAATATTGCACTTTGTTCCAAAAATTTGATTTATCTCCTATGTGTGCTTGTATTCTTAAACTTTCACTTTCTATAGTTTTTTGTTTTTGTTTAAATCTTTAATTTTAACATCTCATTTTCTTAATTTGTAACAATATAACTTCGCAAATTATCGGCCAAATTTAATATTTTGGGTATTCCACCTAAAATTACTAATTTTTTTCTCAACATCCACTCTCTACTTTTTCTCAGTATGAATATGATATTATAATTATACGAAAATTTCAATTTCCGAAAATTCTAGATCTGTTTTGTGATGTATTATTTTTATATGTTGAGGGTTGGTCTATTATGGACTCAAGTGCATGTTGTGCACTCTAGTTCATGTTGCATTTGTAACGACTTGCACTTTTTCATGACTTACACTTTTTGGTTGTGTTGCATTTTTCAGTTTAATAACTTACACTTTTCATTAAAAATTGTGATACTGACTTGCACTTTTTAATAATATTGTGTTGCGACTGTTACACTTTTCAGTTATATTGACTTACACTTTTCATTAATATTGTGATGCTCTTTTTAGTAATACCGACTTGCACATTTCAGAAATATCGTATTTCACTTTTAGTTATACTAATTTATACTTTTAGTAAATATGATGTTGCACTTTTTTGTTATATCGAAATATATTTTTTAGTAATTTTGTGTTGCACTATTTATTGAATAAAATTTTTTCTTAAAAATTTAATTTAAATGGAGAATGTGTATATTTTTAAATAAAAAAAAAGGGTAAAAAAATCAAAATATATTAAATAAAAAGAAACAAAAAAAAAAAAAAACAAAAAATGAAATAAAATAAAATAAAATAAAAAGAACTATTTTATAGGTCATATAATTATTTTTATAATAATAATAATAAAAAAAAAATTGGACTAATAGACTAAACCATATGTTAATGTTTATATGTAAATCGGTAGTCTAGTTTGCCTAACTTTTTTTTTTTTTTACTTTTTCTTTGCAATTTGACAATTTCTCATTAGTTTATTTTCTATCCTGAATTTTAAGTTTATATTCCTAAATCAAGCCAACTCACATAAATAATATAATACCGTATAAGACACGTGACAAATCTACCAAAATATATTGATTCAATAAATACTAAATCTTAATTAAAAAATATAGTAAATTGTAAAGAGGTCTCCGAACAAATTTAAAATGGCGAAAATAATTTTGAAAAATATTAAAATGCATTTTTATCCCTTAAACGATGAAATTTGATCAAAAAGCATCGTACATCATTGTGAAGCCATGAGTATTGTCTTGAATCAACTTGAAAAGTGTGCACAATCACTTAAATACTAGGCCCAAATTTTAAACGATCGTGCACATTTTTTCTCTCCAATAGTTTGGAGGGAAATATTGCTCAAACTCGGTCTATTTAAGTAAATGGGCTCCTAATAAAGCTTGAGCACAACTTGTTTATTAAATGATAGGTTGGTTCGTAAACTCCTTGACAGTTAGCCTGACCATTCCCACATCTAGTAATAATTGTTTGGATGCCTAAATTACATTAACCCATCTCCTGGTTGAGAGCCCAGATCGCAGCGGAGTTCTGATCTTGAATGAGTTGGTCTCATGTGCATAGTGTGCACCGTGCACACTAATGCACAGGTCAACCAATATATAATATTTCAAACAAATTTCTTAACAAGATAACTGTTGTCCCAGCGGTTACCTTGTGTATAACATAAGTATAAGGTAATAGGTTCGAAACAATAATAGTTACATTTTTCACTAGTAATAATTACCACTTTTCAATAGTAAGAGTTAACACTTTTCAATAAAAGAGTTAAAAAGAACTACACTTTCATGCCTTTCATGGTTTTTCATATTCCTCATGTTGTCATTTTATCGTTTCCGGCTCACGGCCACATCAATGCCATGCTCATGAAAATAGAACAATAAGAAGTAATTTTGAAAAGAAGAATGCAGATGAAAATAAGCATTGCGCACCTTGGAACAGGGTCCGGTTGGATTTAAATTTATACAATTTGAGTGAGTGGAAGTTTAATGTACTTGAAGCAGGCCAAAACAACGTCGTTTGATGGGGGGTGGAGGGTATACCTGAAAGCATGTGGGGCAGAAGGATTGCGGATGGAGGTGTAGGACGCATGATGTACAGAGGAGGTGGAAGACTCTGCGGTGGCGGGCCTGGTGGAGCATTCGCTGCTCCTCCAGCCCGCAGTTGCTACACGCCGTCGCCACCGGCCAATGAATTCACAGTTTTCTATCATGAAAAGATTGGTAGATGCAGCGCTTAGCTAGGGTTTTGGAGAGGGAAAAAAAAATTAAAATCGTGTGCACCAAATGTGATTTGGTGCACACGGTGCATTTAAGACTTTTCCATCTTTTAAATATTTTCTAAATCCATGTAAATCAATAAAAAAAAAGTGTACTCCACAATCCTGTCAAGTCTATGAAAATTCATATAAATCAATAAAAAAAAAAGTCACTCAAACTCTGTGTAAGAATGTAATCTGTTATTGAAAGTGTGCTTTATATGAAGTGTTTAAGTTTAAGTAGAATAATGTTGTACTAAATGTGGAGACAAATAGTGCAACACTGACTCTAACAGAATATCAGAAATTAAGATTCACAGCGGAAGACTTGAAACACTAAAAACAAACGTGACACAATGGAAATAATTTTTCACATAGATTTTATAAATAAAAATCTATGTGAGCCTTACGGTGAAATTCAATACTTATCTTCAAGTACAAATGTTGTGTGAAATGTTACAGCAATAACCTTCACAACTGAAACTACAAACGAGGCAGGTGTCTTGTTCTAAAAACGAACTAAGTGTATAAATTATACACTGTCGAAATGTCTAGTCTATCTATGATTACACTCTCAATAGATAAGAAGACACACAGCCATACGGGTGGGATACTTCGTATGAACTAAAAGGTAAAACTACTGGCCACAATTCCTAACAGGGATGAACGCTCGGTCTAGGAGATTGATCGAATAGAATACACTGAATTGAGAAGCCTTCAATCGGTATTTATAGAAGTGGGGTGCTTATTCTAGAGGCTTCCACATTGAGATCCTATTTTTTAGGAACTCAACTTCCATGATCTTTCTAGATCCTTCTTGAATGCTCCAGGTCGTTCTAAATGGTTCCAGGCTGTTCTAGCATGTTCTTCAATGTTCTGAAATCTTACAGGTTCCAGATCCTTGTAGAAGCTTCTAGATCCTGCCAGAAATGCGACAACATTTAGATCAACATTTAATGTAGCATTTCAGAAAAGACTTAGAAAAAATCTCGGAAGGTCAAATTAAGATGTTGTTGATAATGTTAAGGCATTTAAGGATTAACAACATCTACAGTTATCTCATTCATCTCAGAAAGGTCAAACTTATACAAGAAATAACCTTCAATGCTAGGTTATAATTATGGGTTTAAACTACTCTTTAACTTATGTCTACTATATACAGATTATACGGAATATATGCTATTAACTGTACATTTATTCTAACACTCCCCCTCAATCAAAACGGGAGGTAATCGAACGATGAGATTGTTCTGAAATTCTTCAAATAAAATCTGTGGAAGTCCCTTAGTGAAAATGTCTGCAAGTTGATAGCGGGAAGGAACGTGTAATACTCTGACTTGCCCACGTGCAACCTTTTCTCGGACAAAATGAATATTCATTTCAATATGTTTAGTGCGTTGGTGTTGCACTGGATTTCCCGAGAGGTAAATAGCACTCACATTATCACAGTATACCAGTGTTTCAGTCGATATTGGGCAGTGCAGCTCCAACAACAAATTTCTAAGCCAACACGACTCAGACACAACATTTGCTACTCCTCGATACTCAGCCTCGGCACTCGATCGGGACAAGGTGGATTGTCTTTTTGCTGACCAAGAGACCAAATTATCTCCCAGAAATACACAATAGCCTGACGTTGAGCGACGAGTGTCCGGACAACCCCCCCAGTCTGCATCCGTATAAGCACGAAGGGTAGACGATGTTGAAGGATAAAGATGGAGGCCATGATCAAGCGTCCCCTGAACATACCGGATAATACGTTCCAAAGCAAGCATGTGGATTTCTCGGGGATCATGCATGAACAAACACACCTGTTGTACAACATAAGAAATATCGGGTCTCGTGAACGTCAAATATTGCAACGCCTCGGCAAGGTTGTGGTACTTTGTAGGGTCTGCTACTGGAGGACTCGAATTAGCACTCAGTTTTGGTTTCGTGTCAACGGGTGTATATGAGGGTTTAAAAGCCGACATACCAGCCTTGTCAATTATCTCAGTAGCATATTTGCGTTGAGAAAAAAACAATCCACCTGCATTCGGCGTGACAACAATACCCAAGAAGTAATGCAATAAACCCAAGTCCTTCATGGAAAATTCAGAACCCAAAAGAGTTATAATTGACTTTCGAAGAGTATCTGAAGAGGCTGTCAAAATTATATCATCAACATATAATAACATGTATGCCATCTGTGAACCCCTACGAAACACAAACAAGGAATGATCAGATTTTCTCCTAGAAAATCCAAGAGTTGTAACATAGTCTGTAAATCGCTTGTTCCATGCACGGGGTGCTTGCTTTAGGTCGTACAATGATTTACACAACAAACACACGTAATTAGGATATTTTGGATCCCGAAATCTGAGTGGTTGGTGCATATATACAGTTTCTGTCAATGTCCCATGTAAAAATGCATTTTTTACGTCAAGTTGGTGTATGGCCCAAGCTTTTGAGAGAGCTAAGCTGAGAACCGTCTGAATCGTTGCTGGTTTAACCACGGGGCTGAACGTCTCTCCACAGTCAACGCCAACCTGTTGAGTTTTACCATCACCTACAAGACTGGCTTTATGCCTCTCAAACGAACCATCAGAACGTTCTTTATGTGCAAATATCCACATAAAGCGTATAATATTAACATTAGGAGGACGGGGCACCAAATCCCACGTCTTATTTTCAATAAGAGCTTTGTATTCCTCAGTCATAGTCAATTTCCAATTATGATCATTAAGGGGATGTTTGTTTTGAGATTATGTAGGATGGGGGAAATCCTGGATGGGATGTTTGTTTTGGGATTTTGAGTAGGATGAGATGTAACTTTATGTCAAATCAAATTGTGTAAGAGTGGTTGGATGGGATGTAATAGTAGAATGTATAGGTATTTTTAGGGATGAGTGTAGTTGGATGGGGAAATCCGAATGTGAAATCCCGAAGTAGAACAAGGACGTGGGACGTTACGTCCCACGTCCGGACGGGTGAGTCCCAAAATAAACATGCCATAAGGGCAGACACGGGATTACGAGGTAGAGGTGATTTATCATGTGAGATGTGAAGGTTAAACGTGTGTTTAGGCTTGTGTATCCCATGTTGACTTCGTGTAATCGGTCTACGAGTAGCAGGAATTGGAGGGATAGCAGGAGGGATTGTGATATGAGGAGAGGGAGGGAGTTGAGGTGAGGCAGATTCTGTGATAGGGTGTGGCTGAGCATTGTGTGGTTGTAAAGAATCAACCAAATGGTGTATCACATAAGGAGATGGAGAATCTGTTAACCTGTCATACAAAGCAATAGACGGTGTGTGCAATTTGGCAAAGGGAAATTGTGTTTCTTCAAAAATCACATGACGACAAATGATGATTTTATTAGAAGATAAATCAAAACACTTGTAACCACGATGATTCGACGGATAACCCAAAAAGATACACAGAGTAGAACGAGGTTGGAGTTTATATATAGACGTGGAGGGAAATAACGGAAAACAAAAACACCCAAACACCCGGAGAGGAGAGTATGATGGATCTTTGTGAAAAAGAAGCTTCATCTGAGTATTATTATTCAGGTGTTTCTTGGGAAGAATGTTGAGAATATAAGTGGCCATTTGGAGAGCATGATGCCAGAACGAAATGGGTAATGTAGTATGAGTAAGTGACGTTCGAATCACATTGTTAATGGTACGAATCTGTCTCTCGGCTTTGCCATTTTGAGGCGATGTATGTGGACACGAGAGACGGAATGTCATACCATTAGCCGAGCAAAAATTCCAAAATGACTTATTATCAAATTATTTTCCATTATCACATTGAAAAGATTTGACATCTCTCTCAAATTGAGTGCGAACGAAAGCCCGAAAAGATAAGAAAGTGGAAAACACTTGTGACTTCTTAGATAACGGAAAAGACCACAAAAAATTAGAGTAATCATCCAATATTAACATATAGTAACGATCACCCATTGAACTTAAACTGGAGATGTCCATAAATCACAATGAACAATATCAAACGGCATTACAGATTTAGAAGTAGAAGCAACAAACGACATTTTAATGTGCTTCCCAAGAGAGCAAGATTGGCACACATTAGAATTACGAGATTGAGAACATGCAATGAATTTATTTAACCTAAGGGAGTCTAAAATAGATCCTCCGAGGTGACCCAAACGGGCATGCCATAAAGATGACGACAAAGCAGCAAAGGTGGATGGGTGGATGGCTTGGTGTTCAGTGATGGGATACAGCGTTCCCCGACTCTCACATCTCATTAGTGGCGTCCCTGTCTGAAAATCCTTGACAGAAAATCCAAATGGGTCAAATTCCACAGACATCGAGTTATCAGTAGTGAATTGTCGGACTGAAACTAGGTTTTTAATAATATTAAGAGCATGAAGAACATTTTTCAAGGATAAGGGTGGGTTTGGAGGAGATAAATGTGTATGCCTATAACCATAAATCGGAATTGATTGACCATTACCAACAACAATGCTATTTTGTTTGCTCAAATTGAAATAAGACGAGAGAGTACCTTGTGCGGATGTCATATGAGAGGTAGCACCCGTGTCCATGTACCAATTTGCATCTGGAGGAGTGATTCCAAGAGTATACATGGCCTGCTCAATGTCAGTGGTAGACGGCTGGGCCGTTGTCGAGTATGCTTGAGGGCGAGGACCTAGAACACCAGCTTGCGGGGGCGGAGGACGTTGAACCACATTAGGCCTAGCCCATGGAGCAGATGGATATGGGCATGGAGGAGGAGCCCACGACCACTGCCAAGGCCAATTGTGGGAACCAGCGGCCCACTGCTGCTGCCACGGAGGTTGCCCAAACCGTTGTTGACCACCACCCGTATTCGGAGCACCACCAGGCTTACTTTTAGTGTTTTTGCGTTTCGGTTGCTTCCTTCCCCCTGTTGTAGGATGTGGTTGCAATGAATTTTCATTAATCACCGAATCTAATCTCGGGGATGTCATAACCATTGTCGTTCCAGTTGCTTTTTGGCCAAACCTGCCTCTTCAAGGACCAACATAGATCTTGCTTGATAAAAGGGAGGGAGTGGGTTACTCTGGCGCAGTAGTGTTTCGACGTTGTTGTAGGCTTCAGTCAGACCCGCAACCATCTGAAGAACAAGACGATCATTGGAGACGGTAGCCCCAACATTCTTGAGTTGATCCGACAAGACTTTAAGACGTTGACAATAAACGGAGGCGTTTGGAAAATCCTCCATAGCCGTGTGCGAAAATTCCTGCCCAAGGGTGACCGCACGAGAGTTATTGTTGTCTTGGAAAATATCACGCAATCTTTTCCAAGTTTCCAAGGCTGTGGAGTCAGGTTCGAGAATTGTATGTAGCAAATCGGTAGATGTTGGTCCCAAAGTTGAGTTAAGATTAAGATAAGCCTGAAAAGTCTAGAGGGGATGGGTGAATAGAGTTTTAAAACTTTTCTTAAAATATCAGAGTTTATATGCGAAATTAGTGTTCTGGTACAGTACTGTGCTTACTCAGGTCAGCTCAGTACTCCCAAAGTTAATATGAGCCTTTACAGTTTATACTCAACTCTTGAATTTGAACTTTAACTTCAATATACTATTGTTCTTGGTATGAATTAATTCGTCTACTCAACAAGATTTCTTAATCAAGTTGTTTATACGAATTCTTAAGAACTTATAAGAATATAAAACAGTAAGTAAATGAACACAAGATTTATAGTGGTTCGACAACTTGTCTACATTCACTCTCACAACTCCAGTCGTGATGTTTTATTAACTCCTTGAGTTTCTTGTGGCTTAGAGTCCCAATACTAAGAATTTGATCTTATCGATTACACTTCCAAGTGTATCTTCGATCTACAAGTAACTAGCACACTTGTTTAAAAAAATACAAACTAAAAAGTAAACTTCTCTGATTTGTAGTCTTTGAATCTTCTCTTCAAATCTAGGCTTCTTGGTTTGATCTTCTTGAACTCTGTGAGTCTCTTGCTTGAATACTTGAATAGCTCTTTGATTGCTTTTGTTTTTCAGAATATCAGTAGTAGCAGTAGTCTTTTCAAGTAGAAGATCACACGGTATTTATAGAACTTAGTATGACAGTTAGCAGTTTGTAAAACTAACTCTTAACCACCTCTTGTAACTTCTTTTTGTAACTAACTTTTGTAACTTATCTTTAATTTCCAAGTCAGCATATCTTCCAATATATATTTAGTTACGCTTTTCAAATAAGTTTTCCAAACTTATTATACCTCAGCACAGTAAACTTACTCTTCTTTAGTTTTACTTTTCTTAGTCCAATAAGTACACTTCTCAGCTTCTGTTCTGAGCTTCTACAGAATACTTTTGTGCTTCCTTTTTAACTCTTCTAAGATTAGTCTTCTTCTTCTTAGTAGTCTTCTGAGTCTTCTGTTCTGACTTCTAGTCTTCTGATCTTTCTCTAGTCTTCTGTTCTGAACTAACTATGCTGATTACAATAATACAAACTTACAAATATAAAACCTATCTATACTTCAACTGAACTGCATACAAAAGAGTATTTCTAAGTCCTATTCTATAAGTTGTCTATACAATATGAACATCAACTTAGTTTATAACAGTTCTCAATATATTCATATATAAGATCAGTAACTCAGATTATACGACTTCTCAAGATGACTTAGTTAAGATGACTTCCAACCACATATATTATTAACTTTAAGTTGCTTTTTGGCCATCAAAACTCATAATCATCAACTAGAACATTGTTTCAAAGATTCATATCCCAACAGTAGAGATGGTGGCATAAATCCATTGGAGAACTGTGGCATCGAGAGTATTCCAAAGTTCTTTTTCATCGTCAGTCGTAGGTTCCTTCGGTGGAGGTTTTTTCGAGGGAATAATATAGTGAATGACGTTATGAGAGCGGGCATGAATTTTGAACAATTCGGCCCATGTAGCATAGTGCAAATTCTCCATCTCAAGGGTGATAGAGATATGATTTTTAATATTTGACACAACAAGTGCCGATGAAAAGAGTTTTTGTTGGTCGACATGATGTGTCAGACGAGAGAAAGAAAAAGAAGTGGCGAACAGAAAAGAGTTAGGGTGCAGCGGAAGAGAGAAAAGATGCAGAAATCTACAAGTCTCGTGATACCATGTAAGAATGTAATATGTTATCTCATTCATCTCAGAAAGGTCAAACTTATACAAGAAATAACCTTCAATGCTAGGCTATAATTATGGGCTTAAACTACTCCTCAAGTTATGCCTACTATATACAGATTATACAGAATATATGCTATTAACTGTACATTTATTCTAACACTCTGCATAGAGTCTATGAATTTTTTAAATCCACATATTTTTTAAAGTCCAAAAAAATTAAATAAAATCTCAATTGAATACACTCCCTTAGTTTAAACATTGTACATATAAAGTGTCATTGTTGTACATACAAAATGTCATTATTTAAAAATACTCGTTTTTTAAACAGTAACGTCATATGCATAATAGTGACACTTTATATATAGTATAACAATAATACTTGAATTTTTTTAACACAAATGTTTAAAAGTTTTACATGACCTCTTGTTTAAAAATGATAATATATATTTGTTTTTTTTTTTTTTCATAATTAGTTTGATCGCACCACATTGATGATCTCATTTTCTCCAACAAACTAATGTTTCTATGCTATTTTTCTTTTTCTATTAAAATATACTTCGTTTTTTAAGTTTTGGTATTCGATCAAAAAATCGATTAATTCTGGGGACCAATCGTTTAAAGTCAGAGCTTTGCGCTCTGTATGAACTGGCCCCATAGATATTATTTGCACCTTAAAGGGTTCAAACCCAAGACCTAGATAGAAGCAACACTCCTAACTCCTAAGTTTCAAGCTTACACCAACTCATTACATCTATTATATTATATTTTTATAATTAATTAATGTACAAAAAATAAATGAACAAACTTTCTAGAAAAGACGATACATATGTGTAAAATACTGTATATAAGTATCATATATGTGATAAGGGTAGGGCTGCTGTGTACTCAAGTACACGGTGTACTTGAGTCCAGCTATATAGGAAATATATATTATATATATGATAAATAATAAAATATTTAACAAAACTCATTGTAGTCTAATGGTTGTCCTGGGATTTTCTTAACAATTTGTCCCAAAGTACAATTAATAAATAATAAAATTTGTAAAATTAATAATAATTAAAAAAAAAAATAGGAACAGTTTTTTTATACATTATAAATTAATAAATAATAAAATTTGTAAAAAAAATAGCAACAGTTTTTTTTATACATTAAAAGTACAATTAATAAATAATAAAATTTGTAAAATTAATAATAATTTTAAAAAAAAAAATTAGCAACAGGTTTTTTATACATTATAAAAAGTGTAAGTACTAGTAATATCATTAATTGCACTTACTAATAATATAATTAATAGTAATAAAAGTGCAAGTAAAAAAATAATAAAACGTGTAAAATTAATAATAATTTTTTAAAAAAAAATTAGCACCAGTTTTTCTAGATTATGAAAGTGCAAGTACAAATAAACAAAAGGTGTATCATTAGCATACACTTTTCAGTTATAATATTATACACTTTTCAATTATAATATCATACACTTTTCAATTATAATACCATACACTTTTCATTAATATATAACTTACACTTTTCATTAATAGAACATACACTTTTTAGTTATAATAACATACACTTTTTAGTTATAATAACATACACTTTTCATTAATAGATCATACACTTTGCAGTTATAATAACATACAATTTTCATTAAATAAACACACTTTTCATTAATAGATCATACACTTTATAGTTATAATAACATACACTTTTCATTAATATATAACTTACATTTTTCATTTATAATATCATACACTTTTCAGTTATAATAACATACACTTTTCATTAAAAACAATGTTGCACTTTTCAATATAGTAACATACACTTTTCATTA
Organism: Galeopsis tetrahit; assembly: GCA_963675135.1. NCBI lineage: Eukaryota > Viridiplantae > Streptophyta > Magnoliopsida > Lamiales > Lamiaceae > Galeopsis > Galeopsis tetrahit. The sequence goes on along the minus strand of OY776130.1, from coordinate 36,029,355 downwards.
AAAAAAACAAAGATACACTTTTTAGTCATAATAACATACACTTTTTCAAAAAAAAAAAATCGAAAAAAAGAATTTCGAAAAAAAAAATCGAAAAAAAAACCAAAAAAAAAAAATTAAAAAAAAAGTCAAAGTTTGACCGTTGACCGGTCAACGGTGGTCAACGGTCAACATTTGACTAGTAAAAGTCTACTCAAGTACATGGTGTACTTGAGTACATACAAGACTTTGGCATGTGATAATTATATTGAATCACCATTAATGAAATGATAGGGGTGATCTACTATATATATAATAATTACAAGAGAAATAAATAAGGAATATCTTTGAATATTTATTCAAAGATAATGATTAACATAAATACAGTAAAAGATTGTTAACTACTCCCTCCATTTTTAATTAAGTGTCATTTTAACAATTTTCAACAAATTAAGATATATAATCATGGACTATTTTACCCTTCATTAATGATAACTAGTTTTAATATTAAATTTATGTTTAGTAATGAATGTGACAAATATTTTAGGCGATATTTATGTATACAATAATTAAGGTTTATCCCTAATTTATGTTATAGTACTATATTCAAAGGGGAAAAAGTTTAAATCAAGGTAAAAAAAATGGAGGGAGTATAATGTATAAGGGTAAAATTGTCAAAATTAAAGAAAAAAATGTAGAATGACACTTATTTTGAAAATATTAAAAAAGGCAAAGTGACACTTAATAAAAAACGGAGGGAGTATAATATATTATTCTATTATATTTTCTAATACCCTCGGTCAAGTGAAGTTGAGAATGTAAATGAACACGAGCTTGTCATGAAACAATCTTAAACGAGTTTGAGATAGAAACTCCGTGAAGACATCCGTAAAACAATGCACTTTTGTTATCATACATGAGAAGAAATAATGGAAATTCGGAATCATCAAATAGGGCATGTCAAAGCGCATAAAAGCGGGAAGCAAATAGATCGAAACACTGAAACTCTTTGAAGGACGAACAATGACAATAAATTAGACAAGAAACACTTGCAAGTTTAATGGAAACAATTGAACCGAAAACAAACCAGATAGATCGGAGGGGCGAGAAGTCAATGAAGTCGGCCATGGGCTCTCTGGAGAGAGAGGAAAGTAGAAGAAAGAAGATGTAGCGTGACTAACTTTTAGATTTAAAGTATATGTATGTGTATTTTCTTATATATATTTATATAGGTGACACTTTTAATTAGAAATAAGTTTAGAACATTTCTATTCATTTTCGTCACAACATCAAATGGGAAATTCTAGTTATGAAACTATAGTTGAAATCACATGAAAATGCACGTTGGATAAAAATAATTAAGTTAATTCTAATCACCTTTAAAATGGATAATAAAAATGTTTCAACACACCTATAAGTTCAATTTGTTTATTCTGGAAAAATATTAAATGTTCAATTAACAATCACAAAACTTATATGGGCTGAAAATATTGACTTATTAAGTCAATGGGCTAAAAATATATGTTATTGGACCACCATTAATTCATTTGAGTTAATTATTTTATTTGTCAATGACCCCACTTGTGTTTTAATTTTGACCACATTTATTTTACATGTTTCTGTGATTTTTTTTATTTTTTATTTTATTGGCGAACGCGAACTATTAAATGTAGTAATTCAAATTGTAATATGTAGTAATAGACATTATTTTATGTAGTAATAATACAAACTATTTTATATAATAATACAAATTCTTTTATTTAGTAACACGTTTTTTTCTAGTGTTTTAGTTGATGTAGTAACTCACATTATAATATGTAGTAACATATATTATAGCATTTAGTAAACACAATAACCATGTTGTAATACATATTGTTTTATGTAGTTACATATAATAACAAACACATATTCAATGTAGCAATTCATTAACAATTGATTTACAAAGTAATTTATTAAACTCACTACCTACGTTAAACAATCCAAAATTAATAAATTATTTATCATAAATTATAAACATGTTGGAAAATTATAAATTTTATACAGTAAACTCTTAAAACATATAGATTTGAAAATAACTTGTAGAATATTACGTATGAATTTTATAAATTTTATAAGGCCATTGAAATTAGGACGGTGTCAAGTAATCTTCTAAAAATTTAGTAAAACTTTTTTGTTGCTTATAAAATACAAGACCAAATCCTACCCAACTATATAAAGACCAGTAGTAATATTCATAAAAACATCACATTTTAATTGCTATTTAAGCATGCATTTCTTTTGAGTATTAGAAAATAAATAGTAGAATATTACGTATGAATTTTATAAGGGCCATTGAAAAACAGGTGTCAAGTAATCTTCTAAATTTTAGTAGAATTTTTTTTTGTTGTTTATAAAGAATTTTAGATGTAATTGTTTAAATATAATAATTTAGACTATGAAGACAAAGAGGAAATATAAATAAATGTATTCCATTGTTTATATAATTTGTAGAATACATGAAGTAATGTGGAGTAATAATCTGCCTGCGACAATGATCCTTTGATCTCAATCTCAACGGGACATGGTTCATAAGCATCCATTGATGATCACCACCACCGACCAAAACATTGGAACAGTTTCCTACCTTGGTAAAAAGGTGATGAGATTGGTAAAAAGGTAATGCTCAGTCTTGGAAGACGACCAAGAAGTTGCGAGCGGCAGAAGCTTGTTCTTGCTTCTTAATTTTCTATGATGGACCTTTCTCTGTCTACCCCTTGAATTTACGAAAATATCAATAAAAATTCAACTAATTTCTTAGCGTTTACACACAATTAAATGTAGTCAATTTTCAACAATTGTATTATGCTAGCAGCTACAATGACCGATTATCCATCTAAACTCATATATTTTTGGAACGAAATTGAAAAAAAAAAAAAAAAACACAAAAATAGAATTTAGAAAATGCAATACAATTAATATTACTGAAAAATATAAGTATCTATAATTGAAAAGTACAACATAATTTTTAGTGAAAAGTGTAAGTGAAAGTGTGTATATGGTATTAGCTAGTGTTTAAGTGAAAAACAGAACAGTGTTACACTGGATGTTGAGACAAATAGTGTAACACAGACTCAAACAGAATATCAGAAAAGACAGACACAGCGGAAGACTAAAACACTAAAAATAAACAGAAGACAATGGAAATAATTTTTACATAGATTTTAATTTAAAATCTATGCGTGAGCCTCATGGCAAAATTTTCACTAATCAATGAGTGAATACAAATGTTGTGTGAACAGAAATTCACAACGAAAATAAGACTCGATAATGTATCTAGTCTAAAGACGGCTTAAGTGTAAAAATTACACTACCAAAAACTAATCTAACTCTGTGATCTATCCATCAAAGAAGTATAGAAAAGTCTATGTTGTACAGGAAGTTGGAATACTTCGGCACAACGACATGAACATGCTAATGACAATTAATTCCTAACAGGATGAACATTAGTTTAGGACTTAAAGAATAGCACTTCGTGAAATATGTGACTCTCGGATCTGATGTGTATTTCTTCATGCTGCACGAGAATCTGATGAAGAAGAAGTAATAATCGATATAATGTCTAAGTAGGGTTAACGCTTCACATAGACATTATATGATTACTCCTAATTCTCCATGTTGAATAATGAAGACGTTCTGGCATATTTATAGGCGTGTAAATGGAGCCTAGAACCTTCATCCATGATCTCCTAAAATTTAGGATTTCATTCCTTCTTTTTCTCCCACTCCTCATTCAACCGCTTCTAGATCATTCCAACCTATTCTGGACGCCTCTAGCATGCAACCGCCTGATCTACAACATTCTGCAACCTTCCAGCCTGGAACCGTGTAAAAACTTCTAGATCTTCAACCTGCGATGTTACAGCATCCAAAGCAGCATTAGCTAGAACAGTGAATTTGGACTTAGGAAAAATAAGAAAGGTCAAATTAAGATGTTGTTGTGAATATTAAGACATTTAAGAGTAACAGCATCTACAATCTCCCCCAATTTGACCTTTCGACTACAACACACCTGATGCACATATATTTCTATATATACTCAGTATTATGTACATGCTAGAGCATTACCATCATATCCATGTACTAATCAAGTCAACACCTGTTGTAGCTTCCGGATCAAAGTAAGAAAGACCAAGAATGATTTCACATAGTCCGTGCCATAAGAGCAATGTGATCTCACTCAAAACAACAATAAGTATAAACAATATACTTATCTGAACAACATATAAACTTTACAAAAATCATAAGTTAAATCAGAGCATATATGAATATGTACTAGATCAACCTAAGACTTATGTATGACTTAATAAAATAAAATCAGAGCAATAATGAAGAAAGGAAAAACAAACAGAGCAAAGACTAAAAATAAAAAACTGAGCAAAACATGTGAAAAACAACAATATCTAACAAAGACTTAAACAATAAGTAGTAAGCAACTGAGAATTAAAAAGAAGTGTACTTCTAAATTATATTATTATCAAAGCAAACAATTTAAGCAGTAAGCACATGATAATTAAAGAGAGGTGTACTTCTATATTATCCTCAAAGCAAACAATTTAAGCAAATTGAATAATAAGGCAAGTTAGAAAAACAAAACAGACAACAACTAACATAAATATAAACATACACATAAACATATGCAACATGCAGTAAGCAAATGATAATAAGTATGAAAACAATTTAAGCATGAAGCAGTAAACTATTATCATCAATGCAAACAATTTAAGCACATTGAATAAAGAACAACCTATCAACTAGGAAGGAAAATCAGAATCTGTAAATCAACTTAAACACAGAATAAATGAATAAGATCAATGGAAGTATAAAAGGCACAAATGCTTAAGAAACTAAACAAGTGACATATATTGCTGTACCAACAGCTGCAGCATCATGTTCCTGCACATTATCACTTATAATGTTCAGCCCTCCCCCTGTCTTGTATCAACCTGTTCAGATGTTATCATAACTTGTTCAGATGTTATAAAGAACATCCATACGTTCATTAGCATCAACAAATTAATCCTCCTCTTCTTCAACAACAGTGCACGTTGTAGCAAAGTGAACTACAACATCTGGTTCAACAGTCTCTTCATGAACTGCATCACGTACACAATCAGCTTCTGGTACATCTTCATGGAGCTCCTCACTTCGAACCCCCAGAAGTTGATGGTGTTTCTCCCCCTGTGGTAGTAGAAAGCGTCTCTAACCACTGGACTTTAAGGAACTAAAGCCCATCAATAGAGTCCTGTAAACGTTTTAGTTGAAGTAAAGTAAAAGATCTAGAAACAGAAAAAATTTGACCAATGTGACCACCAATGCGTTTCACATTCGGTGTAGCATTTCTCTGTTCAGGTCTTGCTGGAGCTGGTCGAACTGGAATAAGAGCATCTATGTGATCAGAATCATCTGAATTGTGTAACAAATCAAATCAACAATCCTTTCACCAAGTAACAGAGCAGGTGAGATAGTTATCAAGGGTACTTTGCCTCAAATAACCTCAATTTCCTCAGGTTTTAAAAATCCATGCCTCTTGAGTTATGAACATATCAGCACGGGGTAAGGTAAAATCCCTTTATAAGAAATATCACTATAAACTGCATGTGGTGAAAATAGTTAAATTCAGATTGAAATTCTTCAACACAACCATCATATACAACTATATAGCTTGATCCTTAGTCACCTTAGTGGAATTTGTATAGGGTATCTAATTGTAGACAATCAATTTATGGAGTACAGAGTATAGAGATGTGAGATCTTTAGCAAGCATAAAAATATGTCACCTAGTTAATCTACCCCCAGTTATAGAAGTAGCAACCAAGTTCAAATCAGGTTCATATCATCAATCACATGCTCTATCTCTAAGAGGTCATTAATCAATTTCGGAGTAAGTGAAACTAATCTCCCCCCAAATTGTACATTCTCATATCATTTAGAGCTACGTCTACCCATAATCTTCCTAAGTCAAGCATAAAATACATATACCCAATCAAACACAAAAGTATCACTCAAAGTTATAGTTTTCAACAATTTCCTTTAAATAAAAAATTGTATCAGCCCTATACTCTCAAAATCAGCAATGTTAATTCTTCTTTCCATTAATAACTTCCATCTAGACGGTTTAGTTATTTTAGCAACTAACATATCAACGTGAGAATTATTATCAGGATCAGAATTACCTCCTTCAGAATTTGTTTCCTCAGATGATTCAGAGTCCTTATTACTGCTCTTCTCTGAATCATCACTTCTACTGTCATCAGGATCTGGTGTTGCGTCACTTGCTTCAGCATTTGATGCAGCATTCTTCCTCAGAATCTTCTTAATCTCACTCACAGTGGGATTATCTTCTGGATCAGAATTTTCAATTCCTTTGGGCAAGTCTCGTTCAGCAGCAACCTTCTTTCCCTTTGGATCATACTTCCTTTTGACTTATTTCTCAGTAACCACCTTTTCTTGAATCGGTTGATCAACAACACTACCTCATTTCTTCTTTCTCCTCAGTGAGTTAAAGTAATCAACTCTAGTGAACACACAGCCGAACTTCCTTTGTTGAACATGACTCCTCTTTCTCTTTTCTTTCTCAACATTCCTACTAAATGCAATCTATGCAAATTCATCAGTATTAGAAAGATAAGATTTAGTTTCACCTTAGTTAGCATTCGCGTCGGCCTCCTTCATTTGAGAGTCCTCAAAATCGGATGTCTCAGCATTTGCAAACACATTCTGCTCAACAACAGGAAAATCATCAATTTTCTTTTCAATCTTCCCCAGAGAGGAAGCAATCAGGGCAGCTGTCACTGTTACAATATTAGGAATTGGAAATTGAGGCTTTTATGAGGTGAACGAATCAAGTGCAGTGGTGAGTTTTTCGGTTTTCAGTAGTAAGAAATGTCTATGGTCATATTTCCAACAGTAAGAATAAGTAGATTCTCATAATGTTAACAGTTTTAGAATGGGTGTAACTGGAGTTGTTTGGGTAAGTGTTTCAGCTTTTCTTGTAGCAGTTGGTGAGCTTCGGTGTGAAGCGACCATGAAAGCGAAACTATTAAGATTGGAGAGAGATGGAGATGACGGTTTCGTGGGAGTTTGAGTGTGGTGAGGTAGTTTTCTATCATTTAAACACCAAGAAATCGAAAAGATAATCACAAAATTCTAGACAAACAAGGCTTTAGCAAATCTTAAAACGCAATACTCAAATCACTCGAAAAAAAAAATGCATTGCTTAGTATATCATGTTATGAGAAGTATATAGGAGAGAATGCATAGTTGGAAGTAATACGTATAAAAAAAAGAACTAACTAAGGAGGATTCTAGAAGGAATTCGATAATACTCCATAAACTTAGCCACAAAAATAGATCATGGATAAGTAGTGGGTAAAATCACAATTAAATAATTAATTAAATTAATTAAGAACAATCTATAATATTTAACATTTAAATGTGTATAACCTGAAAATAAACCAAAGACGTGGGTTAGAATAATCAGAATAAATGAAATAAATTTCCACAAATAATCAAATAATTACTACTTATAAAAATATAATCGAATCATCTAATGCTATGCTCAAAACTGTTACATACACCTCAACACGGTTTTTACATGATTTTACTTCATTTGTGTTGCACAATTTTTTCTTTTCTTTTCATGTTGCAGCACCTAGTTCATATTGATCCATTTTTCTAGAAGAGTGCATCGTAGTAGCGAACTCCGTGCCCCATAATTACTCAATGGATTATGAACATGTTGATGTATTTTATTAATCACCTTTTGAAAAGAAGGCATCGTAGTAGTCAACTCCGTGCTCCATAGTTACTCAGTGATTAACTACATCTTTTAGTATGCTAACAACATTCTATTTATATGCATTTGAGAGGTGTAAGCCATGTTTATTTTTTCACAACAAATTTTAGATTCAAGAATATTTTACAAAGGAATTATTCAACGAAAATAGGAAATAAATTAAATCTATAACAACTATACAACCTTATGATGTTATCTCAAATGCTACAACATTTGTAACACCATCCATCTAGGATTATTCAGATGCTACACATACTAAGAGATTTTCTCAAAGATAAGAATGTCTCAAGGTCAAAAAGCCTTAGTAAATATATCATCATTATAATTTTCAGTAGGTACGTACTCCAACTTCACTATGTTCTTCTCCACTAAATCTCTCATAAAATAATTTCTAATGCAAATGTGTTTAGTGAGTGAGTGTTGTACTGAATTTTTAGAAATGTTTATGCACTCGTATTATCATAGAAAATTGTAAGGATATCAATTCAATTCCATAGTCATGAAATGTCTTATTTAACAACGAGATTGTTTCCCATGTAGAAACATCCTCTACTCTTACTCTTTTTGTCATCTATATGTCATGCTCAATCCGCATCACTGTATCCAATCAAAGTGTTGTTGATGTCCTTACTATATCAAAATCCCAAGTTCACTTGTACCTGCATCATACTTGATAATTCTTTTCAAAACATTCAGGTGAGATTCCTTTGGATAATATTGATAACTAGCACAAACAAAAACACTGTACATTATATCTGGTCTAATAGAGGTTAGATAAAGTAAAACTTCTTATCATAGATCTATACAATGTTGGATCAACATCCTTTCCAGCATTGTCTTTGCAAAGTTTCAAAGTAGATCTCATAGAAGTTTTCATTACTTTTTAACTTTCAAAATCAAACATTTTAACCAAGTTCTCAGCATACTTACCTTGCTTGATTTGAAGACCTAAAAAATAATTAAAGTCTCCAACCATACTCATTTCAAATGTTGCAGTCATTGTTTTAACAAATTGGTTAACATTTTATCACAAGTTAAACCAAACACAATGTCGTCAACATATATTTGAGCAATAAATAAATCTTCTCCAGTGTGCTTAATGAACAAAGTTATATCAGTTTCTCCTCTAACAGAACGATCAGGGTATTGTGGATCTTCAAATCCTTTAAGTTGTTAAACATATGCTTCTTCATTCAAAATATCATTTAGAAATGCAGCTTATACATCCATTTGATAAATGTTTAATGTCAATAAAACATGCAATTGCTAGCAATAATCTAATAGATTATATCCTAGCAACAAGTGCAAAAATTTCATCAAAATCAATAACCTCAACTTGAGTGTAGCCTTTGTGCAACTAAACTAGTTCATTCCTAAAAATAGTAACACTCTGCATTCACAACATTGCAAATAGAAGACATGCATATTGTTCGTACCACGTCTACCTTATTCGGTCTTATTCTTCCTCTTGTTTGCACTCCAAATGTAGCATCAACTATGATCTAGTCAGATGGATGGCTTTTCCATATTCTTGAAGAAGGAATCCTTTTGGAAACATACTGATCATTCTGTGAAATTACAACTGACTGTTCTGTAGAAGTTGCTCCAGATGTGTTAACATTTGGTGCAGCATTATCAGACTTCAGTGTATTCTCAGAATTGTCAGTCACTTGTGATACATCTTCTTCATCTTTGTCATCTGTAAGACCTTTATCATCATCAAACACAACATTAACATATTCTTGAACAGTGTTAGTCCTAAGATTATAAACTCTATAAGCTTTACTATTTCTAGAATAGATTAAAAAAGAAACCTTACACTTTTCGAATCAAACTTATGAAGTTTATCCATATCAATCAGAATATAACACACATAACCAAATACATGAAAATATTTCACATTTAGTTTTATGTTGTTCAAAATCTCATAAGGTGTTTGATTAAAACCAGATCGAATATAAACTCTATTAGTGATATGACATGCTCATGTATTCAATGCTTCAGCCCAAAATCTTTTATCAAGACTTTCAGATGTAAGCATAACTCCCATTTCTTACAGCAAAGACATAAGACCAATTAAATCCATGTGCAACAATTCGAAACATTGATGTGTAGAACAATGTGACAACATTTTATGCAACACTCTTACCTGCTTACCTTTCTGGCATGGTCCACATACAGTAGTACTCTAAAACTTCAGTTTTGGTAATCCTTTTCACTGCATCGACTTTGATTAGTCTCTTCACTGATTTATAATGTGCATGTCCCAATTTTTGATGCAATAAGACATTTTCATCATTTTTCGACAAATTACACACATTTGTTCCAATAAGATAACAATTATCTACTGCCCTAGACAATCTTCATCTTCATTCAAAACATAACATGAATCTTTGTCAAATTTTACATGCAAATTATCATCACAAAGTTGACTAATACTAATCAAATCAGCAAGCAAGCCATCAAAATGTAAAACATTTTTAAGCTCAGGAAAACCATCAACATTCAAAGTCCATTTTCCTATAATCTGTCCTTTCGAACAATCACCATATGTAACATTACCATCATTCAAGGTCACATAATAAGATAAGTAGTCAATTTATCCTGTCATATGTCTAGAACAACCACTATCAAAATACCATTGACTAAGTAAACATGCTTTCAAGGAAGTGTGAACAGCATTACAAGTAACATCAGATTTCCATGCAGATTTTAGAAAATGTTTCATAGGATGTGACAACTTTTTAGGTAACATTTTCTCATATCTCAGATCATCAACCAATTTCATGCAGTAAGGACAAATATGATCAATTTTCGAAAAACAATGACATACAAACTTCTTTTCAATATTTTTGACTTTGTGAGAATCTGTTTGTGTAGATGTTACAACATATGTTTTAACATTTGTCTTCACAAACTTCACAACATATTCAAAATTCTTAGAAAATAGAAGCAGTTTCACTATCATAATTTATACCACAATTATAAGATTTACCAATAGCTATAACATATATCAGAAGCACTCATAGAAAATTTTAAGAAACTTAAAGTAGAGGTGATCAATTTCTCCTTCAGTTTACAAACTTCAAAAATCTCTTCTGGAATGTATGACTTCTAGCATGGTAATTGTTCTTTTTCAGATCCACATTCTCTTTATTCAAAGAATTAAGAGTGAGTTTCTGAAAGTTACAATCATCTAACAACTTTTGGTATTTAGAATCATCAATCCTTATGCCTGCATCATCAACAAACCCATTAAAACAGTTCAAATTTGGGTGACTCTGTTTTGATGTTACCATAGATGTTATGGCATCAGGTGCAACATCAGAATCTGTATCATCCAGATCATCATCTAAAGAATCATCATAATCAATATTGGTATGAAGAGCAAATTCAACATCTTTTGATTCATCAAATTTATCATCTGATTCATCATTTAAGGTAGTACTAAAATTCAGTTTTTGCTTAATTCTAATATTGGCACATTAATTTTCATAAAGACAATATTCAGAACTTGCATTGAACTGATTTTATATATTAAAGATCATACCTTGGTTCACCTTCACTTTTTGATAACCTTGGTTGAAATTGACTTTTCTTTCTTCCTGGTGGGGTGTTCATGTGTTGATTTGAATCTTTGGTACATCATAACCAGTAAGTACAGTCCTCCAAGCACGTTCATCTATCGACTTGATATACATGCACAACTTAGGCTTTAAAATATGAATAATATGTTCGGGTGCCTAAGTGCAGTGGATATGTGATTTGTTTCCATTGCTAACATAAACTAAAACACACTTAAACAAGGATCTAAACCTAGTGTCGTTAGGTATTGGCTCTGATACCAACTGAAAGTGTGTATATGGTATTAGCTAGTGTTTAAGTGAAAAACAGAACAATGTTACACTGGATGTTGAGACAAATAGTGTAACACAGTCTCAAACAGAATATCAGAAAAGACAGACACAGCGGAAGACTAAAACACTAAAAATAAATAGAACACAATGGAAATAATTTTTACATAGATTTTAATTTAAAATCTATGCGTGAGCCTCATGGCAAAACTTTCACTAATCAATGAGTGAATACAAATGTTGTGTGAACAAATATTCACAACGAAAAATAAGACTCGATAATGTATCTAGTCTAAAGACGGCTTAAGTGTAAAAAGTACACTACCAAAAACTAATCTAACTCTATGATCTATGTATCAAAGAAGTATAGAAAAGTCTATGTTGTACAGGAAGTTGGAATACTTCGGCACAACGACATGAACATGCTAATGACAATTAATTCCTAACAGGATGAACATTAGTTTAAGACTTAAAGAATAAAACTTCGTGAAATATGTGACTCTCGGATCTGATGTGTATTTCTTCATGCTGCACGAGAATCTGATGAAGAAGAAGTAATAACCGATATAATGTCTAAGTAGGGTTAACGCTTCACATAGACATTATATGATTACTCCTAATTCTCCATGTTGAATAATGAAGACGTTCTAGCCTATTTATAGGCGTGTAAATGGAGCCTAGAACCTTCATCCATGATCTCCTAAAATTTAGAATTTCATTCCTTCTTTTTCTCCCACTCCTCATTCAACCGCTTCTAGATCATTCCAGCCTATTCTAGCATGCAACCGCCTGATCTACAACATTCTGCAACCTTCCAGAACCTTCCAGTCTGGAACCGTGTAGAAACTTCTAGATCTTCAACCTGCGATGTTACAGCATCCAAAGCAGCATTAGCTAGAACAGTGAATTTGGACTTAGAAAAAATAAGAAAGGTCAAATTAAGATGTTGTTGTGAATATTAAGACATTTAAGAGTAACAACATCTACAGTAAGTTATTATAATTAAAAAATACTACACAATATTATTAAAAAGTGCACGTCTATGTAACTAAAATGTGCAATATAACATTATTAAAAAGTGTACGTCAATATAACTTAAAATATTATTTTAAAAAGTATAAGTCACTACAATTAAAAAATGTAACAAAAAAAATTCAATTTCTTATATGAACTCAATTCCACAGTAGACCTACCAATTTCTATAATTTTAGTCGGCAGTGTGGAAATAAATTAATGATTGTATAGGTCATTCGAATGAGTCTTCACGATTTTTTAGCAAGGTCATGTATTACTGATAAGATATTGGAAATAATATCCACATAAATTGAATTTCATTTACTCATGTCATATCATGAATTTCATCTCAATAATATTTTTAAAATAAATATAACTCAAATATTACATTAAAATTTTGTACATGTATCAGACATTAATTTACTATGATTTTTTTAGTACCTAGTCTCTAGTTTTTATTTAATATATCAAAATCTGTCTATGAGGTAAACAAAAACTCCAACTACCTTCATTCTTAAAAAGTTTGCATATTCATCCTCACAATATATACATATTTATCTTTCATACAATATTTTCTACATTATTTACTTTATATATAAAAGTTTATAAAATTATCCTTTTTTTTTTTTATGACTCGAACCCAGGATCTAAGGCCTAGGTAGTGGTGCTCAAACCACTTGAGCTATCCCACTTTGTCTTTACAAAATTAATTATCTTTAAAACTCTAATTATTACACTTTTTCTTTAAACTCTGTTGCAACAAATGCAAGCTTTTTAGGGACGGAGTGAGTATAAGAGAGAGAAAATATAGTGAGAAGTTGAAAAGAAAAAAATAGAGTAAAATATTGTGCATTGATAAAAGTGAAAAATAGTACTCCTCCGTTAAGTATGGTCATTTTAGGTGGCCCTTATTTGATGACACATTACTTAAAATAGTAAAAACATGTTAAACAATCTCCTTAAAACATCACAATATTACAACAAATGTCACTACTTTATTACACTAAAAAATAACTTTATTACTATTTATAAAGTTGAAAAGTCTTTACTACCCCAATTTTATTTTACATAATACTAATAAACAATTCATTAACGGCATGATTGGTACGAAGGAATGACTTAGGAATGGAATGTGCATTCTTAATTATATTCCTAATCCTATGATTGGTAAGTTTTTTTATATTGCCCATTCCATATGGAATGATTATTCCCAAAAATTTAAGAATAGTGATTATTTCCTTCCCTATCTATTTCATTCCTTGATGAAAAGTTATTTAAGAATATTTTTAATTATTTTGACTAATTTATATTCATTATTGTTTTAAGTTTACATAATTATCCTCAATCCTAATTATTTTAATGATTTACTTTACTTGTTATAAAAAAATTGTAGTAGATTTATTTATTAATTGAAATTATTTAACAACAACTAATTATAATTTGAAGCTAAAAAATAACTTTATAATAAAATATGAAATAATTTACATAGAAGATCGAATATGTAAAAAATAATACTCCATAGGAATTTTAAATTTTGCAAAATTATAAAAAAAATTACGTAATTTTTAATTAATTTATATGTTTTTAAAAATAATACATGTTCAAGGATAATTTAGTCATTTAAGATAAATTTTAAAATTTTTTTACATTCAATTGTAGCATACCAATCATGAAATTAGAATAGTAATATCTTTTTTATTCCTTCTCAATATCAATCATAAGTACCATTCTTATTTTATTTATTTCCCATTATCATTCCATTCGTAAAATTTATGTCCAATTGATTTGGGTCATCAAGTATGGGTCGGAGGAAGTAGTAATTTAAAGACGTATAAAAATCTGCTCCCTAAACTTATTTTGTTCATTTTTTAAGCTAGAATTAATTATTAATTTAAAATTTATACCACTCTCTTACGAAATATATATATAGTTAAATTCGACCCATAAATTAATAGGGAGGAGAAATTAGGATTCTTCACATCAGTATTATTTAGTATTAAGTTGTTGGAGAATTATTATTTTTGATAAAATTAATGTATCTTATATTACTAAATTTTAAAAATCATACTAACAAAATCTTAAATATATTTTCAATTATTAATTATATACTAGGATTTATTCCGGTGAGACTTGACATTTTTAAGTAAATTGGTGTATTAAATACTGTAATATAGAAGTGAGTATATATAATTATGGGAGAAGGTTCTGAAATTAATTGACGTTGGGGAACTCCCCCGAGATAAGGGGCGGTTTCAGAATAATTATTCAAAAATGGGTAGCGGACCAAGTACCTCCTTCAGAAAAAGCCCTATCGAAGAAGCATTAATAGAGGAGGCCCACTTAGAAGCCCATTCCAATTGGATTTGAATAGCCTTTTTCAGGAAGATGGGCTGGATAGTAGTGAAGTGGACGAGACTCAATCCCAAGGATATCCAGAGGACGGTCTTGAAGAGTCAGTGGAGAATAACCTAGAAACAGAGAGAAGAAGAAGATGAGCAAGCGCAACCTAGGAAATCAAGATGCATATATTTGTATTGCCGGAGATTTCAATGCTATTAGAACCGCAGATGAAAGAGCTGGGAGAGGAGAACGTGAGGACAGACGGGATATGGTGGCATTCGATGAGTTTATTATTCATAACAATCTGACGGAAATATACGTGGTACAGGCCAGACGGGACATGCAAGAGCCGACTAGATAGACTCCTTGTGAATGATGTGTGGTTGGAAAACTGGCCTGATGCAATACTCAAAGGCCTGGGCCGAACAATCTCAGATCACTGTCGTCGGCTCAACAAAAAGATTGGGGACCCAAACCATTCCGTTTCTTCAATGCCTGGATGCGGCATCCAAATTTCAAAGACTTCGTAGCTACTAAATGGGCGTCCTATGAATTGAGCGGCTGGAGTGGATACATCCTAAAAGAGAAGTTAAAATTACTCAAGGGGGATTTGCGAGAATGGAACAAAAGAGTTTATGGTAACCTAGAGACTAGGATGGAAGAAAGCAGGAGAGAAATTCATAGACTAGACATCTTGGATGATATTTTTGGGTTAGAAGAAAGAGAGGAGGAGAAGAGAAGGGATACACTGGTGGAATTACAAAGAGATATGAGAGTAAAAGAAGAACAATTACAGCAAATGGCAAAGCTGAATTGGCTGAAGGAGGGGGATCTAAATACAAAGCTCTTCCACCGAGTAATTAATAGCAGAAAATATGGCAACGCTATAAACGGTCTGTTCATTAACGGAGTCTGGACTGAATCAGTGCAAGAGGTCAAGCATGAGGTGTACCAATATTTCAGCAAGCATTTTAAATCAGAAGATTTCATGAGGCCATTTATTCCAGGTGAGCTTATTCGAGGCAGGTTGGAAGCTTGCGACAATGCCTTTCTCACAGCGGCCTTCACTGAAGAAGAAATAAAAGCAGCAGTCTGGGAGTGTACGTGATTCGTTAAAAAGCCCGGGTCCGGACGGGTTTTCATTGGGTTTTTTCAAGGAAAATTGGAGTCTGTTGAGAGCGGAAATTTCTCAAATGGTAGCCGACTTCCATCGTCATGGAAAACTGGTCAAAGGTATCAATCCCTCCTTTATAGTGCTCATTCCTAAGTGTGCAGGAGCCCAACATTTAGAAGAATTTCGGCCAATCTCGTTGATTGGCAGTTTATACAAAATAATTGCAAAGTTGTTGGCCAAAAGACTAGCGAAAGTTCTAGAATTGGTGATCTCCGACTGTCAATCTGCATTTATTGGGGGGCGTCAAATTTTGGATGGAATTCTAGTGGCCCATGAAGCAATAGACGAGGCAAAAAAGAAGAAACTACCGAGGCTACTTTTCAAAGTGGATTTTGCAAAGGCATACGACTCAGTAGAGTGGTCCTTTTTGGATAGCATGATGGAAGGCATGAACTTCTCCTTGAAATGGAGAGCATGGATAAGGGAGTGTATATCGACGGCTAGTGCGACAGTTCTTGTTAACGGAAGCTCGTCGGGGGAGTTCAAACTCGAAAGGGGCTTGAGACAAGGGGACCCACTGTCCCCCTTTCCTTTTCCTAATAGCAGCTGAGGGACTTAATGCCTTAGTATTGAAGGCAGTGGAGGTCGCAGCCATGGAACCGGTTCGTATGGGAAGGAATAAAGTGGAAGTCCCAATACTTCAATATGCAGATGATACGGTCTTCTTATGTAGTGGGAATTGGGAAGATGTTCGGGCAATAAAATACCTCCTAAAGCTATATGAGCTAATATCAGGTTTGGGGGTAAACTTTAGCAAATGCAGCTTAGTTGGTGTGAATATAACAGAGGAAACAAAGCAGGAGATGGCTGAATTTTTAGAGTGCAAAGTAGGCAGCTTGCCAATGGCTTTTTTGGGCTTAAATGTGGGGTTGAACCATCACAAAACCTCTTCATGGGCAGGGATGATTAAAAAGATCCAAGGAAAACTGGCAGTTTGGAAGGATAAACATATCTCGATGGGTGGAAGGGCAACTCTAATACAGGCTGTGCTATCTGCGGTACCTACGTATTACTTATCGTTCTTCAAGCTACCAAAATCTGTTTTGAGTGATATAACAAAATTACAAAGTAATTTCCTTTGGGGAGGAGGGGCGGGAGAGGCAAGAAAAATTCCTTGGGTAAGGTGGGAGGATGTATGTGTGGAGAAAAAGAAGGGGGGCTTAGGTATTAGAGATTTATATGAGTTCAATACCGCTCTTTTAGGAAAATGGATTTGGCGTTTTCTCACGGAAGATAAGTGTCTTTGGGTCAGGGTGTTAAAATCAAGATACGGAGGCCTGGGGAGGGATGAGTACATAAGTCGCAGTAGAGGGGGAGGCAGGACAGGGGTTTCTAGTTGGTGGAAGGAGCTAAAAAAGGTGTATGATGAGTTAGGAGGGAGTGAGGCCAGAAATAAAATTCACAGAATTGTGGGCAATGGGGCACATACTAGTTTCTAGAGTGCACAATGGGTTGAGGGGGGAGGGTGTCTTAGAGACAGATTCCCAGGACTGTATATTATTAGTGAGCAGAAGGGTGAGTTGATCAGCAATATGGGGTTTTGGGACAGAGGCGAATGGAATTGGAGATGGGTGTGGGAGAGGGAGCTCACGGTGGGAGAAAGTGAGTCACTAACTTTATTGATTGATCTTCTTGGCAGGTACAAACCTAAACAAGGCTTTGAGGACATATGGAGTTGGGCCCTAGCCCCAAACGGGATCTACTCTACTAGCAAAGCGTACACTCTGCTGGCTTCAGCAACGGCAGTAAAGACAGAAGAGAATGAGATCAAGCCGGAGTTCGTGGCACTGTGGAAAAGTATAGCACCAAAGAGAGTCCAAACAATTGTGTGGAAAGCATTGAAGGGGAGGCTCGCGACGAAGGACAATTTAATGAAGAGGGGAATGCAGTTTTCAGAAGTAGAAGCTAAATGTAAATTCTGTGAGGCAGCATTGGAAAGCAACATTCATCTGTTCTTGGAATGTGACTATGCAACAGCTGTGTGGAAAGAGTGTTATCGTTGGCTCAAGGTGAGTATGGTACCTCATATTAATATTGGAATTCACTCTTTACAACATACTGAGGCTATGGGTGAAAACAAATCAAGAAAAAAGTTCATGTCAAGTCTTTGGGCTAGTGTCATTTGGAAAATTTGGAACAATAGAAATGAGAAGTGTTTTATGGGAAAGCAGCAAGTGGTTAAGAGGACAGTGGAGAGCATAAAGCTGAATCTGTGGGGGTGGCTTGGAGGTCAGAATATGTTGCTTCAAAATTCTTCATTCTCAGCATGGATTAATGACCCCTTCTTATGTTTTAATGAGTAAGCTCGTGAGGCCTGCGGAGATAACTTATGTAATTAACAGTAGTGTGATATAGTGAGAAAGTTTCATTGTACATTTATGGGTTGAGTATCCCGTGTGCTCGAATTTATAACAATCATCTTTACCGTTCAAAAAAAAAAAAAAAAGTAAATTAGTAATTATATTCCATTTCATTTTAATTGTCGTTTTTAGTTTTTTCACACGTATTAAAAAAGTCATTTAATACTAATAATTTTTTTTGTGTAGTAATTATTTCCTTCGAATTGATTAATTTGTTATGTTGAGTTATTCTCATTTTGTTTTAGTTTGGAGGGTGTACTTTTTTCTTTAGCTAAAAGTTTCATCTTCAAGTAGAATTTTTTTAGATAAGATTTTAATGACCATTCGACTTTTTGTTAAACTTGTGAATCTATCGCTTTAAGTTTCGGGCTTAGACTTGTAAACTTGTGGATCTATTGTTTTAATGATAATTTTATTTGCCGTTCCATTTTATCAATCACTTTTAGAACTAAAAAAAAGTATGAAAATATGTCACCTTTAATTTCCCATGTAATATTAATGATGTTTTAATAACTTTGTCATTCTCCTAATTTTTTGTGATATAATCATTTAACAAGATATAAGAATAAAAAATATTATTTAATAATATTTGTAGGAGGGTATAATAGCCATATTATGCAAATAATCATTGTCATATAATATAATCTCAGTAATTAATGATTAGTGTCAAAATTATACATATTTAATGAATATTTATATTATTGTAATTTGTGGGAGAAAAATAAAGTACTCTAATTCCAAGATCATTTAAATATGAACATATTTGGAAGTTTATAGATAAAATTCATAATCTTATGCAGAATAAATTATATTTTACTAATTCATTTTTGTTCTAATTCGAATTTCTCATCGAACGCCATTTATCTCTAAAAATACATATAAGTCTTACTAATTACATCATTATTTAAAAATATACTACTTTATATTTTACTAAAACCCTTCAAATAAACACACATAATCACTATTCATTAAGATTCAAGATACTAAGATATCCAAGTTTTTATTGTTCGACATAATCTCAAATCAAATATCCCATTAAAAATATGTTACAATTATTTGGTTATTTGAAGCAGTGGCGGATCCAGGATTTTGAGTATGGGGGATTTTGAGTATGGGGGTGCGAATAAATAAGTAAAAAATATTCATACTTAATAATTGTGTTATATTTTAAGGTGCATAGAATTAAATTAAATATGTAAATAAATGAGATATTGTATAGAGTTCAAATGAGTTTTCATTTTTTATAAAATTTTCTATAAATTTGTTTCACATAAGTTTTATGGTGAACTCATTATTATTTTAATATTTGTTAAAAAATATTTATCTAATTTTTAATTGAACATTTTTTTATTAGAAAAAAGAAACAATTTATCCCTATAAAAATCTCCCTCAAACATCTTTTATTTATAAGAGATGTTATTACTTTTTACATACTAATAGAAGATCATATTTTTAAGAAAGTAGAAATATTCATATTATACCTTTAAAAAAATAATATTTTCACTTTTAATATCAATAAATAATTCATACATTAAAATTCGTGTAAACTGTAAATGTTCAAATAAAAATGGGAAGGTAGGAATACAACTTTGATCTAAAAATAATTCATTTAAATTTATTAATCAATAATATACAGTATAAAAGTTTTAAATGAATTGACATAAATAAAGATTTGGAGGTAGAATAAAATGGGAAAAACATTATACGGCATAATTGAAGATTTGAAAGTGAAAAAAAAAATCATATCATCAAATGCATGCAATGAAATCAAATAAGTTTAAATAGAGTTGGTGAATGGCCGACACTACTGAGATGAAATATAATTTTATTGGTTCTAGTATGAGGTATTAACAATATTTTGTAATTCATCCATAAAATACATAGAAAATGCATATATACTCAAACAAATATTTTGAAGTTGTACCCCCATGTGCCTCACTCGGTCCGCCCCTGATTTGGAGTAATAAATATTGTGGGTCATTTCAAGGAGACTTCCACCCCTTTCCAAGTCTAGGTTGGTTGTGGGCCTTGTAGTTTGGGAAGTGGAAACTCCCTTGTTAGCAAAGATGAAATTATTTCTAATATATTTAATTTTCGTAATATATCATTAATATCAGTATTGAAAATAATAATATTTTTTGAAAAATATTGAAAATATCGTTATAAAATAATAATATTAAATTTAATTAATATCGAAAAAGTATTAAAAAAATAGTGAAAAATCATAGATATTTTTATATAATTTCAATCAAGCATAGCTATTAGCAAGTGGCAAACAACTTGACGCCACATATTTCCATCATTTTCGTCGGTTGTGTGGAAAGAAATTCAATCATTAATTATTGTATTATTCGAATGAGTCTTCACGACTTTAGAGCGAGGAATTTTCGTCGGTTGTGTGGAAAGATATTACCTAACAACCTATATTAGGGAAGAATTGTTAGTCTAGTAGCAAAAAATTAGCAATTGCAGTTGAGGTGCTGTGGTAGAATCTTATTATTATTTTTATACGAGCTAAATTATCATAAAATACTATACGTAACATCCATGATCCATGTATATTTACTCATAACAAACACGTAGTAATAAAAATTACATAATGTCTAATTACAATTGTTGCACCCTATCAATACATTATATCAATATTTCAACGTCCTTTAAAAATAATTGAAAAAAAAAAGCTAAATTAATTGTTTTTTTATATATAATATTTTTCCGAAATTTTGGTCATTTTTTAAAAAATAATTCTCAAAAAAATCGATTTTTAAGATTAATTTTTTTTTTGTAGAAGTAATTTTTTCCAATATTCATAATTTTTACCGATAATTTTTTTCGAAAATTTAAAAATAGCAGTGACTCAGGTGTGGGTATACAATTATAATTTTAGTGACTTGTAATTTAATTTAATTGATAAAAGAGTAATATATTTTTTTACATGTAATTTCGTTTAAAATATTTGGAGTGAACTCATAAACAAAGAGGGTGGCAAATAACTGGGGCTTATCTGAAAATTCAGCCCATACCCTCTGGCCCATGGGTATTATTCAATTCATTTAGAAAATTGGATCTAGTTACAATACATGAAACTAGTACACACGAGTAATTGTCCTCATTAAAAATATGTCGTTTGAAATTCATATATTTTTAAAACTTTTCATTTAAAATGACGTTTCAATACATCTACATTTTTTAATTTAGTTCATATTATTATCACCTTTTGAATATAGTCCATTATGTTTTAATTTTTTTTTTTTTTCTAGTTACCTTCTACATCAGATTTAACATGTCAACCCCCATTAAATGTTATACACACCTCAAATGTTAAACACAACACACTAAAATTCAAAAAAAGTAAATTGTCAAAAATAATTAAATTAAAAAGATAAGAATCCAAATTAATATGAAAAATATTAATAAAAACTATAAAAAAAATCACATAAATCTTAAAAAATTAAATAAATCTAAAAAAATTAATAAATTTAATTATTTTTAAAGATTTAGTTAACTTTTTAATATTTTTTTAATTTTATTTAGCTTTAATTTATTTTTTAAGATTTTTATTTGATTTTTTTAATTTAATAATTTTTTCAGATTGAGTTGATTTTTAATATAATTAATTTTAATATTTTTTTTCAAATTTAATTTAGTTTTTTTCAATTTAAGTTATTCAATTCAATTTATTTTATTAATGTTTTAGATTTTTAATTGATTTTTGAATTTTTATAATTTTTAATATTTATTTGATTTTTTAAAATATGTTTAAACTCTTATTTTTAAAAAATCGTATTGTTAAATTTTTTTGTTAATTGATTTTTAAAATTTATATACAATATCTTTGAAGATTTGGTTGCTTTTTATAATGTTTTTTTAATTTTTATTCAATTTGCATTTTGTTTTGATGGATGTGGGGTAAATAGGAAATAATTGGGGTATTTATAGTAATAAAAAATTATTTTTAAATTTTAGTGTGATGTGTTTATTAACATTTTGTGTTTATATAACATTTTATGAGGGGTGTGGTGTGTGATAAAATTTTTTTTTTTTAATATAATTGACTAAATTTAAAAGTGATAATCATGTGCAATAAATTAAAAAATGTGGTAATTTAATGGAATTATTTTTTTTAATCCTTTTCATTTATTCATGTTATGTTATACTTTAAATTATGAGTTTGAGTTATTTAAGATAAATATGACTCAAAGTACAATATTGAAAACCTGTCTCAATGAGACATTCTCATAAAAAACTCCTAATGAATTTTTTAGTACTTAATCTCTAGCTTTTATTTAATATAAAAAGACTTCTCCCAAAACTTATTTTAATTGTTCGTTTTTTATGCCAAAATTAATGATTAATTTAAAATTTATACAATTCTCTTATGAAAAATATACCAACTTAAAAAGAAATCGATATATAGAATATTTAATTTAAATTAATCTCATGATTCATGGTCGATCTCATTGCATCATAATTTATTAATAGGTTAAATTGTAAAATAATTAGAAATTAATCTCATTGCATTAAAATTTGCAAAAAATAAAGAATTGTGTCTCATATCGAACTCAGGACGTGTATGCGTGAGCCTTTGATACATGAAATAATTATATTTCATCTAAAAGTTCTAACTTGTAGAGATCGAGATGGATAATTAATATTTGTATATTAATTCATGTTACAAAACATACTATCCTTTTAATTTTTGTTATTCTTCTCATGAAGTACCACTTGAATTTATATTATTGTTTTCATTCTAAACTTAAATAGATTTTAATCGGTCTATCAAGTTCCACTCAATTTAAAATAAAAGTTTCATTTCACCCTTAAAAAAATAATTTCTCACGAATTGCATTAATATTGAAGTATATACTAATATTTTATTGTATGCGACCATCCAAGACGACTTTGCTACTCTTTTGAGTCGTCGTCAACTAAAGTAGATTTTTTTTTTTTATGGAAGTTAAATACCCATCCTTTTTTTCCCCTCCCCATGACTCGAACCCAGGACCTAAGGCCTAGGTAGTGGTGCTCTAACCACTTGAGCTATCCCACTTTGTCAACTAAAGTAGATTTATTCATCTATTCTATTTTTATTTTAATATATATTTAATTATTTTCCAATTGTACATGTGTGATATATTTAGATAATAAAACACAAAATGAGGGTGTCTCATAGCAATTTAAAAGTTTAGAAATAGTATTTTCACTTGACTTCCAATTTTGGATATAAAGTCTTTAATTAATTAGACAATTATGAAACTTGTATATAAACCCTTGGGCATGAGTTAATTGAAATAACACCACAACATGATGATGAGTTTCACAAACGCCCTCTCATTTGTAGCTTTTGTTCTCACCACATTAATCTCCTTCACTCCCACTCATGCAGCTAATTTCGCAATCACTAACAATTGCCCCTACATCGTCTGGGGTGCCGCCACGAATGGCGGGTCAAGAATCGACCCCCGTCAGATCTGGTCACTCGACGTGCCAGGATTTGGGGGCGGACTAATTGTAACTTCGACGGAGTGGTCGGGGCTCGTGCCAGACGGGCGACTGTGTCGGGCTCCTCGTTTGTAATCCATCCGTCTCGGGCCAGCCCCCGTTGACCTTGGCAGAATTTACCCTAAATGGCGGTAATAACCTAGATTATTACGATATCTCGGTTATAGATGGGTTCAATATTCCGATGTTGTTCAGGCCCACAAATGGAGGATGCCCTAGTCTCATATGCAACGACCCAAACTGCCCTGATGCTTACCACCAACCTAATGATGAATGAAAGTGTATGTGTGTGCGAAATCAGAGGTGTTGTCTGTGATGTTGGCACTATCCAGACAACATTGAGCAGCGAAAATTAAATTGCACGTAGTGAAAATGGAAGTATTCAAAATTTATGTAGATTAAAAATTAATCTACACGAATCACTTATATTAATTATAATATCAGTGAAACAAATCAACAACCTCGTAAGGTTTTGAACAACTGCAACTCGAATGAGTTTGGAAAAATTACTAGAAATTATGAAACTATCTCCCTTATAGATCTAACATAAAATCCTAGTAAAAAAACAATGATTAAGTACACAAGTATTCGGGTTTATAAGTGTGTACTAATCTACAAGAAAGAACAAGTTATATTCCTAATTAGAAGTGTTGCGCATTCCATAGACTAGTAATCTTGTTTAGCTTTCTCTCTTGTGTATCTTGTATTGAGGCAGGATCTTTTTTATAGGCTTCAAATCCTACTGCCCCAACATAATGTAGATCGTTTTTTACATGATCTACCATGGAGAATTAACACTGATTTTTCTAAAGCTAAATGCACTAAGCACTCGATAACTTTAGTAATGAATGTGTCTTCTTTCTTCTCTAGTATTTGCGTTGAAGCTGCCTCTATTTATAGATAAATTTCGTCAGCCTTCAACTCCCATAGATCACATGATCTATGTAACTTCCCCTTAACTCCTTAAAATAAGGTAACTTCCAATTTAGGCTTAACTTCCATTTGTGCTTGCAATTCTCTCACTCCTTATGCAATCTGCATGACCTGGACACGTCCACATCTTCTAACTGCATCAAAGGAACATTACAAACAACATAGAAAATTAGGAGTTAGGCGAATTATGATGTTGACCAAAGTGATGGAACATTCTGCACATCACGGGTACAACATCAGCAACAACCTTTTAGAAAGGTTTGAAAAATCTAATTGACTATATGAAACTACCTCCCTTTTAGGTCTATACATATAATCTCATAATAGACGAAATAAGTATGATACATATGTTGATTGGGTCTACAACAATCTATCATACTGTTGCATTAGTCCTCTATTAATTTGCAACGTTTTCAACTACATGCAACCTTCATAGATCAGTTTTTACATGATCTATAACCTCCTCCACAAACTCCTTAAAAGTAGGAACCACCATGCATGCTCTTAACTTCTCACTCCTTGTATTTATGCAACCGCTTGATCTGGTAACTTCCACGTCTTCAATCCTGCATACAAGGACATTAAGAACAACATCTAAAATCGGAGTTAGTGTTAGGAGAAAGGGCAAATTATGATATTGACCAAAGTGATGAAACATTTTGTACAACACTCGACAAACAGAGTTACACTACAAGAAATTGTTGAATTGCCTACAGAATTTTCCAACGAAAATAATTTCGTCTTTAAATATTGAGAATTGCCTACAGATTGCCTACGGATCTTTATAAATTATTTTACACATTTTCACCCACGAAATTACCAAGGAAAAATCTGATGGTGATTTACCTACAAAATAATCCGTAGGTAAAATCGCATTTTCCTACCGAAACGGTTGTAGGTGATTATTTTTATTTACCAACGAAAACTTTCCTAGCTATTTATATGTATAAATTATTTAATTGTATTACCTACAAAATTAGCTAGGAACTTAAAAAATATTGATTTACCTACAAAATAATCCGTAGGCAAAATAGCATTTCCCTACCAAAATGATTGTAGGTGATTTGTTTATTTATTTGCCTACGAAAATTTTCCTAGCTATTTATATGCATAAATTATCTAATTGTATTACCTACAAAATTAGCTAGGAACTTAAAAAATAATGATTTACCTACAAAATAATCCGTAGGCAAAATAGCATTTCCCTACCAAAATGATTGTAGGTGATTTGTTTATTTATTTACCTACAAAAAATTTTCTAGCTATTTATATGTATAAATTATCTAATTGTATTACCTACAAAATTAGCTAGGAACTTAGAAAATATTGATTTACCTACAAAATAATTCGTAGGCAAAATAGTATTTCCCTACCAAAATAATTGTAGGTGATTTGTTTATTTATTTACCTACGAAAATTTTCCTAGCTATTTATATGTATAAATTATCTAATTGTATTACCTACAAAATTAGCTAGGAACTTAGAAAAACAATAGTGTTATAACAAATAAACATATGAACTTTATTATGTCCCACATCGAAAGAGTAGAAAAAACATAAGAGAAAAAACAATATAAAAGTAGTAGTATTAATAAGTAAATAACCAACAAACATAAATTTTTTGTCCCACATCGAATAAGGAGTACAAGAAACATGAGAGAAAAACATTATAAAATGGGCCTAATGTGCACCTAAATTTATATTTTTAACACTTTTTGAATCGGTTTTATGATCGATTCATGGTTGGACCGGTTGAACCGACTGGTCCAATTTTGAATGAATTTATTTTGTAGGCTAAGGCTAAAAAAATAATTTATTAATAAAAATTTAAAAAATATATATTAAATTTTTTTCCACCGAAATTTTTGTTGCCAAATTTAACTACGGAATTACCAACGAAATGTTTCGTAGTTGATATTTACCTACGGAATTTCATTTATTATGGTAATCATATTACCTACCGAAATGTTATGGATTTGCTACGAAAATGTGGTTGGTAAATTGCCTACGGATTAAATTTTCGTGGGCAACTGAATTACCTACGAGCGAATTCCATACGAATGGTTTTCGTTGGTATTCCGTAGGTAAATATAAATGCCTACGAAATTGGAATTATTGCCTACAAAATATTTCCTAGCTAATTAATTATTTTCTTGTAGTGTTACAAGAAGTGTTGGATCAAAATAAGCATCACATGTATAACATCAACAATGAAAAAACAAAAGCTTGTCCTAGCGGTACCAACTATGTAATTGTCTTTGCCCTTGACCAATAACCATGCACTGCACATGTACAATAATAAAGAATGGATGAACTTAATTGATGTTAATTAAGTTACTATTCTGGAGTATTATAAAATTAAGGGTCAATTCGTCATGAATTACTATATATGGAGTTCGATTCCATAATAAAAATTAAGTTTTATAGTTCTTATTAAAACGTATAATTCAACGACTTAATGATTGTTGTGTATTTGTGTGAACTTTCTTACACGTGGGAGAATTTAGACTCTAAATATCAATAAAAAGATTATTGTATTAAAGTTCGGTCAAAATGATAAGACATGTGAGACAAATGGTTCGTTCGGTTTTACAACAAGCATATGTCATACTTCCTCCGTTCCACTATAAGTTTTCCCTTTCTTTTGGTTGTTTTGATTAAGAAATGTGATTAAATAATAGATGTAGTACAAGTGATGTGATGGTGAGAGAGAAAATAATAGATGAGTGTGAGATGAAGTATGATAAAATAATAGATAAAGTGTAATTGATGTGATTGGAAGAGAGAAAACCATATGTCAAAAATGGAAAAAAATGAAATGGAAAACTTATTGTGGGACATCCAAAAAAGGAAAGTGGAAAACTTATAAGGGGACGGAGGTAGTATAATTTTATTATGAATAATCGCACTTCATCATTAAGATAATTAAAATATTTAATTTTTGTAAAAATAATTTAAAAAGAATAAAAAACGCTCAACTGTACACCACAGAAACAAAAGAGGAACAAAACACTATTAATAAAAATAATATAATAGAAATAAAAAAGAAAATTTGGCAAAAAAT
Source organism: Galeopsis tetrahit (assembly GCA_963675135.1). NCBI lineage: Eukaryota > Viridiplantae > Streptophyta > Magnoliopsida > Lamiales > Lamiaceae > Galeopsis > Galeopsis tetrahit. The sequence continues at coordinate 36,001,305 of OY776130.1, read as the reverse complement.
GATATTGGAACCCACAATTTCTGACTTTTTAGAATTGGTAAAAAATTATCTTTTTTTAGTTAGTCTTATATGAAATATTTCATACATGCATTTCATATGAATTTGACTAAGTCAAATTAAGATAATTTTAAAAAATTCGCGGATCATAAGCTCGAATATGGGTTGCCCAAAAAATTCTCTGGTCGCAAACAGTTGGTTTACTACATGACCAAAATATTGTTACGACAAGGTCAAAAATTATCACTACAAGGCCAAAAATTTAATACTACATGTCAAAACATTCTACAAATTCACCCAAAAAATTAACTGTCCAAAATATTTTTGGACATGTAGTAATACACTTTTGATCTTGTAGTGATAAAATTTTGGTCTTGTAGTAACATTGTTTTAATTAATCATGTAGTAGTCGAATAAGTCAGAATTATTTTAGTAATTTTGCTAAAAAAAAAAAAAAAGTGTCTAGAATATTTTTGGACTTGTAGTAATACACTTTTGGTCTTGTAGTGACAAAATTTATGTCATGTAGTAACATAGTTTTGGTCATGTAGTAAGATAATATTTTAGAACGAAAATAAATATTATAATTAAGATTGACCTACGTTGACCCGCATTTGACTCACAAATTTTAACTTAATTGGTCAATATTGCATGTATACAATATTGGATATAAGTTTTTACCATCTTTTCTACCATTGATATTATACCCCCACTTTGTGGGAGCGGATCCAGTCCTGTACTGGACGATCCTGTCCAGCAAAAACGGTGTCGTTCTGCTCAGTTTAGCCATTTCTTAATTTTATTACATATTCCTCTATTTATCTGTTTTTTATTTTTTTTATTATTGTAATGCTCATTATTTCTATTTCAATGTTCCCACTCCCACCCTTGAACACTTGTTTCTTTCACAATGACATTAGTTATTTTGGTGATTATAATTTATTTTCGAAAACTGATGATAATAAATTAATACTTTCATTTGTTTCATGATAATTTGCATACTATGATCGATTCACGTTTTAAGAAAAATTAATTTCGTGAAATGTGAGATCAAATAAATAAATATTAATTTTTTAAATGATTTAATGAGGTGTAAAGAGAATTTAGTAATTTATGGAAGAAAAAAAAACAAGTGATAATTTTAAAAATAAAATGATGTTGCGAATATATTAATTTTATGAGTTATTTACACATTAAAAATGTCCAACTAATTCTAGAATGTCACAATAATAAAGTGTACACCAATCACTGGAGGAGGAACTATCACTTACTGTTATTTATCAGTTTTCAATACATAAACAAATAGTAATATTAAATTAAAATATAATATGCATTTTAAAAAAACACTTACATAGACAAAACAAAAAAAAAAAATCACATTTTATATTTCTATATTACAATCAATTAATTTACTTGACCTTACATTTCACTAAATTAATTTTTCTAAAAAAGTGGATCGATCAAAATATGAAAGTCATCATGGAACAAATGAAGTATTAATTTATAATTTATTATCATAATTTTTTTTTTTTTGACAGAATCATCATAAGTTTTGGAAAAAAAATTATTATCATCAAAATAACTAATGTCATTGTGAAAGAAACAAGTGTCAAATTATTATAAATTAATATACAAGAATTAATTTTCCACCCTTCTATAGTATTTATAAGATGAGATATAATTTTTTTATGGTATCAGAGTCTAAAGGCTCACACCCAAACATTTTGGGTTCGATTCCTGTTGAAAGCAACTCCACCAATTTAAATTGTTCACTTGATGGATCTCCTTCCAAAAGGTAAGAGATGATAATTCGTCCTATGAGGAGAGTATTAAGAATTAATATATAAAATTTAATTTCCTAACTCTCTACAAGTTCGAACTTTTAGATAAAACAGAATTCTTTCCCAAAATGATCAACATATTGAAATAGAAACAAGGAGCATTGCCATAATTAAAAAAAAAAATATAGAGTAATAGATGAATATGTAATAAAATTAGGAAATATACGTAGTATCAAGGTGTATATCTTTTTCTGTTTACCCTTTGCTACGTCAATTTCCAAGCCTTTCAAAAAGATTAAAAATCTGGTTTTAATTTTTAAAATAATACACAGATGAGATTTAAAAACCGACAATTTACAATGTAATCAACATCTCTCCCCTTATTAGAATTTAATTAATAGCGCATATAATCACTGATGAATTGATCCCAAATCTTCACGACAACCAAATCCGGCCAATAATGGCTTCCCCCTGGCCTCCCATGGTTCCCCCCTCCCGAATAATCTGGGATCCGATCCGAGATCTCATTAAAGGAATCATATTTTCCACCTTTATGTGGATTACCCTCACCCCCCAAAACCCTAATCGCCACAATATAAATTGGAACCCACGGAAACCCTACCAACACCAATCATCCCACCACCATACCATCTCCAAAATCTCAACAATGGCCGATGAACTAAACTTGCTTTGGGAGAAATTCACACTTACGGAGGCAGAGAGTGGCGACATCGTACTAGATGAAGCAAATCTCAATGACCACCGGACAGCCCTAGTGGGGAGACTTGCGATAAAAAAGAACGTAGGCCCAACAGAACTGGAACTAGCACTGAAAAGGGTTTGGCGTCTATCGTCCACCCTCAGGGTCATCCAAATCGATGACGGCCTCTTCATTTTCGACTTCATCGATGGAGAGACCTGTGATCGAATATACGATAGGCAGCCCTGGACTTTCAAAAACACTGTGCTAATCCTTGAGCGCATGAGAGGAGACGAAAGACCTGCTGATCTGCAACTCTCACTCATTCCCTTTTGGATCCAGATCCACGGACTCCAAATCCGGGCGATGACGAAACAAACAGGAATCCTGATAGGCTCAACCATCGGCGAAATACTTGACGTTGACTGCCACCAAGATGGATCGGCAAGGGGGAGATGCCTCCGGGTAAGGGTCATGGTGGATGCCAACAGGCCACTGAGCAGAGGTACAACCATATCCATTGCAGGGAGAAAAATGGCGATCCTCTTCAGGTATTAACGCCTCCTGGACTTTTGCTTCACGTGTGGCTGCCTAGACCATACTGAGAGGGATTGCTGGCTCCAAAAACTACCCGCCGGCAGCAAAGCGTATGGACCGTGGATGCGCGCTGAGGGGCAACGTGCACTCGACCCTTTTGAAATCCTAGCCTTTGTAGATGGCAATGCCACCGACAACGACAATGAGGACCCCATCAATGAGGACACCGTGAACACTGACAACACGGAAGCAGGGGACATCGAACAGGACACAACTGAAGGACGAAAACGCAACTGGAAAGAGGAAGCTAGAAATGGAGGAGGAAACAAAAAACTGTGTGTGGACAATGAGGAGACTCAAACCAAGAATGCAATGGCGGAGGTTGGCACGTCCCAACCCCGCCAGAAGAAATGAGTTGCATCTGCTGGAATGCACGGGGCCTAGGGGGGCAACGGGCATTCCGAAATCTAGGTCGCTTGGTGGCGATCCACTCCCCAAACCTACTTTTTATTTGTGAGTCTAAGATTAATAATGTGATTTGTAATAAGTGGCGATCTGTACTGCCCTCTGTTGATTACTTTGCTGTTGACGCCCAAGGGCGCAGTGGTGGCCTCATTTTATTCTGGTTCAATAATACTCGCGTTACGATTTTGTCTTACTCTATGGTTCACATTGATTGTATAGTACATTTGGATAATGATAGCTGGCGCTTCACAGGCTTCTACGGAAATCCCAAACAACACTTACGTAAACCCTCATGGGAACTAATCCGAAAACTGTATTCCCAACAGTACCCAAACACATCAGGATGGGTTGTTGGGGGGGGGGGGATTTTAATGAAGTCTTTTATGATTCTGAAAAAAGAGGTGGCAACACAAGAACGGCCTCATTCATGGAGGCTTTCAGAGAAGTATGTGATGACACTGGAATGACAGATTTGGGATTTACTGGGAACCCATTTACATGGGTAAATAAGAGGAAAAGCTCCCACCTGATTATGGAACGCCTTGACAGATTCATTGCAAGCCCACACTGGAGAAGCTTACATGCCGAAGCAGAAGTCTTACACCTAGACTACTTCGGCTCAGATCACCGCCCCATAAAACTTTGCTTAAATCCCACCCATCAGGGACACCATCCGCAGGCGCTGGACAGACAACCCAGTAAGTTTATATTCGAAAATGCATGGGTAATGGAGGAGTCTTATCAGGAAACAATAGAAACAGTCTGGTAAAGATCATTACTCTACCCACAACTCCAAGAACAGCTCCAGGCAGTGCAAAAGGGCCTCAGCGACTGGGCCAGAAAACATGTTGGTTGTCTGGGGAAGGAAATAAAAAAAACCCGAAAGACCATAGATGACCTCTATAATCGGGACTATGACAACTGGAAGGATGAAGAAATAAACGAGATGGAGGCAAAATTGGACAAACTACTGTCTAAGGAGGAAAGCTACTGGCAACAGAGATCCCGAAATAACTGGATGATTCATGGCGATAGGAACACGACGTTCTTTCATCGCTCAGCAACAGAAAGAAAGAAAAATAATACCATCACAGGACTACGGGACTCAACAGGCCACTGGTGCACAGAGCAAGAGAAAATGGCGTCTATCATCACAGAGTACTACACCGAATTGTTCTCCTCGAATGGCTCCCAAGAGGAAGACATCGATGTAGTAACCGACACAATTAAGCCCATGGTCACGGCCGATATGAATACAACACTCCAACTGCCCTTCACACCCAAGGAGATTCAACGGGCCTTGTTCGACATGCAGCCATCGAAGGCCCCGGGCCCGGACGGATTCAACGCCCTATTTTTCCAAAAATCTTGGGAAATAGTTGGGCCAAAAATCACTGAAGCAGCCCTCCACGTCCTCAACGGAGATGGCGATCTGAGTTCCTGGAACACGACAAACATAGCTCTCATCCCAAAGATCCCCAACCCGGTTCAAGCGAAGGATTTTCGCCCCATCAGCTTATGCAATGTAGTCTACAAGATTATAGCCAGGGCAATTACCAACAGATTCAGACTGGTCCTGGGTAAAATCATAGACCCAAATCAAAGTGCCTTTATCCCAGGCCGACTGATATCCGACAACATCCTCCTAGGATTTGAATGCATGCATTGACTCCGAAATAACAACAACAAGGGGGGGTACGCTGCACTGAAACTGGACATGAGCAAGGCGTACGATCGAGTAGAATGGAAATACCTGGAAGCGGTAATGCTCAAGCTGGGCTTTGCAACGAACTGGTGTAAGATCATAATGAAATGCATCCAATCGGTCTCATACTCGGTCAAGATTAATGGAGGAGTATATGGTAATATCAAACCCACCAGAGGCCTAAGACAAGGAGACCCCCTATCACCATATCTTTTCGTGATTTGCTCACAAGGATTATCCTCCCTATTCACAACAGCGGCATCGGCAGGCAGATTCAGAGGAGTGAGTGTGGCAAAGGAAGCCCCAATGATCTCCCACCTATTTTTTGCAGACGACAGTCTCGTTTTCTTCCGAGCCTCCAAAGGGGACTGTGAAACGATCAAAACATGCCTCCATCAGTACGAAAGAGCATCCGGACAGCTAGTAAACTTCGAAAAATCGGCACTAACCTTTAGTGCTAAGACTGCCACTGAAAACATTGATACAGTAAAACAATGCCTCAACATACAGGTATGTCAAGGACATGAAGTTTATTTGGGCTTGCCAACATTCACTCTTCGAGGAAAGCGAATGCAGTTTGCATATATTCGAGATAGAGTCGCAAAAAAGCTAGAAGGATGGAAATTTAGAAACTTTTCAAAGGGAGGACGAGAGATCCTCATAAAAGATGTGGTACAAGCCATACCAACCTATGCCATGCAATGCTTCAGAATTCCGACCACACTGTGTGAGGAAATGGAACGAATGTGTGCCCGTTTCTGGTGGGGATCTAACGGTACCGCCTCCAAGATTCATTGGCTGGAATGGCCAAAACTTTGCAGAAACAAAGATAAAGGAGGCATGGGCTTCGAAAGATTGGTGGACTTTAATCAAGCCCTTCTTGCTAAACAAATGTGGCGCTTAATAGCATATCCCGACTCGCTGGTGGCTAGAGTTTTTAAAGTCAGATATTACAAACACTCGGATGCGATGGAGGGTTCTATAGGGACTAAACCGTCATATATATGGAGGTCTCTCTGTTGGAGTAAAACAGTACTAAAAACTGGACTCTTGTGGAAAGTTGGAAATGGCAACACCATCAACACAAGATGGGACCCTTGGATACCTGATCTTGCAGACGGCCGAATTAAATCGGCGATATCCTTCGAAGGAAACACAACAGTAGCCAACTTCATTGATAACAACACAAGAAGGTGGAATACTCAAAAGCTCAATGACCACTTCTTACCCTATGAAACTGAGGCCATACAATGCATCCCAATAGGAGGGGAAAATGAGAAAGATACCCAATATTGGAGGTGGGACAAAAAGGGGAGTTACACGACACGCTCGGGGTACTCAAAATTAAAAGAGGCCAAAGCATTCGACGCGGAAAAGGCAGGGCCGTCCTCCGAAGGAGTCGACACTTCTAGGTGGAGAGTAATTATGGGGCTGCGACTCCCACCGAAGGTGCGTATCTTCTTATGGAAAATCGCCTGGGGCATCATACAAACAGAGGCGAATCTCAAGAGAAGACACGTTCCGGTGGACCCATGTTGCTTCTTATGTGGACGGCCTAATTCAAATGAAACCCATGCATTGATCCAATGCACATGTCCGCAACGTATGGAAAGAATGCGGCCTTTGGGGAATGTTAAAAACCCACTACCAAGAAAATATGGAGACCATCATATGGGCGATGCATGAGCAGCTGGACGAGATGGAATTTACAGCATTCTGTGGCAGGTTGTGGGCGACTTGGAAAGAAAGATGCGCCCTCAAACACGACCCCACACTAACAGGGGGGGCCACAAAAACACACAGGAGAATATCGACAACTTAGTTCACAAGTTACCTTAAAGACTACCAAGCAGCGGGTGAAGCCCTACGAACACCCACGCAGAACAGATCGAGTGAAGAAGCTTTAAAGGCCCTTGTCCAATATCCCGGAAGCAAGCTGATTGTTGACGCAGGCTTCGATAAAAACAAGGGCAATTATACAGTTGGATATGGAATCCTAGACTCAAACGGGATGGTAATAGCGGCTGGATGTAAACGAATAGACCCCCCAGGTTCTGTAATCGGGGCCGAGGCCCAGGCAGTGATAAACGGGCTGAACACAGTTGCTAAATACGGGATTGGACCTGTGATGGTATTCACAGATTCGATGGAGACAGTCAAGGCTTGCTACAAAGAAACGGACCAATACTTTGGCCCGGAAGAGACAACCATCTCGGAGCTAAGAAGGGCAGCCCGCAACCCGGACGTCTGTGGAGTACACTACGTCCCCCGTGAAAAAACGATGATAGCCCACAAGCTAGCTAAACATGCCGTCAACTCTCCATCGCCTCAAGCCAGAAACACCCACGTGGGTCAGAGAGGAAGCTCAGAAAATAACGATAGAGCATTGATGTAGAGCTTACTTCTTGTCAAAAAAAAAAAAAATTAGGAAATGACTTATTTGTGCAATTGAAACCAGGAGCATTACTGTACTTAAAATAAACAATAAATAAATAGAGGAATAGATGAATAGTTAATAAAATTTGGAAATGGGTTATTTGTTTTTAAAAAAATATATGGGTTATTTGTGCAAAACGACACCGTTTTTTGTTGGACAGGACCGTCCAGTACAGGACTGGATCCGCTCCTCCACTTTGTGGGTACAATTAACTAGAAATTGCACCTCCCATTGGAGGTTCTTTTACACCACTCACTCTTACCTACTTTTATTTTTAATGATTAAAAAAAAATACACACTTTTACATAATAATTAATTTGACAAAAAGTTATATTATATTCTATTTAAAATTTCAAAACAAACATACATCATCATTATTCATTATATTTCAAAATTTTCTCATTCAAATTTCCATCAATTTATATAATCTCAAATCAAATGTTCCCAAAAAAAAAAACCTCCCTTTGTAAGTTTTCCATTTTTTTTATGTTCCAAAATAAATTTTTCATTCTATTGTTGGTTATTTCAGGGAGACTTCACCCTTTCTAAGTCTACGTTGGTTGCTGCTTGGAAACTCCCTTATTAATTAGCCAGGACAAAAATATTTCCTATATGTTATAAATATATTTATTTTTTATAGTCATTGTTAGAATATTCACATAATATTTATAGTAAATATTAGTAAATATCAACGTGCAATAACCTGATTTTCGTAAATTATCGAAAAATATAAGTAAAAGTCATGATAATTTAAGATTTTATTAACGATATATCCAACTATATTTTACAAATTTAAATTTTCAATATTTTTTACCCTGGTATTTTTAACCATGCATGTGGAGTATCATTTCCATCATATATGGAGTATCATTTTCGTCGGCTGTGTGTAAATAATTCAATAATTAATTATTGTATTATTCGAATGAGTCTTCAAGACTTTAGAGCAAGGATTATGCTATTTATGATCACAATTATTCAATAGATAATAATTTTCTTTGGATTTAATTTTCCACAAAAAAAAAAAAAATTGTATAAGACACAAATACATAAAATAAATTTCATTTATATGATTTATAAGTTTATTGAGTTTCATCTCAATTATATTTTAAGAATAAATATGACATAAATACTACTCCAGTATATTGAAGTTCCATCACATGTATGAGACATTCTCATAAAAAATTCAGTATGATTTTTTTAGTAATTAATCTCTAGCTTTTATTTAATATAAAAAAAATATCTCCCAAAACTTATTTTGTTCGTTTTTTATGCCAAAAACAATTATTATTTAAAATTTATACAATTCTCTTATTAAAAATATAACAAGTTAAATTCGACAGATAAATTAATAGCTAGGGATGAGAAATTAGGATTCTTCATCAGTATTAAGTTGTTGGAAAATAATGATTTTGATCAAATTAATATAATTGAAAAAAAATAGTGTAATATTACTAAATCATAATATATATTTTTTTTAAATCATTTTCATCCATTATCGATTTTTCCTGTGAGAAGTCACAACTAGTAAGTCGTCGGTCCAAGAAACCTAAGAGGAAAGCATTTTTATTCCTTTTATTTCTTTGAGAGGGAATATTATGTGGAAGGCACTGCAGTTCCCTGATATGGATAAAATTTATTAATTTGTTAACATGTAAAATAATTACGGGTTAATGGGCAAAAATATTAGGAATTATTAATATACAAAAGAATTTTTTTTATGGCATCAGAGTCTAAAGGCACATGTCTACCCATCTTAAGTTCAATTTTGTTACTCTTTGTTCGACCGGGAGAACCAACCAATTACTTGCATACCGAATCGTCTATAAGCTCTTTGGTCTTTTACTTGTTTTAATTTTTGTTTTCCGTTTTGGAGTTTCGAAATGCTACAATTCATACTTTTTTTGTTGGGTCCCTATTAATATTACTATAAAACAAAGATGAGGCGTTAAAATCAGGAATTGAAACCTGCCTGGAAGATTGTGCAGAAGGAAAGGCTAAGCAGATTTTGACGACCGGACTACAATTTTTATGGTTATACTCCCTCCTATTCTTTTTATTTGTCATTCTGGCCATTTGCACAAATTTATTTTAAAAAAAATTATACCTAAATTAACCTTATTAAATGATTATTAATTATCTTAATTTTCACCACACAAATCTGATTGAGAACAATAAATTAGAATACGACTCATTTTACTCTAACAAATATCCCCATTTTAAAAATAAATCTCACCATAAAATTAAAATAAATAACACAAAAGTAACCGCTATCTTCATCTATTTTTTCTCAAACAATTTGGTAAAAATTTAATCAAAAAAAATTAAATTAAAAAAAAATAAGTATCAATTAAATTACAGTAAAAATTCACAAATTTCAATCTTATTTTATCTCCAAAATTTTTGGAGATGTTTGGAATTGGTGGTGGTACAAAAATTAAAAAGAATCAAATATAACTAATGAAATAATCAAAGAATTTAATTAGACACTGAAATTTATATATAAAAAAAAGAATAAATAGGGGCATCTCTGATACTAAAGAGCGAAGGACAATTAAAATGCCGACATTTAAAAAGAATAGGAAGGAGTATTGACTAATTCTGGTATTCGGTATTCCTTTTAAAATAAAAGTTTTATTTCACCTTTAAAAATTTTATTTTTCATGAATTGCATTAATATTGAAGCATCAAGCAGGTGCTTAATATTTATTGTATGCGACCATATATCCAAGACGACTTTACTACTCTTTGGAGTCTTCGTCAACTAAAGTCTCTCTCTCTCTCTCTTATCATTATTAGTATTATTTTTTGAAATGTAATTAAAGTCATTTTATTCCATGTGTATTACTCCCCCGTCCCACAAAGATAGTCACATTTGACTTTGCACACAGATTAAGAAAAATCAATAAATGCAGTTAAATTGAATTAATGTGCCAAGTTTGCCCTTAAAATCTAATACTACAAAATTTGCTAAGCATTAATTACTCTTACAAATTAGGGGTAAAATTGACAATAAAGAATTTAATACTAAAGTAAAAGAGGAAATGTGTCTATAATTTGGAACATCCAAAAAATGAATTTGTGACTATTTTTGTGGAACGGAGGGAGTATATATTTTGTACTACAGTAGCTCTTAGGAGTATATTTTATTTTATTTTATTTTTAATGGTCAAAATGTGATAAGCAATATGTTACACTATGTAACTTGTATTTCTATATAAACCCTTGGCCATCAGCTATTGAAATCACACCACAACATCACATCATGATGAGTTTCACAAACACCCTCCCATTTGTAGTTTTCATTCTCACCACATTAATCTTCACTTCCACTAATGCCGCCAATTTTCAAATTACTAACCGGTGCAACTACCCCGTCTGGGGAGCCGCAACAAATGGTGGAAGCAAAATTGATCCCGGCACAACTTGGTCACACGACGTGTCTGCTGGCACTCAGAGTGGCCGAATTTGGGGGCGGACTAATTGTAACTTTGATGGAAATGGTCGTGGCTCGTGCCAGACAGGCGACTGTGCTGGGCTCCTCGTTTGTAATCCTTCTGTCTCGGGTCAACCTCCGTTGACCTTGGCCGAATTCAGCCTCAATGGTTTTTCCAATTTGGACTATTACGATATTTCCGTAATAGATGGCTTCAATGTTCCTATGTCATTCAACCCCACCAATGGTGGCTGCCCTAATCTTAGATGCACTGACCCAAACTGCCCGGATGCTTACCACCACCCCGATGATCCCCAGACAAAAAGTTGCCCTGCCGGTAATTTTAACATTGTCTTTTGCCCTTGAAATGCACTATATGCGTATGAGTAGAATAATAATGATAAGGAACTCGATAATAAGATATTTTCATTCTGTATGGAGTTGGAAGTTATTGCGAGTTACTTTTGGATCAATCGGGTCACTTTTGGGCCCGTGAATTGTTTCTTGTTTGGACGACCATTTTTGGGTCTTTCTCTGTTCCTAATAATTTATTTTACGTTTATAATAAAAATAAATTTAGCTTCTATCAAATTTGATTTCATAAAAAAATAGTGAGTCTTGTTTACGTACATGATACACATACTTCTTAATTTTAATAATTGCCCACAATATATAATTCAATGTCTAGAGTTTTTTTTTTTTGAATTACATTAAATACCCATCCCTTTTCCCCTTCCCATGACTCGAACCCATAATCCAATGCCTAGAGTTGTTGAGTAATATATATAAGAGATAAAAATCAAATCAATCCTATTACTTCGAAAAAAAATCGCAAAATGTCCCAAAACTTGAAGACACTCAATTGTGTCTCATAATTCATCAATTGATCCGTTTTCAGTTCAAAAATCACCGAATTTCCACGAAACACGTCGTATTAAGGCAAAAAAAATTGTACCTTTTGTGAAAAAAATTAAAGTTATGAAATTAAATGTTCAAAATCCATAAAGAAATTACCAAAATCGGATCGATTGCACCTTACATTAATTTTGGACCCTACAGCTTCCGAAGCCGGCTATCATAAAATAAGATGAGATGAAATATTTCTTATATGGTGAGGTTCTAAGTGATTGCTTTTGCTTTTAAACAAGACTAGAATTAAAAATATTATAAAATTTTTTGAAACGCGTGAGATAATAAAAAATGATTTTATCATCAATAAAATTAATGGAAAAATTGCAAGATTTGCCCGTCAGGGAAACCAACGAGCTTGACGAATTGTAAAACTGTCGCAAATTACGATGACCTACAAAACTATCGTAAATTATGTTGATTTTGTCAGTCTGACCATTTTCGACGCAAATCCATTGTAATTTGCGTCAACTTTTGACGGTCGCAAACTCGCAAAACTTCGTTGTTTTGTAGTGTTTTCTGCGCCCTATATATCAAATTGTTGCCTACACTTTTTCTTTTAATTTTCAAAGCAATATATTTAATACTTCCTTTGTCAACGTATAGTGCGTTTTTTGTTTTCTACAAGTTTTAAGAATTGGTATTGTTTATATATAAATGAAATAGATAAAGTAGGGAAAATATATACATTAAAAAAAATATATACATTAAAATATATACATTAAAAAAAATATATACATTAAAAAAAAAAAAAGAGTACAGACACAGTTTATGTAGACAACCCAAAAATAAAAACACACACTTTATATGAACACAAAGAGTATAAGATTAAGATGTCAGCGTAGCAAGATATATGCAAATAGTTGTAGGGTACATTTATTTGCACCTCCAGCTGTGATATATACATTACCCTAATGTTTTTATTTTAAAATTATTATGAAATGTCTAAAATGCTCTTAATAGATACATCCACCTACTATCTCATTAACTCGTTCACTAGATACATCTCATATCTCATTTTTTTTCGTCCCCACCCCCTTCCCTTGACTTTGTCGACCCCTGGTCCATCACAACACCGCCGACTTCACTATTTTGTGATTATTTTATATTTTCTCTCTTTTTTTTTTTCCCAAAAAATGCAAAATTTTATGCATGTTAATTGAAATTAACCCATATTTCGACACTTTTTTGTTGAAAAGTAGCCTAAAATTTGAATATGGCTTGTCGAAAAGTAACCCAATTTTCGACACTAATTTTTTAAAAATTGTATTCCCTCCGTCCTTTCGAAAGTTACATATTTTGTCAATGTGGAAGTGCCAACGAAAATTACCAATTTTATTTTTTATTTTTTTGCAACACTCACTACCTTTCTACCCTCTCTATCTTTTCTTTTCTATCGTTGTCTACATTTTCTCGTTCCTACCTTACTCTCTCTACCTCAACAATCGGCTACACATATAATACTATATTCATATTAATCAATGTACAAAAAAACAAATGAACAACTTTTGAAGAGATGGATAAAATATATTTTAAATTGAATATGAAAATCACCTTCGTATTCTTCTATCTAGTTTCACAAATATATATTTTTTAAATAATAAATGGTAATTTTTGTAATTTTTTTTTCTAAATCGGTCGTGCATGGAGGGCGGCGACGTTGTGACGGAGTAGGGGGCGGCGACTTCAGGGGGAGAGGCTAAGGTGGGGTTGGGGACGAAAAAAAAATAGGACATGGAGTGCATCTACTAATTGTATAATGAGATAGGAGTGTATCTATTAAATGTATTTTAAACCTTTTATAATTATTTTGAAATAAAATAAACAAGAGAGTAGTGTATCTATCAAAGCTGAAGGTACAAATAACTGTACCCATACTTGTGGTTAAAATAAACTATAAAGAAAATGGCCAGCAAATTAGTCCACCAACAATCCACTGGGTGGGACTATTTACACCCCCATTTCGGTTTAGAACACTCCCCCGATTGATGCACCCCCAAAATTTATCAAGATAGATGCACCCCCACTCAAATTGTTCTAAATACCCTTTTGTCTTAAAAATCTATTTACTAAACACACCCCTAATTTTCCCCTTCTTCCTCCTCCTTCTCCGAACGTTCTTCACCCTCTTTTTTTTTTTTCTTCTAGCCGCCGCCGTCCCTCCTCTGCCGTCGCCGCCCTCCCCTCCTTGGTTGCCACCCTCCCCTCCCTCCTCCCCTTTCTCAAGCTGCGTACATCAGCAGAAAAAAAAAAATTCAAATCCGTGCCCACGCACCCATCACCCCTGCCCACGCCCAAACTCCAGCCGCCCCACCCCGATTCGTCGTCCGCTGCCGCCCATTAGGTTTGAATTTTAGGTTTAGGGTTTTTTTTGCTAAACTTCATTTTTTCTCTTTTTTCTCCGTTTCTTTGGTTTTTTTGTTTCCTTTTCTCCTCGAATGTCAATTTTTTTGTTTCCGGCTACAAAGGTAATTTTTTTTTTCTTTTCATCGACACTGTTCTGTCGACCCTTTGCATTCTCGTCGACAAATTATTGTCCACGAGAATGTATATGGTCGACCAACTGTGTCGATTTTTTATTTTTAAAAAAATTTAAATTTTTTCGACCTTTGTAGATCGACCATATACATTCTCGTCGACATATTGTTGTCGACGAGAGTGTATTTTGGTCGACTTAAAGTTGTCGAAATATTTCAATTTTTTTTTTAAATTTTCAACAAACCAGTGTTGACCATATTCACTCTCGTCGACAATGGTTTGTCGAAAATTTAAAAAAAAATTGAATATAGGCGGCGACGACGACGGCTGCGGTGGTGGCAGCGGCTGGGGCTGGATAAAAAGGTGAAGGGGGTGCATTTAGTAGTGAATATGGGGAGTGAAAAGTTGAAGGGGGTATTTTTGGTTTTTTATCTCATTATTTTATTATTAAACTCAAAGGGGGAGTGTTCTCAACCGAAATGGAGATGCATCCCCTACTGAACGCACCCCCCTACTGTCATTTCTTTCACCTTCCCCCTAACCCACTACTTTCGACCGCCGCCGACACCATTTTCGGCGATCATCAAACAAAAAAAATCCAGAAATTCCAAAATATACTTTAAGAAATTACATTTTTTTTTATAAATTTTGACCAATCAATGTCGAACATATGCACTCGTGTGTCGACGGGAGTTAATATGGTAAAAAATAGTTGGTCGAAATTTATAAATTTAAACACAAAATTATGTTTGATATTGTCTAAAGTTCAGCTCGCTTGTGTTGGACATAATTATCAAATGAGCTTAAACATGAATTTGGCCGATATCAATTTTTACAACAATTTAAAAGTTTGATACCTAATTTACAAAAGTTAAAATTCATTCCTCGACGTGAGATATATCATAATTTGTCGGTGGTTTAAGGAATAAAGCATTAAAAATAATTAGAAAAAGAAAAGGGGGGTGAGGGAAATCTGATCGCCTTATCCAAACCAAACGCACCACAACTAAACCAGTAACAACCAAACACACCCCCATTCTCCTCACAATCTCCACAAAAATGGCGGCCCTTCTCGGAACTCCAGCAATCTTAGCTTCTCGCTCATCCAAATCCTCCTCTTCCTCTTTCTTTCTCCCCCCACCATCAGGTGAAGACGATTTCTTCATTTTTCTTTGAATTTGTGTTCATAATTATTATAATGTGGAGTGTTTAATTTTCTCAGGGGTTAGTTATGGGAGGCAGTTTTACGGAGGAATGGGGGTTCAAGGGCGACCGCAATTTCGTGTGGCGATTTCTAATGTTGCCACTGAAATTTCCCCTTCCCAAGAGCAGCAGGTAATAATTTCTTCTCTTAATTTTAGATGAGAGCAGCACTAACCTAATAATAAATGTGATGAAATTGTTTGGAGGTGTTCATATTCTTCTAAGGTTGAATTTATGGGTTTCGAATCTAACGAACTCATTCGACATTTAACTTTTTTAATTTTGCCATTATTGTTCTTGAATTCAATACATATTTAGTGGAGATAAATTGGGAAGGAAGGGGGTGAAAATAGTTTGAAAGTTAAGAATAATCTGAGACATAAATTGAAGCCTTAAAAAAATCTTTTATTTTGAGATGGAAGAAGGAGTATGTTTTATTTTACTATTTAAAACTCAAAGTATGACATCTATGAGTACTGGAGTAGTATATATTTCCAATTTTGTAATCTAAATTAATTAATGGTTTTAATTTTTAGTAAATAAACTCTGTCCAATATGATGCAACATTGTGATTTTTCTCCTAATCTATGCTAGTAGCTAGAATACTAAGCTTAATGATGTTTAAATCTCAAGTACAGAAACGTGCTGTTTCTAAGGAAAGCCAGAGGCCTGTTTATCCGTTTGCAGCTATAGTCGGGCAAGACGAAATGAAACTGTGTCTTCTCTTGAACGTCATTGACCCGAAAATAGGAGGTGTCATGATAATGGGAGACCGAGGAACGGGGAAGTCGACAACTGTTCGATCTTTGGTCGATTTACTTCCTTTAATCCGAGTAGTCGCCGGTGATCCGTTCAATTCTGATCCCGAAGATCCTGAAGTGCAGGGCCCGGAAGTACGGGAAAAACTCATGAGAGGCGAAGAACTCCCGGTTATCCCAACAAAAATCAACATGGTCGATTTGCCATTGGGCGCTACGGAAGACCGAGTGTGCGGTACAATTGACATTGAAAAGGCGCTTACGGAAGGTGTGAAGGCGTTCGAGCCCGGTCTCCTGGCGAAGGCGAACCGAGGAATTTTGTATGTGGATGAGGTCAATCTTCTGGATGATCATTTAGTCGACGTTCTTTTGGATTCGGCTGCGTCGGGTTGGAACACGGTCGAGCGAGAAGGAATCTCGATTTCTCACCCGGCCCGTTTCATACTCATCGGGTCGGGCAACCCAGAAGAGGGCGAGCTTCGGCCTCAACTTCTCGATCGTTTCGGAATGCACGCGCAGGTCGGGACGGTGAGAGATGCCGAGCTTCGTGTAAAAATCGTCGAGGAGAGGGCTCGTTTCGACCAAAACCCTAAAGAATTCCGTGAGACTTATCAAGCGGAGCAAGATAAACTCGAGGATCAAATTTCGTCTGCGAGGAGTGTGCTCCCGTCAGTTAGCCTTGATCATGATCTTCGAGTAAAAATATCGAGGGTTTGTGCGGAGCTAAATGTCGATGGATTGAGAGGTGACATTGTTACTAATAGGGCAGCTAAAGCCTTGGCTGCACTTAAAGGAAGGGATAAGGTAACTACAGAGGATATTGCAACTGTCATAACGAACTGCTTGAGACATCGTCTCCGGAAAGACCCGTTGGAGTCTATCGACTCAGGGGTGCTCGTGATCGAGAAATTCTACGAGGTTTTCGCTTGATCGGGCGATTTGTTTGTGTATGAACTGTAATGTGAATTATACAGCTGAAGCTTTTTGTTATCAGATATTATCATTGAGTGGTGAATTCTTGAGGGATTAAGCATGATAATGATCAATTTTTTGTTAATATGTTGATGACAAGATGATCATCACATGATGTAAGAATTGATAATTTAAGAAGGTGTTTTGATTTTCTTCTTCTTTTGTGCAGTAGATTTTGCTTAATTTTAATTTCCACTGTTTGTTTCTAATAACAAACTATTAATCGTCGAATTTAAATGCAAGAAATATGTTTAACACGTAGTATCACTCTTTTTATTAATAAGTCATCATCTTCTAAATCGTACTCCTTCTTTTTATACATGTTTTAAAAAAATATATATATGGAATAACGAGTAAAAAATATTGTTAGTACATACTCAATCTTGTTAATAAAGTAAAAAAAATATTCAAAAATTAACTATTTAAATAGAATAAACATATATTTTGTGAACCCATTTTTTGGTCTGAGCAAAATTTTACAGGACGGAGGGAGTATCGACGAACCATGGTCGAGTTTCGTGCAAACCCCAATTTTGTGCTTCTCGTACTTCCAAGTCTCGTTCTTCCCCTTTTTTGCAAAAACCCAATTTTTCAACGATATTCGACCAAAATCAGACCCAAGAACATTAATTAAACAACAAAAACTAACATGAAATGTAGAAACTTGAATAAAAAATTATAATCTTAACTCTAACTTCATGAACAATAATAGCATATCAAGAACATCTAAATTAATAGATACATATAACATTTATCACAAACTAAAAACAAAACATTCAAACTTAAACATTTAAATTAAAAAATTAAAATTAAACTTACATTTGTCCATTGGGGGCATGACGACGGTGCCGCAGACGGAGAGTAGATCGGCGGCGAGCAGCACGATGGTGAGGCCGTAATTAGTTTTTGGTGCGGTGGGGGTGGGTAAAGTCAAAGTGTATTTTTTAATGGTTATGAGAAAGTAGTGGAAAAATGGAAATATTATTTTTGGTATTTTTGTTTTGAGGGTGAAGTGGTGAACTCATATTTGGTGTGAATTCATCTGACCCGTAAAGACATAAAAGGTTGGGGGCATTTAACCGTGGTCTAATAAATGTTGAAACAAAAACTAAAAGAAAAAAGTACTATCATTTTTCACTTAAATTTTTTTCATATACAATTATCACGGTGATGTGTGATACATTTAAACTAAAATATCAATTTTCATCCAAACATTATCCTAGTTCAATTTTAACATTAGATCATATTTGATACCAAAATCTAATTAAATTAGATTAGGGTGATATCTAACTGACTAAACATTTTTAGATTTTAAAATACAATTTATCTTTATTCTAAGTTATTAAATAAATTATAAAATTAAAATAGAGTTAATCTAAATTCAATTTAAGAACAAAGTATATGCTAATAGATCAGTTATTAATTATATGGAGCTACAACTATCAAAATAAAGTTTGATAAGATGATCTAATGTAAGACTCCCTTTATTTTTTAAGTAGTCGATATTGAAACTTCATACATATGTTTAACTGTATATAGATCACACTTACTTATTTAATTCTGATTCTAATCACATATATATATTGTATGAGCGTAAACTTATGATTTTATCTAAATTATATTTTAAAATAAAGGGAAGTCTAAATATTAAAGTGGAGCTAGCTCCGTTCCACCCAAGCCTCACTCTTTAATTTACGTACCTGCATTTCGCATAACTAATAAAACTCTTCATCACTTGCGAAATACAAAATAGCTTGATTTACTCCAGTTTTTACTCGTTATTCTTATTTAAAAACAAATACATAATAACTTGTTTTAATTTATATAATGTTACCTCTAAAAATCATTGGTCCTGTAGCTCAGTTGGTTAGAGCGTTGGTCTTATGAGCCGAAGGTCGCGGGTTCGAGCCCTGCCAGGACCATTTTTTTTTTTTTTTGTTTAGTATTTTTATTTTTGTTTTTCGTCTTTTTTGCAAATTATATAATGTTTTATACTTTTCAATATACTTGAGTATATGATTTAGGATCAAACGATTTACTTGTTTGTTGCATTAGTTTCACATTTAAAGCATTGAGTTTTGCAGTCTATATATGTCTATCTGTCTGCTGTTACACAATCAAAGCTTTCTGTTTTGCAGGCACAAATACATACACACACAATGACATTACTATAATATGTATTCCGTGATGTGTGCTTTTCTAACCAATGTGCTCTGTTTTTCCTCTTTTTAAGTTTCTCAATCTCCACAATTACATTACATGTTCTTCTACCTAAGATCTCACCTTCCTAATAAATGTTTAAGATCAATTTCTCTATTTCATGACTTCTCGTGTTTTTTGACAAAGTGAGATAGCTCAAGTGGTTAGAGCACCACTACCTAGGCCTTAGATCCTGGGTTCGAGTCATGGGGAGGGAAAAGGGATGGGTATTTAATGTAATTCAAAAAAAAAAAATGACTTCTCGTGTTTTACATTGTTGGACCTTTAACACATGTTGTTCTTATTATTATAAAGTGTTGATTATGTTTTGACATGACGCGTGTCAATAAATCAGATAGTGAAACACTAAAACTAACACAAGTGATATCATATTTAAATGACATGCCTTATAATTGAATGATCACTCGAGAGATTCGTAACATTTTTGTTTTTTTTTTTTTACCTTATTTCAATTTTGCAATTAATTTTTAATAGCAACGTTAAATAAACCTACATATATAAGATTAAGATAATTCCTTCAAAATAGCAGTTTCTCAATGACCAATAGTTATATAAACTTCAATTCTCGATTCATGTGTTAAAAATTGAATTAGTTACATCGATGTAATTCATGTTTTGTAATTTTATATGTAAGAATAATGTTTTATTGTATTAGGAGCATCATGGATTCATGGTGTATTTGAGAATTGAGATAATTAAACAAAGAATATTGATAAATTTTAATGAAGATATTTAACATGAATATTGGGCTCCACGTACATTTCATAAAATATTTTGATCTTGTACATTCATTTTTCCTTTTTAATCATGCATTATAAATTTATATATAATGATGAAATAATAAAACAAAATAAAAAATAGAAGATGTCGAAAAAATCCGTAGACTTTTACAATTGGATCGAGCCAATAATTGTTTCTATTTTTTCACATCATTCATCACATGGGAAGCAACGTTAATTCCCATAAAAACCCTAAAATTGGATATTATTCCACTGAAAAAGAAGACATAAATTAATAAAGAAAAGATTGACAACTCATAAAGAATAAGACTTAAATTTAGTAGACAAACCCTACTTGTTTGCTGCCTATAATTCCTACTTGTTGCTTTTGATGGATGTTATACTAATTAATTCTTACTCCTTAATACACAACATCATGAATCGTATGCAAAAGCTTGCCAAGGTTTTTTCTCATACTTTTTGGTTGCTTTTTTCCTTCAAAAGTATCACATGCATGAAAAGCTTACTTTATACTATTTAATCATTGTTGGGTTTAAAAGATGAACAAATGATCATACACTATTCCTTCATGTCAAACTTTTACTTTTTTGACTCACTTTATGGATATTAATTAGTTAACATATGTAGGAGAGGTCACACTCACAAAATTTCACACACTAAGATTGATAGTCGAGCCCTTTAGAATGAGGTGGATTTTATATTTCAATAATATATATTACTCCCTCTATATCCGCGAACACTATTCTTGAATTTTAGGCACATAGGTTAGAAAAAAATTGATAGAATAAATAATGTATTAGAGGTGATGTGATTGAGAGAATTAATACAATTGAATATGAAAAAGAGTAGTTTGTCAAAAGGTGAATGAATAATTTTCATTGAAACAGATAAAAAATAAAAGTTGAGTAGTTTTTATTAAGATGAAAAGAGTATAAAATAAACGATCTGTATAAAAAAAAATATATTGTTGAAATAATAATAGCATCAAAGCTTGTTGCTCAAATATTTAGAAAACGTATTTAATGGGGCTAAAGCAGCATAAAACAAACCCCAATACTTTAAAAAAAAAAAAGGAATTTATGCATAATTCCACGTATTTTATTGTGCGATGAGTTCAATTTCATTGTGCGATGAGTTCAATTTGAATTGTCGTTCTACTTCCAAAAATATATTATAATTAAAAATGACCAACTCTGATCAATGTTGTAATCTCCCAATCCCGTGCCCGCAATGGGATGAGATGGGTCTGTGTACGTATCACCCTATCCCTTACCTCGTTTTAAATATTAAACTTTCTATATTTTTTATATTATACTCCGTATTTATTAATATAGTTAATATCATATAGTACGTAACAACTATTCAACTTTATAAATATTTTTAGATTAATATATATATATTAAACATAATATTATAAAATAGAATATGATATGATATTTCAACTAAAAATTTCAATTGATATCTAACTTCTTTAGGATATGAAAATAAATTCATAAACCTACTTCTAATATAATTTATTTAATTTTTAATTAAAATTTTATGTTGCACTCCATCTTTTTAAAAATAATATATTTTATATTTATATAGTATGGATTGGTTCATCCCACCCAGTGCCCTCTGGTGAGTTCGGTGCATCCCACCTCATTCATAGAATAGAGTGAGTTCGATGGTCATCCTTTACTCTATTCATATAGAGCTAAATATCCATCCACAAGTTAGCATTATTACATCAGTTAGAGTGGCTAAGCTGGCCCCAGCTACAAGCATATTCAATTCTAATGCTAAATTAGGATTCAAGAGAAAAAAAAAATATAGTCTCAAATAAAAGGGTACAAATATTTGATTGAAGTGTATTTGACATTTGTACATAGTCCTTGCAAAGTCGGGTACCACATGACAACCCACGTTACTTCGAAAATAATTTTTCTGCTTAGTACAAAAAAATGATCATGTGACATTATTTTTGGAAGGTGGGACTTGGGAGTGGGATCACTAAGTCGTTTTTTCGTGAAAAAAATCATCTAAGGCAATTACTTGTGTGCACTAGTTACATACATGTAACTTGTTTTTTTTAATACAATTTTTTAAATAGATGAATTTTACTCATGAGTTATAGTAAATACAGTATAATATATTAATTTAAATACAATATAGTATTAGTTCAAATACCGTATAATATTAGTTTAAATACAATATAATATTAGTTTAAATATTAAAAAGGAACCAATTGTAACCGTTCATCTAATATATCTAAAATTTTAGATTTATAGAAAGGTGCATGACCTATTTAGGCCAGATATATTAATTTATCTAAATTAGATTTAATATAAAATTTATACTCCATTCAACATGCAAAAATACACTTAATTGTGTGCATATCGCATGATTGAAATATCAAATATCACCATTTGCAATTCAAGACATGTCAATGTATCTACCAATTAGGGTTCATTTAACAACTTATGTATATACTTCTCTTTAGTGAAAATGGGGGTCAAAATTAACATTTTGTTGTAGCATGTGAAATGATGAGTTGTCTATTTTTTAAAAGAAAGAGTGTTGGGATTATGAATTCATGACTGCAAATTCACGAGATATGATGATGGAATGTAGCTCAAAATAAGCTACATTGCCATTATTTTCACTTTCTTATCAGGCTCATCCCCCTAAATAGAAATATTTTTTCAGACGATTTATTATCTGCATTTTCAGTACCAATTCCAACTCTCTTTTTCTGCTCCTAATCTAATCTAAAGCTTTTTTAGGCATTGCTCTCCACCTTTTTCATCTAATAAATTCCCCAAAACTAACTTGTACTAGCAATTTGTATTGCAATCTCTGCATTTATTATATCCGATTGTAATCTGTACTATACTATGTGAAATTGATCGATTGCAATCTAAACTCTATTTTTTTTTATCAAAACATTGTCGAAAAATATCACAAAAACAAATTTTAAGTTACACTCAGTCAATATCGCATTGTACATGTTGCAATAGGATAAAACAAAACTATGTTACATAAACTAAATATCATATGCATACACTTTAATATTAATTTCGGTAATTAAAATAATATTATAGACATTACAAGAAATTAAATGTGACAATATATGTTCTTGAACGTGAATTAACCCGAAAAATCCGTTCCATAAAATGCCAAAAGTGGAGTACATAATAATTCGAATTAATAATCAATTTCTAAATTACAAAACACTTAAATTAATCTTCCCTCTCATCCTGTTTCATTGCAGAAGCCGTCACATTCAACAATTCATTACAGAAATTAAACGCCGGAAAATCGCCATTACTAATAGGAGAATAGTTAATAAAACTGGACTGAAGGGGTTCCCTTTGTGAAAACACATTGCCGCCTGCAACCGGCGCCGCCGGAGAATAGAACTGCGGCGGAGGGTTGCCGGAAATCTCCAACATTTTTTGCAATCTAGCAAATTCCCAATTCGCTTCACTGAACCCCTGCTGATAATTCTGATGCAGAATTAAATCAGCAGGGTTGAACTGGGGCGCCTGCGCAGCAGCAGGCGCCCCATCAACGCAGAAGCCAAACCCCGGCCCTGTAACTGTTCCAGTGTCGGGGTTTGGCTCAATAAAAAACCCGTTAAGATTTTCAACATTTGAGTGGTCATTCAACGCATCAATTGCGGCTTTAGCTTCTTGAATCAGCCAATCAATGGCTTTGCTGGGGCGATCGTACCCGAGACGATCCTGCACGTCGTAGAACTGAATCGCAGTTCTCGGCGACAACCGCACACGGCGGTCCCTCGGCCCTCTGGCTGTTCGGACTTTGCTGTGGCGGTCTTTTCGAACGGATTCAAAATCGACATTTTTCCTCTTCTTCAAATCAGAAGCAAAAACAACAGGGGATTTGTGGTTGTGGGGAATCCAGGAATGGTGGTTGAGGAATGTTATAGGTAAAGAGTTGTCGCAATCTTGTGGATGATTTTCTTGTTGTTCATCATCAGGTGCTTTGATTTGATTGCTGAGAGAAAACATGTTCAAACTATGGAATTTTCTTCTTTCTTCTTCTTCTACTGCAAAATATCACTTGTTGCCTTTAGTTGCTTCTCATTGGCTTTTGTTTTAGTGTCCTTTTTGGGACAATGCAGCTCGGAAGCCAATAAAGGTATGTCCTATAACTCTTTCCATCTTTGAGAGTTGAGCACAACTTTAGAGTTTTTAAGCTTTATATGATTATTAACCAGCTTAATCGAACTCAATTCAATTTATACGAGCTTAATAATATTAATTTAAATTAAATATACATCTAAATATCATCGATATATATACTAGTAAATACTATTTCGTGCGTTCTTCCAAGTTGTCTATTTTTTTAAAAAATTTATTAAAAAAATATAAAATAAAGAAAAAAGTAGACCAAGGTAGAAAAGAGAAAAAGTAAAAAAAAAAAAAAAAAAAAGATAGAGAGAGGTAATGGTGTTGACAAAAAAAAAATTGAACACTTTCAAAAGAAATAAAAGCTACTTATGAATTTTGAGCACTGTAAAAATTATAATAGATTAAGTAAATGTATTAGAGATAATATAATTGATAGAGTAAATGTATTAGAAATAATATAATTGATAGAGAAGAATATAATAAACTAAAAGAAAAAGTAGTCTGTAAAAAAAAAAAAGTAACTCATTGGAACGAACAAAAAATGAAAATTTGATAGCTTTACATAATATAACTAGTTTTTGCCCGTTATATGTATGAGCATGCTGTAATTTTATTTTTTAGTAGAACTGTCGTCAATTTTATTGTTTTTGCCATTTACGTGCTTAAAAATAACAAAGATGGCTCATTATGAATTATGTGTTCTTTTAACTCAACATGTTCTTAAATTTATTGCAAAAAAGTGGATTAGGAAATGCTCAACATTAAATTGCACACATTTTAATTGAATAGAACCCTAATTAGTAAAGACATTTACTTTTTTTTGCCAAACAAACTCTTGAACAATGTGAAAACCTTTACTTTCCTCACTAAAATCATTAAGTCATTCCAGATCAGTTCCGTGTCGGGTTCCGATCGAACCGTCGGATTTTAAAATCACTGATTATATCTTAGAAGTGTACAATCAACACTACAAAACAATCATAATAATCTTCCCTACCAAACAATGAGTTATATAGATAGAATCCGAATGATAGAAGACATGGGGGGCGTGATGTGTGTAAAGAGAAAAGCACGTGAGAGGAACCCAGTCGTTATGATTAGTCCCTCAGTTTTTGCATGTACATAACTTTGTTTTCTTTTATTTAATTATTATTTACAATAAAGCAATTGAACCCACATTCTGTTTACATCACATGCATTTTCAAACCTTTTACTCCACCACCTAACAACCAGTGCTATTAAAACTCAGTGGCCTAGTCCGACCCATCCAACTAACAATTTTTTTATTTTTATTTTGACCGGATCGAACCCGACTAACAGGTTGGGTTGGACATAAATATTAATAGTCGGAAAACAACGAGCTGATTTGGCCTGACCCAAATAAATTGTTGGGTCCAGACCGGACTTGACACAAATTTTTGGATTGGCGTGATTTTTTTTTTTTTTTTTAAAACAATTTAATAAAACAATCTGAGTTTGGTGCTTAAAACTCTTTAATGAGTTTCGGCTCATTTAAATCGTTAACGAGCTTTTACGAGGTTGAATATAAACTAAGGCTGGCGTTTGGTTGGGTGGATTTGGACTTATGAATTTTAAATCCACATTCCAAATTAATTCTACATGTTTGGACTATAAATGGATTTCAAATACTTACGTGTTCACACTTTTTAGTTAAAATTGAATCCCCTTATATTTGTATTCACACACTTTTTAATTAAAATTGAAAGAGATTTCAAATCCCCTAAGGCTCCGTTTGGATGGAGGGATTTGATTTATGGATTTCAAATCCATCATTCAAATCCACTCCCCTTGTTTGGATTAAAAATGAAATGAATGGATTTAAAATCCTAAGCATATTTTTTTTAGTTAAAATTGAGAGGATTTTAAATCTTCTCTAAAACCATTTCATTTGAAATCTATCTATTTTCAAAACCTTTCATTTGAAATACCTCCTCAAATCAAATCCCTCCATCCAAACACAACCTAAAATCATTTCATTTGAAATTCATGTATTTTTAACTCTTTTTCATTTGAAATGAGTCCTTAAATCAAATCCCCAAACACAATCTAAATTTTGATTAATCTGTTAAAACGTACTCCATTTTTTAGACGAGTGTATTTCTAATAATAATAATAATAGTATCGAATCACTCACTATGTCAGCCGTGATTTTAGGACGCATGATTATACTACTTATGTTGAGGTTATTAATGATGGGGAGAGTCCTTATGTCCCTGCGAGAGAGAAAGTTCATTTGGTGAGGCGTCCGGTTGCAACTAGAGGTGGCTATTTGGGGCTTCGCATTCAAGAAAATGATGCAATCTTTGTTCAGAGTACTACTGCAAACAACAGAAAGAGAAGCTATGATGAGGAGGCAAGGGAGATTGTGGAAGTTTGGGAGGAGTATCATCGGAGAGAAATGGAAACTTTGGGACTTTTCAAAAAAGCGCGCAGTATGTTTGATCTCTATGGGGAGGAAATTGGGGTACCTGGTATGGCGGAGGCTGAGGTAGATCAGCCCCGCCGTGATGAATGATTATTATATGTTGGAACGCACGAGGGGTTCGTGGGACTCGTGCGTTCAATCGTGTTAGTCGGTTAGTTCAACAGTTTCATCCTTCTTTGTTGTTTATTAGTGAATCTAAGTGTTTAGCCTCTCACGTTGATAGTCTTAGGATAAGACTTGGTTTTCAATTTTCTTTTTCTGTAGAAGCGTGTGGCTACTCTGGTGGATTAATTCTGTTTTGGAATGATATGAATATTAATGTGTTGTCGTACTCTTTGGGTTTTATTGATTGCTCTATCCATGATGGCCCTCAAGCATGGAGGTTCACTGGATTTTATGGAATTCCAACAGTGCATTTACGAAACCATTCTTGGGAGCCCTTAAAACGTCTTAAATATTACAATCATGGTGCTCCTAAGGCTTGGTTAATGGGAGGAGATTTTAATGAAATTTTATATGCTTCTGAAAAGTCTGGGGGTGATATTAAACCAATGGTTCAAATGCAAAATTTCCAAGAGTCCTTGCTGCACAATGAGCTTCATTCCATTCATTCTAATGGACCGAAGTATACTTGGATGAATAAAAGAAAAGGAAATCAATTAATCCGAGAACGTTTGGACAGATTTGTTGCTAATGAACAGTGGAAAGATTTATTTCCTAACTATGGTGCTAAAAATCTCAACTTCTTTGGGTCTGATCATAGACCAATCTTAATTAGATGTTACAAGAATCCAAGAGCTGAATTAAGACGCCAGGGACCATCTTTTAAATTTGAAAATTCTTGGCTCACGGAATTGGATTTTAAAGAGAAGATTGAATTGATTTGGAAGAAAAGAAGGAGTAACAGTGATTTGCCGGACACTCTTAAAGCATGTGGTGAGAAAATGTTGGTATGGGCAAAGACTAAGGGCGGACCTTTGTCTAAGCGCATTCAGGACGTCCAGGGAGAGTTAGATGCTATCTTGAACAATGAATATACTACCCTTGATGGTGATAAGGTTCAAATGTTAGAGGCTCAATTGGAAAGGTTGTCTACACAAGATGAGGTACGTTGGAAACAAAGAGCACGAGTGAATTGGCTTAAGGAGGGTGATAGAAATACTAAATTCTTTCACACAAGAGCATCTATGCGCCAAAAAATCAATAGGATTGATGGAATTCAGGATGATCATGGGAGATGGCAGACGAGTCAATGTGCAATAGAGAATGTCTTTGTCAAATACTTTCAGGATATATTCACAACGGTTGGCACTTTAGATGAGCACTTGTTGCAAGCTACTGATTGCATGCCAACATGTTTAACGACTGATATGAATTCCTTTCTTAATACTCCTTTTTTGCAGAAGAGGTCAAGAGAGCTGTTAAGGATATCAACCCAGGGAAAGCACCAGGGCCGGATGGCTTTCTGGCATCATTCTACCAAACTAATTGGGATCTTATTGGTGAGGAAATTTCAGGTCAGATTCTTAACATCCTCAACCATAATGGTTCGATTGAAAAATGGAATAATACAACTATTACGTTGGTTCCAAAAACAAAAGAACCAAAAATGGTGTCTCAATTTAGACCCATTAGTTTGTGTAATGTGAGTTATAGGATCCTTGCGCGTACAATTACGAATCGGTTAAAAGCTGTTATGAGTGGGATCATTGATCAATTTCAAAGCGCATTTGTTCCAAGAAGGCTTATCTCAGATAACATACTTGTGGCTTTTGAATGTATGCACTAGCTTCGTCACTCGAAGAATAAAGATGGTTTTGCAGCCATGAAGCTAGACATGAGTAAAGCATACGATCGGATAGAATGGAGATTCTTGGCAGCAGCAATGAGGAAAACTGGTTTTTCTGATAATTGGATTGAATTAATTCTCAAATGTGTCACATCTGTCTCCTATAACATTAGGGTGAATGGTGTTGTGACCAACTGTTTTTATCCTTCGAGGGATCTCCGTCAAGGTGATCCGTTGTCTCCATACTTGTTTGCTATTTGTGCACAAAGCTTATCATCTTTAATTTCTAAGGCAGTTGAGTTGAAGCAGATTCAAGGTATCAAAGTAGCTCGATCAGCTCCTGTTGTTTCACACCTGTTCTTTGCAGATGATAGTATTATCTTTTTCAAGGCAACAAGGAAGGAGTGTGCAGCAATTAAACAATGTTTAAAAACATATGAGCTAGCTTCCGGCCAACTTATTAATCTTGATAAGTCAACACTCACCTTCAGCCCAATGACTAAACCTAGCAATATGGAGGATGTGAAATGTATGATGCAGATTCGATCAATGCATGGGCACGAATTATATTTGGGGCTTCCAACAATTACAGAAAAGGTCAAAAAGGCATAAGTTCTACTACTTGCTGGACAGAATGCGGAAAAAAATTGATAATTTGAGTCACAAGCAATTCTCGGAAGGAGGTAAAGAAGTGCTTATTAAATCGGTCCTTCAAGCAATCCCATCTTATGCTATGTCTTGCTTTAGGCTTCCAGTTTCCATTTGTTCCAGCATGGAAAGTGCAATGACCAGTTTTTGGTGGGGGTCTGGGAAGGACCATGTGAAGATGCATTGGACAAAATGGCATGATCTCTGTGACATAAAAGATGAAGGAGGTTTAGGGTTTCGAAGACTTATCCCGTTTAATAAAGCTTTATTAGCAAAACAAGTTTGGAGGATTATGAATAATTCAGAAACTCTAGTTAGTAGAGTGTTTAAAACCAGGTATTTTCGCCATGTTGATATTATGGATGCGGATGTGGGATCAAATCCTTCGTACATTTGGCGGTCTTTGATTTGGGGTAGAGAAATCCTTGAGGATGGAATCAGGTGGAAGATTGGAAATGGCAAATCAACTAATGTTCACAAGCATAGGTGGGTTCAAGGGCTGCGAGATGGCTACATTCATTCGCGAATAGCAAGTGGGTCACGAGTGTCAAGGTTTATTAACAAGGACTACCAATGGGATACTGACCTAATTAAGTGTGCATTCTTACCATATGAAGCTCGAGCCATTCTGAATACACCACTAATGGGGGAACATATTGATGACTACAGAGTCTAGAGTGGAGATTCAAAGGGAATTTTTAATGTGGCATCTGGTTACCTTCATGCAATACAAATGGATGCGTACAAAGCCTTGCCAGTGATGGCTAGTTCATCGAACTTACAGGAGAAATGGCAGGTTTATTGAAAGCTTTGGAAACTAAGGATACCTCCAAAAGTTAAAATTTTCGGTTGGAAGATGATTCGAGACATCATAGCAACTGAGAATAATCTGGTAAAACATCATGTGCCAATTGCCTCACATTGTCGATGCCGCGGAAAGGAGAGGGCTGATATGGTTCATGCAATTTTTAAGTGCCATTTTGCTAAACAGGTTTGGAAAAAATATGAGATTTGGCACCAAATCAAAAGGTGGTGGAGTCGTGAGCAATGTATGTCTATTCTTAACATGATAGGTAAGTTGAAGATGGATCTTGATGTTTTCTTTGTTGTGTCATGGGCTATCTGGAAAGAGAGATGCAATTTCATTCATAAATCGGATAATTTGCAACAAAGTAGGAAATGGAGGGGAGGCTTTGCTGTTGATTGGGCTTTACGATACATGGAAGATTTTCAAGCAAATGGCAGCAACAGAAGCAATGATTTGCAATATAAGGCTACACCAAATGATCATGATAAGAAGCAGCATAATGGTAATGTCTTATTTACTGATGCATGTTTTAATTTGCATAGAAACAAATATGGGGTTGGATATATTGTGCATAACAATGCTGGTAATGTTGTGATGGCTGGATTCCAAGAAATCCCAAAGCCCAACTCAGTCCTGGCTGCGGAATTAATTGCAATTAAGATTGGGTTATCAAAATGCACAAATGAGAAGATTATGATTTCTGGTATACGTTCTGACTCGTCTCAAGCTATTGATGCCATTAATCTAAAGTCTCAAATTGGAGGGCCGGAGCAGGAGATGGTTAGTAGCATTAAAGGTTTCCTAAAAGACGTCCTAGTGTGAGATTGTCAACATATTGCTAGAAATCTCAATGGGGCAGCACACAAGTTAGCTGCTATGGTCATAAACTCTTCAAGCCTCATGATTGGTTTGAAGATGATATTCCACAGTATATTAGGGAGTGGTTGTAAGTGATCTATTTTGCTATCCCTTGTACTGTACTCAAAAAAAAAAAAAAAAAAAAAAAAAAAATAATAATAGTAATTCAATCACATTCACAGGTCACGCTCGTTTCCTGCTCAACTGAAAATCCGTTTGCTATGAATTCCAACATTGCGGGAAGATCTGAAAATCTCGTAAAATTAGCACAACGCCTTCGTTTTGAGAATCAAAACCACACTTATGGTGTCTCCGATGGAAGAATCAACCTTGAAGATTCCACAATTCAAAATTCCGCCGCTGAATTGGCTCCTCAGGAAGGAAGGAAACCGAGCAGAGCTGCAGTTTTAATCAGCTTATTCGAAGACTTAAACGGCGATCTTCGCGTAATTCTTACCAAAAGATCTTCAACAATGTCCTCTCATTCTGGTATCATGTTTGTATTGTTACAAATTGGAGTTGAATTTCTTTCTCAAAATTAGGGATTTGAGGTATTGCGAATTATTATATTTTCAGGCGAAGTTTCTTTGCCTGGGGGGAAAAGGGATGAAAGTGACGCCAATGATGTTGAGACGGCGTTGAGAGAGGCTCGGGAGGAAATTGGATTGGATCCTTTGATTGTGGAGGTTGTAGCTGTTCTTAAACCCTT
Organism: Galeopsis tetrahit; assembly: GCA_963675135.1. Lineage (NCBI taxonomy): Eukaryota > Viridiplantae > Streptophyta > Magnoliopsida > Lamiales > Lamiaceae > Galeopsis > Galeopsis tetrahit. Next base: position 35,969,576 of record OY776130.1, on the reverse strand, counting down.
TCACACTAAGGTAATGACATTTTTTTTTTTTTTCTTTTTTTTGAATCCTGATTAAGAATTTAATGATTTTATATGTAGAGAAATATTGTTGTAGTTCCAGTGATTGGGATAATTTGGGACAAGATGAGATTCAGTCCAGTACCAAATGCAGATGAAGTGGAATCGATATTTGATGCTCCATTAGATATGTTTCTCAAGGTTTGTCTGTTAACCAATGTTGTTTGCCATGGTTGAGCTGCAAATTAAAAAAATATTGGCATTTTGTAGGATGAAAATCGGAGAGAGGAGGAGCGAGATTGGATGGGAGATAAATATCTTCTCCATTTCTTTGATCATCGGGCTGAGAATGAAACTTATGTGATATGGGCTCTTACGGCTGGTATTTTGATACAGACTGCATCAGTTGTATACCAACGAGCACCTGATTTTGAAGTGCGGTGGCCTCCATTCTGGGATAGAAATAATGGATGATGGTATTGATGCAACTGTTTTAAATCCTTTGTTAAATGCTTTATATTTGCAAGAATTCTTTGGGAAATTGGATAAGTATGTAAACCTATACAAATACTTGTGTGTTTGGTTTATGTTTCTCATGAATTTGCTGGATTTATTTCGTGGTTGCATGAGCTTATATTAAATATGGGAGTGAAAATTGAATTTACTTATGAATGGACTAATGCTAAGCATTTGTTTTCTGTAACATACCTAGAATGGATGCAAAACTTCAAAAAAAAAAAAAAAAGTTTGCTGTTGATAAAGATGTAAGATGTGGAGTATTATGTTTATTGGCTTTAGATTCAGGGGTTAATCATTAATGCCATTTCCATTTAGATGGCCTTATAGCAGACTAGCAATACTTTATTGTATTTATTGTGTCTTTGCTTGCATATTTTTTAGTCTTTTATTGTATCTATTGTATCTTTCCTATTAATTTCAGAAAAATGGTCAATTTTTTAGATTTCAGTTAACTTGTCAATTTGTATAATTATTAACTGGGGACAGACTGAAAGCGTCAACATGAGGCTTTGTAGTACCATCAAACTTTGGAACAGTTACAAATGTGACTCCTTTTATCTATAATTCTTGTGTTTATTGCCTATTATTTGATCTTTGCAGATCCCATTTAACAGGATGAACGTGAAAGAAGTAATGTAAGTATCCTATACTATGTTTGATTTAGGGGCTTCTCTGAATTTTGGATATATTTTATGGTGGTTGTTTGCATTAATTGTCGGAGTGAAAGTTGGGTTTAGTTATGAATCAACTCAATGCTAAGTAGTCGTTAATAAGTCGAATATTTAGGTTACAAAATGTGTACTTTGAGAGCATTTGACAACATGGGGCTGGATAAACTTGGAAAAGAACTACCTTATAAAGATCATGTAGAAAGTACAATAACCATAAACTTTGGTAGAGTGCTTATTTCGAAGATGTAAAAAATGTAGAAATAACCATGTAGAAAGTATGAAGTACATGAATGAAGAATCACTACAGATTGGTATGATAGTGCCCTTTTAAGACCGTCCTAAGACATAAGTTAGAACGTAGATTATTGCTAGAGAAAGTGGGTACAGAACGAGCACAAGATAACCTGTCCAACGTGGAAATGTGGTGTTGAAGCTTGCAAAAACAACCATGCCGATGCAGATCACCAGAACTACCAGAACTTCTGCAGAGACATTGGTTGACAAATTTCGCACATATACTGGCGCAAGAAACACTATCAAACCTATAATGTTGTTCATGTAGACCCCACCATATAGCTGTTCAAAGAAAAGAACGATCGACTAATCAGCCTTTGAATAAGAGACACATAAGTGAAAGCTAGAGTTCTTACACCGTACATGTAAAAAAAATATCAGTTGTTTGAAGTTAATATCATTCTGGTCCTTAAATTTTACCTCTTTTCAATTGGGTTCCTCTCTTTCATTCACTATCAAAGTTGAACTTGAAAGTACACTTTTTCTCTTCACATTTGGTCACACGTTAATTGACCATCCGTTAATTGACGGAATCAATTTTTGGGGAGGTGTTAAATGTAATTATTCATTTTTTACTTAAATGTAATAATTGTAAAAAAAAAAAAAAAACTTTTAAATATTACATTTAGCACCCCAAATAGTTGATTTCGTCGGTCAACAGACGATCAACTAGCTGTGAGACCAAACTTGAAAATAAAAGTGTATTTTCAGAACCGAACATGATAGTGAGTGAAACAAGTGGACCAAAACTAGAAAAATGTAAACTTTAGGGACCGAAAAAGGTATTGTCCCGTTATTAGGTGAGCAAATCTAACTGTGTAAACTAAACAGGAGCATACGTACCGAAGATAGAGTCAAAGAAATGGATTTCTGTGTCTTTTGTGTGGCTGAAGTAATTGACAGAATGGCACTTCCGTAATTCAGAGCTAAGGGTATAGCCAAGTACGAGACCCAAAAAGAAGACAAATTTGCTGCTTGAGCAAAATCTATGACACTTTTGATCAACGGTTCCCCAAGTGCCATCGATATGCAAGTCCCGGCGATCAAGAAGAAAGAAGCCCTCAAGAAAACCAACCAAGAATTTCCCCCTTTTTGGCTTGTGCTTGTGCTGCTAGCTAAGAGCCCTTGCTGGACTTGGCTGGTGCTCTGCATTTGATTTACGGTACAACAATTATAATTTCATATGCCCAATTAGCTCAAAATAATTGGAAAATAGTTTTTTTTTTATCCTGTAAGTTGTTTTTATTTTGGTTCCCAGCCAGGTGCAAAGAAAAAAAAAATCGAACCTCGAAGTGAAGGCAACTAAAGCATTATAAAGCGAAATAGCAACCAAATTTGCTGGTGGAAACAATTGACAAATACACAATTTTTTAACTAGTATATGCATATATATAAAAAAATCAAGGCCCTTTCCTGGAGTGGGGTCCTGGGCGGTGGCACGGTCTGCACACCCCCGGGTTGGCTCTATTGGTTCCCGTTTTGACAACTTTCGTGAAGTGAAAATAGTTCTGTAACTTTCAAATATATATTGGCATTTTAGTTCGGTAACCATTGTAAGAGGTGAAACATCTGATTGATGCTTACGTGACAGAGTCTGATTTGTCCACATGGCAAAGTTTGATTGGTCAACCGAATGTTTCACCTTTTATAGCCATTCATCAGACCAAATTGTCGAAAATTTGAAAGTAACAAGACTATTTCTAATCCGTGAAAAGTGAAAGGACTAAAATCAAAATAAGGGTAACTTACAGGGCATAAAAAAAACTATTTTTAACAATTATATGATTTAATCACCTGAGAATTGCTACTTGCGCCTTTTGCAGGTTGTGTTGAAGTCTGATTCGATAGATCGGAAGCCAATTTGGTCATGCCTTTGACGAACTCGTCCTGAGTGATACGACCATCACCAGAGGTATCGAAAAACGTCATTATATTTTCAATGTCTCTTTCGGTGCTTTTATCATCATTGTCCATCTTTACACCTAAAAGCAGAACTCTAAGTTCTGTTGCTAATATGGATGCATCGTTGCTCTTGATTTTATTATACAGCCTGTTTATCAACAAAGAATATATTTATTTTTTTAAGAATATAAAAGGCTACATTTACTCAATAATGAAGAAAATAAAAGGAAAAAGAAGTAATTACTTACACTTGTATTTTTTGAGCATCAGGCTTGCCATTTCTTGATATAAGTTTCAGTAGCTTATCTGAGGCATATTTACTTACTACAAACTCGAAACATCGGTTCTGTATCCATGGCTGAAATGACTGCACAGTAACAAGTTTTAGATTAGTGAAAAATAATGCTAACTTGCTTGAATAGTGTATATATATGCTTTTGTGCCATTCCCGTTTCCCTTTAAGAAAAGAGAAAAAGTATAAATTGAACCCTCGAGTATTGTCTCGGGTACAAATTGGACCCTGAACTATTTTTTGGTGCAAATAAGTCCTCCACCTGTTCTATTTTATTAATTGGAGGGTATATTTCTTCTATTTTAAAAGATGCAGGACATATTTGTTCTATTTTAAAAGATGGAGGGCTTATTTGTACAAAATAAATACTCCAGGTCCAATTTGTACTGTTGAAGGTCCAGTTTGTACCTTTTCCCTTTAGAAAACTTTTGATGATGGGTTGTATTTACGAAACAATTTCAGCTAAAATCACGACATTTGCGTTATTTGCAGTCTAATCAAGATAATTGGATAGCAAATCAAACACTTTTTTTTTTGGAATTTAATCTTTTGGGAGACCCTCTCTTGCATGAATCTGACGTGGCAATCCGACTTGGTGCCCCCTAAAGCCGTACAATGCTGAAAGATTCAAGAGGGGACGCCAAGTCGACAACCACGTCAGACTCATGCAAGAGGGGCTGCCCAAAATATTTAATTGCATTTTTTAAGCTTGTGTGTTATTTTCCAATTGTATCTATTAGATTGCAATTAAGCCTTACGAAAATGTAAATGCTCCGTCAGCCTTTGAAATGTTACCTGATACACAGCGTAGGCGATGAGCAAAGCAAATGTAATGATTAGAGCGATGAGAATGACGACTCTTTTGCCTGAACGAGAAGTGATTACTTGCTGGAGTAGAAGGATTACAAAGGGAATTAGCGATATCAAGATTATCCTTGCAGTGTAGCTTGTTTCAGCATCTGTAACAATTCCAGCTGAACCTGCTACATATATGTCAGTAATGGACAGGTAGGTTACAACTTTGTTGTTTTTAAGGATGTTAGAAGAAAGTCGATCTCCTATTTAGCATATGAAGTATCACGTTTTTTAAAAAGCTTGGTTGATACTTCGTGTGCTAAACAGTATTATTGAGTCCACCATAAAGTGAACCAAGTTTATAGAATTTGAGCACCTTTTAAGGTGTGGGATTGGGGATCATTGGTAGAGGGGTCATCTGATAGATCATAGCTTGCCAGAATGACAGAAAGACCCCATATTAGTGTTAGAAGCATCACCGTTGTCCCTACGATGACTCCTATCCCCATCGATGCACGTTGTTGAGCCATTGCGATGTCTCCCGAACTTGCGGTTACTTGATGAAGGAAATCACATGAAAATATTAGTAATTACAAATTATATATTGTACGAGTAAAGGGGGTTTTGTGACTGTCCTAATTCGATCCTAGCATGTGAATTCAATACCTGGATAAACCTCAAAGTGTTATTTCCACATCATTACAAGTTTGACCAACTCAGTTGTACCTAGTGCTCTTAAGCAAATCAAGTTGTTCTTTAGTTATGCTCGACTCGGCTTATTAAGGCTTAGTATAGATAAACGAGTTGAGCTCTTTAGATAATTATTAACGAGTTGGCCTGAGCTCAACTTGTTAAGCTCGATAACTATTTTTTTTATTATTAGGCTTGTTAGGTTCGGTCCAACTCGATAGTCTCGTTTGCAAGTCGAGTCGAACTCGTTTTTTCTCTCATCAGTATAATTGAGCTGAGCCAAGTTAAACCGAGCCCGACTCGACAAGAGCTCGATACGAACTTCAAATTTTCGACTTGACTCGATTCGAATAACAACTCAAGATTAGCCGCCGAGCAATAATTTATCTTAGAATAATGGATGGTACATTTTGCTTTACTAATTTTTGTGATATATTATTGTGTCAGTAGGATTACAGAATTCTGTGGTAGGATGTTTTTTAGAGATGTAATCTGTGATTTGGTGGACTAGGAATGGAAGTAGTGATTGTTTTATTCCTACTAAATTACCAACCCAAGAAGAATCAAATATACTTTGATTCTATAATCTATATTATTGCCTCCGCCAACCTGTAAAGACCTGGATTTATTTATTACTCCACTACTTACAGACTACACTTTTATTTCGATCAATTTGTTTTAGAAGAATCCAATTGTTAATTAAAGTAAACTCAAATACTATAATTTATTTAACCTGATTATATATCAGTATCACGTTACGTGTGCATGCTACTTTGTTCCAAAGAACGACGACTTTTATTATTTCATTTGTACGTCACATAGAGAAGAAGCATTATTATAATTATACAGAGCATATACTACTAGTTATACGCATTAATGATTGATCTTGATCGAGCAATAAAGATCAATTATAAATTATGTTTATTTTAGCTTAAATTAATACTCAAAATTTGAGATTTCAAGTATGTTTATTTAGCTTAATATATTAAATTACGAAAATTTATACAATTTCACCTACTACGTACGTTCCACTACTTCTTTTACTCTATAACAATTTTAATGTAACATCGATCTTAACAAAATCTTATGTCAATATTTTAAAATAAATCTACAAATTAATACTAATATTCATCAAAATTTTCAAATCCAAATCTTCATATGCTTTCATTCACTTACAAGTTACATACGTAGCAAACATACTCCAATTTATGTTAAAAAAAAAAAAGAATACTCCATGTGACCAATGTAGTTTCAGATATTAATTAATTAGGTCATAATATAATAGTATAAATAACTGCAAAACCCTCATTTTATTCCTGAGGTAAAAATTTCTACCCATCAACTGCAACTGTAAAAATTTCTACCCATCAAAGAAGAAAAAGAAAATGAAAGAATTTCGTCTAATCTAAAAGTTAGAAAATTAATTCATTTATACTAATAGAAAACACGAAATAAAGGATTTGTTGAAATTAATAAAACATGAATTAAGAATTGAAAAAGGATTAATAAAGTTACCAAAAATGACAGCAATCTGGGGAATTGTACCAAGAAACTGAAACAAGCTTCCTCCAATGACGCCCGGACCCGTTAATTGGAAAAACAAATTGGATCCATTTGAAACGTACTGTCCCCCCACAGACAGTAGTATCTCGTACACCACTATCATAAACAGCAAACCCCAAACGTTGGTGGTGCATGGTAAGAACCCGTACACAGGCTCACACGTAACCGTATCCGATAAATATCGCCACTCCAGAAACGACGACGGGGAATAATCCACGCCGTCCGATACGATCGAACGGCTGTAAGCTAGATGGCTCGCTAGAACAACAAGTAGCAAAGAAATTAACCTATATCCTCTCATCATCATCTTGATTGTGAATTATTACAAACAAAGGGTTGACTAGCTAGAGATTAATAGAGATAGTGCATAGGTTGGAATATATATATACATATAGGAACCTATTCGTTAAATATATATATATGAAAAAAGAATAAAAGTTGTAGGAGTATATTGTAATCAAACCGAGCCGTCATGTAACATGAGTAGAATTGCTTTTAGCGGGATTTGAACTCAACACATGGACTAGCCTGATACCATAAAAAGAATTTCATTCATCTAAAAATTATTCTCACTTTTCTTTTTTTTATCTCTCCAAATTTATAATTCATGTGCTTAACATTGTGAAAATCTTTATTCTTCCTTTATATTAAATTAATAATGCGTAACATTGTGAAAATATGACAGGTCTATCCATTTTCCAAATTTTCTTTAACTATGTACGTAACAGTTAAAAAACACAAAAGTGAAACATTTTTGTAAAAGAATTCAAAATATTATTTGCAATATGCACGTTTTATTTTTTTAAATGTAAAGTGATAATTACTGTCATATTGGTATGGGTCAAACTGGGGAGACGGCTACGGCCTATTCCCAACAGGGAGGGAGGGGAGAGTGTCATTATGGTGGAAGGATATTCTTAAGGAGATAGGGGAGGGTAATGAGAGTTGGTTCTATGGGAATTTGTCAAAGGTCTTAGGGGATGGGAGGAATTCATTGTTTTGGGAGGAGAACTGGATGGGGGAAGGGGCTCTTAAGGATAGGTTCAAGAGATTATACCAGATTAGCTTAGATAAGGGCAAAACAGTGGGGTTGGTGGGTGTATGGGAGGGTGGGGAGTGGAGATGGATATGGAGATGGAGAAGAACACTCTTTGACAGGGAACTCACGCTTTTTAACGATCTCCTATCTTTGTTACACAAGTTTCAACCCAAAGAAGGAATCGAAGATTCGTGGAAATGGAGTGCATCAAAAACAGGAAGTTTCTCCACAAAAGAAACGTACGTAAGCTTGTTCAACCAAAGCCAAGAACCTCAACCAGACGAAAGATCAATCATGGGCTTCAAACGAATTTGGAAGAACTACGCCCCCTCAAAGGTAAAGGCCCACGCTTGGAGGCTCTTATGGGGGAGACTTCCGACTCGCTCCAATCTAAGAAGGAGAAGCATCCTCAACCAGAACGATAATCTAAGCTGCGTTCTGTGTGGCGAAAGAGAAGAAACAGAGAAACACACGTTTCTGGAATGCACCTACTCATACCAAGTATGGACGGAGTGCTTGACTTGGCTCAAGATATCATCGGCATCCCCGTCAACAATTATTGATAATTTCCTTGGCTTCGAAGGCCTCATCAAAGTTAGGAACGGGAAGAAGATTGCTACAAGCATCTGGCTATGTGTTGTGTGGCTGATTTGGAAAGGAAGAAACGCAGTACTTTACGAGAACGAGACCTTCTCAGTTACAAAGGTCACGGAGGAACTCAAGGCAAGACTCTGGAGCTGGTATACCATTAAATACCCCTCGCGTATCAATGCACCTTTCAAGACCTGGGTGACAGATCCACTTAAATGTATGGTCTAAGACTAGAGTAGCACAAATATAAGAAAGTAGTTACGTTGTTTTAAAATCATGATTGTATTCTGAAATTTTGGATATTCCTTATACCCAGTAGCAATAAAGTCTCTTTTTACCGATCAAAAAAAAAAAAATATTGTCAAACGAAATAGAAATTAAAATACAGCATAAAATAAACATGGATCAACAAATTTTATTTGTTGACTCTGGATTAAGATTGGCCGCCTTGATGAATAAGAACTCAGGGCCCATTCGTTATTATTTTTAAATAGTCAATGATATCATTACATTTTAATTAGCCAATTAAAGGTTTGACACTATATTTTATTTAGATGTTATAATTTGAATACTATTCTAAAATTTCTTTTAATGGTTTAACATCTCACATTTGTTAGTCCCATAAATAATAAATTATGCAGTACTACTTAATTTTGAATACACAAATTTTTAATAAAATATTATAATACAAATACATGTTCATCCGTCCCGGGTAGTATATCATAAAGTTATTAGGGCTGAAAAAACACACTAAACTATTCGATACTCGATTCAAGATCGTTTAAAAGATTGTACGTATGAGTTCAATTTAATATAAATATCGAATAATTTTAAATTACGTACATTGATGTTTGGTACAACTCGAGTTCAAGTGCAACTCGAGCTCGAGTTAAGGATAAAGAATAACAAATTTATTGAAAGTTGTTTGGATTAACAAGGATATGAAATCTATGAATTTCTAAAATTTCATTTTGAACTAACTACGGCGTATTTGTAATTCCCATATTGAGTAAATTCAAAATGAGTTGATATTGTGTGAAAGCATTTTTATAGGCACGTGTTTCACCACTAATACTATCTATAGTAAAATAATTATATACTCTCTTTATTCCGAAATTATTTGCATGATTTAACTGACATAATTATTAAGAAAATGAGATCTAATGGTTGATGATGTAAGATAAAGAGGAGTATTTTAGGTTATTTGGTGATACGTAAAGTGAATTTGGTGAGGTGTAAAGTGAATTTTGTGAGTAAAAAAAAAGTGACAATTTTGAAAATAAAATGATGTTGAGAGGGTAATAATTTTGTGGGGTATTTCTATATATATTAAGAGTGTGCAAATAATTTTGCGACGTTTCAATAAAAAAAGTGTGCAAATAATCCTTCAACGGACAGAATAATATTATCACACTAACACATTTTTATTAAATAATAACCAGTCATTCAAAAATTCGTAAATTAGTTTCACTTTAAAACTAATTCATACCCAACTTTTGCCATTTAAAATTCATTCATTTCAATTATTAACAGTTCAAATCTACGATCGATCTAAATGTAATTTTAAATTAAAAAATAAAATGAAACCAAACACAGTACTCTAAGGGCCGGCATATTTGCTTTATAGGTTTAGGGATTTAGTGATGGATTTGATCATAACTTTAAACACTTTGATCCGGGTTTATAATTTGACCCAATTTTTTTAAATTAGATTTCATGGGTTTAGACAACCTAGTCTCATCTAAATCTTTTTGGTGCAACTTAAATAATATTTGAAAATTAATTGAGTTAATCAAAAGGACTGGAGTTGTTTTCGAGGCAACTAACTAATTCCAACTAACTCTTTTATGAAATCTTCACCTAACCCCCATTCTAAGCCTCCTCTATTATTGAGAACCAATTTGTTAATAGTTTAGTAAACAAGTTGTTAATTATTTTAATTAATTTTATACCCACGAAATGTCATGTTCATGTTGGAATTTTTGGGGTGAATAAAAAAGCCACCTAAAAATGGCGTACGTGTATTAGACGAACAAATATAAGTGAAAATGGGTGAAACAAAAGATGTGAACGTTTATAAAAATTATTGGATTACCAAAATTAAACACAAGTGAATTATTTATTTCAAATGATGCACATATATATATAATAAAAGGTACGGTACGTTAAAGCAAGGATGAAAAAAACCGCGAATATATCGCAAGTTTAGATATTGTGATATGGTGGATATTGGGGTATGTATTTTTTTTCCGAATATCGCACAATGTATGTGTCTTCTTCATTTCACAATTATCACTGACTAAAAATTCGAAAAGTTATTCATGATTGAGTCTCATTGGTTCCAATTGCTATTTCTGATTTTCGTGTTCTGAAAAGAGTTCTAAATACTATTTGGTTCGCCGATAACTTTCATTTTGTAGTGCAATGGATAAAAAATTATTGTATCTAGAGGATAATTTGCATAGAAATGTATTTCACCTAAAGATTTTTTTTTTCTGAACAGTTTATATATTCAGATTTCTAAGATTGGAATTGGTAGCTTTGTGTTCCCTCAATAATAAGTTGTAATTAGTAGGATTAATAATTTTTGTATTAGTTGAATTTTCACTTTTGCATGCATAATGAAATAGACATGTCTGAATTTGTACGGCACAGTGATACTACTAGACAATTTTTATTTACTCTATAATACTGTGTTATGAATATATAGTAAAAAAACGTTGTAAAACCGATCTCCAGCTGTGTTTTTTTTCCTTTCTAAATCTTTGATGAGACCCCTCAATGATTTAAAGCCAAAACAAAATAGTTGCTAGACATTTATTAATGTAAAGGAAAACTAGATGAAATATCCAATCCAAATTGAGATGAATACTGCAGTCACAATATATATTATTTTATTATTAAAATTGTTACTCATTTTAATTTGAAACCCGCATTTTATTCCACATGGCCACATTTGCACTGATTTTTTTTACATACAGTGATCTCACTAAATCACCTACACTGCCACACATCTCACTGAATTCACTTTTCTTAATTTATGTGTTATTACAGACGTTCAAATAATTTCAGGACGGAAAAGCATAAAATTTTGTAATCTTTTGGTCCACATATTTGGAATTAAGTGTGATAGATGTATTAAAATTAAATACTCCATGAATTATCGACTTAACTCACCCATCTGTCTTGAATTTGTTCTTTTTGAATTGTTGATGAATTTTATTTCGTCTCATGTGAAAAATGTCGCAAGAGAGTATCACCTAATTTCATTCTATTTCAGCTGCCTATTTATAAATTCATATATAAATTTATGATTAAAAAAAACATATCGATGCAAATTAAAACGAAATAATAAGAGAAAAACATTATAATATATAATAATTAATTAGTGGGGGAATTTACTGAGGGCCTTATCAATGGTTGGACGCAAAGCTTGGAATACATACTTGTATGCTGCTTCTGTCGCATGTGCTGAATCAAAAAACATATATTTCTTTGGATTTTTGCAAATTGGTGAATTTACATAACACAAAAATGACATTTCAATTAATCCACTACCGCAACAAGCAACATCCACCTTCTCGAACCCTGCAAAATTATAAATGAATATTCAATTTCATTAACAAATTTATAATATGAATAACTGCAATAAATGACGTTACCAAATTTGGAGGGGTTCTTGAACATGTCGCTTATGGAGTCATATATATCAGCATAAATAGCTCTGAATTTGTAATCATTCATTTTCTTTAGCATTTTCTTGAGCTTCTGATTATAATCAAAGCCAACGGCCGATAGAGTCTCGTTACAACTTCGTGCCCCGTTCTTACCGGAGTACGCCGTGATGACCACCGGCACGCAACCCATCGGTGCAAGTCCGACCACCGCCACCACTCGTACCCCTTCCTTTTTTAAGTCCTGCACCATTTGCAAACCCAACTCCCCCCCACATTAATAATAACACAAAAAGTATTGTATGCACCTCGTGCATCATACACTGATAACACTATTATTTGTAAAAAATAATATTATTGTTCAAGTTGCACAAAGCACAAATTGTATATATATTAGCAGAGACGGAGGGAGGGGTGACAGGGGATCACTGGCCCTCCAATTTTACAATTTTTTAAAATAATATTTTAAAAAATATTATTTAACAAAAAATAAAAGATAATATAATTATAATTAATCTTTATAGGTATTTAATACTTATATATATAATATACTCCATCCATTCCAAAATTTCTATTTTCAATTGTTTTAAAATATGTAGTAGTTTATTTTCTTTTTAAAAGTGTGTAAAATGTTCGGACTATCTTATTTACTGAATACTAAATGATTAGTATTTTAATATTTAATAAATAAAATTATATTTGAAATTTTATAAGTAAAATTTAGAATTTTAGACCTAACAAACGATGGTTTATTGGGCGATATAATAAATAAAAGAGGACCATCATTTTGAGACGGGGGAGTACACATATACCTGTATAAATTGTTGTAAAGTTTGGAGCAATACGTTCTTGTAAGCATTGATGTCGTACTTAATTTGTCGCAACCCTGTGAGATAATAACTTATCACAATGTCATTAGCACCAACACTTATGATAACCACACTTTTGCTTATCAAACTTTCCATTTTTGCCTTGCCTATCGCCATTTCAAGTTTCCTTTTGTACTCCTTGAAATATTCTAGTTGCTTTTTCATAGGAATCACGCCCTGTAATAAACGAATCATCGAAACAACAAATATATGAATTCAAGCATATACTGATTAAAACTTGTTTGATTTTTAAATAACAACAATGACACTTGAAAAAAAATATAAGTTCTTATTGAATATAACTAGATCGAATGAGAAATGAGTTACGAGTAGGAGGGAAGTAGTGAGCGAGTCGAGGCCGGAGCCAGCAGAAGCAAAAGACACTCCTGTTTTTAGGTCCTTGAGCTTGAGCTTTGGATCCAAATATGGTGGCACATTCTCTTTTATCCCTGTATATGAAGCTGTTTTTTCCAACAAAGTCCAAAACCTTTCAATTTTAAAAAAAGCAAAAAAATAAAGTCACTTTATTTCAAAGCATTATTTGAGCACTTTTATTCATTCAATTACATAAGGTTGTGTTTGGATGGAGGGATTTGATTTGGGAAGGTATTTCAAATGGAAGGTTTTGAAAATAGATGGATTTCAAATGACATGGTTGTAGGGAGGATTTAAAATCCTCCCAATTTTAACTAAAAAAAATATGTTAAGGATTTTAAATCCATTCATTTGTTTTTTAATCCAAACAAGTGGAGTGGATTTGAATGAAGGATTTAAAATCCATTGATCAAATCCCTCCATCCAAACGGAGCCTAAGAGAATTTACATTAATCGGACTATTAAATTTTTTTTTTTTGGTTATTTGCTAGGCTTACAATTGCAGTTTTCTTTGTGCCCATTGTTGTACATGGTAATTCTAGTTAGCTTCCCCTTATGCAAAAATGACAAACATGGGCACAAATAGAACCGCTCATAATCACAAGTCTAAATTGAATATAAAAATAAAAATAAAATTGTTAATTAATTTACAATGTTTCAATTATATAGATCATGTTACAATTAAGTCAAACTTAAAAAAAAAATAGTTATGTGTAACTGTCACATAGTATTTGTATTACATATAAATTACAACGTAAGTAACTACTATAAAAAGGTTTGTGTATGAAGTACTTGCCTATGAAATCAGTGACAAGTCGACCATCGGTAAACCTTCCGGTGGGGATGTGGCCGGGAAAGTTGAGTCCGTAGGGCGGAAAGTTGCTTCTGAAAGCAGTTGGGACGAAGTTATTATTCCCTGGATCAACCGTGGAATCTCCAAACACAAGAATTGTGGAAACTGATGAATTATTCAATAATTTTCTGGATTCACTAATCCAAACTAATTCAACAACTAACACTAACAACCTGTAAACACTAACACTTCTAAAACACTGCATTGTCACTAGAGAGAGAGAGGGGGGGGGGAAAGAGAGAGAGTTTAAAGCATCTCCAACGCGGGATTTTAGAGCATCAACGACTATCCAACAATGGTGCCAAATGTTTCGTTGACTTGTTTTAGAACGGAAAAAATAAATAATACAGTAAATAGATTTATGCCTAAGTTTTTTGTTTTATTAAGTGAATTTTATTTTTCATGTGTTATTATTATGTACTATATATATATATATATATATATATATATATATATATATATATATTTTTTTTTTTTCACAGTAAAAGGTTTTCATATTTATATAGATTTGAGTACAATGGGTATTTAACCCATACAAAGTAAACTATGAATCCTCATATTCTTACTATGGATTCGCCAATGACTTTTTCCAACACACCCCTATCTAAGACATAAATTCAAATCACAACACCATGCCGAAATAGACGCAGTCGGGATTAGTAGCTTCCTCACGCCTAGCCATGACCATAAATTTATTTTAATTTTCTCTAGCACTTTCTTCTTATCGAAAACTCCCTCCTCAAACCTCATCCTATTTCTGGTATGCCATATCTCCCCAATTATTCCAATCCATAGGCTCAATGCTATTTTCCTTCTCACTTTATCAATGCCCAGAAGCTCACCAAATTGAATTAGATTATGAGATATCAAATTGTGCATTACAGTAGTCATCTGAATCCATTTTTGGCAGTCCACCCATATTTCTTCAGTCACCTTGCAGCACATTAAAATGTGCTCATTGGTCTCCTCGGCATTACCACAGAAGCTGCTTGTTGCTTCTTTGTCTACAGGAACGCCCCTTCTCATGAGGTTGTCCGCAGTGGCTAGCCGTCCGCGTAGTGCCTTCCACGCGATCAATTGTGTTTTCCTTGGGGCGAAGGACTTCCACAACAGCCTGAATGCTTTCCCTGATTCTGCAGTAATAGTCGGCTCGTTCGCGGCTGAGCTAATCACTTTTCTGTATGCCATGCTCGTTGAGTATAGTTCGCTTGGAGCGCAATCCCAGTTCCACACGTCCGAACTCCCCTGCCTGATTTTTTGCCTGTTAAGAGTATTTGTTAGTTGTAACAACAAATTATTTTCTCTACTATTCAAAGGCCTTCTCCACTCCCAAACCCATTCCCAATCTCTGTTCACCCACCTTCCCATTTCACATATTAGAGCATTTTTTTTGTTGTTCAGATTATACAGTCTAGCAAATTTATCTTTAATACAACCCTCCCTATCTATCCAAGATTCTCCCCAGAAACTAGTTCTCTCCCCATTACCTACCAGTTTGGTAATCTCTCTCTTAACAGTTAACACCCCCCTCTCCATCCCTCCCTTCATATATCTCCACCACATCTCTCCACCATTTAGAGCCTATTTTCACCCTACCCCCTCTACTGTTCCTATTGCCCCCTCCCTCCAATCCACCATACTTCGAGACTAGCACTTTAACCCACAACTTTCCCCCTCACTCAAAATCCTCCACACCCATTTCCCCAGTAAAGCCCTATTAAAGAAATTGAGATCACGAATACCAAGACCGCCACAAGCTTTATCAGTGCAAATATCGGACCATCCCACCCATGGGATTTTCCTACTGTTTAACTCACCTCCCCCCCATAGAAATTCACGCTGGATTTTTACTATTTCACTCAATACTTTTTTTGGAATTTTGTAGAAGGACAAGTAGTAGATTGGCACTGCGGAGAGGACTGCTTGAATGAGCGTTGCTCTGCCTCCCATCGAGATCTGGCGATTCTTCCACACATCTAACTTCTTTCGGATTTGTTGGATTAGCCCTTGCCCGTGAGCCACTTTTTGTTGATTTAACCCAATATTGAGGCCCAGGAAAGGTAACGGTAGCCTACCTATTTTGCAGCCCATATACTCGGCCATTTTCTCCACCACTTCGACTCCGGTGGTTATCCCCGTCAAGCTACATTTATCAAAGTTCACACTCAGCCCCGACACTAACTGAAATAATCTCAGTACATACTTGATGTTTCGTAAATCCTCCCATCTACCTTTGCACATGAAGATCGTATCGTCTGCATATTGTAGTATTGGGACTTTGATTCTTTGACTGCCTAAGCAGGCGGGTTCAATGGCCCCTATTTCTACAGCTTTTTCTGTTATAATATTTAACCCCTCCGCTGCAATAAGAAAGACAAACGGTGATAAAGGGTCCCCTTGTCGCAATCCTTTCTCAAGTTTAAACTCTTCGGTTGAGCTGCCATTAACTAAGATCGATGCACTCGCAGATTTTACATATTCCATCATCCACCCTCTCCACTTGCTTGAGAAATTCATCGATTCCATCATCTTGTCAAGATATTCCCAATCCACTGAATCGTAAGCTTTTGCGAAATCCACTTTGAACAGGATTCTCTGTTTCTTTTTCCGCTTTGCCTCCTCAATTGCTTCATGCGCCACCAAGATTCCATCCAAGATTTGCCTACCGCTAATAAAAGCAGTTTGGTTGTCGGAGATGACCTTTTCGATTACCTTTGCTAATCTTCCTGCCAGAATTTTGGATATTATTTTATCGGAAATGATAGAGAGCCCACCAATTGTGCCCACCAATTTTGCCCACCGCCTATGTGGCATTACCACGTCAATAAATTCTTATTTATATTTAATTTAAACTTAATCTAATATCAATATTTTATTTTTTTATCCATATCAATATTTTAAAAAATCTTTTTTATATTTAATTTAATATTATCTCTATCAAATTACGCTAACTAACGCCATCAATCTTTTCTCAAATCTTTCCATCACCATTAATTTTACTCCACAAAAAAAATTAAAGAAAATAAAAAACAATCTCATTATCATAACAAAAATGAACTAAATGTCAACCAATGAAAGAAATATAAAAATTCAGCAACATGCAAAAGAAACACAAATAATAAAAAAACTCAGGAAACCTAAAAAATTGATGGTAATGTGTAAGATGCTCCCGTAAAAGTTGATACTTGTTCATTAGAATTGATGGTAATGTGTAAGATGCTCCCGTAAAAGTTGATACTTGTTCATTAGTTCCCTTGCGTACATTGTTCTTCTACTTGTGACCTATTACCAATCATGAAATAGTCGTGTTAGCTTAAAATAAAGTTAAAAAAAAAAAACGTACTTCTTAGGGTCTAGAGTGAGACATGTTCGTTTATCATGGCCGCTTCGACTGCAAACACTGCATGTCCTACTGCCATTAATGGTGATGGAAAGATTTGAAAAAAAATTGATGACGTTAGTTAGCGTAATTTGATAAAGATAATATTAAATTAAATATAAAAAAAGATTTTTTAAAATATTGATATGCATAAAAAAATAAAATATTGATATTAGATTAAGTTTAAATTAAATATAAATAAGAATTTATTGACGTGGTAATGCCACATAGGCGGTGGGCAAAACTGGTGGGCACAATTGGTGGGCTCTATATCATTTCCGATTATTTTATATAGGCTGCCAATCAATGATATCGGTCGGAAATCCTCGAGCTTTCGTACTGCATCTTTCTTCGGAATGAGGACAATGAATGATAGGTTTATACCTTTCACCAATCTGCCGTTTCTATAGAATTCTTCAACCATCTTCAAGATGTCAGTTTTCACCAGTTCCCAGTTATCTTTGTAGAAGCCCATCGTGAACCCATCTGGTCCCGGGCTCTTTGCCCCTTCGCATTCCCATATTGCTCTTTTTATTTCCTCCTCCGAAAAGCTTGATGTTAGGAAATCATTCTCGCAGGAATCCAGCTTTTTGTGTATCATAGAAGGAGGGATACTTGGCCTGATGATACCTTCGGACCTGAAATGTTGACGGAAGTGTTGGAAGATCCCATTTTTCACCTCATTTACTTCTTCACACCATGCCCCGTTAATGAATATCCCTCTTATCTCATTTGTCTTGCGTCTTCCATTCACCACTCTATGAAAAAGTCTCGAGTTTAGGTCCCCATCTTTTATCCAGTTCACCTTAGCCCTCTACGCCAATTGACTTTCCTTACACTGGATATCTCTTATTAGCGTTGCAAAGCACTCTCTCCGCTTCTCAATTTCCTCCTCCTCAAGCCCAAATGTGTCGTCAATCAAATCCAATCTCTCTATGTCTGCTCTACTGCTCTCAATTTTCTGATCCAGTTTGCCGTACACCCTTTTGCTCCATTCTCGAAGGTCTGTCTTCAATAACTTCAGTTTTTCTTTCGTTACATATCCACTCCACCCTCTAATCTCATAGGATCTCCATTTCTCCGTTATGAAGTCCTTAAAATTTGGGTGGTTGCTCCAACTATTGAAGAATCGGAAAGGTTTTGGGCCCCAATCTTTCACTAGGGCAGTCGTGTAGATATGGCAGTGATCCGATACTGATCTCCTTATTCCTGTTAAAGACTGATCAGACCATTTCTCAGACCAAGATTCATTAACCATAATTATGTCCAATTTGCTCTTACACGAGCCATCTGGGCGGTACCATGTATACTTCCTACCTACTAGAGGTAGATCAATCAGATTACATCGGTTTATAAACTCGTTAAACCTTCCTCTATCACACCTATCGTCCCACTCTCCACTCCCTACTCTTTCCTCCGCTAGTCTTACGGTGTTGAAATCACCCGCAAAACAGATACATACCTCTGAATTTTGTTGTGCCATCGCTTCCAGGTTCATCCACAGTTCCTTTTTATCTCCCTCGTTACATGGAGCATAAACGTTGACGATGCAGCAGTTGGTGCCGTCACTTTTCCAGTAGCCATTCACTGCGAGGAACCCTCTCAAATGCCATTCACTGTTCTTAAGAAATACATTCGTATCCCACATGGTTAGGATACCCCCTGATCTTCCCTCCGCTCCTTTGCTTGCCCAATCGAACTTCGTTTCCCCCCAAATGGTTTTACACAAGAATTTATTCATAACTTCCACTTTCGTTTCCTAGATGCACACAATCTCAAATTTGTGTTTTGCCACTAGAGCTGGCAAATCGGGCCGCCCGGCCCAGCCCAGCCTAGCCCATCGGGCCAAGCGATGTTCGTGGGCTGGGTCGGGCCGGCCCATGAATTAGTCGGGCCTATAAAATTTGAGCCCAACCTAGCCCACCCTAGCCCGCTGGGCTAGCGGGCCGGCCCAGCCCATGAAATATTTTTTAAAAAATAATATTTTTAGCAAAAATTATAATTAAAAATATATATGACTAATGTATTAATTATACATAATTCATAAACGGTCATAAAGTATAACATTACACTATATAAATAATTCATAAGTTCAATTTTCAAAGTCAAAATAAAATAAAAAACACAATAATATTTAAAAATAATGTACTTTACTTATTTTAACTATTTATTTGTTTAAAGAAAAAAATTAATCGGGCCAAATGGGATGCCCATGGGCCGGCGGGCCAAATTCAGCCTAGCCCATTAGGCCCGTCGGGCCCATCGGGTCGGGCCAAATAGGCCCAGTTTTGTATGGGTCTCTAATTTCAGAGCCCAGTCCATACTAGGTTTCGGGTTGGCCGGGCCGGCCCATCGGGTCGGGCCCAAATTGCCGGCTCTATTTGCCACCATCTCTTTCACTTCCTTTCGTTTTTCTCCCCTCCCATGCCTCTGATGTTAAAACTTAGAACTTTCATTGGACACTCTTTTGCTTTCCCCCTTTGCCTTCCTTTGAACTCATTCTGGCTTTCCTCTTTTCTTATTTCTCCAATTTTTCCAGTTCTTTCCTTATTCTGTCCTCTGTTTCATTGACAATAATTCCCATTTCTTTTCCCAGGTTCCACACATTTTGTACTTCTTCCGCTGCTTGTCTCTGTTCCTCATAGTAAATCCACCTCTGTTCTTCCCAACAAACCCCGATTTTGATTTGTTTGCGTTGCCATCCTTTTCTCTTTCCTTTCGAGTGTCTCCTTTTTTTACTACCCATAATTGTGGTAGAGAATTCTTCTTCCTGCGTAGCCTGCTCGCTTTCTAGGCTCTCCCCTTCTGAATCTTCAGGAGCCCTAGATATATCCATAAGGTCTCCTTGCGTTGAGTTGGACCCCTCCTCTTGAGCGCAGTTTTCATCAATCTTTGTGTCTATATTTCTGCTAATATTTGTCGGCCCAGTTGTTTGAGACCCTTTCTCCTCGACCGTCTGGTTTAGGTCGAAACTTAATCGACCCGTTTCTTGTGGGTCCGCATTGTTGCCCTTGTCCTTGGCCCATAAATGTCTGTTTTTTCTTTGGGCCTTTTTTAGTTGGTAATTGGGCCTTACTTCCCCCCAATTTTCTGCTTTGCCGTCTTTTCCCTCCACAGACAGATCTTTATTTTGTCTTTAAAATTCTTGGGTCCACTCCACCGCCTTTTGAGTTACACCCCCTTTCCCAGATTCTTGATAATTGTGGCCAAACCTCGATGTTGTTGCGTGGGGCGGCGCATTGATTTCATCTGTCAGTGAATGTTCCTTATGTTTCTCTTTGGTGACGTCAGCCCTGGAATATGTCTTTTCGCCTTCTCCGGCCTCTTCGTCTCCTTCCTCCCTTACCTTCCCTCTCGCCACCCCCCAGTTCGCGGTGTTTCCGTTGCCATTTTCTATCTCCCGTGAATCCTCATCGAATTCTTCATCCTCTTCTTTGATGCGTATTGCATGAATCCTGCCATCAATACAAACCCTAACAGGATTCCTAGAGATATCGGGTTCAGCCGTACGGATCAGAATTCTCGCACATTGTAATTTTCTCCGATGCATAGTATCCTCATTGATTCTCACTATGGTGCCGAAGCT
Source organism: Galeopsis tetrahit (assembly GCA_963675135.1). Taxonomy (NCBI): domain Eukaryota; kingdom Viridiplantae; phylum Streptophyta; class Magnoliopsida; order Lamiales; family Lamiaceae; genus Galeopsis; species Galeopsis tetrahit. The sequence continues at coordinate 35,948,487 of OY776130.1, read as the reverse complement.
TGCCGCCGCCATCATGAAGAATTTTCTATTCCATGCTTGTAACGGCACGTCATACCACTTCGCCCATACAACTCTCCGGTAATATGCATACGATGCGTCCCATGGAGATATATCCTCAAACCACCGTTTTCCCCAAACCAATGATTCCAAATTCCATTTTAGGGGCTCCTTGTCTCCCACTGGGGTGAGCAGCACCAAGTCCCCTCCAAGCGGAGATAAACTCCAATCGGGGCCGCAGTCGTTGATCATTCTATCTCCGTCTTCTGGCCATGATAGATTGTCCCATATTTTTGCCAACCAACACCCCTGAAGCCACGCTCGATCTTCCACTGTTGAGTTATACGTAATGCCTTTGAACGCTTCTTCGGTATTTCTAGAGTCGTGTTTGTTTCCGTCGTTCGACCTTCTTTCCACCGACACCTCTTCCTTTTCTATATCTTTTTTCTTCACAAACAAATCAACATATGATCTCCCGTCCTTTCTACACCCACTTTTTCTGGTATTTATATCAAAGCTCTGCCTTCTCCTTGTTTCCTTTTCACATGCTTGTCTTTTCTCCTCCTCCACTCTTGCAAACCTGGATACGTTAGCCCTGAGTTTATACGACCCAATCCATATGTTATTGAGGTCTAGTTCCAGTTGTTCCACGTTTACACCATTCGCGAAGCGAACAAAACTGAATCTTGTTCCTCTCTTGTCTCTCTTATCGGCTATGAACACGTCTTTAGTCTTCTCTATTCTGTTGAATGCCTCCCACAACTCTACCTTCCTACATTCCTCTGGGAAATTGCAGAAGAAGAATGTTAAATCGGATGGGTGCAGAAGCCCCACTCTATTCATTAGGTTTCTCCACTGTGCCGTTCTAGAACCTGTCCTAAGGGTTTGTTTATGCCTCACCGGTGGTCTCTTAGGGAAGGCCGGAGTTGGTCGTGACCTAACATCTACCCCACTCGTCCTCACCCTCTCTCTCTCTAACTCTCTCTCTCTAGCCATATAGAACAATGCTCATTATGTACTGTATATGATTACATTTAATAACCTCCTTAATGATGCTACATATTCTTGTCTCTGTAGATTGTGTTACACCAGGTCAAATAAGTCAATCTTTGACAAGTCAATCCTAGTCATCAGCTTGCGTGGCGACGACTAGTCAACCAAGTCATGCGACGACTAGTCAACATTATGAAGAAATGAAAGCGTGTGCTCGCCCAAGAGTTGTTGATCGACGAGCACATGCAGAGTTATCTAGAAAAGCCAAGTGTTTATGACCCTTTGAGAATGGGCGAGCACGATCACCTTTCGTGAAGACGGCCAGACGACCAGGTCTCCGATGACCACCATGATCCAACTCCTCGCCGAGGGCGAGGACGACCACCAGTAAGGCGGTTTAACACCAGAACAACCTTCGAGGTGCATTAAATGCGGCCTCCCATCACCCTTTTGTGATGGGATCTCATAACCAGTTATGGCCTGCCACGTGTAAAGTGTGGGCAGCCCAAAAATCAAGTATATAAGCCCCAAGAGACACAAATGTAAACACAAGTTAGATTTCCTACACAATAACCGAGGCAAATAATACAAGAGCTCTCAAAAGCTCCCAAGCTTCTCCAAGAAGCTACATATGATCTTCATCTGTTGTTCTTCATATATTCATCATAAATCATCCGTTTAATCCGTAAATACACGTAATGTGAAACTTGGGGTGTGAAGAGTACTTGAAATCACCACATTGAGCCGGAGAGATTTGAGCCATTTTGAATTGTAGACATCATCCGATTCAATTCTTCTTGTGTGAGTCATCTATGAATGTTGCATGCTAGAACTTGATTCTTGAACTATTTGAACCATTGATTTGGGAAGAAGTTGTCAAAGATGATAAGAGACAATTCTTTCAATTTGAGCTACTTGGCCAAAAGAATCCCACCAACCGTAACGTTTTCGTAGTTAGCCCCATTGAGCCGTAAAACCTATTTCTTTGGCAAGCTACAAAGTGTCACTACATAACCATATTTGTTCGAGCCTAATTTTACCTACTACTTGTGGAGCTTAAAGGTTGGTTAATGGTGAGGAAACTTTGAGTGAGTGATTTGTGTTGAAAAAGGGAAAGGAAGGAGTATGTAAGAAAAGAAAAGAGTGAAATGAGAAATGCATGAGCTTATTCTAAATGTGAAAAAGCAAAGAGGGAAAACAAAATATCCCAAAAAGCTCAAGAAAAAGTTGTTAGAAAATTGCTCTTTAGAGCAAGAAAAAAAAAAAAAAAAAGGGAAAGAGAGCAAGTGTTGAAGTAAAGTGAATGATTAGAGATAAAATAACCAACAATTTTTGCTCCACAAGTGAAAAGTCACTATCTCCAAATATTCCCCTTCCCGTACAAAGAGCCTACGTTACAACCCTTAAAGACCTTTTTGATTGACGACAAATTCTCAATTGATTGGTGGAAAATTGAGTTTGGAAGCAAGCCTATGGTTTTTGCACTTTTGTGGGTTGACATTTGAGAGTATACACTACCATGGATACTTGTGTGTTGAGAGATACACTACTTGTGAGGAGTGGTGAATCATTTGCTTGAAGTGTCCCTTGTTGATCATACTTTGTTTGATAGGGTGAAAGATTTCAAGATGTTGATGAATCATAACTTGGGGAGTCTTTGGATGTTACCTTTGCTTTACATGAAATCCAAGTTCAATTATTTCGCAATTGTCACTAGATCATATCCTTTCGTTGTTCGAGGACGGACAACATTATAAGTTTGGGGGGATGATTAGGGTGTCGATTGCTCATATTTCACATGCATATTTGATCCAAATTGATTCATTTGCATGTAATTTTCACTCATAATTACTTGATTTGGTGTATATTGGTTGAGAGAGGTTTGTGAGGTGTTTTTGTAGGAATAGGGAGCTTATTTGGGACTAAAGATCACAAGAAACGAGTGATCGATCATCATTGATACTCATATGAGGAGAAATGACGAGCAACATGAACTGGAATGAGGAAATTCGGAAGAAACGAGTCATGATACGAAAGGATTAGACAAGAGAAGAAGAGGAAGAGACAAAAAGACAAGTGGCCGGGTAGAATCGACCTGGCCGGGTAGAATCCACCCGACCGGGTAGCTTCAACCGGACGGGATGTGTGCAAATGAGGAGGTTCGTATTTAGGCCGGGTAAAACCCACCCGGCCGGGTGGTTTTAGCCCGGCCTAGTACTGTCAACATGGAGGGTTCGTATTGTGCCCGGGTAGATTTCACCCGGCCGGGTGGATTCTACCCGGGCAAGGCCAATTTGTTCCAAGGTCCGTATTTAGGCCGGGTGGGATGCCCGAGTGGAATCCACCCGGCCGGGTGACATGATTCTCGGGGGTTTTTGGCCATTTTCTCCAATTTCGAAGGACTAAAGTGCAAAAAATTCATCTTTGGGTTTCTTACAACATATAAAAGGGGCCATATTTTAGTTTTGGAAGAGAAAGACTACCTTGGAGAGCAATTCACACACACAATCACACATAGTAATAGGTGTTCTTGCTATTTTGCAATTTTCATTCATAGATAGCTTAGATTATTGCTTAGGTTTACCATTCAAGTGAAGATTTCCATTGAGCTTTGTAAGTAATTGAAGTTTGTAGCTACATTTCATCTTTTAAGGTGATATCTCTTTAATTCTCATTTCAATTTAGTAATTCTCTTATTTCTTGTCATTGATTTCTTAATTGTTATGGGTTTTGTGAATTCTTGCATTTTAGCCATGGATTTCTATCTTAGAGCCATGGGCTAAGTTCTAATTGCCTAGGGTGTGGAAGTTTTGGTGGTCAAGTGGTTTAATTATGGATTAATTGGGTGATTAGCTTAGGATTTGGGTGTATATGTTTCTAGTGTTGTGGTTTTCATGATTCAATTGATTAATTCACCCTATTAGCTAGCATTTTTAGTTTTGTCGATTTCAACGACCGTATTGGATTGCATGATTAAGCATGTGTGTGTGAGCTTGAATTAATTGATTAGAATTAGCATAGTAATTAGCTACACCGACCGGGGGTTGATTGCTTAGATCGACGACACTAGGCACTAGTCGATTAGAGGTCGTCTATTAGATTAGTGAGAGGACGTCTCATAAACATTAGTAACCGTGTTGAACGTGTTTATAAGACACTATCCTAAGATCTTATGGTATTGATTAGACTATATAATTGCTAATTAATGCACGTGTTCACCTAGGCCTCACAAGGGATTGGTCGACACATACGAGTGGTAGCCTTTAGCTTGCCCAACATCTTAGGTTTAATTCGTGTGATTTAGTTCATTAATTAACAACTTAGCCTACAAAATGGATACACCCGAGGCAATACTCTCTCACTTGCACTTTCCAACGAAAGTTAGATAGCTTGTTATTTCTTGTGTTCAATTGTTATCATTCTTAGTTGATTTAGTTTAATTAGTGTGTTTTAAATCCCGAAAATCCAAAACAAACGCGTGTAGTTACTACAATAGCATGCATACTCGTAACTTTAGGGATTCACTTTCACTCAATTAATTTCTTGGAACGAACAAACTACTTGGTCGTACTTGCGTACTACAATCGAACCCATACGCTTGTGGGGATCGTATTGTAAAGTGCTTTAAAAAGTATTGAAAAACGATACAAGTCATACCCAGGGGCCAAAACGCAAGAAAAAGGGGTCATTTTTACAATTTCCCAAAAATTTGGGGGTCGTCCCCGAAATCGAGGCGTCGATTGGTCGCCACGCGCGACCTTTGTGTCCTCGCACGCGCCCCACGCGCCAAATTCAAATTTTGGGCGCCGATCACGCTCCTGACACTAGTCACATCCGACGTCATCAAAGCGTCTGGGAAAGCGTGCTCGGTGCGGGAAACGAGGCGCCACCGTCAAAACTCGTCATCAAGATTTCGTAAATGATTCGAATTTCACAGGTCCGCCTTCCAAGAAGACGATCACACTACCCGCCTTCCTAATACGAACACGAAGAAAGGCGACCAGGGGGCAAATGTTACACCAGGTCAAAGAAGTCAATCTTTGACAAGTCAATCCTAGTCATCAGCTTGCGTGGAGACGACTAGTCAACCAAGTCATGCGACGACTATTCAACATTATGAAGAAATGAAAGTGTGTGCTCGCCCAAGAGTTGTTGACGAGCACATGTAGAGTTATCTAGAAAAGCCAAGTGTTTATGACCCTTTGAGAATGGGCGAGCACGATCACCTTTCGTGAAGACGGCCGGACGACCAGGTCTCCGACGACCACCATGATCCAACTCCTCGCTGAGGGCGAGGACGACCACCAGTAAGGCGGTTTAGCACCAGAACAACCTTCAAGGTGCATTAAATGCGGCCTCCCATCACCTTTTTGTGATGGGATCTCGTAACCAGTTAGGGCCTGCCACGTGTAAAGAGTGGGCAGCCAAAAAACTAAGTGTATAAGCCCGAAGAGGCACAAATGTAAACACAAGTTAGATTTCCTTCACAATAACCGAGGCAAATAATACAAGAGCTCTCAAAAGCTCGCAAGCTTCTCCAAGATGCTACATATGATCTTCATCTATTGTTCTTCATATATTCATCATAAATCATCTGTTTAATCCGTAAATACACGTAATAACCCCGATATAAAATACATGATTGTTTAGTTGCTTACGAAGTCCACATCCAGATCACCCGATCAAAGCACGTACAACAGATTGATTACATTTAATTACAACAAAGTAGATTAATTCATTGAGTTGATCATGTCACAATTTTTTTTTTCTTAATTAATCCAGGAAAAACAGTGGATTCTCTCGCGGAGCGTCTATTTATAGAGGAGTCACGAGGTAAAATTTAAATCACAGTACTATTATTGCATTTTTAAGTGCTTATAAATTTGTTTATATATAAACATATAATAATCCTTAAAATTAATCATTTTGATTATCTTATATCAATAATTAATAATTTGTGTAATAAACAGACATCACCGACATGGGAGATGGCAAGCAAGAATTGGAAGAGTTGCAGGGAACAAAGATCTTTACTTGGGAACTTTCAGTAAGCTCAAATTAACAACCTGCAGCCCTCATCTTATTACATTCTTAATTTTACACTAAAAATAAAAATTAACAACCTGAGTTAGTGCCCAGTTGGCTTTGCCAAAAATTGATAGACAAGAAATATTTTCCACCACTTCTGGTCTGATTCCTAGCTGGGGAGATCAGAATGGACATAGTCCATGATCACTTTGGTAGAGTGTTCACTCTTCCCAAACTTCAACCTCTTGGCTTTTCCAAAAATGCAAAACTCACACAAATCCAACTTTGTGATCTTGTCTTTGCCAAGCAAACCTTGCTTAGACAGCTCCACTAGGCCTTTCTAATAAAGAATAATAATATATGAATAATATATTTTAATTTAGTCCATATCTTTTGTATTTATATCTTTGATATGGTTGTTGTATTTACCTTAATTATCTCATTGTAAATACTCTTATAAATAGTGAACCCCCTCTTCGGCAAACCTTGCTCATGCCCTTGACTCTCAGTGTCGTATTTCGCAACCTCCTGCTTCGGATTGGTTCCTTGATAGCGGTGCCTCTGCTCACATGACTCCTCACTTGGCCGACTTAGAAGAACCTCACCCGTATTCTGGTAACGATAATGTTATTGTTGCTAATGGTTCCAATATTCTGATCACTCACGTTGGGTCATGTTCGGTCAATAAGGACGTTCGTCTGTTGGATGTGCTCGTCGTCCCACATCTCACTAAAAAATTATTATCCATTAGTAAGCTTACTTCCGATTTTCCTGTTGATGTGTTGTTTACTAATGACTCCTTTGTCATTCAGAATCGGGCGACCAAGCAACCCTTGGCGAGGGGTCGGCATAGTTGAGGACTCTATGCCCTGGAGCAGGGCACTCCAGCCTTGATCGCTGCTTTACGAAGCTCGTCGTTGAAGGCTTCTTTTGAGTGTTGGCATCGTAGATTAGGCCATGTTCCTATTTCTATAGTTAATTTGTTGAATAAATTGGGCTTGTTGTCCCTTACTTCTGTTTTGCCCAAACTGGGCTTATGTACTCCATATCAATTGGCTAAGAGTAAACATTTATCATTTGCATTAAATGAGAAGCGAGCATCTCGTGTTTTGGATTTAGTTCATTGTGATATGTGGGGACTTGCCCCTGTTGCTTCGAATGATGGGTTTAAATACTACGTTATATTTGTGGATGATTTCTCCAGATTCACTTGGTTTTATCCCTTACACGCCAAGTCTGATTTCTTCGATGTGTTTGTTCGGTTTCACACCTTTGTTAGCAATAAGTTTTCCACCACGATCAAAGTTTTCCAGAGTGATGGTGGTACAGAATTCGTTAATAGTCGCGTTCGTGACTTTTTCGCCGACCATGGCATTCATCACCGCATCTCTTGTCCATACACTCCACAGCAAAATGGTTAAGCTGAGCGCAAACATCGTCATGTCACTGAAACTGGGCTTTCCTTGTTGTTTCAGTCGAGCATGCCTGCTCATTTTTGGGTTGATGCCTTCTCCACTGCTGTCTACATCATTAATCGGCTACCCACGCCTGTTCTCTAAGATAAATCACCCTTTCAGCTCTTGTTCGACACTATCCCCAACTTTGCAAATTTCAGAACCTTTGGTTGTCGGGTATTTTCGTATCTTCGTGACTATGCTCTCCACAAGCTTGCTCCTCGCAGTGCTCCATGCATCTTTATGGGTTACAGTTCCTCCCATAAGGGGTTTCGGTGTTACGATCCGATCGCTTCCCGCTTCTACACTACTCGGCATGCTCAGTTTGATGAAACTGTGTTCCCGTTCTCGACAGCTCACGCTCCTTCCTCGCCTATTGACTCCCTTGAGATCAGCTCATTCGTGGAATAATCTGATGCTGCTCGCCAGTCTCCTTGTGGTCTTTGTCCTGACCCACCAGACCTGATCATGCCCCTGCTCGCCCAGCGGTTCAGCAGTCCCCTGCTCACCCAACTGCTGTTCTACTTGTTGCTCGCCCAGTTCCTGTTCCGACTCATCCGATGGTTACTCGTGCAAGATCTGGGATATTCATGCCTCAGAACATTGCCGACATTGCGATTACCGGCCTCCTCTCCACTCTCTCGGCCTCTGCTAAGCCTAAGGGTTTCAAGTCGGCCATTAAACATCCACACTGGTTGGTTGCAATGCAATCTGAGCTCGATGCCTTGCATGCTAATCAAAATTGGGAGCTCGTTCCTCGCCCTCCCTCCACAAACATTGTTGGTTCGAAATGGGTTTTTCGCACCCAGTTTCTAGCGGATGGTACAGTTGATCGCTACAAAGCTCGTCTGGTCGCCCAGGGCTTCTCGCAGGTTCCAGGCCTTGACTTCTCGCACACATTCAGTCCAGTCGTCAAGGCTGCTACTGTTCACATCATTTTATGTCTGGCTGTTCGAAATCAGTGGCACATGCACCAGCTTGATGTAAACAATGCCTTTCTCCATGTAAAGTTAACGAACACTGTTTACATGGCTCAACCTCCTGGCTTTGTTGATCCTCGCTTTCCTGACCATGTTTGTCACCTCAAGAAGGCGTTGCATGGTCTTCGGCAAGCTCCCCTTGCCTGGTTTGTTCGCTTCAGTGACTTCCTTAAGTCGTTAGGTTTTCTGTGTAGCCGAGCAGATCCCTCTCTCTTCTACTTCAAACGTGGTAAAATCACTTTATACCTCTTGCTTTATGTGGACGACATTATTGTTACAGGGAGTGACCAGGATGATATTCGGTGTTTTATTCGTCGTGTTAACAAGGAATTTGCGATCAAAGATCTTGGTCGCCTGAGCTACTTCCTCGGCTTCGAGGTCACTCACTCGTCGACTGGTCTCTTTCTCAGCCAAGCGAAGTATGCCTGTGATGTCTTATCTCGAGTGGAGTTGCTCGACTCAAAGCCTGTCTCCACTCCCCTCGCAGTCGGGGAAACTTTGGTTAGTACAGGGGACCCTTTTGCCGACCACACTCTTTACCGATCGCTCGTCGGTGCTTTACAGTATCTGACGATCACTCGTCCTAATCTTTCATATGCTGTCAATCATGTCAGTCAGTTTTTGCACTCACCGACCACCGACCACTTTCTCGTAGTCAAAAGGATCCTCAGATATGTTAAGGGCACTATCAACTATGGGCTTTCCTTTGGCCGGACAAGTGATTACTCGCTCGTTGGTTATTCAAACGCGGATTGGGCCCGTTGCACTGAGACTCGTCGCTCCACTTACGGTTATTCAATTTTTTTGGGCGGAAATTTGATCTCCTCGAGCGCGAAGAAACAACCCACTGTTTCTCGCTCAAGCTGTGAATCCGAGTACAGGGCACTCGCGAACACAGCCCAAGAAATGATTTGGGGCACTCAACTTCTTCGGGAGCTTGGTCAGCTCCGTTCCTCGGCTCCCACATTGCTTTGCGACAACAAGGGTGTGTTTGCAAACCATAATAGTTGATTCAAAGTGATTAAAGTTGATTTTTGTAGTAAAATTGAAAGTAGATAGTGTTTTAAAAATAAGTACTTCTAATCAATTTTTTAAATGTTGTGGTGTATGCCATACAAATCACTTTTTTATAATTTTACAAAAAACACCCTTATTACATTTTAATAAATAATGGTAGAAATAAAATATTATTTAAATTGTGAGGGCAAAATTGTAAAATTAGTGAGTGTAATGATTAGAAGCACTTAGAAGTTGTTAGAAGCATGGGGAGGGGTGCTTGACCAAAAATGCTTTTAAGTAATTAATTTAATCACCTACTTGTGTTTACAAACACTTTAAAAGTGATTCTATTTAAAAAAGAAGTGCTTTTAATCACATAGTTTTATTTGCAAACACCCACCAAGAGTGCCTTGTTTTGGAGTAAAAACCCAGTTGCTCATAAACGAGCAAAACACATCGACATTGACTGCCATTTTGTTCGCGAATTGGTCTCATCTGGTCGCCTCATCGCCAAGTTCGTTCCTTCGGCTCTTCAGCTCGCCGACGTCTTCACCAAGAGTCTTCCTCGCCCCAGTTTCGAGTTGTTACGTTCAAAGCTCTGTGTTCGATTGCATCCACAGCATCGCTTGACGGGGGGTAATAGGGAATAATATATTTTAATGTAGTCCACATCTTTTGTATTTATCTCTTTGATATGGTTGTTGTATTTACCTTAATTATCTCATTGTAAATGTAGGTCCCCAAAGTTGAGTTAATAACGAGTAAGCTAGTGAAAATGTCTATAGGGGGGGGGGGTGAATAGACTTTTCAAAAATCTATCGAAATATCAGAATACAATATGCGGAATACGAAATTAACAATAAGCCCAATACAAGTTTATACTCAACTTCTAAATTCGAGAACTCTGTTCTATACTTAGCTTGTCTAGTTCAGTTAGGTAGTTAAACAATTAAGCAATTAAACAATAAACCAAACTGTAAAGTAAACAACACAAACAATTTATAGTGGTTCGACAACTTGTCTACGTCCACTCTCACAAACCCAGTTGTGATGTTTCCACTAAACTCTTCCAATCGAGTACAAAGTGTATTTTCCTGTTATTTTAAGTCCCAAGAAGAAGACTTAGATCTTCAAAGACTATACTACCAAGTACGTCTATGATCTAACTAGAAGTTTAACAAGTATCTAGCAACTTGATAAAAACAACAAACAAAAACTAAAACTTCTCTGTTCTTCAGTAGTAGCCTTCTGAATTCTTCACTTGTCTTCTGGCTTCTTTCTGAATCTTCAATAAACTCTGAGAGTAATCTTCAATATATCTCTTCAGTACGCTTCAGTAATCAATATTTCAGTAGTCTTCAATCGATCACCATCATGAAGTATTTAGACTTCAATCTTCAAGAACTTAGGTAGTTGTAACCAACTCTTCTTGAAAACTAACTTCAACTGAATCTTCTTATCAATCCACGCGTTTCTTGTTACGAATTAGTTATTCCATAACTAACTTCTTCATCTTTATCTTTACACGCGTATTTGTAACTAACTTCAAATTTGACTTGTCTCGAGTAGTCTAGTAGATGCACTTGTCTTGTCTTGTAGTCTATCTGTCTTAAGTAGTAGACTCCAAGTCTTCTTGTCTGGTCTTCACGTGCAATCTTCAGTAGATGACTATACTAATCCTAACAAGACTATTACATTACATTAAGCTTTTATAATACAAGCTTAGTCAACTTATAAATCTATACAATCAATCTATCTATTACATTCAAAATCATGAGCTCTATACAACAATTATCATAGCTCAATAACAAACTAACATATATGAAGTACTTATAAATCGTACTTATCTTTTAATAATAAAACAATACTTATCTTTCATGTGAACTTATGTGAACTCTACTGGTCTTGTTCAAGATGCCTTAACTCAACTAGACTAGATCAGTCAATACTTAGAAAATATTCAAACTACTTTTGGCTTATCAAAACTTCACCTTTTATCTTTTCATCATTTAGGACTTGTCTTTAGGATTCATATCCCAACAATTTCCCCCTTTTTGATGAAGCCAAAACTACTTGAATCTTTTCTCAATAGTAGACTAGTTAAGTAGTTATCTTGTCTTAACATCAAAAGTTGTTATCTTTTCATTCATTCAAAATAAGATCAGTAGATTACACTTACTTCAAAAAAATAAGTAAAAAACTAATCAGTAATGTTACCTCCTTCTTGATTTGGAACACAAAAAGCATCAAGGAGTCTTCTATGAATGTCAGAAATGTGATCTTCATTCTCAATCTTCTCCTTGTCCAGTAACTCTTCTTCAAATTTCTTGATGTGATTAAAATCAACTCTTTTTCCAGAACCTAGCAAAGGAGTAGTCCACTTTGGATAGATCGGTACGAGAATATTAAAATTCACAGCAGCAGCAACTCTCATGATCAGATTCCAAAGCTTCTTGTCTTGAACTTCCATAAACTTCTCAAATATAGCATACAGCTCTTCAGTACTATCAGCATCACCAAATTTACGAATAATCCAGTGATCCAACTCCCATTGCAACTTGACTTTGAACCAATCTTCTCGATGTTCTCTGTCAATGAAGTTGTCAATGAATGAATCTTCAACACGATCTGGATCTGCTTTCAGCTTTTGCAGTCTTCTAATATGCTTTCCGAGACATTTTTGGTTTGCATACTGTAATTCCTCATCAGTATCCTTCAGTTGTACCTTGTCAACAATACTTCGATCTTCAGCATCCTTTAGCTCTAACTTTCTCTTAGTCCGTCTAGTCTGAACCTCTGCTTCAGGAGATGCAACTCTTTTGCCTTTCTCTAATATCTTCTGCTATTCAATTCTAACTTGCTCTAGATCTGCCTTCTTCACTAATCTGCCTCTCCTAGGCCTTCTTAGTTCTTCTATCGCAGTAGCAGCAGCCTTCAATTCTGGTTCAGCACTAGCAGATTTTTCAACTTCAGCTCCTACTCTACTTGTCTCTTCCCCCTTTTTGGCTTCATCATTGGCCTTAAGAGTGAAAAGAGAAGTAAAGCGAGTCATCACTTCTTTTATAGCTTCCTTCATTGCTTCAGCAGCTGACTCAATCTGCTTCTGATGCGTCTTCTCATGGCTTATTTTGTCTAGACGATCAGTAGCAAGCTCTAGCTTCCTTGTACTTGAAACTAGTTCGTCTTTAAAATGAGTAGCTGTCTGACGAAGTAGCCTATTTTGGTCAGTTAACTCTGTAAGAATAGCTCGAGAACGCACTAATTGATCTTGTGCTTCTCGTCTTTGCTCATCAGCAATTTCTATCTTAACCCTGTAGAGTCTCTCCATCTTGCTCGACTCTTCAGCTAACAAACGAGCAAATGAGATTGATCTTTTCTCTGAAAAATCAACTTGTTTCTTCAGAAAGTCTTCAATTTGAGCATACATTTCTTCTCTGAAAGAAGAATCCATTTTGTTGACCTCCCCAACTATTAAATCTCTGGAACTGTCAACAAGTGACTGATTTTGTTCAACTAGCACATCCTTTAGTTTTGAGTTTAAGAACTCGTCTATGGCAGTTTGAACAACACTTTTCAGATCCGATTTCAACTCATCTAAAAATCCTTCTGGAAAAACTTGTGTAGAAGTCTGAGTTCCAAGAAACTCATCATCATCCTTGATATTGATCTCGTCCTCATCAAAAATGAATGCTTCAACAAATTCATCGTCTTCCTTGCCAAAAATAATCGAGTCGACTTCTTCTTCATCACTTTCAACAATATCTTCCATCTGTTCGGAAGTCTGAACGACAGCATCAACAAGTTCGAGTTTCAACTCATCTTCCACAAGATCAGTCTGAACACCAACATCAATCGTAGCATCTGAGAATAGTACGTCATCAGAGATATTTAGCATCCTTTTCACCAGGGCAGTCAAGGCATGAGATGGGAACAATTCCGAGTGATCCTGAACTCCACTGTTCTCCTTCTGTTCCATCTCCCAATCTTGAAAGTTGGAGATTCCACCCATTCCTTGGATGACTTCAAACAAATCTTCAGTTGGGGCTTTCTTCAAAGCAACCCAAGTGCAAATTCTTAGTAGCTTCTCATACTGTTCTGAAGAAGTATCGATCTCTACTGACACAAGCGTCTTCTTCAGGTAGTTGCTAACTTTCAATCGCAGCCTCTTCTCCCTTAAACACATCGGATAGTAAACCAGGGAATCAAATCTAATTTCAGAAGGGGTCTGAACAGGTGGGGTCCCTGTTGCAGTTGTTGCAGTGGCAACTAGTGGTGTTTCTGAAATAGATGGGTAAGAGGGTTCAACATATTCTGTTGAGGTAGAGGGAGGAAGGATTGTGGTTTCTATGGGCTTTGATGTGGCTTGGTCAGGTATGACAACTGTCGGAGTATCAGTTGTTTCTATTATAGGAGTGTTTTCGGGTAGGCTTGCTCTCAGCGGATATACTGGCAGCAATTGAGAGGTTGAGGGTGCAGGTCTGGCACGAGATCGATGTGATCTGGCCTTGGTTTGAACAGGAGGGAGAGAGAGAGGAATTGAAAGAGATCTAGAAGAAGTACCAACCTGATTAGGTGTCTTGTCTGGTGAAGGACTCGACTCGACTCTCACCAGTCGATAGACTTCTGGAACTTCAGCATTTGACCTTTCCTCCTTCTCAGATTCTGTGTCTGAATGCGTCTCCTCCGAGTCATTGACAGCCTCGATCATGGCCTCCTCTGCCACATACTCAACTAGTCTTCCACTAGTTCCAGCATCAGGTTCAGATTCTCCATCATCTGATTTGTCTTCGTCTGAACTAGACGAGGCGGCCTCAATCATGGCGTCATCAGGATTAATGTGAACCTGTCTTGGAGCAGCAGTCCTTGCAGCAGCTTGTTTTGCCAAGGCCTCTTTCTTCAGATAATGTTTAAGAGCATGAAAATGTTTGCCTCTGCTCCAAGTCGACTTGTCTGGCAACAAGATAGGTAATAGGATACTTAACTTGTTTCCAAACCCAACTGCGGCAGACACCCCTCAATTTGCTGAATCGGTGTCAACACGCACATTCCTCTCAAAGTACATTATACGATCCGTGAATAATTTGTACCAATTGCCTTCAGTGATGCCGTCATAGATTGCGGCCATCACTCTTGCCTTTAGTAGAGTCACAGAATCATAGCTTCCAGTAACACATAACAACATTTTTGATGCAATGTCAAGAAGAGTCCTGTACTTGTCTAAGAGCTCCTTCTTCTTGACAGCAGGGATCTTTCCATCACGACCCAGCTTCAACTTTTTACCACAGAATATGCTTAGATACCTCAACTCCTGGCCACCAGCATAGTTTTCAATATCAATCGAACCGATTGGCAGCTTCAAAATCTCAAAAACATTTCTTCGAGTAAGCTCTACTCGGCTGGTACCAACGAACGATTGAATTGAGTCGCCTTGCCTAGTTGCGTTGGCATAGAATTCAAGCACTTCTTCTTCAAGAACCACTTCTGGGAATGATTCTAAGTAAGGTCTCAATCCACAGCGGCAGCATTTCATCAAAATGTCTTTATTGCCGTCGGTGTGCTTGCCTTTGAAAAATACAGATCCTTCAACATGCACCTTCCCCTCTGATGCATATTTGCCTAGGTCAAACCTAGCCTGCATGTTAGTTCTAACATCGAATAACGAGACGATCGACATTATAGGTAAGTTGTGTGAGAACAATCAGTGAGTATAAGCAAGAAATCGAAAGTTCTCAAGAGTAGAAGTGTTAAGAACGCGTAGGGGAGGAGAGTGGAGCAGTTGAGGGTTTTGTAAAAACCTTAACTTTCGAATCAATGGCCAAGATAAAATGTATTGATCCAACGGTTGGGGCTTTTGACATTCTGTTACGGAATCGAGAATATTACGTGATTTGATATTGTAAAATTTGGAATCTGCCACTTCTTATTGGTTAGGACAGAAGGGTTTACTCATCTGACCTAATATAGTAGAAAATGGTGCGAATTGGGTGTATACACCTCATTAAATGGAGTGTATAAATCCACTTCTGGGATTTTTCAATTTTAAGAATATCTAATTACTGTAATACCCTTACTTCAATGTCTTAAGCACTTAACGTATTTCAAAGAGAAATACTTAGCTTTGTCTGTTCGAGTCCATCCAGAGCAGACGAGTAGACTTAAACTACACCAGACGTGTTCGCTTAAGCACACAAGACGAGTTCCCCCTTCGCCTGTGCTTGTCTATTCTGAATCGTCGAACGACCTTATGTACCTATCTCATGATTGGCAATGTGTAATCAAGGGTACGAGTAGAGTAAAATAAATATGTTGAATATCAATCGAGAGCAAAGATCAAGGTTTCAAACAAGATGATTTTTTTTTTTTTTAACAAACATAAGAGTCAACATAAGGATCTTTAAGAAATCAAAGATTCCCCCTTAAATGTTTATTCCCTTAGTATTACCCTCAGCTTTACCAGCTTCCTCATCGGGTTGTTTGGTCATCTAGTCTAGCCTTGTATATCTGTCTATTGGATGAGTAGACGAGTGCTCTGTTCTTGTCTCCCTTTCTTTGATGTACTTGACGGGTTAGTGCATAGCTATAGGCAAGTAGGGTCTAAATCAATTAGCCCTAGACTAATGCATAACTCACGAAATCGTGCTTCAGCTAATGGTTTTGTAAAAATATCAGCTCTTTGAAAATCAGTATGAATCTTTTCCATGCGAATATCCTTCTTTTCTACATGATCACGTATGAAATGATGCTTCACATCAACATGCTTACATCGTGTGTGTAAAACAGGATTTTGTGTAATGGCAATTGCACTATTACTATCACAGAAAATAGGAACATTTGATTCATGTATGTTGTAATCACGAAGTTGTTGCATGAGCCAGAGTAGTTGACTACAACAGCTACCAGCAGCCATGTACTCGGCTTCGGTAGTTGAAGTTGCAACACTAGTCTGCTTTTTAGAAAACCAAGATATGAGTTTTGTGCCTAAAAATTGACAAGAACCAGAAGTAGATTTCCTATCTATTCTACAGCCTCCAAAGTCTGAGTCTGAATACCCACTTAAGGATAGATCATCATTTGAGGGATACCATATACCACGATTGATGGTCCCTTTCAAATACTTCAAGATCCTTTTAGTGGTTTCCATGTGACTTTCTTTTGGATTGGCTTAGAATCGAGCACAAACACCAACAGAGAATGCAATGTCTGGTCTACTAGCAGTTAGATACAGTAAAGAACCAATTAAACCACGGTAATAAGATTGGTCAGCACATTTACCGTTCTCATCTGGATCCATTCTGTAAGTTGGTTGCATTGGTACGCCAGTGGACTTACAAGTTTTGATCCCATACTTGTCTAGAAGATTTCTAGTGTACTTCGCCTGATTTATGAAAATACCTTCTGGAGTTTGTTTTACTTGAAGACCAAGAAAGTAATTCATTTCACCCATCATAGACATCTCAAATTTACTTTGCATGAGTGTTGAAAAACTTTCACTCAGCTTTTTGTTAGGTGACCCAAAAATGATGTCATCTACGTAAATTTGGACGAGTAGAATGTCCTTCCCTTCTTGTCTTCTGAACAAGGTTCGATCGACCTTGCCCTTAGTAAAACCATTTTCTAATAGAAAGAGAGATAGAGTGTCATACCATGCTCTTGGAGCTTGCTTTAGTCCATATAGGGCCTTCTTTAATCTGTACACCTGGTTGCCTTTGACTTCGAAACCTGGAGGTTGTTCAACATACACTTCTTCCGCAAGAATACCGTTAAGAAATGCACTTTTAACATCCATTTGATATACAGTAAACTTCATGTGAGCAGCATATGCAAGAAACAATCGAATGGCTTCTAGTCTAGCAACAGGAGCATAAGTTTCATCATAGTCTATGCCTTCAGCTTGTGAGTAGCCTTGGGCGACTAATCTAGCCTTATTCCTAACGACTAAATCATTCTCATCTTTCTTATTCTTGAAAATCCATCTAGTGCCAACTACATTATGATGTTCCGGCCTATCGACAAGTTCCCAGACGTCGTTTCGAACAAACTGGTTCAACTCGTCTTGCATAGCGATGATCCAATTACTATCAGCCAATGCCTCTTTAACAGTGGTAGGCTCAATAGCAGAGAGGAAACAACACCAGCAAAACATAGTTGGACTAGGCTGTTCTTGTGACTCAAAGAGTTGTCGTCTAGTCTTCACACCAATAGTAGAGTCACCAATGATATTTTCAGTATCATGCGCAGATTTCCATATTTTTCTATTCTTAACAGGAATACTATCATCATCTAGATCATGTACAGCATCATGCATGTCAACATCATTTGTATCATCAACAGATTTACCAGGAGTAGTAGAGTCAACTAGAGCAGGCATATCTACTGGTCTAGAAGACTTACCTTGAGCACTTACTTTCTCCTTATCATCAGAGTCTAGAGCTTTTAGGAATGGGTTGTAGGCTTGAACGGATTCATATATCTCTGAATCTTTGTCAGATTCGATCGATAGATCAGTTACTTTCTTACTGATCTTGTCGGCAGACGAGTCCTGTCGAGATTCATCGAAAACCACATGTGGTGTTTCTTCCACACAAAGAGTTGAGCGGTTGAATACTCTAAATGCTTTGCTAGTCGAGGAGTATCCTAAGAATATCCCCTCGTCTGCTTTAGCATCGAAAGCATTCAACTTGCTCTTTCCATTGTTGTGAATGAAACACTTACAACCAAATATATGGAAATATGAAACTCTGGGTTTTCTACCTTTCCAAACCTCATAGGGTGTCTTGCCTAGAGCTTTGTTGATCGCGCTTCTGTTTTGTGAATGGCATGCAGTATTGATAGCTTCAGCCCAAAACTTTTGAGGCGTGTTGAACTCGGCTATCATGGTTCTACAGGCTTCTTTGAGAGTTCGATTCCTTCTTTCTGCTACACCATTTTGTTGTGGTGTCCTAGCTGCACTAGTAAGATGCTGGATACCACATTTAGTACAGAATTCTTTAATATAGCAGTTAATGAACTCAGTTCCTTTCTCAGTACGAATCTTGACAATGGACTGGTTCTTCTCAACTTGTAACTTCTTCAACAGATCAGGCAGAAGTGTTTGTGTATCACTCTTCTTGTGTAGGAAGACTACCCAAGTAAACTTAGAATAGTCGTCTACAACAACAAGTGTGTACCTTCTACCATTCAAGGTTGGAGGAGTTATTGGACCATGAAGATCCATATGTAGGAGTTCTAGGACTCTACTAGTTGAGAGAGTAGGAATTGATTTAAAAGAACCTTTAACCTGTTTACCCTGTTGACAAGCAGTGCATGCATGAGACTTGTAGTAAACTTCATTGGGAATACCTTCTACAAGGTAATCTCTGGCTATCTTATTAAGAACCTTAAAGTTTAGATGGCAGAGGCGTCTATGCCAGAGCCACCCAAGCTCTTTAGGATTCTTAGTAAGTAGACAGGTGTCCCTCGGACAACTATTCCAGTTCACTATGTACACACTTCCTTGTCTTACGCCGACTAGTAGGACTGTGTGTGTCCTTTTGTCAATGATTTCGCATTTGCGGCTCTTGAACTGCACCTTGTATCCACGATCACAAAACTGTGAAACAGAGAGTAAATTGTATTTCAAACCTTCAACATATGAGACATCTTATATCTCAACGTCTCCATTCCGAATGTAACCAAATCCTTTAGTGACGGCAGTGGAGCTATCACCAAATATTACTTTTGGTCCTTCTTGCTCATGGTAGCTTGATAAGAGAGCCTTGGTACCAGTCATGTGGTGCGAACAACCACTGTCTATGTACCAGGTTTCTCCTACTGAGCCACCCTTCTTATACAAGTCAAGTCGACCCTGCAATTGATGATATTCAATAATTTAGGTACCCTGTTTGTTTATTGGGGTCCTGGGGGTTAGTCGAGTTCAGAGGAATCCAAATATACATTGGAGTCTTGAACAAGTTTGATCTCTTAAGCTTTCGGCCATACTTGTTACAAAATAAGACCTTGTTGTCCTTCTCTGGTCTATCAGTCGAGTTCGGGTATACTCTTTGGAGAAAGCCTTTCGACTTAATCTCTACTTGAGCAGGCACTTATCTATGATAGTTAGAGTAGGGCTTGTAAGCATTAGGTCCATACGGTTTATAGATGCGTTTAGGTCTTTCCTCACTAATAATATCGTATGATAGAGGTGGAGGATATAGGACAGCTTGTGTACGATATTTTGGAGCTACCTGTCTAGGTCTAGACGAGTAGAGTTGAGACTGCCTTATGAAAGGAGGTCTAGGCTCTTGTCGTCTAGTCTGTACCTGTCTAGTACTTGTCTCCTCAGGATACCAGTCCTCGTATCTGACCTGGTTGGGTCGTCCACGATTAGTGGTCCTTTGAAGATTAGTTCTAGATGGAACAGGCTTGTTGTTAGCATTCTTTTTACCCACCTTGGTAATCGGAATATTAACTCGAGCTTGTTTAGGTGCAGTGTCTTTAGATGGAGTTCCAAGATCGTATATCATTGGTCCTTTTCCTTTATCATTAGGCAGAAGTCTTGAGTTAGTAGTAGTAGGGTTCTTGTTGACTCGAGTAGACGAGCTAGATGACTCAGCACCTATACCTGTCTTGTCAGTTGGATCTCTATACCTATCTGACAGTTCAAGGTTAATCTTTGAAGAATTAACCAGGTCAGTAAGTTTGAGATCAAGTGTGACAACCTCGGTCTCTAAGAACTTATTACGTTCTTCAAGCTTTTTGCACTTGCCTTTTAAAACATTGAACTCATTTCTCTCAGTTGCATGTGTCTTAAGTAGGTCTTGATATAACCTGTCTGTCAATGCACACTTTTCTTTGAGTTGTCTCAACTCTTCAGTCAAGCGTTCATTTAGGACTGTTACATTAGGATCTACTTTAGACTGAGCTTCCTTAAGATCAATGATTTCTTGTTTTAAGGCGATGTTTTCATCACTGACTTCAATGAAGGCTTGGTTAGCTAGTAGGAGGTCGTCTTCGACTGCACTAGTCGAGTGCTGAAGACTACTTCCTACTTCACTACTAGCAGTGTCACTTTCATCAGTTTCTGAATCATCACAAGATTGGAAAGATGTAGCAGATGATACCTCTTGATCGATTTTAGCCATGCAGCATAGGCCATCATCTACTATGAATGCTTCGTCGTGATCTGGATCAGTTGAGTGACTAGATAAGGACGATGGTAACTCGTCCGAATCTGAATCAGAGTCATCATTGGCCATCATTGCCTTCTTGCCACGGTTGTATCTTCTTTCCCTTCTAGCTTTACGTTCTTCTCGATCGTCAGTGCTCAGGTATGGACATTCATATATGTAATGACCTGGCTTTTCACAATTATAGCACAAGAGATCATTAGTAGCCTTTTTAATAGGAGATTTGTCCCTACGTTTATCACGCCTATCGGGACGCTGAATCTTCCTATCGTCAGACTCTCTATCTCGCCTATTACCTTTCGAGACTTCGTCTCTCCTTTCGGACGAGTTTCGGTCTCGTCTGGTCTCAAACGAGTTCTTAGAAGTTGATCCTCTATGATCTCTATAGAACTTCTTATATCTACCGAAACGTTTATTCAGCCTATCAAACTTTCTAACCATGAGATTCACCTGATCCTTCAGACTAAGATCAGTATCCAACTCATCTTTCACAGAAGCAGACTTAGTCTTAGCCTTAGACCTGTCTACCTTAGAAGACTTAGAAGAGCTAGACTTAAAGGCAACGTTCTTAGATACAGCGTGTTCTCTATCACTACTGGCTAGTGGTTCATCTTCGTCTAAATCAAACTCATGAGCCTTCAGAGTTTGAAACATAGTCTCTGCACTCCAAGCATCTATGTTTTGGGTATTCTTAACAAGCATCTTTACCATTTTCCAACGAATATCAAGACTCTTCAAAATCCTAAGATTGATCTCTCGAGGAGTATATGTTTTACCAAGGACTTCAAGATCATTCATAATCTTAGTAAAACGAGTATCCAGCTGGTCGATAGATTCGCCAGCTTTCATCCGAAATGATTCAAATCTTTGGACAGCTGTGGAGAGTTTGCTCTCTTTGATCAGGGAAGTCCCTTCACAAATGATAGCTAATCTGTCCCACATCTCTTTGGCAGTTTTGCATTTTAACACTTTTCCTAGATACTCGTTAGGAAGAGTGTGTAATATGTAATTCTTTGCCAAACTATCCAAATTATTTTGACGCATTTCTTCTGAGGTTAGATCTGACCTGGGTTTCTTGACGAGAGTACCAATAGGTTTGCTTGGGTCAAGAACAGCAGTATTTGGAACCATTGTAACAATAGGTCCTTCTGTGACAACATAGATCATTAGGTCGTGCGTGGAACTGAAAATGGCTTCCATTCGCAGCTTCCAATAGTCGTAGTCTTGAACCTGGAACTTGGGTAACTTGTTAGCACTGATTTCAAGAGACATGTTATAGCAAGTAGATTAGTGCTAGTCAGTTATATGATCAAGAAGCAGATAGATCAAGAACAGGGAACAAGAAACAGATAGAACAAGAATGTTGATCAAGAACACGTAAGCAAGTACAATCAAGGACCAAGACTTCACCCTAAGTCTTAAGTCGGTTATGAAGAAACAGCAGTTTGTAAACTACTGCTCTGATACCACTTGTAGGTCCCCAAAGTTGAGTTAATAACGAGTAAGCTAGTGAAAATGTCTATAGGGGGGGGGGGTGAATAGACTTTTCAAAAATCTATCGAAATATCAGAATACAATATGCGGAATACGAAATTAACAATGAGCCCAATACAAGTTTATACTCAACTTCTAAATTCGAGAACTCTGTTCTATACTTAGCTTGTCTAGTTCAGTTAGGTAGTTAAACAATTAAGCAATTAAACAATAAATCAAACTGTAAAGTAAACAACACAAACAATTTATAGTGGTTCGACAACTTGTCTACGTCCACTCTCACAAACCCAGTTGTGATGTTTCCACTAAACTCTTCCAATCGAGTACAAAGTGTATTTTCCTGTTATTTTAAGTCCCAAGAAGAAGACTTAGATCTTCAAAGACTATACTACCAAGTACGTCTATGATCTAACTAGAAGTTTAACAAGTATCTAGCAACTTGATAAAAACAACAAACAAAAACTAAAACTTCTCTGTTCTTCAGTAGTAGCCTTCTGAATTCTTCACTTGTCTTCTGGCTTCTTTCTGAATCTTCAATAAACTCTGAGAGTAATCTTCAATATATCTCTTCAGTACGCTTCAGTAATCAATATTTCAGTAGTCTTCAATCGATCACCATCATGAAGTATTTATAGACTTCAATCTTCAAGAACTTAGGTAGTTGTAACCAACTCTTCTTGAAAACTAACTTCAACTGAATCTTCTTATCAATCCACGCGTTTCTTGTTACGAATTAGTTATTCCATAACTAACTTCTTCATCTTTATCTTTACACGCGTATTTGTAACTAACTTCAAATTTGACTTGTCTCGAGTAGTCTAGTAGATGCACTTGTCTTGTCTTGTAGTCTATCTGTCTTAATTAGTAGACTCCAAGTCTTCTTGTCTGGTCTTCACGTGCAATCTTCAGTAGATGACTATACTAATCCTAACAAGACTATTACATTACATTAAGCTTTTATAATACAAGCTTAGTCAACTTATAAATCTATACAATCAATCTATCTATTACATTCAAAATCATGAGCTCTATACAACAATTATCATAGCTCAATAACAAACTAACATATATGAAGTA
This sequence comes from Galeopsis tetrahit, assembly GCA_963675135.1. Classification (NCBI taxonomy): domain Eukaryota; kingdom Viridiplantae; phylum Streptophyta; class Magnoliopsida; order Lamiales; family Lamiaceae; genus Galeopsis; species Galeopsis tetrahit. The sequence goes on along the minus strand of OY776130.1, from coordinate 35,925,300 downwards.
CTTATAAATCGTACTTATCTTTTAATAATAAAACAATACTTATCTTTCATGTGAACTTATGTGAACTCTACTGGTCTTGTTCAAGATGACTTAACTCAACTAGACTAGATCAGTCAACACTTAGAAAATATTCAAACTACTTTTGGCTTATCAAAACTTCACCTTTTATCTTTTCATCATTTAGGACTTGTCTTTAGGATTCATATCCCAACAGTAAATACTCTTATAAATAGTGAATCATTCCTATCACCTCATTAATGGTGATCACATACATATTCTCACACTTTCTCTCATAGTGAGCAAGTCTTCTGTACCTAGGGGTGGTTCGGTACGGTATACCGACCATACCGAACTATACCGTTATCATATTGCAAATTTCGATATTGAAAAATTTCATACCGTTATCGTACTGAAATTTCGGTATACCGTAATCTCGATATACCGAAATTTTCATTATGTAAAAATTCATGCCAATACCGTACCGTCATTTCGGTATATCGAATTTTTGGTACGGTATATCGGTATACCGATTCATATCGAAAATATTGAACCATCATTTCATATCGAAATACCGGTATATCAATTCATACCAAAAATATTGAAGCATTGTTTTATACCGAAATTAATTATTTAAGATTTATTTTATTTATGTTTTAATAATTAAAGTTATTTTAATTTTAAAATAATATAAAATTATTATTTTATTAAGGTTTCGGTATTTCGATATACCGTTTCATACCGAATACCGAAAAAATTTCGGTATATCGAAATACCGCTGTATGATCATTTTACATACCGTTACCGTATCGAAAATTTCGGTACGATATCATACCGTACCGAAAATTTTGGTATACCAAAAATTTCGATATTTTTTCGGTAGGAAAAGCTCGGTATACCGAAATTTCGGTATATTTACCCACCCCTATCTGTACCACAACATAGAGTTGTCTTGCACCTCTGCTACATCTGATCTGCCAGTCACTGTTCTTCGCTTCAGAAAGTAGAGGCCATTCTTCCTCTCACCTTTCAGGACAGTCAGCTCCCCCTTAGACACCCAAAGTTCTCTATCCTCAAACTAGAATTTATAGTCCATAGAATCTAGCATCCCAAGAGATATCAAATTTCTCTTGAGTTCAAGCACATACCTAACACTCTTAAGAATCCTTACTACACCATCAAACATCTTCAAGTGAATTGTACCTTCACCTATAACCTTTCATGTGTGATCGTTTCCTAGCAACACAAAACCTCACTTCTGATGCTAAAATCATGAAACCAATCTCTTCTTGGAGTCATATGGAAAGAACACCCTGAATCCAGGATCCATGTTTGCTGTTCTCCAGAGGATATGATGGTTAGTGCTTGAGTAGACTCATAGCCTTCTTGCTCAATATCTTCTTGGGTCTGATTAGCTTGATTCTTGTCAGCTGGGTTCTTGGCACCAGATTTCCTCAAGAACTGCTTATAATTGTAACAAGCATTCTTATAGTGTTCGGGTTTATTACAGTGGTAGCACACTGAATCCCCTTCATTGGACACAACTGATTTTCCCTTATCAGCTCATTTGGGTTGACTGGACCCCTTCTTAGAGACATAATTCTTCTGACCTCCCTTGATTGTCAATCCCTCACCACTGCTGCTCATATCTCCTTGAGATGTCTTGTTGTGCAACAACTTGGACTTGACAGCCAACATCACATCTTCCAGTGTGATAGTCTCCTTTCTACCATACAAGATGGTGTCCTTTAGGATTTCAAAGGACTTAGGCAGAGCACTCAACAAGATTAGAGCCTTATCCTCTTCTTCTAACTTGACACATCTAAATTCTCTAAATCATCAAGGATCGTGTTGAACTCATCCAACTGATCTAGAATGGCCTTGTCATCACCCATTCTAAAGGCATACAACTTCTGTTTCGAATAAAGACGGTTAGCAAGGTTTTTTACCATGTAAAGCTTCCCAAGCTTATCCCAAACCTCCTTCGCGGATTTTTCTTTTGCAACCTCTCTAAAGACCTTATCACCAAGGCACAGCAGAATAGTGCTTCAAGCTTTCCTGAGAATCTTGCTCCTTTCAGCCGCAACTGCTGCAGATTCCTCCGCAATGTCTTCTGGTTCTTCGAGCGCATCGAATAAACCCTGTTGTTCTAGAAGAGCCTGCATTTTGACTTTCCACAACCCAAAATCCCCGGTGCCTGTGAACTTCTCAATGTTATACTCGGTAGAACTCCCCATCTTAGATCTGGCAGTTACTTCTGATTCCCACAAACAGCGCCAATTGTCAAGTAATCTGAAAGATTAGACGTCTCCAACCAAGCAGAAAATATATCATGAAACGAAGCAGCCCAACTAAGATATTAATTCAGAAAAGTAAACCAACAAGATAGGAAAACAGAGCACACAAACAATTTAAGTGGTTCGATCAATGTGATTTACATCCACTGGACACACAACTTCAACTTTGATTGATAAAAAATGTTTACACACTCATTCATTCGAAATAGGATTTATCCTCACTTCGCTCGTGAACTCATAACTCAAAGACGAATGCTCGTTTCACGTCAATATTTAAAAAATGCAGTTGCTAGGGTATTTATACTAATCAAGGATGATTGCTGCAAGTGTTGAAAGCGTGATGTAGTTACAACCATCTGCAGCCGTGTAACAAACTCACGTATTCTGTATTGCCCAATCGAAATGACAGCTTTGCCCCTTTCCTTGTAACTCGTAATAGATGACCTCCATCACAAGACTCTTCAGCTAATCTCCACACTTAGTCAAAAGACTAACCCTGCTGATAGACATCTACTCAGCTGATACGACCCCTTCTGATCACACCAACTTAACTGACTATAAGCATCTACTTCTCAGCTGACTGAAATACATCTGATCAAGCCTAAGTTAGCTTCCCTAACTCCACCATCAGCTGATACCACCAGCTTGATACCCATCAACTGATTAAAACAGCTGATATGAGATTATTAGATAACAATTACACATTTCAATTGATTTATGTCACCTTTTGTATTTCATTTTGGATTCCACCGTCTAAATCGTTAACATATATGTTGGTATGATATTTAAAATTCGATATATAAAGTTAAACATAAAAAATGATACAAGTGACATCATTGTCATTAAGTACATAGGAGTACATGATGTATATTAAAAATAATGAAATACAAAATGAAAAATTAAAATAAGGAAAATGCGGTAATAGGCGAGAAGAGTTCTCCTCGACCAGAGGCTAATTGGCCAACACAAAGGTATACACGTACGAGACCGTCTTATACATTACAACTTTAGTTTCTAAGAAAGTGTTGGATCAACAAGGTTGGAATTAAAGGTTTTTGAGAACTTGGTCGATTGTTGGACGCAAAGCTTGGAAGAGATAATGATAGGCTGCTTGGGATGGGTGTACGGAATCAAAAAAGACATGTTTGGAGGGATTCCTGCAAACTGGTGATAATGGATTACAAATAAATGATGTTTCCAACAATCCACTGCCACAACAACCGGCATTCACATTATCGAACCCTGCCAAAGTTAAAATATATATCATCAATCAATTATTTTTTCCAAAAAAATAAAATAAAATTATACTCATCATTCTACAAAGATAGCCATGTTTGAGTTTTATTCAAATCGATAAAACATCACTTTTTTGAATGAAAATCTTAAATTTAACTATAAAGTTTGCATATTTTCTTATTTATTATACAAATAAAATATTGAAAAAATAACATATACTCCTACTATTAAATAGGTGTATTTTAAACAATTAACACACTTTTAATATATATAGATAGAAGTGATTATAATTTGTGAGAAACTAAAAAGAAAATCATGACCATCCCAGAGAGTAAGTAACTAATCCTCATTTTCATATTGTTTGTCGTTTTTACTTCAATTTTATGTTAGCTTATTTTTCACATTTCTTCCTAAATTACTCATATATATGTATCCTTTAAATTTCTTTCTTTAATTGAAAATTATATTTTGCACTTATATAACGGGTAAATCAATTTGTATTCAAATTAATTAAACATTAAAAGCAAAAAATAAAATAAAACGGAGTAGAGTATAATATAAAAAATATAATAACATACATTATATATGTCCCCTAGTGGACTAAAACACGTACGAGACAAAACATATAACGAAAAAAAAGTAATTAAACTTACCATATTGAGAGGGATTATCAATCATGTTTTGTAAGGGATTGTATATATCGGCATAAGTAAGTATGGAGGTGGAATTTTGCATAGTTGTGATCAATTCTTGGACCTTTTTATTATAATCCAAAGCAATGGATGAGAGAGATTCATTGCAAGGTCGGCGGCCGATAGGACCAAATGAGGAGGTGAAGGTGATGACGATCGGCAAACAGCCGATTGGTGGTAGTCCCACTACCCCTATCATTTGTGCTCCCTCCTCCCGTAACCTCTAGACATACAATCAATCGAGGATTAATGGAAGGTTTATTAATTACAACTATTTTTTTCAATTTGATACACCATTTTTTTATTGCAATTAATTTGATTCATTGAACCATTTTCCGACCTAATTAAAATATATCGGGAACAAGAGGGGAGTTAATAAAATGTTTTTAATCCCGTAACTTTTGACCTTTTTCGCAAATAGTTTCTATTTCAAGATAGTTAATTTTTAAAAAAAAAACTTTTTACATTGCTCATTTTATGTCCCAAACTTGCCAAGCGACATCGTTTTTTGCACATGTCTTCAGGCGATTTGCAAATAAAAATAAAAATTACGGGACTAGAAAAGAGCAAAAAACGAACGTAAATTGAGTAATATACAAAATTAAGAAACTAAATTGAATTTTTGAATTATCTTGAAAAGGGTGAAATTTACAAATAAAAATGTTGTTGTCATGGAAGTAGAGGAACAACTACCTCCTTGACCTCATTAAATTTTGTAAATGCTATTTATATATTACCAACCGTTTAAAAGAACTTTAAATTCATGTTTAGGGTGTGTTTGTAAATTATATTGATTCATTCAAAGTGATTAAAATTGAATTTTGCAATAAAATTGAAAGTTGATAGTATTTTAAAATTAAGCACTTATAATTAATTGTGTATATATTGGGGTGTTTATAAAATAAATCACTTTTTTTTTATAAATTTACAAAAAAATTCCCTTATTACATTTGAATAAGTAAGGGTAAAGATGAAATATTATTTAAATTGTGAGGGTAAAATTATAAAATGGATTATTATAATGATAAGAAATACATAGAAGCTATTAAAAGTAGGTGAAGAGGTGCTTCACCTAAATCACTTTTAACAAATTAATTTAATCACTTAATTGTGTTAAACAAAAGTGATTCTATTTAAAAAAAATAAAAATGCAAAAGCATATACCCATGTTTGCAAACACCAACTTCATCCTTCTTCAATTATGTTTGTTTTTAATTCATTTGGGCCTGCATGTTTACTTGGCCCACTACCATTAGTTTTTTTTTTTTTTTTTTTTTGACAATCACTACCATTAGTTAGATTAGGACACACTTTATGAAATGGTTAGTTGTATACCCATTTATAAGGATGAAAAAACAGCCGAAAGAATAAGCACCCGCTCTCTATTATTTGGATGTTTTGATTAGGCAATATGATAAAATAATAGATGTAGTATAAGTGATATGATGTTGAGAGAGAAAATAATGAAAACAATATGAGATAAAGTATAATAAAATAATAGATAAAATATAAATGATGTGATTTGAAGAGAGAAATTAATATGTAAAAATAGAATGAAAAACTTATAGTGAAACATCGAAAGTGGAAAACTTATAGTAAAACGGGGGTATTATATTCTAGCAAATTTGAATTTGCAATTGAAGTTCTTGTCGGCTAGAATCAAAGATTCGTCGAATTTACAATTTAATTTTGTAATCTTGAGAGGATTTAATAAAAAAATTGGAAAAATAATTTCGATTTTAATATAAGTGACAAGATTAAATAAATGAGTGGTAATATATGGGTGGATATTAATATTAATGGAGAATGGTACCTGAATAATATTTTGTAGATTTCGCAACAAAAGTTGTTGGTAGTTGGCGATGTTGTATGATAGGCGTCGAAATGGTGTACCATAATAATTAATGACGATATCATTTGTGCCAGCGCTTACGAGAAATGCCGCTTTTCTGATTAGCGTTTTTGCCCTTTCCTTTCCAACCGCGCTTTCAATCTTACTTCTGTACTCTCTGAAATATTCTACTTGTTTTTCTAGAGGAATCACACCCTGAAATATACTGTAATTACAAATTCAAGTATAACGTGCTTGTTTCGTTTTATTTTGTATTAAGGAATATTGTTATTTTATGATAAAAGTAGATAAGGTGAATAATAAAATAACATTTTATGTACACACTTTATTTGGACGGATTTAAAGTATAATTCAGACTTTATTTGGACGGAGGAGGAAGTAATATACATAAATTTTTAATTTTTAATTTTTAAAATTAAATATAAATATATTAATAATACTTTTCAAGTAGCAACTCTTTCTTTATTTTTCCTGTCTCACAAAATACACATATTGATTCAATGGTCCCATACATATTACCTAATATTTCTTTTAATTTAAAATAGGCACATATATTTTAAAAAATACTATATTCTTAACAAATGTTTAGCTATTCACTTTACCAGGATAACTAATAATACACACAAATTTGAGAATTAATAAGATTAATTAATGAATAATAAGCAGAAAAAATAAATAATACTCCCTCCATCCATGAAAAGTAGGGACATGGGGATGGGGCACAAGTTTTAAGAAAATGGTAAATAAAGTAGATAAAGTAAGGGTATTATAGGGTATTGTGGGGTCCATTGTGAATAAAGTGATTGTTTAGAAATAAAGTTGATGGCAAATTGAGTAATTAAGTGATAGTTGAAGGGTGATAGTTTCCATAAAGTGCATGGGACTACATTTGGTGGACAAAGAATATGTGTCAAATGAGACTACTTTTCGTGGACGGAGGGAGTAATACACTCATACAAATAATGTGAACATTCACGAGATGCAATATCGGCCCCGGTTTCTAACGTAGTACGTTCTTTTAATTAATGCAATATCTGACAACACCCCATGTGAATAATACAGCCACCTTTTTTTTTATCGCTTTTGAAATTTGTATAGAATAAAATAAAATAATTGACAGGTTTATCTAATAATAAAAGATAAAAAAAAATCAATAATAATGAGATTTTTTAAGGATACAATAGAAATAAAATAGATGACAATTAATTTAAAATAAAATTTAATCTAAAAGCAACAATTAAAAGAAGTGGAGAGAGTATTTACAAAAAATGATATTGAGTGAACCAATTTTATCATACACATATTTTGTAACTAATACTTTATAATAAAATATATAATTAATAGGAGTATCGTTTAATGGAACAATTAACACTATTAAACTAATAAATTTGTATGAAACCATTAATATCGTAAAAAAATACACACAAATGCAAATCAATTATATGATGAAATTGGTCCAATTTATAGTTACCCTTGAAAAAAAATACAGTATATAATTATAACATATAAATTCATATTGAACTTTAATTTATGGAAAAATTAAAGAGAACAATTTTACATACCAGAACTTCAGCTGTGAGAGGGTCGAATCCAGAACCAGCTGAAGCAAAACAAACTCCCGCCATTAGCTCCTCAATCTTTAGTGTACGATCCAAATACGGTGGCACATACTCTTTGATGCCAACATATGAAGCTGTGTTTTTTTTTTTAAAAAGTTAGAAATGGAGATTTTTCCGTTCTATAAGTTTTTCAATTTACTATTTTGTTCATATTGACTTTCGAGAATTAAAAATAGTAATGTATGCAACTTGGGTATAGCAAGTCACACATTTGGTTGATGCTGACGTGACAACGTCTAATTAATTAGTCAACTGAATTGAAGGTATGATGTCGTCCGACTAAAATATTGAAAAATAGAAAGGTACCGTATAAGACTATTTTCAATTATTAAATAATTAACTTGCCTATGAAATCAGTGACCAAGCGTCCATCACTGAACCTTCCGGTGGGGATCTGGGCGGGGAATTCTCGTCCGTAGGGGCGAAAATTGCTTTTAAAGGGTGTTCCGATGTAATTATTGTTGCCGGTATCAACCGTGGAATCTCCGAAAACAAAAAGGGCGGAAATAGAATTATTGAATGGCCTGATCTTCAAATTTGCAGGTTCCACAATATTGGAAAGTAGCTGCATTAGAGACCAAAGAGCAAACACCTCGAAACGACGCCGTGGTGACATACTTAATAATATTGGCACAAAAAGAAGAAAAGGAATTGAAAGAAAAATGAAACCTTTGTTTTGTGAATGAATCATAGTGTTGATGAATATATATATATATATATATATATATATATATATGAGTTCATAATTTACGTAAATTCAAGGATATGCATAAATAGCAGCAAATATGGAGTAATATACATTAACTTAATTGTATTGCGCCGAATGTTCATAAATTGTGAATATTTTGGGTGCATGAAATTTAGTTGCAAAATAGTGAATGTGGAGTTAAATACACTACTATCTGTTTTTGTCATTTTGTAATCCCTCTGTCCACATAAACGAATCGATCAGAAAGGAATTTTCTCCATTTTTTTTTTGGTAAATTTTTTATAAATTTCGGAGAAAGATGAACGGATTGAATAGGTTCACTGTTTTATATTTTTACTCATTATTTTATCATGCGTCGGGTTCTCTTCAAAATTTACAAGAAATTTATCAAAAAAATGAAGAGAATTCAAATCCTAAAATATAAATAAATTAAATAAAGTTGAGAAGAGATCGAAAATACGTGTGGTGAGGTATATTTTTTAAAAAGGAAACATGAACACTTATTCGGACAACCCCAAAAAAAATATATGTCACTTTATGTAGACGGATGGAGTATTAAACTAAGGAACATATTTTTTTTATACAAATCTACCCTTCATTGTTAGGGGAGGGGGGGTGGTGAAATAATGTGTTTAAAATGAGAAATTTTAGAGATACAATAATTACATGTAATAGTAGTACAAACATTTTAAAATAAAATTTAAATCTAAAAGCGACAAAATTGAGTAGCAATTAATATACTACAGTTGTAAGTAATATTTAAAATTTGTTTACGAGATGATAAATTAATTACCGTTTTACTTAATACAGCAGTGAAATTGTTAAAGAGTCTCACTAATTGAATTTAACGAGTTTAATTTATACAAATATATCATTAATGTATTTGGTAAAACCATGGATTTTGAATCTATAGTAATTGCAATGAACCAATCACTACATAATGCCATATATATTTTTATATGACTTTTGGGGGCAATAGTTAAGTTAAATAGAAAAGAGGGGGATATGTTTTTTTTTTTTTTACAGTAGAATCAAGGAGAAAAACAGTAATTACATCAGCCATTTTTCCTTGAGACACCGAACGGTATCTTCTCCAATCTAGTTGTAAGGAGTTGAAGAGACAAAAGCTTTTTGAGCAAGTTCATGGGCAAGAATATTTTTATTCTGATTCACATGACGATAATCCCACATTAGAATTGATAATTTGCTCTGGATATCCTTAAGAATTTCATTTTCCATTCCATCCAAACTAATTTCAGGTCCCTGGGCAGCAATAGCAATAGAGGAGTCTAACCTTATTCCCTTAATACGAAGCTTTTTTAAGAGACAGTAGTCAATTCCTCTTTGAAGAGCTAGCAGTTCAGCTGCAAGAACAGTACCCGGATTACTAATGCGCTCATACCCTGCCATAATGATAGTATCCTCATTTTTAAGGAGGGCAAAACCAATTGCATAAAAAAATTTCACAGGATTAAAAGCAGCATTAGAAAACAAGCTATAATCAGTACTTAACCTCTCATCTAATCCCATAAATTTCCCATACATATGCTTAGAGGAGATGCACGACCCCAACTGCTTGGAATCATACAGATATTCCAAAGCCCACTGGACATTTGTTGAGAAATCTTCAACCATTTTACAATCATCAAAACTATGCGTCCAATGACTTCGATTCCTCCATATAGCCCAAGCAATAATAAATACAACCTCTAAATCCTGCTTGTTTAATATCTTCACTAATTTTAAGATAAACTCAACAATATGCCCTTCAGTGAAGTCTTTAAATACATACAAAAGGCCTTCTTTCTTCCAGATTTCCTTTGCTTTAGAACACCAGAAGAGTGTATGCATTGTATCTGCAAATGAACAGCCACATACAAGACAAGAAGGATTAATGGGTATATGATGCAAAGCCAAATTACCTTCCGTAGCAACAAAGTTCTTTAGCATTTTCCAACCAAAAATGCGCACTTTTGGTGGAATCTTCATTTTCCACACAGCTTTAAAAAGTTCAATCTTTGATTTTGAAATTCGACGATTCCACAAGGCCTTTGTAATGCACTCTCATATCCTGAATTCGCGTAAAATGGTATCTGGACGCAACCGAATAATTACCCGTAGAAGTCTCCGGCCACATTAAAGAATCACCCTTGTCTGCGCCATACAATGGAATTTTCAAAATGGTATTTTCTTCAACAGGAAGAAAAGCTTGTTGAATAAGGTCTACATTCCACTTATAATCATTCGAAATGAATCGTTTGACACTTGACGCACTCAACATGTTTGAGATTGGAAGTCCTATTTCAGAATTTAAAATCCATATGTCCTTAAGGATACGAATACGTTCTCCGTTCCCAATTCTCCATCTACACCCTTTTTCAATGATATCACAACTCCAGATGATTGATCTCCAAATGTACGAAGGGTTCGACCCAAGCCCAGCATCAAACATATCAACATTTTTGAAATATCTAGTCTTGAAAATTTTACTAATCAACGTATCCGGTTGACTAATAATTCTCCATACTTGCATTTTTAATTGCTTCTAAATTTGTTTATATATAAACATATAATAATCCTTAAAATTAATCATTTTGATTATCTTATATCAATAATTAATAATTTGTGTAATAAACAGACATCACCAACATGGGAGATGGCAAGCAAGAATTGGAAGAGTTGCAGGGAACAAAGATCTTTACTTGGGAACTTTCAGTAAGCTCAAATTAACAACCTGCAGCCCTCATCTTATTACATTCTTAATTTTACACTAAAAAAAAAATTAACAACCCTGGGCTTTGCCAAAAATTGATAGACAAGAAATATTTTTCACCACTTCTAGTCTGATTCCTAGCTGGGGAGATCAGAATGGACATAATCCATGATCACTTTGGTAGAGTGTTCACTCTTCCCAAACTTCAACCTCTTGGCTTTTCCAAAAATGCAAAACTCACACAAATCCAACTTTGTGATCTTGTCTTTGCCAAGCAAACCTTGCTTAGACAGCTCCACTAGCCCTTTCTAATAGAGAATAATAATATAGGAATAATATATTTTAATTTAGTCCATATCTTTTGTATTTATCTATGGTTGTTGTATTTACCTTAATTATCTCATTGTAAATACTCTTATAAATAGTGAACCCCCTCTTCGGCAAACCTTGCTCATGCCCTTGACTCTCAGTGTCGTATCTCGCAACCTCCTGCTTCGGATTGGTTCCTTGATAGCGGTGCCTTTGCTCACATGACTCCTCACTCGGCCGACTTAGACGAACCTCACCCGTATTCTGGTAACGATAATGTTATTGTTGCTAATGGTTCCACTATTCCGATCACTCACGTTGGGTCATGTTCGGTCAATAAGGACGTTCTTCTATTGGATGTGCTCGTCGTCCCACATCTCACTAAAAATTGTTATCCATTAGTAAGCTTACTTCCGATTTCCCTGTTGATGTGTTGTTTACTAATGACTCCTTTGCCATTCAGAATCGGGCGACCAAGCAACCCTTGGCGAGGGGTCGGCATAGTTGAGGACTCTATGCCCTGGAGCAGGGCACTCCAGCCTTGGTCGCTGCTTTACGGAGCTCGTCGCTGAAGGCTACTTTTGAGTGTTGGCATCGTAGATTAGGCCATGTTCCTATTTCTATAGTTAATTTGTTGAATAAATTGGGCTTGTTGTCCCTTACTTCTGTTTTGCCCAAACCAGGCTTATGTACTCCATGTCAATTGGCTAAGAGTAAACATTTATCCTTTGCATTAAATGAGAAGCGAGCATCTCGTGTTTTGGATTTAGTTAATTGAGATCTGTGGGGACCTGCCCCTGTTGCTTCGAATGATGGGTTTAACTACTACCTTATATTTGTGGATGATTTCTCCAGATTCACTTGGTTTTATCCCCTACACGCCAAGTCTGATTTCTTCGATGTGTTTGTTCGGTTTCACGCCTTTGTTAGCAATCAGTTTTCCACCACGATCAAAGTTTTCCAGAGTGATGGTGGTACAGAATTCGTTAATAGTCGCGTTCGTGGCTTCTTCGCCGACCATGGCATTCATCACCAGATCTCTTGTCCATACACTCCACAATAAAATGGTCGAGTTGATCGCAAACATCGTCATGTCACTGAAACTGGGCTCTCCTTGTTGTTTCAGTCGAGCATGCCTGCTCATTTTTGGGTTGATGCCTTCTCCACTGCTGTCTACATCATTAATCGGTTACCCACGCCTGTTCTCTAAGACAAATCACCCTTTCAGCTCTTGTTCGAGACTACCCCCAACTTTGCAAATTTAAGAACCTTTGGTTGTCGGGTATTTCCGTATCTTCGTGACTATGCTCTCCACAAGCTTGCTCCTCACAGTTCTCCATGCATCTTTATGGGTTACAGTTCCTCCCATAAGGGGTTTCGGTGTTACGATCCGATCGCTTCCCGCTTCTACACTACTCGGCATGCTCAGTTTGATGAAACTGTGTTCCCGTTCTCGGCAGCTCACGCTCCTTCCTCGTCTATTGACTCTCTTGAGATCAGCTCATTCGTGGAAAAATCTAATGCTGCTCACCAGTCTCCTTGTGGTCTTTGTCCTGACCCACCAGACCTGATCATGCCCCCTGCTCGCCCAGCGGTTCCGCAGCCTCCTGCTCGCCCAGCGGTTCAGCAGCCCCCTGCTCGCCCAACTGCTGTTCCACCTGCTGCTCGCCCAGTTCCTGTTCCGACTCATCCGATGGTTACTCGTGCAAGATCTAGGATATTCAAGCCTCGGCACATTGCCGACATTGCGACTACCAGCCTCCTGTCCGCTCTCTCGGCCTCTGCTGAGCCTAAGGGTTTCAAGTCGGCCCTTAAACATCCACACTGGTTGGCTGCAATGCAATCTGAGCTCGATGCCTTGCATGCTAATCAAACTTGGGAGCTCGTTCCTCGCCCTCCCTCCACAAACATTGTTGGTTCGAAATGGGTTTTTCGCACCCAGTTTCTTGCGGATGGTACAATTGATCGCTACAAAGCTCGTTTGGTCGCCCATGGCTTCTCGCAGGTTCCAGGCCTTGACTTCTCGCACACATTCAGTCCAGTCGTCAAGGCCGCTACTGTTCGCATAATTTTATGTCTATCTGTTCGAAATCAGTGGCACATGCACCAGCTTGATGTAAACAATGTCTTTCTCCATGGAAAGTTAACGAACATTGTTTACATGGCTCAACCTCCTGGCTTTGTTGATCCTCACTTTCCTGACCATGTTTGTCGCCTCAAGAAGGCGTTGTATGGTCTTCGGCAAGCTCCCCTTGCCTGATTTGTTCGCTTCAATGACTTCCTTAAGTAGTTAGGTTTTCTGTGTAGCCGAGTAGATTCCTCTCTCTTCTACTTCAGACGTGGTAAAATCACTTTATACCTCTTGCTTTATATGGACGACATTATTGTTACAGGGAGTGACCAGGATGCTATTTAGTGTTTTATTCGTCGTGTCAACAAGGAATTTGCGATCAAAGATCTTGGTCGCCTGAGCTACTTCCTCGGCCTCGAGGTCACTCACTCGTCGACTGGTCTTTCTCAGCCAAGGGAAGTATGCCCGTGATTTCTTATCTCGAGCGGAGTTTCTCGACTCAAAGCCTGTCTCCACTCCCCTCGCAGCCGGGGAAACTTTGGTTAGTATAGGGGACCCTTTTGCCGACCACACTCTTTACCGATCGCTCGTCGGCGCTTTACAGTATCTGACGATCACGCGTCCTGATCTTTCATATGTTGTCAATCATGTCAGTCAGTTTTTGCACTCACCGACCACCGACCACTTTCTCGCACTCAAAAGGATCCTCAGATATGTTAAGGGCACTATCAACTATGGGCTCTCATTTGGCCGGACAAGTGATTACTCGCTCGTTGGTTATTCAGATGTGGATTGGGCCCGTTGCACTGAGACTCGTCGCTCCACTTACGGTTATTCAATTTTTGGGAGGAAATTTGATCTCCTGGAGCGCGAAGAAACAACCTACTGTTTCTCGCTCAAGTTATGAATCCGAGTACAGGGCACTCGCGAACACAACCCAAGAAATGATTTGGGTCACTCAACTTCTTCGGGAGCTTGGTCAACTCTCTTCCTCGGCTCCCACATTGCTTTGCGACAATAAAAGTGCCTTGTTTTGGAGTCAAAACCCAGTTGCTCATAAACGGGTAAAACACATCGACATTGACTGCCATTTTGTTCGCGAATTGGTCTCATCTGGTCGCCTCATCACCAAGTTCGTTCCTTCGGCTCTTCAGCTCGCCGACGTCTTCACCAAGAGTCTTCCTCGCCCCAGTTTCGAGTTGTTACGTTCCAAGCTCTGTGTTCGATTGCATCCACATCATCGCTTAACGGGGGTAATAGGGAATAATAATATAGGAATAATATATTTTAATTTAGTCCATATCTTTTGTATTTATCTCTTTGATATGGTTGTTGTATTTACCTTAATTATCTCATTGTAAATACTCTTATAAATAGTGAATCATTCCAATCACCTCATTAACGGTGATCACATACCTATTCTCACACTTTCTCTCCTAGTGAGCAAGTCTTCTGTACCTAGGGGTGGTTCGGTACGGTATACCGACCATACCGAACTATACCGTTATCATATTGAAAATTTCGATATTGAAAAAATTCATACCGTTACCGTACCGAAATTTCGGTATACCGTAATCTCGATATACCGAAATTTTCGGTATGTAAAAATCCATGCCAATAATGTACCGTAATTTCGGTAAATCGAATTTTCGGTACGGTATATCGGTATACCGATTCATATCGAAAATATTGAACCATCATTTCATAACGAAATACAGGTATACCAATTCATACCGAAAATATTGAAGCATTGTTTTATACCGTAATTAATTGTTTAAGATTTATTTTATTTAAGTTTTAATAATTAAAGTTATTTTAATTTTAAAATAATATAAAATTATTATTTTATTAAGGTTTCGGTATTTCGGTATACCGTTTCATACCGAATACCGAAAAAATTTCGGTATATCGAAATACCGTGGTATGATCATTTTACATACCGTTACCGTATCGAAAATTTCGGTACGATATCATACCGTACCAAAAATTTCGGTATACCAAAAATTTCGATAATTTCGATATTTTTTCGGTACGAAAAGCTCGGTATACCGAAATTTCGGTATATTTACCCACCCCTATTTATACCACAATATAGAGTTGTCTTGCACCTCTGCTACATCTGATCTGCCAGTCACTGTTCTTCCCTTCAGAAAGTAGAGGTCATTCTTCCTCTCACCTTTCAGGACAGTCAGATCACCCTTAGACACCCAAAGTTCTCTATCCTCAAACTAGAATTTATAGTCCATAGAATCTAGCATCCCAAGAGATATCAAATTTCTCTTGAGTTCAAGCACATACCTAACACTCTTGAGAATCCTCACTATACCATCAAACATCTTCAAGTGAATTGTACCTTCACCTATAACCTTGCATGTGTGATCGTTTCCTAGAAACACAAAACCTCACTTTTGATGCTAAAATTATGAAACCAATCTCTTCTTGGAGTCATATGGAAAGAACACCACGAATCCAGGATCCATGCTTGCTGTTCTCCATAGGATATGATGGTTAGTGCTTGAGTAGACTCATAGCCTTCTTGCTCCTTATCTTCTTGGGTCTGATTAGCTTGATTCTTGTCAACTGGGTTCTTGGCACCAGATTTCCTCAAGAACTGCTTATACTTGTAACAAGCATTCTTATAGTGTTCGGGTTTATTACAGTGGTAGCACACTGAATCCCCTTCATTGGACACAACTGATTTTCCCTTATCAGCTCATTTGGGTTGACTAAACCCCTTCTTAGAGACATACTTCTTCTAATCTCCCTTGATTGTCAATCCCTCACCACTGCTGCTCATATCTCCTTGAGATGTCTTGTTGTGCAACAGCTTGGACTTGACAGCCAACATCACATCTTCCAGTGTGATAGTCTTCTTTCTACCATACAAGATGGTGTCCTTTAGGATTTCAAAGGACTTAGGCAGAGCACTCAACAATATTAGAGCCTTATCCTCTTCTTCTAAATTGACACATCTAAATTCTCTAAATCATCAAGGATCGTGTTGAACTCATCCAACTGATCTGGAATGGCCTTGTCATCACCCATTCTAAAGGCATACAACTTCTGTTTCGAATAAAGACGGTTATCAAGGGTTTTTACCATGTAAAGCTTCCCAAGCTTATCCCAAACCTCCTTCGCGGATTTTTCTTTTGCAACCTCTCTAAAGACCTTATCACCAAGGCACAACAGAATAGTGCTTCAAGCTTTCCTGAGAATCTTGCTCCTTTCAGCCGCAGCTGCTGCAGATTCCTCCGCAATGTCTTCTGGTTCTTCGAGCGCATCGAATATATATATGAGTTCATAATTTACGTAAATTCAAGGATATGCATAAATAGCAGCAAATATGGAGTAATATACATTAACTTAATTGTATTGCGCCGAATGTTCATAAATACTCCATTCATTTTATAAAATTTGTTGCATTTGTTATTTTGTATAAAATTAATTAAGGAACATATTTTTTTTCTAACACATTAATTTATTGCTCATTAATTTTTCTTTCTCTTTTTTTACATATTCTTACATTTTGAAAGAAAGTGAGAGAAAATTAATTATTAATATGTTTCCAATTAAAAGTGATATTGTAGAAATTACATAAGGACAGTTTAGAAAAATCTGTGATAAAAATAGGAAAATCGACAAATTTTTTAAAACAAAAATTAAAGACCAAATACGATAAATTTTATGAAACGGGGGAGCAGTGAATATTTTGGATGCATGGAATTTAGTTGCAAAATAGTGAATGTGGAGTTAAATAGACTATATCCGTTTTTGTTATTTTGTAATCCCTCTATCCACATAAACGAATCAGAGGAATTTTTCCTTTTTTTTTTGGTAATTTTTTTTTATAAATTTCGGAAAAAGATAGACAGATTTGTTGGGTTGGGTTTTCAACATGTGGAGAAGCCCAATAGCCAACATACTTGGGAGGTCCAAATAGGCCCAACATTCTGGAGATTAGTTACCCTAACCCTAGAAGACATCAGGAGAGGGTGTAAGAAAATAGAGAAAAAGGAGGCATTCACGTTTTGAGAGAATTTCAAGAGTGAGAATTTTGCAGAAGCAATAACTTGAGTTTCAACCGTTGGATCGAGCTGATTTTTGGACAGCACGTTCAGGACTCGTCGAGGTACATTCTGAACGGTGGAGATCGTTGTTGGAGTTCCGTATTGTCGGAAAAGCCACGAACAGAAGGTCTGTTTTTCTGGGCGATTCACTTCTGCGCAGCTGAGTTTAAGAGGCCGTTTCTCACAAACCAACCGTTGGATCGAGCTGTAAATTGGACAGCACGTTCAGGAGGCATCGTAGTGCATTCTGACGGTGGAGATCGGATTCCGAGCTTTTGAGCGTCGGGAACAGTGACAGTGACAGGCAGATTGGTGTTGTTGCTGAGATCTTTCTTATCTCATTGTAGTTATCAAGTATTGTGTATCTTGATAAGTTTGTAGTTGAATATCTGTTGTGACAGATTGTATTACTTGGATTCTTGTCATAGTGAAGCTTTTGGGTGGACTACGGTCCCGTGGTTTTTACTCCTTACATTGAGGAGGTTTTTCACATAAAAATTGCTTGTGTTATTGTTGTGTTGATTGCATTATTGTGCATTGCTGTTTAGTATTATTTCCTGCTAGATTCACACAAGAGAGGGATAATTGATCATTCCGCTGCGTAGACGAATAATTGTGTACTATTATTCGTGTGTTTATCCCAACAGGATTGAGTAGGTACATTGTTTTATATTTTACTCATTATTTTATCATGTGTCTATTTCTCTTCGAAATTTACAAGAAATTTATCAAAAAAATAAGAGAATTCAAATCCTAAAATATAAATAAATTAAATAAAGTTGAGAAGAGATAAAATAAGTGTGATAAGGTATATTTTTAAAAAAAAAGAAACATGAAAACTTATTCGGACAACCCAAAAAAAAAATAGATCACTTTATGGATCGGAGTATTAAACTAAGGAACGTGTTTTTTTTTTTACAAATGTTATGAGAGGGGGAAGATTATGAAAAATTAAAGAAAATGAGTAAAAAATAAAAGGAAATGAGGGATAATTTGTCTTAATTATCATGAAATAATGTGTTTAAAATGAGAAATTTTAGGGATACATATACTACAGTTGTAAGTAATATTTAAAAAGGAAAATATCACTTTTGCCACCCAAGTTTACATTTTTTCATATTTGGTCACCCACATTTAGTCACTATCAAAATTGGTCACCCAGTTATTGTGAGAATTATATTCAATCACCATTAATGAGATTATATATATATAGGAATTGCAAGAGATATACAAGAAAATAGATAAATAAGGAAATAAATATAAACCATAAATAAAAAAAAGATTGCTACCTATAATATATTATACTATTCATATAATATATTATTCTATTATATTCTTTAATAGTTATTATATTCTATCAACATTACATAGATTAAAAAATTCTCGTGCATGTTCTAAAACTAATTAAACAAACGCAAGAATAAAACATGTGGAACCCATGGAGCGTGATGCATCTTCTATAACTCAACCTTTCAGAGGGTAGCTAAAAAAAATTCAGGAAGTTTTTAATAATTATTTAACTCAATTATACATTCATCTCATTGTTGGTTTACTTTTTATTTTATAGGAAATGAGAAACTCAGGATACAGTAGAAAAAGAAATATTTGAAACTCAGGATACAGTAGAAAAAGAAATAATCACAGCAGTGTCTTGACTTACAATCTCATTTTATAATTTTTGTAATGTTATGTGACTAATTTCTTATTGGGTTGATTGCAAATTAAATCACCACCTTTCACTTAATTGCAATTTAATCTAAACTTTTGAATAATTGCAAATAAAATCACCACCTTTAAATATTGTTGCAATTTAGACTTATAGACAATCTTATTTGTGCCCAAATTTAACGTTTCGAGATTAGATTGAAATAAAAAACAATGTTGTTTTATTAAGAAAGTGTCACACTAGCTAGCCACGTTAGATTTGAGCACAAATTAGACTATCAAAAAGTTTAAATTGCAACAACTTTTAAAGGTGGTGATTTTATTTGCAATTATTCAAAAGTTTAGATTAAATTGCAATCCAAGGAAAGGTGGTGATTTTATTTGCAATTAACCCTTTCTTATTTTATAGGACAGTCCAATTATTTGTGAAATAAAGAGTGAATTACATTTTCAAATCTATCTACTTACATGGAAAAGAGTGTCAGTCCTTCATAGAAGGAACAAATTATTGTGGTTATGTATTAGTTTGATGTACTCTGTTTTTATAATTATGATGTGTAGTTGACTGGTTTATAATTATTGTATTCACTGTGGTTGAAAATTATTCAAACACTGTGTTCTTTGTACTCTGTTTTTTTATTTTTAACAATTGTACTCTGTTTTTCAATTATTGGAGATAGAAACATTTTAATTCATTTCCCTATTTATAATTATTGGAGCATAATTTGTGGTGCAGATTAATTGTAAATAATTTTCTAAAATTATCCATTCAAGAAAATTTCATAAACTTATTTTTCATTCTAAATATTTTTCTATTAAGATCATTATTGAAGATTTTTTGAAATATTAATCAAACAATTTCCTCGCCCACGCCGTCGTGGCCTAGCCACGGCGCGGCGGCCCCTCCATTTTTTGTTTTGTTTTTTGTCCCCTCCCTCGATTCTCGGCGCCGGCGCGACCACCTCCATTTTTTGCGTCGACCACGCGGCACGGCGTGGCCTCTCTCTCCTCTCGATTCTGGCGCGGCCCCCTCCTTGAGTCGACCGTGCGGCGCGGTGCGGCCTCCCTCGATCTGGGCGCAGTAATAGGGAATAATATATTTTTTATTTTAGTCCATATCTTTGTATATATCTCTTTGATATATGAAAGAGATATATGATTGTTGTATTTACCTTAATTATCTCTTTGTAAATACTCTTATAAATAGTGAATCATTCATATCACCTCATTAACGGTGATCACATACCTATTCTCACATGGTATCAGTCTGACTCATCGAAATTCTAATTTCTTCTCTAAAGCCTCACGCTAAATTCTTCCCTTCCCCCTTCAATGGCGGCGACCGCAACCCCTTCCCCTATTCCTCTCAATGTTTTGGTTCATCTCTTGACCATCAAGTTATCTTCCTCCAACTACCTACTTTTGGCGTAATCAGGTAGTTCCGGTTCTATCCAGCCATGATCTCATCTCTCATGTTCATGGTACGGTACCCGCTCCGGCCAAGACGATCACCACGTCTGGCGAATCGGCTCTGAACCCTGCGTACACCGCTTGGTTTGAAAAGGATCAGAAGATCCTCAGTCTCCTCCTCCCCTCTCTTTCTAAAGAAGTCATGGCCGAGGTCATCGGTTGTGCTGACTCACGTTCTATTTGGGTTGCTCTTGAGACTGCCTACAGCCACACCTCGGTCCCTCGCATCAATCAATTGCAAAATCAATTACTCTCTCTTCGTCGCGGATCTACCTCTGTCGACGATATCAACAAGAAGTTTTGTGCTCTCTGCGGTCAACTCGCCTCCATTGGTAAGCCTGTTGATGATGGTGACAAGTGTCACTGGTTCCTCACTGGTCTCGGCCCCCAGTTTGCTGGTTTTTCTGACACTCACATGGTTATGTCGCCCATGCCTGCCTTTCGGGATCTGATCCATCAAGCCTTAAACTATAAGCAGTTTACTCGCTCGATGGACTCCTCGTCCTCGCAAGTTCCGGCCTTCGTTGCTTCTCCTTGTCCGGGAAAGTCTCCTCGCCCTGGCACCAAATCCCGTAACTTCTCCTCTCGGAATTCTGGTGGCCAGGCGACCACTTGTTCCTCGCAGGGTAGCTCAGCTCCTGCTCGTCGCCCTCCCACTTGTCAGATCTGCCGACAACAAGGCCACTATACCATTCGTTGCCCGGATCATTATGCTCGCCCGGCCCCCTCTACAGCCAACCTTGCTCATGCCCTTGACGCTTAGTGTCATGTCTCACAGCCTCTAGCCTCAGATTGGTTTCTCGACGGTGGTGCCTCCGCTCACATGACTCCTCGCTCCGCTGATTTGGATAACCTTCACCCGTATTTTGTTAACGACAATGTTATTGTTGCTAATGGTACTACTATTCTGATCACTCATGTTGGGCCGTGGTCGGTTAGTAAGGATGTTCGCTTGTTAGATGTGTTCGTCGTAACTCATCTTACTAATACCTATTCTCACACGCGACCTCTCTCTCCCTCTCCCGTCGACCTCGCTACCCCCCCATACCCGGACGCCGGCCGGCCACCCCTATCCCAAGGTTTGCCCCCTTTATTTTTGTTAGGGTTTTCTGTAGAAACCCTTTTTTTTTAAATTTTCGACAGCTTAATGTCGACAAAATACACACCTCGTCGACAAATTGTTGTCAACGAGGGTGTATTTTTGACATTAAGATGTCGAAACTTAAAAAAAATTACCAACCGGTGTCAACCATATACACTTTCGTTGACAAAACATTGTCGACTGGAGTGTATATGGTCGACACTGGTTGGGCGAAATTTATAAAAAAAAAATCTGTAATTTTTTAAAGTATTTGTTGGATTTTTTCTTGATTTTTTTAGGTTTGATGGTTACCGGAAATGTGTCGACGGCGGCCGGAAGTATTGATTGAGGGAAAATGTGAAATAAATGATAATAGGGGTGCGTTCAGCAAGGGGGTGCATCTAGTGCACTGTATTTCAGTGAAGGGTATTTTTTATTTTTTTTGCATCCATCTGAAATGGAGGTGTAAATAGTCCGACCCAATAATAAAATACCTAAAGCACAAGTAAAGGCCTATTACAATTGTTTGACCCACTAGCTAAGTTAATAGGCCCATGCTATATACCTCTCCAGCTTTGTTAAATATACTCCACCTCCCTATTTATTAATTTTAATTTTATTCATGTAAAATATCAAATTTACTCTTTTAATATAACTCTAATTCCTAACCCTTACCTAATTTCAAAGAAAGTAACCGTCGTCATCGTCGCTCCACCTCCGGCTGTCGCCGCCGTTCTAATAAATCTAGAAATTTTCAACATAAATTAAATGAAAACCAGTTTTCATCCAACTGAAATCTCAAAAAACACAAAAAAAAAAAAAAAAAAAAACAACAGTTATCTCAGAAAAACTCAAAAAAATTAATCCAACAAAAAACTCAAAATAATGTATCGACAAAAAACACTCTCGTCGACACGATTTCATTGAAAGAAGATAAATTGAAATATTTCGACAAAATATATATGGTCGAATATAAACACTATCGTCGACAACAATTTATCGACGATATTGTTTATATTCGACCAAATTTTGACAAAAAAAAAAAAAAACTAACCTGGGTTTTAGGGTTCAGATGCGGTGGCGCCGCCTCCAATAGTTACAGAAATTATAAAATAAAAAATGAATTAGAGGGAGGAGGGACGACGGCGGCTTGGGTGGCGCAGCCTATGGACGGGGGCGACTTAAGTGGGGGAAGGCAGGGCGGCAGCGCGAGGGAGGAGGAGGGGCGTCGCCGCTGCCGAACTGTTGCGGCTGGCGGCGATGGTAAATGTGTCCCTAACAAAATATATATAGTAAATGAGGTTTGTCTATATATGAGTCCACCTTATATATACACGTTTTTGTCTTATTTATTTTGTACTCTATTGTATTCAATAAAATCGATCATGCAAGTCATGTGTATTGATTAATAATTATTAATGACGTTATTCAGTACTATTTCGATTGATTTATGTCACTTTTCATATTTCATTTGGTGTTCCACCATTTAAACCGTTAACATATGTTGGTATGATATGTAATATTTGTTGTTATTACTTTAGAGTATAAAGTGAAACATAAAAAATAACACAAGTGACATTATTGTCATTCGATCAGTACACATGACTAATATTAAAGATAATGAAAAAAAAAATAGGGAATTCGGTAATAGGGGAGCAGAGGTCTCGTCGACCAGACACTAATTGAACAACATCAAAGGTTTACATGTGCGAGACGGTCTCATACAATACAAGTTCGGTCTCTAAGAAAGTGTTAGATGAACAAAGTTTTTGAGAACTTGATCGATTGTTGGACGCAAAGCTTGGAAGAGATAATGATAGGCTGCTTGGGATGGGTGTACGGAATCAAAAAACACATGTTTGGAGGAATTCTTGCAAACTGGTGATAATGGATTACAAATAAATGATGTTTCCAACAATCCACTGCCACAACAACCAGCATTTACATTATCGAACCCTGCCAAAGTCAAAATATATATCATCAATCATTCTATGAAGATAGCCATATTCGATAAAACATCACTTTTTTACCTGAAAATCTTAAATTTAACTATTAAATTTTTATATTTTCTTTATGCAAAAAAAATCATGACAATCCTAGAGAGTAAGTAACTAATCCTCATTTTCATATTGTTTGTCATTATTTTACTTCAATTTTATTTTAGCTTATTTTCCACGTTTCTTCCTAAATTATTCATATATGTATCCTTTAAATTTCTTTTTTTAATTGAAAATTATATTTTGCACTTATATAAAGGGTAAATAAATTTGTATTCAAATTAATTACATTAAAAGCGAAAAATAAAATAAAACGGGGTAGAGTATAATATAAAAAATATTATATATGTCCCCTAGTGGACTAAAACACGTACGAGACAAAACATATAACGAAAAAGAAAGTAATTAGACTTACCATATTGAGAGGGATTGTCAATCATGTTCTGTAAGGGATTGTATATATCGCCATAAGTAAGTATGGAGGTGGAATCTTGCATAGTTGTGATCAATTCTTGAAGCTTCTTATTATAATCCAAAGCAATGGATAAGAGAGATTCATTGCAAGGCCGGCGGCCGATCGGACCGGATGAGGAGGTGAAGGTGATGACAATCGGCAAACAGCCGATTGGGGGTAGTCCCACTACCCCTATCACTTGTGCTCCCTCCTCTCGTAACCTCTGCTCATACAATCAATCGAGGGTTAATTAATTTGATTCATTGAACCATTTTTCGATACACCTCTTTTTTATTGCAATTAATTTGATTCATTGAACCATTTTTAGGTCTAATTAAAATATATCGGGAACAAGAGGAGTTAAAAATTTATGTTTTTAATCCCGTAACTTTCGACCTTTTTCGCAAATAGTTTCAAGATAGTTAATTTTTTTTAACACTTTAGTGGCATCATTTTTTGCACATGTCTTGAGACGGTTTGCAAAAAAAGTAAAAATTAAAGGGCCAGAAAAGAGCAAAAAAACAACGGTGTTCTGCAAAAAAAGAACGTAAATTGAGTAATATACAAAGTTACGAGACAAAATTGAAATTTTGAATTATCTTAAAAAGGGCAAAATTTACAAATAAAAATGTTTTTGTCATGAAATTGAAGTAGAGGAACAACTGCCTCCTCCTCGACCTCGATCATTAATTAATTTTATAAATGCTACTAGTATTTATATATATTACCAACCTTTTGCGTTTGAAAGGAACTTTTGTTAATTTAAGTGACAAAATTATATAAATGAGTCGTAATATATGGGTGGATATTAATATTAATGGAGAATGGTACCTGAATAATATTTTGTAGATTTTTCAACAAAAGTTGTTGGTAGGTGGCGATGTCGTAGGATTGGCGTCGAAATGGTGTACCATAATAATTAATCACCATATCATTTGTTCCAGCGCTTACGAGAAATACCGCTTTTCTGATTAGCGTGTTTGCCCTTTCCTTTCCAACCGCGCTTTCAACCTTACTTTTGTACTCTTTGAAATATTCTACTACTTGTTTCTCCAGAGGAATCACACCCTGAAATATAGGAGCAACACTAATAAAATATGTTACACATGAAATATTGTGATCGTTTTTAAAAACTCATTATTTCATTTTACCTTAATTAATTACTTATATTTTATTTATTAAATATTTCATTTAAATTTTTATGAAAATATAATTACAAATTCGCTTAATTGAGATCGTTTTTAAAAACTCATTATTTCATTTTATCTTAATTACTTATATTTTATTTATTAAATATTTCATTTAAATTTTTATAAAAATATAGGGTTGGTCTGCTATGGACTCAAGTGCATGTTATGCACCCTAGTGCACTTTTCAGTTTTACTAACTTACACTTTTTGATAAATGACATTGCATTTTTCAATTATTAAAGCAACATGGACTAGGGTGCATAACATGCACTCGAGTGCATACTAGACTTTACCAAAAATATAATTACAAATTCAAAGTGCTTCACAATTTGTGAGTCCAAATCTTGAAACGACAAATAAATTGGGACGGAGAGGTGTCCTATTAAAATAACGCATTTATTTGAATATTTTAATGGTTGAAGAGGTAAATTTAGAAGAAATTCAATTAATTCATGTGAAAATTTAAAAAAGGGCAGGTAAATTGGAACAAAAGAATATTTTATTACTCCATTTCTTCTTTAAAAGTTTTTATACTTTCATTTTTAGTTTGTTCCTTAAAAAAGATGTATATCCCTACTGAAAACAACTATTACAATCCTCACTCTCACAATATACACATATTTACCCTTCGTGTCATTATACTTTTGAAACTTATCATTCACTCAATTCAAATACTTTATTTATTTTATGCTATACAAACTTTTCAAGAATGGAAAAAGTAAAATATTACATTTATTTGAATATTTTATTGATTGAAGAAGTCAATTTGAAATAAATAATGTAATTAGTTTATATTGAAACAAGATTAATTAATGAGTAGTGAGTTTTTTTTTTTTGGTAAAAATAAAATAATGCATTAGTGATGATTCATACCTATAATGTGAAAATTCACAGATGCGATGTGGACCGGTTTCTAAAGTTCGTTTTTTAATTAATGCGTACATGTGACATGTACGTATCTGACAATTGACAAAACACCCATGCAACGTGAATTAAACTTTTGTATAAAATTAAAAAACATGAATTTTTGACAGATTTATATACAGCATTAATAAAAGATAAATAGAGGAGGGAGAGAGTGGGAAATTTTTTATTTTTTTCAATAATAATGAGATTTTTAATGCTACAATAGGGACCAGTTACAAGAAAATTAATGTGGAAAAAAGGACCATTAATTTGAAATAAATTTTAATTTTAAAAGCAACAATTAAAAAGAAACGGAGAGATTAACTTGTAAAAATTGATATTGTGTGAACTAGTTTTATCATGCACATATTTCAAACTAATGAAACAACTAACACTATCAAATTAATAAATTTTAATGAAACAATTAACAGTTAAAAATACACATAAAATGCATGTAAATCAATTTAACTGTGAAATTGGTTTTCAAAAGACTTAGCCAATTTATAATTACCCTTTGAAAAAAAAAAATTATATAATTACAAGGTATAAACTTGTAGGAGTATTAAACTTTAATTTATGTAAAAAATTAAAGAGATCAAATTTACAAAAGCACAAAATTTTAAATTCAAATATTGTGTTCAATAAAATAAAATACTCATATTTCCATTAGTTTTGAAACATGCACATATATATAGGTGTTAATCCAGCTACTAAAATAATAGACGATACAATTTCAAATAATTGAACGTATATATATACTTTCAGTTTCAGCATCCATCGTAAGTTTTTTATTTTCTAAATTAAATGTTAAACTTCTTATTTCTCTACATTTTTTATTTCCTACTTCTCTCCACGATTTTTTCTATCTTTTCTACCCACAATTCATTTTATACTAGCTATATTTCTTAATCCCAATGTAGAAGTAAAGAAAAACTTATTACGTGATGAAGGGAGTATATGAATTTAAAGAATAGACGAGTTACGTACAAGCAATTCGGGTGTGAGGGGGTCGAATCCAGAACCGGCTGAAGCAAAACAAACTCCCGTCATTAGCTCCTCAATCTTTAGGGTACGGTCTAAATACGGCGGAACGTATTCTTTGATGCCGATGTATGAAGCTGTGTTTTAAATGTATAAATTAGAACGTTGAATTAAAATAATTAAAAATAAAGAAGAGAAATAGGATTTTTACATCCTATAAAAAAAAAATTCACTTTACGGTTTTTTTTTTTTTATATTGAAAAATTGTTAATGTGACAATATCTGATTGGTCAATTGAATGTGTGATCTCACCATATCAAAATGTCGTGAAATTAAAAATTATAAGACTATACATTTTTAATTTAAAAAAGTTGACAGGACTAAAATAAAAAACGTTAGGTAATGAACTTGCCTATGAAATCAGTGACCAAGCGTCCATCACTAAACCTTCCGGTGGGGATCTGGGCGGGGAATTCTCGTCCGTAGGGGCGAAAATTGCTTTTAAACGGTGTTCCGATGTAATTATTGTTGCCGGTATCAATTGAAGAGTCTCCAAAAACAAAAAAGGCGGAAACAGAATTATTGAATGGCCTGATCTTCAAATTTGCAGGTTCTACAATATTGGAAAGTAGCTGCATTAGAGAACAAAGAGCAAACGCCTCGAAACGACGCCGTGGTGACATACTTAATTGCATGGCACAAAAAGAAAAGGAATTAATTGAAAGAAAAATGAAGCTTTTTTTTTTTTTTGGTGAATGAATCATAGTGTTGATGAATATATATATGAGTTCGATTATAATTTACGTAAATTCAA
Source organism: Galeopsis tetrahit (assembly GCA_963675135.1). Taxonomy (NCBI): domain Eukaryota; kingdom Viridiplantae; phylum Streptophyta; class Magnoliopsida; order Lamiales; family Lamiaceae; genus Galeopsis; species Galeopsis tetrahit. The sequence goes on along the minus strand of OY776130.1, from coordinate 35,897,180 downwards.
GAATATGCTTAATTAGATATGGACTGATCGAAATAATTGGCAGCAAATATACATTAAGTTGTATTAAGCGGCATGTTCATAAATAGTGAATATTTTGGGTGCATCCAATTTAGTTGCAAAATAGTGAATGTGGAATTAAATACTCTATTTGTAAATTGTTTTTGTTATTTTGTACTACCTCTGTCAAATTCTCTTCATTTCTTTTAGTAAATTTTGAAGAGGCCGGGTAGACACATTGAGGGGGTGTTTGTAAACTCTATAAACAGCTTAAAAACACTTCTCAAAAGTAAAAGTTGTGAGAGGACAGATTTAAAAAAAGTGATTCTAGAAGCAATTTGTAGAGTTTCAAAACACACCCTGAGTAGGTCATAGTAGGTTACACACTTTTATATTTTTATTTATTTTTTTATTATTTGTCTATCTCTTTTTAAAATTTATAAAAAAAATGAGAATTAAGATTCAAATCCTAAAATAGAATAAATTAAATTAATTTGAAAAGTGATAAAATAAGTGTGGTAAAATATATATATATATATATATATATATATATTTTAAATAAAATATGAATATTTATGTCGACAACCCAAAAGGAAAAATACAAACACTTTAATTATGTGGACGGAGGTAGGGTATCATACATGAGACATAGTTCGGTCTTAATATTTGATATATCCTTTTAGGACCGTTTTTGTTAGATTAGCTTGAAATAGATGAGTAATTACCTACTAGAGATGTTTAATTAAGTCTAAAATAAAATAAAAATTACACAACATGTAAAAATACACTCAATTATCTACATACTAAATTTTCGAAAGATACAATATTTGCGATTCAATTTGGATCAATTGAAATATATATTTAAATATTACCATAAATATCTTAACCTAGGGCGAACCAGGAGTTAAGATTAGGGAGGCCAAAAAAAAAAAAACTTTAATTACACCCAAATAGTAAGTTATACTACCTCCGTTCAATTTCATTATTCTCACTTTTTTTTTTTGGTTGTCCAATTTTATTATGTCCATACTCCTTTTTGGAAATAATACTATTCATACTACTTCCTACCCTCACTTATTTACCCACTTTAACATTCACTTTATTCATAAACAATCATTTATTTACAAATGGACCCCGCAATACCCTATCATACCCTCAACTTATCTACTTTATGAATAAACTAATCAATATTCATTAAAACTCGTGCCTGGAGAAGTGAGCATAATAAAATTGGACGGAGGGAGTATTATTTAATTATACATGTATATTAATTTACAACAAAATACATTAGATATGATGTCGTTGACTGAAAAAAAAAATATATTGTTGTTGCATTGTGTCGTCTAATATTGATAATTGAAAAAATAAACACACAAATTATGAACAACAAATATTTTATTTATTCGGTTTAATGTGGTGTAAAATTAACAAATTAAACTATCATTTATATTTTCTTAATCAATTCTTTTTTTTTTAAATAATCAATCAATTCTTTTTTGAAGGGTTAAGTTATTTATTTATACTATTACATGAGTTAATTTGTAAACGTGTTTTAAAAATACTAAAATAATACAATTAAAAGTGATCTTTTTTTTTTATCAAGAATAATTTCAAATATGTAAAATATAATTATTTTAATATTGATTATACAATTAAAATACTTGCACAATAATCACTTTTATATATAAATAGTATTAAAAGTGCAATAAGAAATTCCTTTTTTGAGACGATTTTTACAATAAATTCACTATTAAAATAATTTATTAAATTAAATCATTATTAATTTTAATCAAAATTATTAAATTTAATATATATATATATATATATATATATATATAAAAGGGGTGGGCAGGGTTGGATGGGGCAAGGGCCGTCCCTGAGCACAACGTTCGTTCACATGCACCTGATCTTAACATATCTATCAATCAGGATCTTAATATATGATAGGCTAAAATGCATACCCTCATAAATCATATATACTTCTCACAATTATTTGCACATAAAAAAAACTTTTACCTACTAAAATGACATTATGTTTGGACCGAAGTCGTAGAGTAATTAGGTTGGATCTACAATAGGGGTTGACTATTTACACTTCCATTTGCGTTGAGAACACACACCCGATTGATGCACACCCTCTTCCCCCCAAAATTTTTTTGTCAGGATAGATGCACCCTCTCAAATTGTCCTAAATACCCTTATGTCTCAAAAAACTATTTACTAAACACACACCCCCAAAACCCTAATTCCTCCTTTCCTCTTCCTTTTCTCCTTCCCCACCCCATTTCTTCTTCCCCATTCCCCACCTCCAACCTTCCCTGGCCGCCGACCTCGCCGCCAGCCGAACTCTCTCTGCCCTTTCCCTTCTCCCCATTTTTTTATATCTTTTTACGTCTTTTTTTCTCCCACCCCATTCCCTGATGGTCCCTACCCAGGAGGTATACATCAGATGAGTGTTTTAACAGTGTAAATAAATTGACCATCTCTATTAGATGACTTGATCAGTCGATTCACCAGGAGTCTAGAATTCATTAGTCAACCGATAGAGAAGCGTGCAGAAAATATAGTGTGCCCATTTAAAGATTATACTCGTCGTCTACCACTTATTGAAAACATTTGTAAATAATTTTATGCATGATCAGCTGACTTGATGTCAACTGATACAAATGACTTCTTAAAACGGACCGAACTCTTGACTCCGGTGACAGATTTTTCTCCATAATATATTTTCGGACTCAAAACGACGAGCCCGTCAAGAGCGTATCAACTGATACAAAAACATTCTTTAAAATTATGTTATGCAGAATGTAAACATGCATGCTAAAGCAATAAATAACAAAGTTATTTATAGCAGTTCGGTCTCTAGACCTACATCCACTCTCCCGTTCTAAACGTGAAGTTAATCCCTTCCAAGGGCTTGTAATATTTAACGTGCCAAGAGTAACACGTCTTGCTACTTTAGAGTTCTAAGAGAAGACTTTGGATCATTTTACACTTCCAAGTGTACTCGATCCTACTAGTCATTAGGAGGGGCTAGCACTCTTACTGTGATGGCTTTGATGTTTCTTCTTTGTGAGTCACTCAACCTATCTTCTAAAGGTTTAGGATAGAAAGTGGGTTTTCTTGTATAGAACTAGATGATGAGAAATTCCCTTACAATCTGATTTAGCCTCAAGCTAAGATTGAGAATTTCTCTCTAAGCTTTGAATATGTATATAAAATTGTTGTCTTAGACGAGTTCACTCATTGGGAAGATGATGCGTGTCTTCAGCTTCTGATTGTTTTCTCAACTGTATGAACTTTGCTGTCTAGTAATGCAGGCTTGGTTCTCAGTTGTGTTTGGTTCTTTGGCTGATATTGATATTTTGTTGATGGAGCCTCAACTAATCATCAGTCGAGTTCCCCCTCGACTGATTCTCCTCTTCTCTTCATGAGTTTGTGCGCATTTCTACACTATATCAGCTTACATCCAACTCAGCTGATACTGACCAGATCCTATCTATTACAAGATGAATAATGAAGTTGTCTATACAATACAACTTATCATATTACAAGCAAGTTTGATCTATCAGTACAATACATAGGGATATCAGCTGGCCTGAATATCTCACATTCCTCACTCCCAACCTTCCATGGCCGCCGCCCCACCGCCGTAGCCGCCACCTCGCCGCCGGCCGCTGCCGCCAGCCGACCTCTCCCTCTCCTTTCCCTTCTAAATCCCTTTGATTTTTCACATTTTTTTGTTTGTAGTCTGTCGTCGCCCCGACCCCCCACCCCACTCACCGACAGTGGCCTCCCCTCCTCGTTCCAAGACGACGACAACAGCCCCACCCCTTCATGTTTGCTTTTTTTGCCTTTTTTTTTTTTTTTTCATTTTTTCCTTTTTTTCCCTATTCTTCATTTTTTTTCTTTTTTAATTTTTGACCATTTGTGGTCGACCATATTCACTCTTGTCAACAAATTGTTGTCGACGAGAGAGTATATGGTCGTCCACAAATGGTCGATATTTTTTTAATAAAATTACATTGTTTTTCGACATACCAGGCTCGACCATATACACTCTCGTCGACAATCTATGTTTCTGAGTTTTTTTTTTGGTTTGGATGATATTGAATGTCGGAAGTAGTGGTGGTGGTTGCAATTTTTTTTTTGGGTTATTTCTGTAGAAAGTGGGGGCCGGGAGTAGGGTGTGTTCAATAAGGGGTGCATTTAGTATGCAACATTTTACTACAAGAGCATTTTTTATTTTTTACACTATTATTATATTATTAAACTGACTGGAAGTGTGTTCTAAGTCGGATTGGAGGTGTAAATAGTCAACCCCACTACCATATTCATATATTTAAGTGGGTTGGCAGAATTATGGTCCAATCTACTTATTGGATCTAGTTAGCAGATCAGCTTGCCAATAAGGCCCAAACAATATTTATTTTACTTTTAAATGTTTAACAGTAATTTAATGGATAGAAAAATTAAAATCAAATTAATTAAAGAATTTAATAAATTTATTTTCAAATTAAATAGTTAAATTATATATTAATATTTAATATATAGGGTATGAATCGGTCTAATTATACGAGTATCTGAAAACTCGTAATTTGTAAGAATATAATTGACTTACCCATGAGAAGGAAAAAAAAAATCACTCCATCACCATATAAATAGGCTCCTACACACAAGTCAGAAAAATATAAGAAGACCTCAAAATTCTTTGTAAGAAAGTTATAAGTGTTCTTGAATGTTCGAAGAAAGTTTAAAGTGTTTTTTCGTGCGAATCGACTGATAAGTGATAATAACGTCTGGTCTATGATTAAGGTGTTAACCCCTAACTGTATTTTTCAAAAAAAATTCAAGCGCATTTTTCACGATTTTAAATGTGTTCTTCGCGAATTTTCCGTAAAAGTGACATTTAATTCAAAATAAGACATCCACCCCTAGAATTAAACACTATTAATTCTCAAGTCTAAGCTCAAACAATATCGAAGTAAGAAATTCATCTAAAAAGTAGTTAAAGTCGAAGTTGATTTTGAAGAGAATAATCAGAGAACTTAGATTATAGATGGGTAATCCGAAAGAATTAAATTGTAAATGTTTAACGTGTTTTTATATTAAATACACAAGGTTTGTTGTTACGGTATAATTTATATTATACTCCCTCCGTCCAATTTTATTATGCCCACTTCTCCGGGCACGAGTTTTAATGAATATTGATTAGTATATTTATAAAGTAGATAAGTTGAGGGTATGATAGGATATTATAGGGTCCATTTATAAATAGATGATTGTTTATGAATAAAGTGAATGACAAAGTGAGTAAATAAGTGATGATAGAAGGGTGGAGATAAAGTAGTATGAATAGTATTGTTTCCAAAAAAAAATATGGATATAATAAAATTGGACAATCAAAAAAGGAAAGTGGGAATAATGAAATTGGACGGATGGAGTAATATATATTTAAAATGACATAATATGTCACAATAATACATGTTACACAATATGCAAGATAAAACACAAAAGAAAAGTATGAAATCTCTAATAAATTACAAAACATCAAGTCATATATAAAATCGAAACTTTTTTTCAAGTTTAACATGGTGACACGACGACATAATTTTTCTTTTGTTCTTGTAATGTCTACATAATTAATAATGTTATGAACATGACAAATTTAAACTCTAACCCATGATTTTATACTCGACGCTTTTTTCCATCGATCACTGTAATGGAGCTAGTATTTATACTCGCTTCCAACGTACTGTTTGATAAAATAGATTCTATTTGTTAAAAATAAAATGGTGTTAAATGTTTAGAATTTGAATATTTAGAAAATGATAAAATTGTAAAATTATAAAAGTTCCATTCAAAATGTCTGAAATATTCACGATTGAAAGAAATAAAAATCAGAAATCATTAAAAATTAATTCCAAAGTTGTAAATCAAGTAGTAGTTCAACCTAAGTACCTAACAAGTCTACAACCGGGCAGAGTAATGTATATTGCCCATCATTATATTATATTTAATACATACTCCCTCTATTCAGTAAAATTTTACTCACATCTTTTTATACATGTTTTTCAAAAAATTGTATTTTAATTATAAAAAATATATATAGGATAACGAGTAAAAAATATTGTTGGTAGATACTTAATCTTGTTAATAAATTAAAAAAAATACTTCAAAGTTAACTATTTAAATAGAATAAACATATACTTTGTGGACCCAAAAATTGGTCTGAACAAAATTTTACAGGAGGGAGGGAGTATAAAATAAAGTATAGAGGTCGATGATGAATAATTATAGAACCTAAAACCTTCATAAAACCATTGACAGATGAAATGACAAAGAATAATCATTGATTGATATGTTCTAAGAATAAAATGTCATTATTATATAAATTTATATTATTGTTGTTACTAGTTATTGGAAATATTTTTTTTTTTTTGGTATTTCTAATTGTAGACAAGCAAAATTCAATTAATTTGGGCCTCCAAAGCCCAACAAATCAAGTCGGACCCCTAAAGCCCAACAAATCCAGTCGGGCCTCTAAAGTCCAATAAGTCAAGACGGGCCTCTAAAGTCCAATAAATCAAATCGGGTCCAAATCTGGTATTTTGAGCCCAAAAGGCATTCTTAGCCCATCAAACAATTCAAAATTTTGAATTAAAAGCCCTAACCCTTGCACAAATATCTCTAGGCCTACACCTATAAATAGAGGCCTCATTTCATTCATTTTGATCATCAAGAAATCAGAAGCATTCAAGGCTCTAAAATTCTCTGCAGAGATTTTAGAGTGTTCTTCAGCAATTGGAGGAGATTCAAAGGTGTTCTTCGTGAAAAGCGGCAAGAAACAGTGTTCGAGTGGAGATCAAGGTGTCTTCAAGGCGTTCTTCGTGAAAAGCAGCAAGTAGCAGTGTTCGAGTGGAGATCAAGGTGCTAAGCCTCTTCGATTCGGCGTTTCTTCAAAGTTCTTCGTGGATCTTCGACGGAAAAGTCCCAATAAGTCCCGAAAAAGTCCCGAAAATCAACGTTTAATCCAAAATACGGCGTCAAGCCTTTGGATTAACGTTACAAAGTCCCAAATTCAAGAACGATCTTCAACGACGTTCATCCAAAAAGTCCCTAAATCCGGCGTTTAATCCAAAATACGGTGCTAAGCCTTTGGATTAACGTTATAAAAGCCACAAATACAAGATCGGAAAGGATTCGACTGCGGATCCAGCTCCAAAAGCTCAAGAAGTCCAAGTAAAGTTCAAGAAGAGAGAATCAGAGGAGAAATTAGAGCTTGTAACCCACAAATACTCGGTTTTAATCCGAAATTAAATAAAATTGTTCGCATTTTCGCGTTTTTATATTTAATTCACGAATTTGTATTTACACTAATTATATTGATTTTGAGTTTGAGATTTTTTATTATTATATTTTGAAAAATAATACTAATATATATTTGATACGAATATATATGTATTTATTTTTAATTATCCTTTAATGTTAATATTAAAAAATTTTAATTATAATATTATCATTATTGGTTTTTTTATTTTATTTTATAATTATAATGGAGTATTGTATTGAAATTAATTTTTTGATCGATAAAAGAGAGATTCATTAAAAACACATTGAGTACGAGGGATATTGATTCATTAAAAACACAAAGAGAAATTGTGCATTGAAATTAACTACATCATATCTAATAATATACTTACCAACATACAAAATTTTGTGTCAGATGCAAAGACATGAGACATTACATATTTTTTCATTAATGGATACACATTCACGATGTAAGAGTGTCTCATATATTATTACTAGACGAGTCTCCGTGTATAACATAATGTATTGTCTATACGTAAATTAATTTTTTTGTACTCTAAAATGATTTAATTATGTGTATAAAATTATAAGATATATTTTGCAATATGTATATTTTAAAGCATTATATTTTAAATAACAGTATATTTTGAAGATAAGGCTTCAATTTTATGGATGAAAAAAGAGCAAATAAAATTGTCTCAGAGTTGAAACTTGTAATTCCTGAAACAATCAATAAACGAAAATCTCAACATTTTCCGTGCCAAATGCCAAAAGTATTTTTTTAATCAAAATGTCAAACATATAACTTGTTATTTGGTTAGTATTTCAAGAATGTTACTACGGATCGAAGTATATGATATAGATTCAATGTTTTATGCACCGTGTAATTGATAACTGTGATAAATCGTGGCACCAACAATTTATAAATTGAAAGAGGTAAAGTCTAGTATGCACTAGAGTGCATGCACCATAGTTTAAAGAGAAGTATATGTTATTAAACTGAAAAGTACAACATAATATTACTAAAAAAATGTAAATCACTATGACTAAAAATATTATTATACAGTTTAATAATTGAAAAGTGCAACACCATTTACCAAAAAGTGTAAGTCAGTAAAACTGAAAAGTGCAACATGGACTAGGGTGCACAACATGCAATCGAGTTCATAGCAGACCAATCCATTGAATAAGACGGCATTTCAGTTAATTTATGACTGTGTAAATTAATATAAATAAATATTATTAATTATTAAAAAAATAATCACGATTAAATAAAATGTGGACAAAATTATAAAATGTCATCTAACTTTTTTCCTGTGTATAAATAGTTTTGTAAGTTTTTACTTTATTAATTTTGGCCTTTATTGTTTCAATATTTTTTTTCTTGCGTGAAAATTGTTCTATCTTTTTCAGTCACGTTAACGGTCGTCACTAGCGTATTTCATTCATAAAAGTAAAATTAACCATCAATACTAAAACAAGTTTCTGATGATTTTTAGATAACTTTTTCAACCTAATTAATTCAAAATTTTGGCCGGATAGAATCAAAGTTAAGATAAGAAGGACAAAATTTACACCACTAATTATAAAAACATATAAAATAACATGGTGGTATGTAATTTTATCTCTTACTACATTTAAATACTCTGTATATATTTGCATAAAATATTGGATGCATAATTAATACTACTAACTCGTAGGGAGAGTTATGAACGTATGCATAGAGGAGCATGTGTACCAAAGTTTAAAAGCATTAAATCATGAGAAGTGTATAGTAGGTGCATTTACTAAGTCCGTCAAAAAAAAAAGGTGCATTTACTAAGACCACGTTTGCATTTAGTGAGGGCTGTTGCCGCAATTTGCGCCACACATTACACATACCTATTCTATTACAATATCCTTTTTTTATACCACAATTTTTTTTAACTTTTGTGGTGGAAGAAAGTTTGACACTCTATTGTTTAACTATGGTTGCAGAGGGTGCATTTCAAGATTTTAGCAGCTTGTCGGCCCAGCCTCATTACTTTTACTGTTTTATTTTATTTTATTTTAAAAAAAAATTATCATTTTATTTAATTATGGTTGCAGAGGGTGCATTTCAAGATTTTAGCAGCTTGTCGGCCCAGCCTCATTACTTTTACTGTTTTATTTTATTTTAAAAAAAAATTATCATTTTATACTAATTTAGAAGAATTAAATGACATGTTTATATTTTGCCCTTATATTTGTTAGAAAATGTGTTTCAAAGAAAGTTTCGATTCGATATCTTATCCGCACATTTCGAAGTTGTGAAACGTTATTGATTACCTCAAGTCAGCGTTGGTTACTGTCACATTTGTTCCTTTGGAAAACACTTTTAGGGCATTGAACGAGGACACACCAGATCACATCGTTGAGCATTATGCTCCCCTTCGATCTTCCATCATCGGGGAGGTGTAAATCTGATTATGAATCACTTAGAGAAACAACCAACGAACCCTTTGTCATTGGTTCAAGCACGCCTGATTCAGCCGGCTCTGACTCTTCAGAGATCGTGAATATGGTCCTTCACAAACGATGGTCAGATATGTTGGAGGACACCGGATGATGTGTTAACATGAAACATTTTTAGATTGCTTACAACTTGTTTTATTTTAGACATTGATGTTTAAAGGAGTGTGCATTTTTCCTTGACCTCGGATTTTGTCCCTAAGTAGCGTTTTTCCAAGCAAAGTTTTAACGGCACTCCGACCTCTAGCTCGATTTGTGAGCTTATGGTTTTAGATTCTCTTTTTCTTTTTTACATCATACCTTTTATTGTCAATTTCTTATTTTCTATTTTATATATATATATGTATTCTCCTTCTATATAGGTGACACTTTCAAATAGAAATAAGTTTAGAACATTCCTATTTATTTTCGTAGCACATTAAATCGGCAATTCTAGTTATGAAACTAATCGAAATCACATGAAAAATGCATGCGGGAGAAAAATAATTAAGTTAATTCTATGCACATTTAAAAAAAAAAAAGATAATAAAAATGCTTCAACACATCTATAAGTCCAATTTGTTTATCCTGAAAAAATATTAAATGTTCAATAAACAATTGATTCACAAAATAATTCGTTAACTCGTTTCATACGTTAAATCATCTAAAAAGACAGCTTGTAGTAAATTATTTATCATAAATCATAGAAATTCTTAAAACTCATAATTTTTGTACAGTAGACTCCTAACATACAGTTGTGCACATCATAAAATTTCCACTTAAAAATAACTCATAGAATATTACTTATAAATTTCGTAAGACGTTGAAAAAAACGACACCCGAAAATGGACTGTGACAAGAAACCTTCTAAAATTTATTAAAACTTGTTTATTCCTTATAAAAATGCAAGACCAAATCCTACACAACTATAATGACTCTCATACATTGATATTTAAGCATGCATTTCCTTTGGACATCAAAACAGTCAACTTTTATTAAGATAAAAAACTGTTTGTTAGAAAAATCATTAAAAATAGAATATAAATGAAAGTTAAGACAAATGAACATAGTCGAAAATTAGCTCAAAAAATAAATATATTTTTTACAATCTCGACCCTCACTTCTGTACAATGCATCAAACAAAAAATCACATAAAATCAGAAACTCCTCTAAAAAAAATTCAGTATTTTAATCCATATGACAGGTTCAATTACCTCGGTAAAAGATTAAACGACTGAACTATTTTCGAAAAAATGATAAAAATGGATTTTCAGCTATCACAATAACCATATATTAACACTAATAATAGACCATCTAACCAGTAAAAAAAAAGAAATCAAATCACACATGCAATCCAAATATAAGCTAGCCACAATAAATTACATAGTATGCACATACACAAAATTAACAGAAAACCAACTCAATCTCAACATAAGACATTTTTATGTTTCAAGTAAAAACGATTTAATAACCACAAAACAAAACAAGAATCATAAGAAAATAACAAAACCATCAGCTAAAAAAAAAGAAAGAAAGCTAAAAAGAAAATAGATTTATTTTTTAAAAAATTTGTTTAAAGAAAAAGATCCCTACCTGAATCTTAAGTTTTCAAGGAATGACAGTGAAAATAGAAGACTCTCCAAGTATATTGATTAAGGAGATTTTATATTTTGTGAGAGGTTGAGAAGAAAGGATTTGAGAAGAAGAGAGTTTGAAGAGAAAAGAGATCGGAGAGAAAATAGTCTCCAGAGAAAAATGACGTGCTATAGTAAGTGAGAATGAGTTTTGCATTCCTCCGACGTTTTAAATAAGAAAGTATTGATTTGATTTAATTTAATTTAAAAAAATATCAGAATTCAAATTTAATATAACTAACTTATTGAAAACATTAATTCATAAATTTTATAAATCATAATTCCCATTTCATAATTTTTAACAATTTAAATATTTTATTAAGTATTAATTGACAAATAAATTGAAATCATAAAAATAAAATAATGAAAAACCTAAACTCTCATCAACTACATTTGCTGATTTAACTAAATCAATTCATATTTATAGGAGTACTCAAAGAATACAAGTGTTAATTAAGATTAAGTTTGACAAGAAGAAGACGTACGACTTGACCTTAATTAATTAATGTATTTGTAATGATTATGTTGGTTTAGTAAATTTGACTTACACAATCTACTTAAGAAGAATATGTTGGTCCCCTTTAGACATATATTTTCTACTAGGATTATCAATGCATACACCAAAGATTATATTATATATATATATATATATTATCATTTTCAAACCCGAGGTCATGTAAAACTCTTGAACATTTGTGTAAAAAAAATTCAAGTATTATTATTATACTGATTAAGTGTCATTGAGATGTATATATAAAGTGTCACTTTCGTGCATATAAAGTGATGTTATTATTTAAAAAATGAGCATTTTTTAAAATGACATTTTGTGCATACAAAATGACACTAAACTTAAACTCACATAGTCATATATATTGCCCCTAAATACAGAAAAAGATCCGTGAGACGGTCTCACACAAGTTTTTGCCATTAATTAATTCAAATAATGCAAATAATATTGTTAGTAACATTAAACTTTTGTTTGTAAGTTAGTAGGTAACTCATGGTGACTTGTTTTATAGTATGTCGTTGAACAAAATAAAAAAAACAGAGAGATACATAAGCTAGTTGCTATGCATATTAAATGTTATCACATGAAAAACATTAATGTGATATAACAGTGTAATATTAAATTGGATAATTGTGGTAAGGAAATTGGTGAGAGAATGGCTCTTCGATCTCTATCCCCCCACCGCTAATATATTCCCTACGACTCACGTGCCTCCGTCCTTTGTGACTTTCAACACACCATTTATTCCCTCCAACCACCTCTTCCTAATTGAGTATTTAATTCCTCAACTCTACTGCATTTTTTTTGTCTCGGGTATTCGGTTCAAGAAACGACTAATTTTTGGAATCAATCTCATCACTAGGGGTGTAAGTGAGTCGAGCCTACTAGCGAGCTACTCGTGCTCGACTCTAAAAAAAAGTCATCACCCATTTATGGGGTCTCATTTAAAACTAGAGATGTGCGCTCTTATTGGACTAACCCCATAAAAATTATTTGCACTTTAAAGAAATCGAATCTGAAACGTTGAGAGGAGCACACTCATAAGTCTTAATCCTACACCACTAAGTCAAATTCCTCCATCCTAAAATGATGGTTTCTATTCCTTTATTATTTGTCCCAAAATATAGCACTCTTTCCGGTTTGAGGTGTGTAAAATGTTTTCTATTCCTATGTTTGAACGTTTATAGAGGTAAAATTTGGATTTTTTGACACAATAAATGATTTTTATTGATTTTTGTAAAAAATGAGAAGGGCTTATCATTTTGGGAAGAATGGAGTAATATTATTTAATTATATTAGCTTATACATTTTTTTTTAAGTCTCGGTATCTGACCAAAAGACCAATTAGTTCGGGGTCAATTTGATCACCGTCCACTAGCAGAAGCTCAATTGAAGTCAGAGGAAAGCTCTGTATGGATAATTTGGGGGACCAATCTAACCGTCCATTAACTTACACGTTTTAATGTTACATACGATTCAATTAAAAGTTAAAATTGGTGTTACGTTTTTCATATGCCTAATTACACGGTGACACGGTATAGCTGATGCATGCTCGGAAGAATGATTCTATTTAATTTAATCTTCGTAATGACCCACCACCACCACTTTAGAAAGCAAGAAAAAACTCTAAAACAATTGAAAATTGCACTCATATACGCATTAAAAAAATATGTTTCTGAGAAATAATTACACAATCTGTCTCTGTCTGTGAGGCGGAAGTTACCACACCACCTCCACGTGCATTAAGGGCTCTATGTCTCAGCTCTCTTTGTGAGGGAATTAATACAATAATACACACACACATATATGAAAGGCCTTATACTACTATAAAATCTCTGTAAACCTAGCTTTCTTTCTCATTTACTTCTGATCAATTCTCTATACATTATATGGCTTCTTCAAACAGACACTGGCCTAGCATGTTCAAGTCTAAGCCGAGTAATCACCCTCCTCACATCTCCTCTAATCCTCCTCCATACACAGGTATATATATATTATTTTCATTTGATTAGCCTTTTTTTTCAACTTCCAACCATATGAATCGATTTATTGTTGAAAATTGTGTGTATCAAACTATTACGTACGTTACAAATTTGTCGAATTGTCATTGATACTTTCGTAAATTCAAGGTGGAGACGGAGAGAGGTCGATCACGGAATCAAAACCTAGATGGAACCCTATGCACGAACAAATTCAAATCCTCGAAGGGATCTTGAATTCGGGCATGGTGAATCCTCCCAAGGACGAAATACGAAGAATTAGGACTCGTTTAGAAGAGTACGGTCCAGTGGGAGACGCCAGCGTTTTCTATTGGTTTCAAAATAGAAAATCAAGAAGCAAGAACAAGCTCCGCAAATTTAAGCCGTCAACTTCGTCCACGTCTTTCAACAAAGCATCGCCTAGTAATCTCAGTTTGTCACCTTTTCACCAATCAAATGAACAACCCTTGTTACATTCACCACAAGGGTTTGGTTACCCTGGTTCGTCATCATGTGTGGTTGATGATGATCATGAATTGATGTTGATGAACCGTGGCCCATTGAGATCCAAGGACCATGATTATCAAGTAGACAAGTGCATGAACTTGGAGCAGCAGATTATTACTCCCACCCAACCTATGCATCTTCCTTACAATATTCTTCCAGGTAATTATAATTAATTTGATGAGAAATATTACTTCGAATTTATTCTACAATTGTTTTGTACTTTGTACACTTGTATTATTTATTCATTCCATAATTATTGCACATTTCAAAAAGATTTTTTTTCATATTAAATTAACCCTCACAACATTTACATATTAATTTACATAAAATGTCCTTACTTTTACATTTAATCCAATAATATTTTTTACTAATTTATTCATATAATTTTATAAAACTACCTTTAACACTCAACTCTTACTACACCCCTTTTTTTGTACTATAAATTTAGTGCAAACAATTGTGGGATGGGGAGAGTACTTCTATAATTTAATTAGTGATTTTGTGAAGAACACACAAAATCAAAAGTATGTCACCTTGTATGAGACAATCTCATACAAGTTTTTGATTGAAATCAAATACACCCCCTAGTACTCAATAAGGTGTGTTTTGAAATTAAAATTTCAATTCAATTGGAAATACTAAACATTTATCAATTAAGTACTACTATATACTAAGAAATTGTTTGTTTTCTTAATACAAATGCATTTTAAATAATGGTAGCTAACTAGGGTTCATTTTTCGTTCGCAATAAATTCTTTAAAATAAGTATATACATCTGTGTTGTCTCATTGATTGATTAATTCATGTCTCAATCAACGTCATATATATCTAGTCTATATATATTAAAAGATTTAACATTATTCATTTGACGTTGAGTACGTACGTGTGCATGTGTCCAGATTTGGAGGAAACGGCTCCCCCAAAAATGACAATTTTCATCAACGTGATTACACTGCGCTAATACAGTTACCTTTTGGCTTCCCTGTTCTTACCCATCAATCTGGCCTTACTGTCCACCCTCTTCAAGATGGTGCTCGTTATTATCTCGTTAACAGTAATTTCAACCTTTATCTTCATCATACAACCAATCTTGATTGATTTGGTAATCATCTCATTAATCTTACTATAACAAAATTCACATTTAATATTAAATATGTCTTGTTTGCTTGATGGGTCCGATCTCAACCCACCAACAAGCAAACGAGACCTGGCTGATAAAATTTTATCATTATAACATCTCTAATTAAAGTCTTTAATGATAGAAGGTTAACTGTTAATGATATATTACGTCATTAATTCTCAATTTTCTATTATTAATAATTTTTAATTAAAAAATTATAATGATAGAATTTTTGTTGGCTTTAATTTCCTATGGACTTTTTTTTTTTTTTTACATTTTGATTAATTGTTATTGTGGTGTGATTTTTTGTTTTGACAGGTTTAGAGAGACTTTGAGGCCGTTGTAGATAAATGCAGCCTTTTATTTCTTTTCTTTTGAAGTATGTTGTTTAATTTGAGTTTTCGTAAGTTATTTCGAACCAGGTGTTTCTTATTTCTAGTTAATGTGATCATGAATATGTTCGACTAGCTAATGACATAATTACTATAAATTGATCAATGTGTTATACTATGCACGAAATGGAATTTAAGGTGTCACATGAAAAATATGGGTCAACAATTCAACATTTGATAACGAAAAATTTAATTAATCTAAGACCATCAGAGGAATTTTTTTGAAAGAATTGTCTGACAATCTTTTTTTTTTTTTTAAATAAAAAAATTAATGTGGAATAAGTATAAGTAATAGTTTGACCTAAATTAAGTTTTGAAAAGAAGACTATGAAATAACATCTAGTAAACTGTATGATGGAAGTAGTGTGTAGTCAGTCAGTCATTAATTTCACAATAGAATCCTGCTTTGGCATTTTATTATAAACAGACAACCTTGACTATAGTCAACTGTTAGGCCACTATTTTCACTCGCTCATTTTTTAATCTGTTTTTAAATAGAAGGATATTGTATTAAGGATGACTCCCCAAACTAACTGAGAAGTAAGATATCATCAGAAAGACCAATTCTTATGGAGATTATTTGAAGCATATCTTATCTCTTACTATTCTGCAAACCTTATCTTCTCTCCTTGTAAATTATATACTTGTATCTATTTATACTGTAGAGCACTGGATGTAATCATTCAATTCAATATACACAAATATTATTTTCAATACATCCTTTGTACGTTTTATATAGTATCAAGAGGGGTAACGAACTGAGACCTACTCTTCCTCTTTGTGCCCTAGCCTTTTATCATGTCAAATAACACTGAATCATCTACCCCCACCACCGCACCACAAATCTTGTCGATCACAGCCCACCATCACATTCCGATTAAACTATCCCACAACTATCGTTCATGGCGCGCTCATCTACTTGCCCTCCTTCATAGCCATAATCTCTTGGGATACATCGATGGCACTCTGCCTTGCCCAACCCTGGCCACTAACAGCTCTAATGCTACGGTGGTAACTACTTGGATCCGCCAGGATTAATTGTTGTTGGCTTCGATCTTCAGATCGCTAACTCATGAGGTTCTACCTCTCGTTTCATCGTCTGAATCATCTGTTGAATCGTGGACATCCTCAGTCGCCTTTTTGCCAACAAATCACGGTCCCGCGTCAATTAACTAAAGAGTGAACTCTTCCGTCTCAACATTAACGATCGTTCCATTACAGATTATATGCACTATGTCAAATCTAAAGCAGATGAACTTGCCCTAATTGATGAACCAGTATCTTCGGATGATCTCACACTTTTTGTGATCAACGGTTTAGGCCCTGAATACGCGAATATTGTAGGCCCTATCCATGCTCGTGAGTCTCATTTACACTTTGAGGAACTCCATGATTTATTATTTGAGCATGAACTTTCAATTAAGACCCGTGGACAGGCCCATATATCTCTTCTTGCAACTGCCAATGTCGCCCACTCTGGCGGAAATCGTGTTTCCAATCGGAAATATCAGTCCAATGGCACCCGCGGTGGCAACTACTTCTCAACCCAGAAACCAAATTTCTCATTAAATAGTGGTGGAAACAACAACCGCTCAAATAATTATCGTGGCTCCAACTCCTCGACTCGGGGTGGTCAATAGTCTAGTGGAGATCCTTCCTTTGACAATATACCCCCCATTGTGTGCCAGTTGTGTGGGGGTATTGGGCATACGGCCATTACGTGCCGTCGTCCTCTGTATTTGGCTAACTGCGCGGCTTCTCCATCACACATCTCCTCAAATCCATGGCTTGTGGATACATGGGCATCCCACAACATCACCAATGACTTAAACAACCTCTCTATTCACTCAGAATATGATGGTACAAATGAAGTCCACATTGCTGATGGAACTGGACTCCTCATCACTCATACTGGTAACTCTGTCTTACGGTTTCCATCTCGCTCATTTATCGTATCTGATGCACTCTGTGTTCCCTCTGCCACACAAAATTTATTATATATATGTTAGTAAATTTACTGGTGCTAATCAAGTTTCAATGGAATTCTTTCCTGACTATTTCACTGTTAAGGATCGAACCATGGGGGTGCTTCTAGCCAAAGGTCCCTGCCGTGATGGAGTTTACTGTATTGCCTCCCCGTCCTGTCTCCTGAATTCTGAGTTCAAGTCTGCTTCTGTTGGTGTTCATGCTTCGTCTCTTCATTGGCATGCTCGCGTTGGGCATCCGTCGTTCGATACAAACACTTTTATTATTTGTAACCATGCATTGCCTTTATTACAAAAGTCCCAGGTTTTGGGCACAGATTGTACTTCTTGCCGATTGAGCAAATCACATAAACTGTCTTTTTCAACTTCTTCTTTTAATGCATGACACCATCTTCATTATTTATTTGTTGATGTATGGGGACCAACATCCATCACTTCTATTGATGGCTCGAAATATTTTGTGATATTTGTGGATTTATTCACTCGATACTACTGGTTATTTCCTTTGAATGCCAAGTCACAGGTTGCTTCTATATTTATCCAGTTTCGTGCATTAGTTGAGAAGGAATTCGGGCATTGCATACATTTTTTTTTTTTACTGATAATGGAGGTGAATTCACTGCCTGCTATCATACTTAATCCAGAATGACATTTTCTGGCTTACTACGACCCCTCACACACCTTAACACACAACATCAAAAGTATGTTAGCTTATATGATACAATCTCACAGTGAGACAGAGTGTAATCTGAGCATGATGTTATAACACTTTGGAAGGGTACGATAGAAGTTAATTTGTGACTCGTTTCACCGTGAGACTGTCTCATACAAATTTTTGATTGACATGAAATACACCCCCCGAGTACTCAATAAGTGGTGTTTTGGCATTAAAATTTCCATTCAATTGGAAATACTAAACATTTATCAAGTACTATATATATACTAAGAAATTGTTTGTTTTCTTCATACAAATGCATTTTAAATAATGGTAGCTAGGTTTCATTTTCGATTGGCAATAAATTCATTAAAATAAGTATATACATCTGTGTTGTCTCATTGATTGACTCAATTAACGTCATATCTAGTCTATTTATATTAAAAGATTTAAAAGTATTCATTTGACATTTAGTACGTATGTGTGTATGTGTCCAGATTTGGGGGAACCCCCCCCCCCCTAAATGACAGTTTTCATCAACGATGTCTGCTACGAGGTTGCAACCACTGCCCCATTCAATGTTAGACAAGCATTTGGCGATGTCGTTGTCCTAATACACTTACCTTATGGCTTCCTTATTCTTACCCATCAATCTGTCCTTACTCAACCAATCTTGATTAATTTGGTAATCATCGATCTCATTAATCTTACTACTACAACAAAATTCACATTTAATATTAAATATGTCTTATTTGTTTGATGGGTCCGATCCTAACCCACCAGCAAGCAAACAAGACCTCGCTGACAAAATTTTATCATTATAACTTCTCTAATTAAAGTCTTTAATGACAGAAGATTAACTGTTAATTATCGATTCCGTCATTAATTCTCAATTTTTTGTTATTAATCATTTTTAATTAAAAAATTATAATGATAGAATTTATGTTGGATTTAATTTCCTATTACCTTTATTTATTTTTTTGTTTTTACAATTTTATTAATTGTTATTGTTGTGTGATTTTTTGTTTTGACAGGTTTAGGGAGACTTTGAGGACGTTGAAGATAAATGACGCCTTTTTTTTTCTTTTCTTTTGAACTATGTTTTTTAATTTGATTTTTCGTAAGTTAATTCGAACCAGGTGTTTCTTATTTCTAATTAATGTGATGAATATGTTCACAGCTAGCTGATGACATAATTACTATAAATTGATCAATATGTTATATGAAGTCAAAGATTCAACAAAGTATTTGTTGACAAGTCAGGTATTCAACGAAGAAAAGTCAGTCCTAGTCACCAATAAAAATGGCGAACAGTCAATAAATGACGAGCAATGATAGTCAGCGAAGAATTATCAACAAGTCAACAGAGAATCAACGTGGCAGCGAGAAGATATGTACATATAACATAGGCGAGCAACATGAATGATCGCCAACATATGGCGAACAAATGCAATGAGAAAATTTTGAGGATAAAAGATCTGATCGCCCAAGTTTTAGCGAGCAAGTACATGGCAACGAGTTGGGGTGTGTGTGTACATTGAGGTAGTGTTATAAGATAAATATGTTCTGAAGTATACCATTTACTAATATAACATCAATAAATGCCCACACCATTTACCAATATCACATAAATAAAGGTCAAAGTAAACCGATCGCAGTGTATTGTCTCAGAGGTTAAAGTAATTGAGGTACGTGGTAGAAGATGAATGTGTCCTGGGACACACCATTTACCAATATCACATCAATAGATGCCCACACCATTTACCAATTTCACATCTATAGAAGCTAAGGGTAACTGGTTGAAATTGGAGGTGATTAGATCCTGGTAGGGGATAAAGAAGATGGTCATGGTATTGGGGAGATGCAGGAGAGATTAGCTAAACTAAGAGAAGGCAAGATGTTCGCCATGAGATCAAGGTAGGGCGAACAACGACCATAAGTCTAGAAGACGAGAATCCGCGAGGATCGATTTGTCAAAATTGGTAAATGGAAGTTTGAAAAGTTAGAGTCAGTTTATTTTGGTGATCGCCGATGAGCACCGTCATGGATGGAATATATTAAGGACAATTTTAAAGGCATTTAATGTAAAGGGTTTAGGCCATAAGCTAGGGTAATGATGATTTTTAGGGTAGCTGTAATTAAATTATTAGTTGGATTAATTCTGTGCTGCCAGCAAACAATTCGCATGGACTTGTAACCTAGTATTTAAGCCAATTCAAGGCTGAAGAAGACACAATCTCAAATCAAAAGAAAATATTACACGTTTGCTCTCAACTCTCAAGAACACCTCAAACTCTAATTTCTTACGTACTTTCAAGTCTTTTATCAAGAACATCTTATAGATCCGTATAAACCACATATATATAAATTATAGTGTTTGTATCTGCTTGCTTAATACTCTCCGAAAAAAAGTGATACAACATTATACTATGCACGAAATGGAAATTTAAGGTGTCACATGAAAAATATGGGTCAACAATTCAGCATTTGTAGACGAAAAATTTAATTAATCTAAGACCATCACAATAATTTTTTGAAAGAATTGTTAGACAATCTTTTTTTTAATTAAAATAAAAAAAATTAATATGGAATAAATATAACTAATAGTTTGACCTAAATTAAGTTTTGAAAAGAAGGCTATGAAATAGCATCTAGTAAACTATATGATGGAAGCAATGTGTAGTTAGTCAGTCGTTGATTCCACAGTACGTAGAATCCAGCTTTGGCATTTTCTTATAAATAGACAACCTTGACTATAGTCAACAGTTAGGCCACTATTTTCACTCGCCCGTTTTTTAATAGAAGGATATTGCACATGCAATATTATACATAAAGTTCTATTTTTGTGTCAATACTAGTGAAAAATAAAGTTTATATTCATTAAAAAAAAAAAAACAAAAATTCGGCGTCACAAAAAGTAAAATTCTCTCTCTAAAAACCTCTCCCCCCCTCCAATCTTCCTCGCCGGAAATAGGCCGTTCCTCTCCCACCACCAACCCCTTTTCTCACCTCCTTCCGATGTAGATCGGATATAAAATATCGAGATCGGGCCCTTGCTGCAGTCGCCCCCCTCCACCTCTACCGCCGCCCACCACCACAACCGTGGCGAGCACCGCCTTTTTTTCTCCCCCTTCATCATCTAGGCCCCTCAAACCTTGTAGGTAGATAAAAATAGGTAGATCGGTTGCATCTTCTTAAAATACAGTAGCACCGCCGCCGTCTAACCGCCGCCGCCAAGCCGCCGGACCACCGTCTCGCCGTCGCCGGAGCTCCGTCTTGTCTTCCGTTTCAGATTTTTCAGTGGGTAAAGGGTCTTTTTCAGGAATTTAATTGGGATCAACGGGTGAAACTCCCCGTCGGAGCCACGGTGGCCGATCGGGCGAGGCATCCGTTTGATCCCATTTTATTTCCATTTTCTGCTTTGTGCATGTTATTTTAGTTTAAGTTCTAGCTTAGATCTGTTGTTATTTCCTGTTTTTATTTACTTTTCCCGTTGTTGTTGTTTTGTTTCTTGCTTGTTGTATTTACTTTTCCCTAATGGGTTTCCCCCCTATGTTGTGGGTGACTGTCCCCTGGTGTATGGGTTTTTCTCCCCGTTTTCGGGTTTTTCCCATGGTGGGCCTTTGTTGTGCCGGTTGGAATTGGTTGTCCTTGGATCAAAAGGCTTTTTGTGACTTTGGGGGAGTTTGTAGCGCGTGTCGTTGTGTGCGACAATCTGTTCTTGTTCTGGAGCGGGTTTGCTATCTTCTTTGTTCACGGAGCTTCAAGGATTGCTGCTTGTTGATCCTTCCACTCTCTCACGATTGAGTTTGGAAAATAGGGTCTTTGGTAGAATTTTCTGTCTTGATTTGGATAGTTTGATTTGGATAGGTGAGCGTGATATGTAATTTATTTTCCTATCTGTAATTCTACCTTCAAAAAAAAAAAAAAGTTTATATTCATTGAATCACTCTGTCTAATTAGATAGCGTGGATAAATGAGAAGTTGATTTAACTATGGTACAATTTAACATAAAAGTTGAGAAGATTAGACCAACGGTGCAAAAGTACATGAAACTATTTATTGAAGATATGCATCATACTTAGTATATGATTTTTAAGTTTCAAATGAAGATATGCATCATACTTAGTATATGATTTTTAAGGGTGATATGTCTACAAGTGTTACTTGACACGTAAAAAAACAATTTATTGAAGACATTAAATTTAGAAGTTGAGTCTTTATAATCACTATAGATTCTTGTGTTATTTAATGCCTTAAGGCTATGTTTGATAGGTTAGATTAAACCTATATCATTTTTATTGGTTGTTTGATAACTTAGAGTAAGGGTAGATTATGCTTTAAAATTTACAAAGTTTAGATATCATCCTAATCTTAGATAATTAGTCTTTGCTATCAAACATGCCCTAAGTATCTTATATGTCATTTCATCGGTTTTGATAAAAAAATAAATTATAATACACGTCAACCAGTTGTACTCTAAGAACTGATATTGTACCTACTTGAATAAAAAAAAGGGAGCACATAGTTCTATACTCAACTATTTTGATAGTTGTCCAAGTATTTAGCTTCCCTAGCCGTTGGTGGAGTAGTTATCAGTTTGAGTTTGAGTTGAACACTTCACACTCTCCTAGCTACTTCCTCCGTCTCGGGATAATTTGTATAGTTTGATCGACACACTTTTTAAGAAATTAAAGAAAATTTAGTGGTTGGTAATATAAGATAAATGAGGGGTATTTTAGTTGATTTAGGGAGGTGTAAAGTGGATTTTGTGAGGTGTAAAGTAAAATGTAGTTAAAATTGAGTGATAATTTTGAAAATAAAATGATGTTGTGATGGTATTAATTTTGTGGGATATTTTCATATTGAGAGTGTGCAAGTAATCTTTACGTTCCAATAAAACAAATGTGCAAGTAATCACGAAACGAAGGGAGTATTATTTTTAATCGATGTATTCACAAGTTAGCTGATCAACTGATCACGAAAATATTTTGTAAAAAGTCAATTCACTTTTTCCTTTTAAATTTTTTATCGTGCATTAACTCGTTCGGGGCCTGTACGTTCAACGTTGAGTTATGATGCAGGACCATTTCTAGATAAACGGATATATAATAATAGAGAAAAAAATCATTTTACGTACTGTAACTTAGGCCTAATCCAATTAATATCCTTTAAATTTTCACTTTTTCGATTTACGTCCTTTTTGGTCCAATTTACGTCATTTTTGCCGAAATTTTTTCAAACTCACCAGAATTTGAGGAATAAATTGAGATTCCGGCAAAATAGTCCAATTTACGTCCTTTAAGTTTGAAAATTAAATTTTAAAAATTAAATTTTCTAAAAATATCATTCAAAATTTTAAAATATTATTAAAAATCCGAAAATATCATTAAAATTAAAATTAAAAACTATAAAATGTGTAAAATAAAATCTAAAATATATTATTTAATTTTTTAAAAATCTCATTAAAATTTGTAAAATGTGTTAAATAAAAAAAAAAATTTACAATTCAAAAAATGGAAAATGTTTAACTTAAAATTAAGAAATTAAAAAATCTCATTAAAAATTCTAAAAATCTCTTTAATTTTTTTAAAATGTGTAGATTAAATATTAAAAATTCTAAAAACCCAATAAGAATAATAAAAATTATTAAAAAATTAGACTTGATTCGAACTCATCCGCCAATAAAGTTTTTCTCGAACTCCTAATTTTTTTTGTATTCCACGTCTTGATTGATTGTAGAACCGTGTCAAATTCATTTTAATGAGGTTTTTAGAATGATATAATTTTTTATTTTATTTTAAACATTTTTAAAATTTTAATTTATAGATTTTTTATATTTAGAATTTTATGTTTTTCTGAGATTTTTAGAAATTTTTTATTTTTAATTTACAAATTTTAGATTTTTTAATTTTTTTTAGAATTTTTTATTTTAAACAATTTATAAATTTTAATGATATTTTTTATTTTTAATGAGATTTTTAATTTTTTTCAGAATTTTTTAATTATTAATTTTTAATTTTCAAGCTTAAATGACGTAAATTGGACTATTTGACCAGAATTTCAATTTTTCGGCGAAAAAGATATAAATTGGACTTAAAAGGATATAAATTGGACCATGTAAATTGAAAAGGTGAAAACTTAAAGAATATATATATATATATATATATATATTTTGACGGTTAAAAGGATATAAACTAAATTGGACTTAAAAGGACATAAATTAGACCTAAGTTACTGAACGTAAAAATGAAATTTTCTCTATAATAATAATATATTTTCTTAAAAACAATCATCAAATCAATTAAGAGTGTTGTAAGATTTTTTCTATCTTTTAAACCTAAAATTAATACTACTGAATTGATAATTTAGGTATTGAATTGAGAATCAACTATAACTAAAAACACGAAAGTGTCCTTTTTTTCTCTCTCTAAAAAGCCTTCTGAGTTTCCCAGAAAAGTTTCTTCTCGAAAATTCTTGACTCCCGCGGGGTGTAATCTGGTTCTCTACCGTGGAGCTGCAATTTTTTTGTTATTCCTTGAGAATTTCCAATTCTCCTATAGTCTATGACTACCATGTTTGCGCCCATATAATTTATAATTTAACTGAATTATTAGAGCTTTCCCCTGAGCCTTAGTGCACCCAACCATCGTGTGCCTTTACTGGAAATTTCTCGCGCCTAGGGGTGTTTCGTCTACCTCGGCCGCCTTTCGTCTCCTTGAATCCACGCCTCCGTGTGCCCTTGATTCATGTATTTTCCAACACCAAAATACACAACCGCAAGTATACGGTGTATATCGTAGTGTGATAAGTACAAGGTCGATCCCACAGGAAGGTGTAGTGTATAAGCGTATTTTGTCGATTAAGTTCTAAATAGACGGTGATCGAAAGTTTTGAGTGTAGCAATTACCCCTAATTATCTACCAAAATGCCACAAGTAAATAATAGCAATTACCCCTAATTATCCGTTGTGGTATAATTCATTTGAGTCGTGTTCAATGTCTTGCTTGCATAGTAAATCACACGAAAGAGCTTGTCTCTCTTTTGACCCAAAGCTACCCCAACGGCATAGTCACTAGCATCACCCATGACCTCAAAAGGTTGTCTCCAATCGGGTGTCACCAACACGGGAGCCTTGATTAAGGCCTCCTTCAATATCTCAAATGGCTTCACACAATCTTCATTGAAAATGAAAGTGGCCCCTTTCTCCAACAATGAACACATGGGCTTGGCTATCTTCGAAAAATTCTTGATAAAATCTCCTATAAAATTCGGCATGTCCAAGAAAACTTCTCACCGCCTTCTTATTGGTGGGTGGAGGTAACTTCTCAATTGCCACAATCTTTGCTCTATCCACCTCAAGTCCCTTAGTCGAAACCTTGTGCTCAAGCACAATTCCTTCCTTCACCATGATGTGACACTTCTCCCAATTGAGCACCAAATTAGCATATATGCATCTTTGTAAAACACAAGAGAGGTTACGTAAACAACTATCAAAAGAATAACCAAATACGGAAAAGTCATCCATAAACACCTCCATTATGTTTTCAATTATTCCATGAAATATAGCCATCATACATCTTTGAAAGGTGGCAGGTACATTGCACAATCCAAATGGCATTCGTCTAAAAGCGAAAGTACCATAAGGGCAAGTAAAAGTTTATTTCTCTTGGTCCTTAGGATCAATCAAAATTTGATTGTATCCCGAGTAACCATCAAGAAAACAATAATACTCGTATCCCGCCATCCTATCAAACATTTGATCAATAAAAGGCAAATGGAAGTGATCTTTCCTAGTGGCATTGTTCAACTTGCGATAGTCTATGCACACTCTTCACTCCACAATGGTCCTAGTAGCAAGTATCTCTAAGGCCTCGGTGGTTCTGATAGTCATGCCCCCTTTCTTAGGTACCACTTGTGTTGGACTCACCCACTCACTATCATTAATGAGAAAAATTATGTCATTATCTAACCATTTCAACACTTCTTTTCTAACTACCTCTTGCATGATGGGATTCAATCTTCTTTGACATTGGGTTTTAGGCTTAATAGACTCATCTAGCCTAATTTTATGCATGAAAATATGAGTCGGTATGCCCTTCAAATCCGAAATATCCCAACCAATAGCCGACTTATAAGTTCTAAGCACCCTAAGCAATTTTTATAACTCAATATCATTCAAGTGCGAAGAAACTATAATCGAAAAGAGGTCACCTTGTTCAAGAAATGCATATTTCAAGTGACCCGGAAGTGGTTTCAAGTCTAACTTCTTCCCTTTTTCTTGAGCTTTCGGTTATTCATGAGCTCCATCCTTTGGTTCCTCCAACGAGAAACATGAGGGCCAAGTGTCAAGATTTTTGTTAGGAAATCTTTAACACCCTTCAAAAAACTCCCACCCCCCCCCCTCCAAAAAAAAAAAACTTGACTTCTCGTCGTATCTCCATGAATTTCTCCTCACTTTTTATTGGAAGCTCCTGTGACATCTCAAGAGAGCAAATATAGTCAAACAAATCCACATCATTAAGCTCATAAAAATTAAAATCAAAAGGAACAAGAGAGGGTAAAGTGATGGAATTTATTATGCAAAAATCAAGTGGATCTTTTGAGTTGCTTCTTTCCATATGCACATCCACACAAACTTGAACACTATTGATCATGTTGCATTCAAGCTCTCTTCCTCATCATCCCGAAATTTGATAGCCTTGTAAATGTTGAACAAGATTTTCTCATTGTTCACTTGAAGCTCTAACTCTCCTTTTCTCACATCAATGATGTCCCCTCCGATTGCCAAAAATGGTCTCCCCAAGATCAATGAGATGTACTTGTCCTCCTCCATATCCAAAACCACAAAGTCCTCCGGAAAGATGAACTTTTCGTCTTTGACTAGTACATCCTCTACTATACCCAATGGGTATGTCATAGATCGATCCGCCAATTGGAGACTCATCGTAGTTGGTGTGATCTCTCCCAAACCAAGAGTCTTGAAGAT
The DNA here is from genome assembly GCA_963675135.1 of Galeopsis tetrahit. NCBI lineage: Eukaryota > Viridiplantae > Streptophyta > Magnoliopsida > Lamiales > Lamiaceae > Galeopsis > Galeopsis tetrahit. Next base: position 35,869,634 of record OY776130.1, on the reverse strand, counting down.
GGATAAAGGCATGAGGTTTATACTAGCTCCCAAATCACACAAAACACGAAATGTACCTCCATTTCCAATGATTCTTGGTAATGTGAACGATCCGGGGTCCCTAAGCTTTGAAGGTAGCTTAGCTTGAATTATGGAGCGACATTCTTCGGTTAAGTGCACCGTCTCATACTCCACCATTTTCCTCTTGTTTGACATGATTTCTTTCAAGAACTTGGAGTAATGGGGCATTTGTTCAAGAGATTCGACAAAGGGAATATTGATGTGTATCTTCTTAAACATCTCTACGAGCTTGGCAAATTTGTTGTCCAAGACCTTCTTCTTCAACCTTTGAGGATATGGAAGAGGCACCACATTCTTGCCTTTGTCTTATGGAAGAATAATTTCTTCACTCTTTTTATCCCCTTCTTTCTCTTCTTCCCCTCTTGTCTCTTTTTCTTCCCTCACTTGCTCTTCTTGCTTTTCTTTCTCTTGGCCATCTCTTTTGTCAACACTCTCGGGTGCCATTACCAATTCCTCCTCTTGTGGCATCTTGGGTCCATCGTAGCTTATCCACTTCTCAAATTTATAGTCTTGCATTGCTCCTTAGGATTGAGCTCAGTGTTAGAGGGGAATTTCCCCCGGAGTGTGTTGACTTGCTTCTCAATGGCTTTCACATTGTTTGCCACATTCTTTATCATCTTTCCTTGTTCATCAAATCTTTGCCATGTAATTCTTGGTTTCCCCCATGAACGACCCAAAAATATCCTCTAAGGACGGCTTCGATGAAGGTTCAACGATCATACCGTCTCTCACGTTGAAATTCGGTGGTGGTTGAATGGCGTTCTTTGGGTTGGCATAGGAAAAGTTATCATGATGTATCAAACCGAGGTGGTATTGGTTCGGATTAGAAGGATTCTCACGATTTTGCCTTTCATTCCAACCTCTTTCTCTAAAATTATGGTCTCTTTGGTTGTTCATATAGTGGACCTCTTCGTATTGATCATCACTTGGCCCCACTAATGCTTTGACCGTCATTAGAGAAGTCAACTTATCCACTTTGTTGGATAAATTGGCAAAATCTTCCGATTCTTGAGTGCCTTCGGTCTTCCCTTCGTTCGGATGGTCATTGATTCCCATATTTTACCATCTCCTCCAAAAGAACATAACATTCCACTGTAGTCTTCCCCAATAAAGATCTCCCCTCCCGCCAAAGCATCCACCATACCTCTCGTTCGGTGGTCCATTCCATTGTAGAAGTAGCAAATGAGTTGGTCTCGTGAGAAACCATGTTGTGGGCAACTTCTAATCATATCTTTGAACCGCTCCCATGCTTCGCCTAGAGACTCATCATCATCTTGTCGAAATGAAGATATTTCCCCTCGGATTTGGAGTATCTTTCTTGGAGGGTAATACTTCATCAGGAATGCATCCACTAGATCATTCCAATTCTCAATGGTAGGTACCATTGCTTAGCTCGGTCTCGGAGAGATAAGCGGAATAGTTGTGGATGTAATCTTGAGGAACTCGATTTTGAGCTCGAAATTGTGAGCGTCCACGGGTTCTCGACCCGCTCCTCCATACGGCCTCGGTATTGGACGAAAATGGTCTCTCAAAACTCGATGTGGACCATTCTCTTCATTCTCAAGTGGCCTTTCGTCTCCTCCCACATTAGCATTTTCTCCAACCCTCCGGTGAAGGTTGTCTCTCACAGCTCTTTGTGGTCGGTTTCCTCCGTTCCCATTCGGCTCTACAATCCCTCCAACATCCTCATAATTCCCTATCTCCTCTTCGGCTCCCTCTACAAATGGATTTTCTCTTCTATTCATTTCTTCCAACTCTCTTCTTCTTCTCTCAGCGTTTCGTCTTTGACAATTAGCCTCAATCTCCGGGTCTAGAGGTAACAACTCTTGTCGATTCCTCCTAGCCCGTGTGATCATAAACCCTGTCTAGGCAAAATTTCAAAAGAGAGTGAAAATCACAAGTAAGATAGAAATAATAAACACAAATATTTTTAGGATTTTTGAGAATAAATAAAGCAAATAAAATGTCTAAACTAAAACTCTATTAACCTACACTAAATAACTACCAAACCTCCCCGACAACGGCGCCATAAACTTGATTCATGAATTTTCCAACACCAAAATACACAACCGCAAGTATACGGTGTATATCGTAGTGTGATAAGTACAAGGTCGATCCCACGGGGAGGTGTAGTGTAAACGCGTATTTTGTCGATTAAGTTCTAAATAGACGGTGATCGAAAGTTTTGAGTGTAGCAATTACCCCTAATTATATACCAAAATGTCACAAGTAAACAATAGAGAGTAATAAAGAAATTCTGATCAACTAATGCTCATGCGAATCACGAAAACGAGGGAAATACGAGTAAAACTCAAATAAGAGAAAATAGGTTCAAACGCACGTGCAACACTAATGAATTCATCTATGATTAACAATCTACTCAAATGATTTTTTGCTTTTTCTATAAGATTGATCACAAAATAATGAATTAAAAGTTCTTTCAATCCAAATAACCCAAGAGAAATACAATCCAATCTAGTATCTCTACCTAAATTGCATCATAAAACCCAATTAAGCCCCTAAGATCATCACACATCCTCCTAATCATTGATCATCTCTCGATTTCACAATAAACTAGGTCGAATACTTGCAATCAATTAATCAAGAGAGACCTCTTAATCCAATTTCAATTAACTAAGATTAACACATCACTATTGTACACTAATGACATGTTTTACAATGAAAATCAAGCATTCAAATAGAATTAAGCCACACAAACACCAATTAGGCAAATTAATAATTCATAAACTTCATCAAAAGTATTTACAAGACCCTAAAACCAAAAGTGTTCTAGCCAATAATACACATAATCAAACTATAACAAACTAGTGATCAAAGCAATTAAAAAGTGAAAGGAAAAGAAAGTTTAGACTAATGGATGATGGGGAATGAAATTCCCTAAGCTATTGATGCCCTCCTTGCTTGATTTGGTGAAGAATTGAAGAATTTGATGATGATTACCTCCAAGTGTGTGTTTGTAGGTGAAAGACTTCTTGTGTACGGGGTAATGTGTTTGAATTTCAAGAAAATGGGTATTTATAGTGTTGGGGTAGGGTTTGGGGGTAAGATTTTCACTTAGGCCCCTTGAAAATTGATAAATTCACACTTGGCACCGAAAATGAGGTGGCCCGGCCAGGTGGGAGTGTTGGACGAAATTGAGGTAGACAGGGCAGATGCGGCCCGACCGGGCGAAAGTTTCGTAAATGGTGCATGAATTGGGGGACTTTGACAGCCCGGCCGGGCCATAGTTTCGTAAGTGGCCTATTTGTGAGCTTCGGCCGCCCGGTCGGGCAGTGGTGCCGCCCGGCCGGGCCAAAACTTCATCTTTGGCTCCCCGTCCTCCAACTTCATCCCTCCGTATCTAAAGTTTCCGGCCTCCGATCGACTAGATTCTTTTTGCTATTCCACTCCATTTTTCGAGCCAGGTCCAATGGTGCACTCCTCTCTTTGGTCTAATGAATTATGGTAGGGGTTTTTCTCCCAAAATCCTTCGTTTTTCCTACAAAACCGACAAAACACCACCTTTCTCTTATTTCGACCAAAACCATCATAATCAACCCATAAATAAATGAAATCACACTAAAACTGAGCTTCACATGTGCATAAAAACGTGTAAATTCCACCCGAATCAGCCCTCTTGTTCCCACGTCGTCGGTGCATCTGCTGCCTCCGCCGCTCCGTCGATGTAGCCTCATTCTCTCTCAAGTTTGTCATTTGATCAAGTCCTTATTAGAGGTACAGAAGCCCTCAATCAATTCAGTCCCGCAAAGATCTCATCATCGTGTTGTTCCTCTGGTATTCAGATCCCCTCGGTGGAGGTTCGCCCAATTTTTGTCGCCAGTGCTTGTCTAATCTCCGGTTAATTCAAGTGACTTCCCATTTTTAGGATCAAGTAATTGTAGTTTACACGAAGATATTTTTTCTTATTCATTGATCTCAAACCAATTTTTGATAACATCAATTGTACATCAGTTTGCCTGTGTGTTTGGCTTTGTGTTTGTGTAAGAACGGCGGAAGCTGGGGTGACTCGGCTCCGCTGAGAGGCATGAGCCTGGTATGTTGGAACGCACGGGATGTGCGGAGCCCTCGTGCGTTCAGTCAGTTGAGGCGGCTGGTCCACTATAGTCGTCATACTCTTTTATTTATTATCGAGTCTAAGTGTACGTCCCATTTTTCTTCTACTATTAGAACACAGTTAGGGTTTCATTCTTACTTTTGTGTTGACGCTCATGGACTTGCTGGTGGGCTTATGTTGTTTTGGAATGAATGAGATGTTTATGTTTTTTCGTATTCTTCGGACCATATTATTTGTTTGATTAAATCTGATTTTGGTTTGTGGAGCTTTACTGGATTTTATGGTAATCCAGCTATACCTCTTCGTTTTCACTCTTGGAATTTGCTTAAACGTCTTCATCATGCTGCCCCCACGGCTAATCGAGCTTCGTTAGTAGTGGGATTTTAATGACACCTTGTTTTTCGATGAGAAATTGGAAGGTGATAAGAAACCATTTAATCAAATTTAGAAATTTCAAGATGCACTAAATGTCGCTAATCTTCAGCCTTTGCGGATGAGAGGCACAAAATTTACCTGGCTTAATAAAAGAAAAGGGAAACAACTTGTTAAGGAAAAATTGGACAAATTTGTTGTTAATGAAGAGTGGGTACAATTATTCCCACATTTTGAGGCAAAGAGTCTTGATTCTATGGGCTTAGACCATCGACCTATCTATATGCAATGTAAGGCTAATCCTTCCATTCCCAATATGTATCACACAAAGCCGTTTCAATTTGAGAACTACTGTCTTAAGGAGTTATACTTTAAATATGCTTTGGATGATGCCTGGGGACAAACGTACGTATTAGAGGGTAAAAAAAACCTGTTCTTAACCTTAAAGCAATGTGGACTAGCTCTTCAATTGCTAAGAAGTTAAATGATGATATGCATATACTAGACATGGATTATGTGAATAGACTATAAAAGGAACTTGAGCCTCTTCTAACACAGGAAGAATAGTATTGGAAGCAAAGATCAAAAGTGACATGCCTCAAGGAGGGTGATCGGAACACGACTTTCTTTTATAAACGAGCTAATGCACGACGCGCATTGAATAAATTTCTTGGGATTACTATGGGGAATGAGAGGTGGACAACAAATGCTTCTCAAATTCAAAACACTTTTCTGGAATACTTCTCGACTCTCTTTCAATCAAGTCAACCAGATGTGTACATCCTTGAGAAGGCTACGTAGGGTATCCCACTAAAGGTTTCACAAACCATGAATGTAATGCTCAATGCCCCTTTTACTGGAATGGAAGTAGAAAGAGCCCTTAAAGATATTAATCCATGGAAAGCTCCGGGCTGAGATGGTTTTCCTGCGTCCTTTTATTAGGCGGGGTGGTCTATCTTTGGCAAGGAGGTTACAACACATATTCTTCATGTCTTGAATTCGGGAGAAGCGTTGCATGAATGGAATAATATTGTTATCACGCTCATTCCGAAGATTAAGAATCCCTCTCAGGTATCTCATTTCAGGCCAATCAGCTTATGCAATGTCTTTTATCGTATTTTGGCCAGGACTATTACCAATCGCTTAAATCTTGTTATGAATGATGTCATTGATCAACATTAGAGTGCATTTATTCCGGGGAGACTTATTTCAGATAATATTCTTATACCCTTTGAATATATGTGTAAGCAAATTAAATTTGCAACCAATCAAATGGCGACACGTGGACAAGTATATTAAAATCAAATTAATTTACTATTTCAAAATTTAGGAATTTAATTAAATTAATTCTCGAATTAAATAGTTAAATTAGTGATATTTAATATACACGATACAAGTCAATCAAATCATACGAGTATCGAAATACTCGTAGTTGGTAAGAATAAATTTGACTTACCATATATGGAGGAAATCAAATCACGTATCTTCAAAAAAGGAAGATAATTAAATTAAAACCAATCAAACCAATAAAATCGGCATCAGCCAGTAAGAAGGCGCCACGTGGCACGATAAAGAGGGAAAGTCTTCACTCCCTCACCCTATAAATAGGGTCCTCCCTCATTCATTTGAGGACACAACACAAAAGCATTTCAAGACTCTAGAACTCTCTGCAGAGATTCAATGCGTTCTTGAGCATTCGAAGGAGCTTCAAAGGCGTTCTTCACCCAAATCATCTGAAGACGACGTTCGATCCGAGATTAAGGTATTAAACCCCTCACATCGACGTTCTTCTCAAAGTTTTCTTCGCGGATTCTTTGAAGATTCAAAGGTGTTCTTCGCGGACTCTCGAAGTTTCGAAGACGTTCTTCATTGGCTCTTGAAGATTCAAAGGCGTTCTTCATCGCATCCGAAGTCGTTCGTCCAAAAGCTCCCCAAATCAGCGTTTAATCCAAAACAAGACGTCAAGTCCTTGGATTAACGTTACGAACCTCCAAGTTCACTCGTGATCAAGATCGAAGCAAAGATCACGCCTAAAAAACCGTTCAAGTCAAAGTCAAGATTCGAAGAGAAGAATCAGAGGAAAATCAAATAGAGATTGTAAACCCCAAAATTTCTCGGTTTAATCCGAAAATAAATAAAATTATATCTCAATTTTTGTGTTTTTATATTAATTCACGAAATTTGTTGTTACAATATGCACTGGATTCGATCCTCGAAAAGCAAGGAATGATATGCAGCTCTCAAATTAGATATGAGTGAAGTCTACGGTCATATCGAATGACCTTTTCTCCAAAAGGTCATGCATCAGATGGGCTTCTCGGATCAATGGATTGATCTTATTAGTCGATGTGTGACGTCGGTCTCATATACTCTTAATCTGAATGGCGTTATTTCGGGAGAAGTTAAACCTATAAGAGGACTAAGGCAAGGCGATCCTTTATATCCTTTTATATTTGTCATATGTGCACAAGGGCTCTCATCTTTACTCACGAGAGCGGTGGAGAAACATGAAATTTATGGAGTTAGAATTGCTAGATCAACGCCTATTATTTCACACTAATATTTTGCGGATGATAGTCTCCTCTTCTTCAGAGCTTCCACAACCCATGTTGAAAGGATTAAACAATGTCTTCAGTTATATGAGCAGGCTTCAGGACAAATGATCAATTTTGGTAACTCTACAATCACATTTAGCCCACTTACCAAAATGGATAATATTGTTGGCGTTAAAGGATCCTTGGGGTTTCGCTCTACTCAGGGACACGAATTATAATTGGGCTTGCCTACATTGTCGGCAAGTAGAAAGAAACATCAGTTCAGCTATTTGTTGGATAGGGTGAGAAAGAAAATCAGCAGGTGGAGCAACAAACACTTCTCATGAGGGAATGAGATACTTATCAAAGTTGTTCTTCAAGCCATCTCGTCTTATGCTATGTCTTGTTTTCGGATTCCGATCTCTATTTGTGGAGATATTGAAAATGTTATATCTCGATTTTGGTGGGGAGAACAAGATGGGCAGAAAAAATTGTATCGGAAGAAATGGAGCGTGATGTGTAAACCAAAGATTGAAGGAGGCTTGGTTTTTCAGAGACTAGTTCCTTTCAACAAGGCGTTGTTAGCAAAACAATTATGGAGAATGATCCACAACCCACGTACCCTAGTGAGTCAAATCTCTAAAGCTAGATATTTCAAACACGTGGATATCATGAGTGCAGGGTTGGGATGGGACCCCTCTTTTATTTGAAGATCTTTGCTCTAGAGTCTAGACATTTTGGAAAATGGGATTCGATGGAGGATTGTGAATGGCAAATTTGTGGAAATATTTAAAGATGGTTGGGTGCATGGCCTTTCAGGTGGTATTATCAAGTCAGGCATTGCAAGTGCATCTAAGATTGATAGATTTATTACTGGCGACTATAATTGGAATGAGCAGTTGATCAGACAGTCTTTCCTACCGTATGAGGCAGATGTTATACTCTCAACACCCCTCGTAGGCCCGGAAGTGAAGGATCAGAGATTTTGGATTCATAACTCCAATGGGAATTATTCTGTAGCTTCAGCCTATAATTATTATAACAAATATTTAGCAGAGGATGTTAAACAGGAGGTGCATGGCCCATCTAATATTTGGAAATTGAATGTCCGTCCAAAGATTCAAGTTTTTTGGATGGAAGCTTACAAATGATGTTTTTGCAACAGAAGGTAATGTTTTTAAGCATCACGTGCCTATCTCCCCACATTGTCAATGTTGTGGTGCGACCTTTGCTGATTCTATGCATGTCTTCTTTAAATGTCTTGTTGTAAAGCATATATGTAAAAGCCTAGGCCTGTGGGAAAAAAATCAAGCAATATAGTAAAGGTGATTGTTTTGAGATTCTTTTTGCTTTTCTCACTTTAGGAGGATCCTTCTCGAGTGGCACCGAATTCTGTCCAACACCATTTTCTCAAAGCCAACCAATTCATCATCACAGTTAAGAGATCTAATCGCACAAAGTCAATCCGAACGAATACATGTAATGCATAACTCCCTTTCTTGACATTTATGAGTCCCAAAACGTCGATAGTCTTAATTCCGCCGCCAAAACCGAGCTCGGGTTATGGATGTGCGAAAAACCTGCAAATATAATCTTCTTATCCGGGGCGATCAACGCAAAACCAACCGCATAAAACTGTTTCTCCGGGTCAAATGATGCATCTGTATACAAAGTGTTTCCATCACTTCAGATCTCCTCCCAAGCCAATTTACCTCCACTAGATCTCTCCTTACATCGCAACATGTACTTGCACCCCTGAAACTCTTTCAAATAATTAATCGCCCAATCAACCAAAAACCTTTTCTGCTATAAGCACTTTTGTCTTTAAAACTCTCTGAATGAGTCTAACTACACCTCTCTTTCCAAATTGCCCATGCCCTCATAATCAATGTCTCGAGTTTAAGCATCCTCGAAGCGGACTCGATTAAAAGGGTACGGGCTAGCAGGGGGCGTCAACATTTTCTATTGATTTCAAAATAGAAAATCAAGAAACAAGAACAAGCACCTCCACCTTAAACCGCCGCCTCGCGCAACTTTGTCGTCGTATTCCCACAAATCATCACCTAGTGATCTCAGCTCATCACCTTTTTACCAATGTGTTATTGATCAAGAAGGAACTGTTCCAATGTTTCGGCAGCTCATCACCTTTTTACCAATGTGTTATTGATCAAGAAGGAACTGTTTCAATGTTTCGGTTGGTGGTGGTGATCATCAATTGAGGTTGATGAACCATGGCCCGTTGAGATCAAAGGATCAGAGCTTCTTCTTCAGGCAAACACCTCTTCTTTCTTTCGATCGTCACGATCACACTTCCATCTATGAGATTCATAAATGTTTTCTCATCTCCTATATCCTATTTTATCGACGAGATCCAGGAATATTTTCTCATCTCATAGATCCTATATTTTTCTTCTTCAGGCTAACGCCCCTTTTTAGATTCTCACGATGACACATTTGTCTCTGAGATTCAGAATATTTTCCCATCTCCTAGATCCTATTTTTATTTTCTTCTTCATGCTAACACCTCTTTTTCGATACTCACGATCACACCTCCGATAGGAATATTTTCCCATCTCCTAGATCCTATTTTTTTTCTTCTACCTTTTCAAGATTAGGTCTATTTGATCTCTACTTCATTAAACCAAAAAAAAAAAAAAATTGGTCTGCTATGGACTCGAGTGCATGTTGTGCACCCTAGTCCATGTTGCACTTTTCAGTTTTTACTGACTTACACTTTTTGGTAAATGGTGTTGCACTTTTCAATTATTAAACTGTATAATAATATTTTTAGTCATAGTGACTTACACTTTTTAGTAATATTGTGTTGTACTTTTCAGTTTAATAACATACATTTTTCTTTAGACTAGGGTGCACAACATGCACTCGAGTGCATACTAGACTTTACCAAAAAAAAAAATCCACACACATCCCTCCATGCATCAACTCCTTCAGTTGTTTGCCTTCGATACTAAGGTTTATAGATTTGGTTAACAATACTGCTACCAATTCTTCTCGTGAAGTTGTTGCATACGCTCAAGAGGTTCGCTCTCTTCTACAACAACTCTTCAAAAACGAGACCACGTTTTTCTAAACCCGAGAAAATGAATTTTCTTCTTCTCCTCGAGTTGGAAAATACAGTATAATATTAGTTCAAATAGAGTATAGTATTAGTTTACATATTGTATACAGTATAGTATCAGTTTACATATTGTATAGTATTATGTAACTGGTACACAAGAGTGCAACCCATAGGTCAAACTCAGAATTTGAGACACAATAAATGATATTTTATTGATTTGTGTAAATGGAAAGAGGCATCATTCAGGATAAAGGGAAATTATTATTTAATTATATTAGCTTACACCTTTTTTTTATAATCTCACCAGAACACCGTTTAGTTCGAGGTCAATTTGATCACCGTCTACTAGCGGGAACTCAACTGAAGTCATATGGATAATTCGGGAAACCAATCTAACCGTCCATTAACTTACACGATTTAATGCTACGTACGATTCAATTAAAAGTTAAAACTGGTGTTACATTCCTCATGCCTAATTACACGGTGCAGCTGATGCTCGAAATAATGATAGCAAGAAAAAACCCTAAAACATTGGAAATTACACTCATATACTAAAAGACTGCATTAAAAAAAATATGTATCTGAAAAATAATTACACAATTAGATCGATAATCTGTCATAGATGTTTGCATACGCCAAGATGTTTGCTCTCTTCCGCAACAACTTTTCAAGAACGAGACCACGTTCTTCTAAACCCAAGAAGATGAATCTTCTTCTTCTCCTCGAGTTGGTAAGTACAGTATAATATTAGTTCAAATAGAGTATAGTATTAGTTCAAATACGGTATAGTATTAGTTTACATATTGTATAATATTAGTTCAAATATTAAATTGAAACAAGTTACATGTATGTAACTGGTACACAAGAGTGCAACCCATTCAAACTAAGAATTTTAGACACAATAAATGATGTTTTATTGATTTGTGTAAAAAATGGACAGGGGCATAATTTTGGGATAAATGGAGAGTATTATTTAATTATATTAGCTTACACCTTTTTTTTATAATCTCACCAGAACACCTTTCGGTTCGAGGTCAATTTGATCACCGTCCACTAGTGGGAGCTCAACTGATCGAAGTCGTATGGATAATTTGGGGAACCAATCTAATTGTCCATTAACTTACACGATTTAATGCTACGTACGATTCAATTAAAAGTTAAAACCGGTGTTACATTCCTCATGCCTAATTACACGGTGCAGTTGATGCTCGAAATAATAATTCTATTTAATTTAATCTTCATAATGACCCCCCACCCCCACCAAAGTAAGAAAAAACCCTAAAACATTGGAAATTGCACTCATATACTACAAGACTGCATTAAAAAAAAATGTATCTGAAAAATAATTACACAATTAGATCGATAATAAGTCATTGTAGCTAGCATAATACAAGGGTTGGACTGCTGTGTACTCAAGTACACGATGTACTTGAGTCCAGCCATATAGAAAATATTAAGTATATATAGGATAAATAACACAATAATTAACAAAAGTCATTATAGCGTAGTGGTTGCCCTTTGGTTGCTTTCAACAATTTCTGAAATTAATAAAAGTGCAAGTAAAATAATAGTCAAAGGTTCGAAACCCAAGTAAAACATAGTCAAAGGTTCGAAACCCACTTTCAACAATTTCTGAAATTAATAAAAGTACAAGTAAAAAATAATTTTAATTTCATTATAACATTGCCAACAATCTTATTGAACCCTCGTCTTTTGTAAAACTTTTAAGAGGTCAACCAACTGAGCCAATGTTATTTATAAGACATAACACAATATATATATACTACATATTTTAAAAATTGGTGGGGGCCCAGTGACTCCCCTGGGCCCAACGTGGGTCCGTCAATGGTTATAATAACATACACTTTTCATTAATATATAACTTACACTTTTCATTAATAGTTCATACGCTTTTCAGTTATAATAACATACACTTTTTTTAATTAAAAATAATGTTGCACTTTTCAATATAGTAACATACATTTTTCATTAAAAAAACAAAGACATACTTTTTAGTTATAATAACATACACTTTTTAAAAAAAAAAAAAACCGAAAAAAAAAATTGAAAAAAAAAGGGTGACTGGTCACGGTCAACATTTGACTAGTCAAAGTGTACTCAAGTACATGGTGTACTTGAGGACATATAAGACTTTGGCATAATACAATTGTTGAAAATTGGCTACATTTAATTGTATGTAACAAACTATATGTTACGTTACGAAATTAGTTGAATTGTCATTGATATTTTCGTAAATTCAAGGTGGAGACGGAGGGCTCGACCATGAAATCAAAACCTAGATGGAATCCTAGGCCCGAACAAATTTACATCCTCGAGCGATCTTCAATTCGGGCATGGTGAATCCTTCGAAAGACAAAATACGATGAATTAGGACTCGATTACAAGAGTACGGGCTAGCAGGAGACGTCAACGTTTTCTATTGATTTCAAAATAGAAAATCAAGAAACAAGAACAAGCACCCCTCCCTTAAACCTCCGCTCGCGCAACTTCGTCTTCGTCTTCCCACAAATCATCATCTAGTGATCTCAGCTCATCACATGTCGTCGTCTTCCCACAAATCATCATCTAGTGATCTCAGCTCATCACATGTCGTCGTCTTCCCAGAAATCATCATCTAGTGATCTCAGCTCATCACATTTTTACCAATGTGTTAGTGATTCAGGAATATTTTCTAATCTCCTAGATCCTATTTTATTTCGTAGATTGAGGAAAATTTTCTCATCTCGTATATCCTATTTTTATTTTGGTAAAGTCTAGTATGCACTCGAGTGCATGTTGTGCACCCTAGTCTAAAGAAAAGTATAAGTTATTAAACTGAAAAGTACAACACAATATTACTAAAAAGTGTAAGTCACTATAACTAAAAATATTACTCCCTCCGTCCCATACTTGAAGCCACATTTTACCATTTTGGGCGTCCCATACTTGAAGCCACATTACCTAAAATAGTAAAAGCACTTTTAAACACTCCCCTTAAAACATCACAATATTACAACAAATGCCACTACTTTATTACACTAAAAAGTAACTTTATTACTATTTATAAAGTTGAAAAGTCTTTATTACCCCCACTTTATCTTACACAATACTAATAAACAACTCATTTATTAAAACCCGTGTCAATTTGGTTTGTGGCTTCAACTTTGGGACGGAGGGAGTATTATACAGTTTAATAATTGAAAAGTGCAACACCATTTACCAAAAAGTGTAAGTCAGTAAAACTGAAAAGTGCAACGTGGACTAGGGTGCACAACATGCACTCGAGTCCATAGCAGACCAACCCTTTTATTTTTCGTTCTTCAGGCTAACGCCCCTTTTTAGATTCTTACGATCACAGGAATATTTTCCCATCTCCTATATCCTATTTTTATTTTTATTTTCTTCTTCAGGATAATGCTTCTTTTTCGATCCTCATGATAACACTTCCATCTCCGAGATTCATGAATATTTTTCCATCTCCGAGATTCAGGAATATTTTTCCATCTCCTAGATCCTATTTTTTTTTTCTTCTACCTTTTCAAGATTAGGTCTATTTGATCTCTTATCATTAAATCAAAAAAAAAAAAAAAAAATCCACACACATCCCTCCATGCATCAACTCCTTTGTTGTTTGTCTTCCATACTAAGGTTTATGCCTTGTTTATTTTTCTTTTTTGATCTCGGGATCACCTAAATACACCAAGATTTGGTTAACAATACTGCTACCAATTCTTCTCCTCAAGTTGTTGCATACGCCAAAGAGGTTCGCTCTCTTCTGCAACAACTATTCAAGAACTAGACCACATTCTTCTAAACTCAAGAAGATGAATCTTCTTCTTCTCCTCGAGTTGGTAAATACAATATAGTATTAATTCAAATAGAGTATAGTATTAGTTTACATATTGTATAGTATTAGTTCAAATATTAAATTGGAACAAGTTACATGTATGTAACTGATACACAAGAGTGCAACCCATACGTCAAACTCAGAATTTTAGACACAATAAATGATGTTTTATTGATTTGTGTAAAAAATGTAAAGGGGCATCATTTTGGGATAAAGGGAGAGTATTATTTAATTGTAATAGCTACACCTTTTTTTTATAATCTCACCAGAACACCGTTTAGTTCGAGGTCAATTTGATCACCGTCCACTAGCGGGAGCTCAACTGAAGTTGTATGGATAATTCGGGCAACTAATCTAACCATCCATTAACTTACACGATTTAATGTTACGTACGATTCAATTAAAAGTTAAAACTGGTGTTACATTCATCATGCCTAATTAAACGGTGCAGCTGATGCGCAAAATAATGATTCTATTTAATTTAATCTTCAGAATGACCCCGACCCCAGTAGAGCAAGAAAAAACCCTAAAACATTGGAAATTGCACTCATATACTACAGGACTACATTAAAAAAAATATGTATTTAAAAAATAATTACACAATTATATCGATAATCGGTCATTGTAGCTAGCATAATACAATTGTTGAAACATTGGAAATTGCACTCATATACTACAAGACTGCATTAAAAATATATATGTATCTGAAAAATAATTACACAATTAGATCGATAATCGGTCATTGTAGCTAGCATAATACAATGGTTGAAAATTGGCTACATTTAATTGTGTGTAACAAACTATATGTTACGTTACGAAATTAGTTGAATTGTCATTGATATTTTCGTAAATTGGCTACATTTATAACTGGTGTTAAATTCCCCATGCTTAATTACACGGTGAAGCTGTTGCTCGAAATAATGGTTCTATTTAATTTAATCTTCATAATGATCCCCACCACCACCCCACCAAAGCAAGAAAAAACTCTAAAACATTGAAAATTGCACTCATGTACTACAAGACTGCATTAAAACTCCAAATTTTAGACTGCATTAAAACCCACATGTATGTAACTGATACACAAGAGTACAACCCATAGGTCAAACTCAAAATTTTAGACACAATAAATGATATTTTATTGATTTGTGTAAAAAATGGAAAGGGGCATCATTTTGGGATAAAGAGAGAGTATTATTTAATTATATTAGCTTACACCTTTTTTTTATAATCTTACCAGAACACCGTTTAGTTCGAGGTCAATTGTAACACCGTCCACTAGCGGGAGCTCAACTGAAGTCGTATGGATAATTCGGGCAACTAATCTAACCGTCCATTAACTTACACGATTTAATGCTACGTACGATTCAATTAAAAGTTAAAACTGGTGTTACATTCCTCATGCCTAATTAAACGGGGCAGCTGATGCGCAAAATAATGATTATATTTAATTTAATCTTCAGAATGACCCCCACCCCAGTAGAGCAAGAAAAAATCCTAAAACATTGGAAATTGCACTCATATACTACAAGACTACATTAAAAAAAATATGTATCTGAAAAATAATTACACAATTAGATTGATAATCGGTCATTGTAGCTAGCATAATACAATAATTGAAACATTGGAAATTGCACTCATATACTACAAGACTGCATTAAAAAAATATGTATCTGAAAAATAATTACACAATTAGATCGATAATCGGTCATTGTAGCTAGCATAATACAATGGTTGAAAATTGGCTACATTTAATTGTGTGTAACAAACTATATGTTACGTTACGAAATTAGTTGAATTGTCATTGATATTTTCGTAAATTCAAGGTGGAGACAGAGAAGGGTCGACCACGAAATCAAAACCTAGATGGTTGCATCCTCGAAGTGATCTTCAATTCGGGCATGGTGAATCCTTTAAGGGACGAAATACGAAGAATTAGGACTCGATTACAAGAGTACGGGCCAGCAGGAGACGTCATCGTTTTCTATTGGTTTCAAAATAGAAAATCAAGAAACAAGAACAAGAACCTCTCCCGTAAACCTCCGCTCGCGCAACTTCGTCGTCTTCCCACAAATCATCACCTACTAATCTCAGCTCATCACATTTTTACCAATGTGTTAGTGATAGGAATATTTTCTAATATCCTAGATCCTATTTTATCTCCGAGATTGAGGAAAATTTTCTCATCTCCTAAATCCTTTTTTTTTTCGTTCTTCAGGCTAACGCCCTTTTTAGATTCTTACGATCACACCTCCATCTTCGAAATTCAGGAATATTGTCCCATCTCCTAGATCCTATTTTTATTTTCTTCTTCAGATTAACGCCTCTTTTTCGATCCTAACGATAATACTTCCATCTCCGAGATTCTGGAATATTTTTTCATCTCCTAGATCCTATTTTTTTTTCTTCTACCTTTTCAAGATTAGGTCTATTTGATCTCTTCTTAATTAAATCAAAAAAAAAAAAAAAAAATCCACACACATCCCTCCATGCATCAACTCCTTCTGTTGTTTGCCTTCGATACTAATGTTTATTCCTTGTTTATTTTTCTTTTCTAATCTCGAGATCACCTAAATACACCAAGATTTGGTTAACAATACCAATTCTTCTCCTCAAGTTGTTGCATACTTTCAAGATGTTCGCTCTCTTCCGCAACAACTATTCAAGAACAAGACCACGTTCTTCTAAACTCAAGAAGATGAATCTTCTTCTTCTCTTCGAGTTGGTAAATACAGTATAGTATTAGTTCAAATAGAGTATAGTTATAGTATTAGTTTACATATTGTATAGTATTAGTTCAAATATTAAATTAGAACAAGTTACATGTATGTAACTGATACACAAGAGTGCAACCCATAGGTTAAACTCAGAATTTTAGACACAATAAATGATGTTTTATTGATTTGTGTGAAAAATGGAAAGGGGCATCATTTTGGGATAAAGGGAGAGTATTATTTAATTGTATTAGCTTACACCTTTTTTTTATAATCTCACCAGAACACCGTTTAGTTCGAGGTCAATTTGATCACCGTCCACTAACGAGAGCTCAACTGAAGTCGTATGGATAATTCGGGTAACTAATCTAACCGTCCATTAACTTACACGATTTAATTTTACGTACGTTTCAATTAAAAGTTAAAACTGGTGTTACATTCCTCATGCCTAATTAAACGGTACAGCTGATAAATAATGATTTTATTTAATTTAATCTTCAGAATGACCCCCACCCCAGTAGAGCAAGAAAAAATCCTAAAACATTGGAAATTGCACTCATATACTACAAGACTATATTAAAAAAAATGTATCTGAAAAATAATTACACAATTAGATCGATAAGCTAGCATAATACAAATGTTGAAACATTGGAAATTGCACTCATATACTACAAGATTGCATTAAAAAAAAAATATGTATCTGAAAAATAATTACAAACTATATGTTACGTTACAAAATTAGTTGAATTGTCATTGATATTTTCGTAAATTCAAGGTGGAGACAGAGAAGGGTCGACCACGAAATCAAAACCTAGATGGAATCCTAGGTCGAACAAATTTGCATCCTCGAAGCGATCTTTAATTCGGGCATGGTGAATCCTTTGAGGGACGAAATACGAAGAATTAGGACTCAATTACAAGAGTACGGGCTAGGAGACGTCATCGTTTTCTATTGGTTTCAAAATAGAAAATCAAGAAACAAGAACAAACACCTCTCCCTTAAACCTCCGCTCGCGCAACTTCGTCGTCTTCCCACAAATCATCACCTACTAATCTCAGCTCATCACATTTTTACCAATGTGTTAGTGACATGAATATTTTCTAATATCCTAGATCCTATTTTATCTCCGAGATTGAGGAAAATTTTCTCATCTCCTAAATCCTTTTTTTTTTTCGTTCTTCAGATCACACCTCCATCTTCGAGATTCAGGAATATTGTCCCATCTCCTAGATCCTATTTTTATTTTTATTTTCTTCTTCAAGCTAACGCCTCTTTTTCGATCCTAACGATAACACTTCCATCTACGAGATTCAGGATTATTTTTTCATCTCCTAGATCCTATTTTTTTTTCCTTCTACCTTTTCAAGATTAGGTCTATTTCATTAAATCAAAAAAAAAAAAAAATCACACACATCCCCCCATGCATCAACTCCTTCTGTTGTTTGCCTTCGATACTAAGGTTTATTCCTTGTTTATTTTTATTTTCTGGTCTCGAGATCACCTAAATACACCAAGATTCGGTTAACAATACTGCTACCAATTCTTCTCCTCAAGTTGTTGCATACTTTCAAGATGTTCGCTCTCTTCCGCAACAACTATTCAAGAACGAGACCACGTTCTTCTAAACTCAAGAAGATGAATCTTCTTCTTCTCCTCAAGTTGGTAAATACAGTATAGTATTAGTTCAAATAGAGTATAGTATTAGTTTACATATTGTATAGTATTAGTTCAAATATTAAATTAGAACAAGTTACATGTATGTAACTAATACACAAGAGTGCAACCCATAGGTCAAACTCAAAATTTTAGACACAATAAATGATGTTTTATTGATTTGTGTAAAAAATGGAAAGGGGCATCATTTTGGGATAAAGGGAGAGTATTATTTAATTATATTAGCTTACACCTTTTTTTTATAATCTCACCAGAACACCGTTTAGTTCGAGGTCAATTTGATCACCGTCCACTAGCGGGAGCTCAACTGTAGTCGTATGGATAATTCGGGAACCAATCTAACTGTCCATTAGCTTACACGATTTAATGCTACGTACGATTCAATTAAAAGTTAAAACTGTTGTTACATTCCCCATGCTTAATTACACAGTGCAGCTGTTGCTCGAAATAATGGTTCTATTTAATTTAATCTTCATAATGACCCCACCACCACCCCCACCAAAGAAAGAAAAAACCCTAAAACATTGGAAATTGCACTCATATACTACAAGACTGCATTAAAAAAAATATGTATCTGAAAAATAATTACACAATTAGATCGATAATCGGTCATTGTAGCTAGCATAATACAATTGTTGAAAATTGGCTACAGTGTGTAACAAACTATATGTTACGTTACGAAATTAGTTGAATTTTCATTGATATTTTCATAAATTCAAGGTGGAGACGGCGAGAGATCGACCAATCAAAACCTAGATGGAATCCTAGACCCGAACAAATTCGCATCATAGAAGCGGTCTTCAATTGGTGAATCCTTCGAGGGACGGAATACGAAGAATTAGGACTCGATAGGACTCGATTACAAAGGAATATTTTCTCATCTCCTAGATCCTTTTTTTTTCTTCTTCAGGCTAACGCCTCTTTTTCGATTCTCACGATCACACCTCCATCTCCGAGATTTAGGAATATTTTCCCATCTCCTAGATCCTTTTTTTATTTTTTATTTTTTCTTCAGGTTAACGACTCTTTTTCGATCCTCGCGATCACACCTCCCATCTCCGAGATTCAGGAATATTTTTCCATCTTCTAGATCCTATTTTTTTTTCTACCTTTTCAAGATTAGGTTTATTTGGTCTCTTCTTCATTAAACCAAAAAAAAAATCCACACACTTCCCTCCATGCATCTACTCCTTATGTTGTTTGCCTTCGATACTAAGGTTTATGCCTCGTTTATTTTTCTTTTCTGATCTCGGGATTACCAAAATACACCAAGATTTGGTTAACAATACTGCTACGAATTCTTCTCCTCAAGTTGTTGCATACTTTCAAGATGTTCGCTCTCTTCCGCAACAACTATTAAAGAACGAGACCACGTTCTTCTAAACTCAAGAAGATGAATCTTCTTCTTCTCCTCAAGTTGGTAAATACAGTATAGTATTAGTTCAAATAGAGTATAGTATTAGTTTACATATTGTATAGTATTAGTTCAAATATTAAATTAGAACAAGTTACATGTATGTAACTAATACATAAGAGTGCAACCCATAGGTCAAACTCAAAATTTTAGACACAATAAATGATGTTTTATTGATTTGTGTAAAAAATGGAAAGGGGCATCATTTTGGGATAAAGGGAGAGTATTATTTAATTATATTAGCTTACACCTTTTTTTTATAATCTCACCAGAACACCGTTTAGTTCGAGGTCAATTTGATCACCGTCCACTAGCGGGAGCTCAACTGTAGTCGTATGGATAATTCGGGAACCAATCTAACTGTCCATTAGCTTACACGATTTAATGCTACGTACGATTCAATTAAAAGTTAAAACTGTTGTTACATTCCCCATGCTTAATTACACGGTGCAGCTGTTGCTCGAAATAATGGTTCTATTTAATTTAATCTTCATAATGACCCCACCCCCACCAAAGAAAGAAAAAACCCTAAAACATTGGAAATTGCACTCATATACTACAAGACTGCATTAAAAAAAATATGTATCTGAAAAATAATTACACAATTAGATCGATAATCGGTCATTGTAGCTAGCATAATACAATTGTTGAAAATTGGCTACAGTGTGTAACAAACTATATGTTACGTTACGAAATTAGTTGAATTTTCATTGATATTTTCATAAATTCAAGGTGGAGACGGCGAGGGATCGACCAATCAAAACCTAGATGGAATCCTAGACCCGAACAAATTCGCATCATAGAAGCGGTCTTCAATTGGTGAATCCTTCGAGGGACGGAATACGAAGAATTAGGACTCGATAGGACTCGATTACAAAGGAATATTTTCTCATCTCCTAGATCCTTTTTTTCTTCTTCTTCAGGCTAACGCCTCTTTTTCGATTCTCACGATCACACCTCCATCTCCGAGATTTAGGAATATTTTCCCATCTCCTAGATCCTTTTTTTATTTTTTATTTTTTCTTCAGGTTAACGACTCTTTTTCGATCCTCGCGATCACACCACCCATCTCCGAGATTCAGGAATATTTTTCCATCTTCTAGATCCTATTTTTTTTTCTACCTTTTCAAGATTAGGTTTATTTGGTCTCTTCTTCATTAAACCAAAAAAAAAATCCACACACTTCCCTCCATGCATCTACTCCTTATGTTGTTTGCCTTCGATACTAAGGTTTATGCCTCGTTTATTTTTCTTTTCTGATCTCGGGATTACCAAAATACACCAAGATTTGGTTAACAATACTGCTACGAATTCTTCTCCTCAAGTTGTTGCATATTTTCAAGATGTTCGCTCTCTTCCGCAACAACTATTCAAGAACGAGACCACGTTCTTCTAAACTCAAGAAGATGAATCTTCTTCTTCTCCTCGAGTTGTTGCATACGCCCTTCTAAATCCAAGAAGATGAATCTTCTTCTTCTCCTCGAGTTGTTGCATACACCCAAGAGGTTCGCTCTCTTCTGCAACAACTCATCATTCTGCAAACTCAACAAGAACGAGACCATGTTCTTCCAAACCCAACAAGATGAATCTTTCTCTTCTCCTCAAGTTGTTTCCTACGTCTAAGAGGTATGCTCTCTTCTGCAACAACTCATCAAGAACGAGACCACGTTCTTCTAAACCCAAGAAAATGAATCTTCCTCTTCTCTTCAAGTTGTTGCATACACCTAGTGGTGTCAAATGGGTTGGGCCAGGCCAGCCTGGTACCGGCCCACCGGGCTGCTCAAAATTTTCAGGCCGGGCCGGCCCAACCCGGTTGCTATCGGGCCTGGAAAGTTGAGGCCCAGCCCGGCCCTGGTCAGGCCACCGGGCTACCGGGCCAAAACAGTCTGTTGTATTATAACATCTAATTTTAATTTTTTTAACATATAATTGTGGACTCATGGACTGCCCATTAATATTTTAATATGGGCCCATTTATTCTAAATGTGAAAGCCCAAGAAATATACTAAAAGCTAACCGTAACTATAAATAATGAAATATTCTAAATGTATCAATGGAGTAGATTAAGGCAGATATATTGGGAGCGCAGCTCGAGGAGCACATAATAGAGAAGGGCAGCCAGGGCACACTTCCTTTCCATTTCATCGTGCCCTCCTTATGCGTAGGCGGCGTGAAGGCGACGGCAGTGTGGTGCCACCAGCGTGTGACGGCGACAATTTTTTCTTGCTATTTTCTTCTTTCTACAATTTTTTTTTGTTAATAGATTTCTTTTGAATGGTCTCAGATATATTACATATACAATTCGTGTGCGTATAATTCGTGTGCGTATAATGTGCAAGACAATTAGACAAAAGGAATTAAATTAAAAGAAAGGGGTCTGAGGAAAATTGAATTTAATAGATTATAGTAATATCGGATGTATATTTTGTGTATCTTCTTTCCTTCCCGACAATTTGATTCTCTCTATTAATATTATAATTTTAAAAAAAAAGTTAGAACCGGGTCAGCCTAAAAAATCGGGCTTAGTCCGACCTGAGCCCGATCAGCTCAGTTGTTCAAGTGGGCCGGGCCAAATAGGCCCGATTGTTTTCGGGCTATTGATATTACAGCCCAGCCCGATCTGTAGGTCGGGCTGGCCCATCGGGCCGGGCCCATTTTGACAGCCCTACGTACATCCAAGTTGGTTCTCTCTCTTCTGCAAATCCCACATAACCGCTTTGTTCGTTGGGCGTGTCGATCCCATCCTCGTCTTTAACCACTTGTGAACAAGATTGTAATCACCACTGGTGCTTCTTCTTGAGGGAACGTATTAGGAATATTGTGTATTAGAGATAAATTAGATTTTATTGTTTCCTTGTATATCTTGGTCCATATTGTTTAGTTAACCAAAATTCTGTGTCTATAGTTAACCTAATAGCCCATGATATAATTTATATATATACTCGTTCTCATTGTTAATAAAATAATCTCTTCAATTAAAATATTCCATTCATCTAATCAACAAGAAGGGAACTGTTCCAATGTTATGTTCGGTTGGTGGTGGTGATCATCCATTGGTGTTGATGAACCATGAACCAAACCATGCCGTTGAGATCAAAGGATCATGATCATCAAGTAGACAACGGGGCGTTGAACAAGTAGACAATGCCCTTGAGATCAAAGATTATGATCATCAAGTAGACACCTATGGTTGTTCAAATATTATTCCTTCATGTATTCTACAAATTGTTTGTAATCCCAATTGTTGCACATTTTAAAAGAAATTTTCCCATAAACTTCATATTTACACAAACAAAATATCCTTACTTTTACACTTTTTTTTCTTTTTTTTGTTACAAATTTGATGTAAACAATTGTAGGACGAAGAAATATATACTCCAATTTAGTGATTTTTGCGAAGAACACACAAAATAAAAAATACCTCTTGGGTAGAGGTGGGAATGGGTCAGGCCAAACCAGAAAAAAAGCATGGGCCTGATATATAATATTTGGGCCCAATGGGCCTGGTATATAATATTTGGGCCCAAGACTAGCCCATGGTCTCTCATAGACTTTTTTTAAAGGCTTTTTTTTAAAGATTTGGTCTGACATTTTTAATAAATAGGTCTGACCCGAAAGCTTTTAAAGGTCTTTTTAAGTGTATTTCAAAATAAAATAATATAAAATACAACAATTGAATTACTAGTACCACCAAATCATAAAAAACAATAACAAAAAAAAAATACATCAATTCTTCAAGATAATCTCATCTTCATGTTGAATCCCCTAAAATATTACTCCCTCCGTCCCGGAGGAACTTGCACCCTTTGACCGGCACACATTTTAAGAAATATGTAAGAAAATGTGTAATGATTGATGTTTTGAGGGGTAGTTTTGTAAACTTTTATGAATAAAGTAAAGTAAAAAGTAGATTGAGTGTGGAAAAGTAATGATATATGGGTAAATATATGAGTATATTTCAAGGGTCAGGGTTGTGAAGATATTTCCTTTTATGAAGTGTGCAAATTGCTATGGGACATCCATATATGAAAAGTGTGCAAATTCCTGTGGGACGGAGGGAGTATAAAATATGTAAATATATTGAAACAATTGATGTCTTTTGCCTTTTCTTTTTAGTGACGTTGTCTTTTTTTTTTCATGATAAATGTGGAGCATAATAAAATTAATAAAGGTTAAGTAAAATCCATAAATTTTAAATAAATCTCATAAATTCATTCAGAAAAATAAAAATGACAATTGAGATTTGAGAAGATTTTAGAATATTGGGTTGATTGTTCAGAAAAACAGACAATTGAGATTTGAGAATATTGGGTTGAAAATATGATTGTTCCGAAAAACACCATTCTCTATTCTTTATATGGACGTATTTGAGAATAAAAAAATAAATATAAATTACATCTGGAAAATAGGAATGAACAAACAATAAAAAATAAATCATAGATTTTTTAAAAGTATGTTTTTTATTTATTTATGAACGTATTTGAAAATAAAAAAATAAATATAAATTACATCTGGATAGAAAATAAATCACAGATTTTAAAAGTTAGGCTTTTAAAAAAGCTTAGCTGGCTAGTTTATTAAACGAGCCGACCCCGTCGGAGCCCGTAGACCCCTGTCGGAGCCGTAGTCGTTCCATTCTCACCCCTAATCCATTTTCACCCCTAGTCTTGTGTGAGACATAATTTAAGCATGATGCTTTAACATTTTGGAAGGGTAGGAGTTAATTCGTGACTCGTGCATGAAATTGTCTCACAGAAGTAGGGATGGGAATGGGCCAGGCTTAGGGAGACTTTAAGAAAAAAAGCATGTTATATACTCTCTCTGATCAATTTCATTATTCATGTTTTCCTTTTTTGGTTGTCTAATTTTATTATGCACATACCATTTTTAGAAACAATACTATTTATATTACTTTATCTACACCCTCCTACCATCACTTATTTACTCACTTTGTCATTCACTTTATTCATATAAAACAATCATTTATTTACAAATGGACCCCACAATACCCCATCATACCCTCAACTTATCTACTTTATGAATAAACTAGTCAATATTCATTAAAACCCGTGCCCGTAAGTGTCCGGAGAAGTGGGCACAATCAAATTATAAAAATTAAAATTTTAAATCTCAAAATGAAGAAATGAGAATAATAGCAAATTTATCTAATGTTCCAAAAAAAAATATTCAACTATTTTTTCAATTATTACAAAGAAAAATATAACTAATCTCAACTATTTTTTCAACTATTACAAAGTAAAATATAACTATAACTAGTGTTACTAAACTTTCTTATTTATTTATTTGAAAGAGTATTATATAAGTATATACTTATTATATATATATATATGTGTGTGGCAAAGAAGTTAAATAGGCCAGTCTGTTGGGCTTAAAAGACTTACGAAAAAGCTTAAGCCCGACCTATTAAATTAAATAGGCTTTTAAAAAAGCTTAAGTCCGACTTGTTTATTAAACGAGTCGAGCCGAGCTTTAATAGGCCGAGCCGTAGGCCCCTGTCGAGTAGCCTGACCCGTTCCCACCCTTACACACAAGTTTTTTTTTTTTCCTAAAATCAAATAAAACGCATTTTAAATAATGGTAGCTTAGGGTTGATTTTCCATTGACAATAAATTTATTAAAATAAGTATATACATCTATATTCTCTCATTGATTGATTAATTCATGTCTCAATCAAATGTCATATCTAGTCTAGATATATATATTAAAAGATTTAACGGTATTAATAATTTGACGTTGGTTCAATTTTGACTCGAGTACGTGTGCATGTGTCCAGGTTTGGGGAAATGGTCTCCCAAAAAATAACAGTTTTCATCAACAATGTCTGCTACGAGGTTGCAAGTACAGCGCCATTCAACGTTAGACAAGCATTTGGCGATGATGTTGTCCTAATACAATTACCATCTGACTTCCCTGTTCTTACCCATCAATCTAGCCGTACTCACTATCCTCTTCAAAATGGTGCTTATTACTATGTCATAAACCCTAATTTCAACCCTCATCATCCAATCAATCTTCATTAATTTGGTAATCGTCTTATTAATCTTACTACAATATAATTCATATTTAATATTAAGTGTCTATAGTTTATTTGCTTGATGGGTCTCAACCTACCAACAAAAAGACCTATCTACCTAATAAAATTATGTCATTATAACTTTTTTAATTAAAGTCTTTAATGATAGAAGATTAACTGTTAATGATCGATTCCGTCATTAATTCTTAATTTTCTATTATTAATCATTTTTAATTAAAAAATTATAATGATAGAATTTGGCTTTAATTTCCTATTGCCTTTTTTTTTTTTTTACATTTTGATTAAGTGTTATTGTATTTTTGATTTTCCATTCTTGGGCTCCGTGTCGTGTCAGCTTTTAGGTGTCTGCTGCCGTCTTTCTATTGGTCCACATCCGCTCTGATTTGACTCTTCAGTACATAGAAATATATGACATTTGCCTCTGCTGATTCTGGGTTCTGCTTCTTCTGATCTTGAGGGTGTGTTTGCAAATAATAGTAGTTGATTAAAAGTGATTAAAGTTGATTTTTGTAGTAAAATTGAAAGTAGATAGTGTTTTAAAAATAAGCACTTTTAATCAATTTTTTAAATGTTGGGGTGTATGTCATACAAATCACTTTTTTTTAATTTTACAAAAAACACCCTTATTACATTTGAATAAATAATGGGTAAAAATAAAATATTATTTAAATTGTGAGGGCAAAATTGTAAAATTAGTGAGTGTAATGATTAGAAGCACTTAGAAGTTTGTTAGAAGCATGTGGAGGGGTGCTTGACCAAAATTGATTTTAAGTAATTAATTTAATCACTTACTTGTGTTTACAAACACTTCAAAAGTGATTCTATTTAAAAAAGAAGTGCTTTTAAGCACATAGTTTTGTTTACAAACACCCACTGACACTTGAGCTTCTGATTATTTCCTCATTGTATGAACCTTGTTGTCTAATAATGCAGGCTTAGTTCTCAGTTGTGTTTGGTTCCTTAGTTGATATTGATACTTTATTGATGGAGCCTCAGCTGATCATCAGTCGAGTTCCCCCTCGACTGATTCTCCTCTTCTGGTCTCCTCTTCTCTTCATGATCTTGTGCGCGTTTCTACACTATATCAGCTTACATCTATCTCAGCTTATACTGACCAGATTCTATCTATTACAAGATGAATAATGAAGTTGTCTATACAATATAACTTATCATATTACAAGCAAGTTTGGTCTATCAGTACAATACATCCCAACATTCCCTACTCCCAACCTTCCATGGCCGCCCCCCACCGCCCTAGCCGCCGACCTCGCTCCCGGCCGCGGCCACCAGCCGACCTCTCCCTCCCGTTTCCATCCTCCCTTCTCCCCCTAAATCCCTTTGATTTTTCACGTTTTTTGTTAGTAGTTCGTCGTCGCCCCCACCCACTCGCCGACAGCGGCCGCCCCTCCCCGTTCCAAGACGACGACGACAATTCCACCCCTTCAGGTTTGCTTTTTTTGCTTTTTCTTTTCTTCATTTTTTCCTTTTTTTTTTCTCTATTCTTCATTTTTTCTGTTATTTTTTTTAATTTTCAACCATTTTTGATCGACCATATACACTCTCGTCGATAAATTGTTGTCGACGAGAGTGTATATGGTCAACCATAAATGGTTGATTTTTTTTCGACACACCAAGCTCGACCATATACACTCTCGTCGACAACCATTTGTAGACGAAAGTGTATATGGTCGAGTCTGGTGTGTAAAAAATTATAAAAAAAAAAATTTGAGTTTCTGATTTTTTTTTTTTTTTGGTGGATGATATTGGATGTCGGAAGTAAGGGTGGTGGTTGAGAATTTTTTTTGGGTTACTTTTATAGAAAGTGGGGCCGGGAGTGGGGTGCATTTAGTAAGGGGGTATATTTAGTACGCAATATTTTACTACGAGAGCATTTTTTAATTTTTACACTATTATTATATTAATAAACTGACAGGAGGTGTGTTCTAAGTCGGATCGGAGGTGTAAATAGTAAGCCCCTCTACCATATTCATATATTTAAGTGGGTTGGCAGAATTATTGTCCAATCTACTTATTGGATCTAGTTAGAAGATCAACTTGCCAATAAGGCCCAAACAATATTTATTTTATTTTTAAATGTTTAATAGTAATTTAATGGATAGAAAAATTAAAATCAAATTAATTCAAGAATTTAATAAATTTATTTTTAAATTAAATAGTTAAATTATATATTAATGTTTAATATACAGGGTACGAGCCGGTCTAATTATACGAGTATATGAAAACTCGTAATTTGTAAGAATATAATACCCATATGTTTAATCAACTTAAAATAGTTGAGATAAAAATCAAATCAATTAAATCAACATTAGTCAATAAAAAGACGTGAAAAGGAAAAAAAAACACCACTCCATCACCATATAAATAGGCTCCTACACACAAGTTAGAAAAATATAAGAAGACTTCAAAATTCTAAGAAAGTTATAAGTGTTCTTGAATGTTCGAATAAAGTTCAAAGTGTTTTTTTCGTGCGAATCGACTGATAAGTGATAATAACGTCTGACCTGTGATTAAGGTGTTAAACCCCTAATTTCGGTATTTTTCAAGAAAAATTCAAGCGCATTCTTCACGGTTTTAAATGTGTTCTTCGCGAATTTTAATTTCGTAAAAGTGACATTTAATCTAAAATAAGACATCCACCCCTAGAATTAAACATTATTTATTCTCTCAAGTCTAAGCTCAAACAATATCGAAGCAAGAATTTCATCTCAAAAGTAGTTAAAGTCAAAGTTGATTTTGAAGAGAATAATCAAAGGGCTTAGATCATAGATTGGTAATCCGAAAGAATTAAATTGTAAATGTTTAACGTGTTTTTATATTAAATACAAAAAAAATTGTTATTACGGTATAATTTATATTATAATATTTAACACGACACAATATGTCACAATAATACATATTACACGATATGCATGATAAAACACAAAAGAAAAGTATGAAATCTCTAATAAATTACAAAACATCAAGTTATATATAAAATCGAAACTTTTTTTCAAGTTTAACATGGTGACACGAGACAATTTTTCTTTTGTTCTTGTAATGTCTACATAATAATGTTATGAACATGACAAATTTAAACACTAATCCATGATTTTATACTTGACGCTTTTTTCCGTCATTGTAATGGAGCTAGTATTTATACTCGCTTCCAACGAACTGTTTGATAAAATAGATTCTATTTGTTAAAAATAAAATGGTGTTAAATGTTTATAATTTAAACATTTAAAAAATGATAAAATTGTAAAATTATTGAAAAATTTCATTCAAAATGTTTAAAATATTAACGATTGAAAGAAATAAAAATCAGAAATCATTAAAAATTAATTCCAAAGTTGTAAATCAAGTAGTAGTACAACCTAAGTACCTAAGTCCTAACAAGTCTACAACCGGGCAGAGTAATGTATATTATATTTAATACATACTATAAAATAAAGTATAGAGGTCGATGGTGAATAATTATAGAACTTAACACCTTCATAAAACCATTGATAGATGAAATGACAAAGAATAATCATTGATTGATATGGACTAAGAATAAAATGTCATTATTATATAAATTTATATTATTGTTGTTACTAGTTATTGGAAATATATATATATTTTTTGGTATTTCTAATTATATTGATTTTGATTTTGAGTTTTTTTATTATTATATTCTGAAAAATAATAATATATATTTGATACGAATATATATGTATTTATTTTTAATTATCCTTTAATGTTATTATTAAATTTTTTTAATTATAATATTATCATTATTGGTTTTTTTATTTTATTTTATAATTATAATGGAGTATTGTATTGAAAAATTAATTTTTTGATCGATAAAAGAGATATTCATTAAAAACACATTGAGTACGAGGGATATATATTGATTCATTTAAAACACAAATAGAAATTTTGCATTGAAATTAACTACATCATATCTAATAATATACTTATCAACATACAAAATTTTGTGTCAAATGCAAAGACACGAGACATTTACATATTTTTTCATTAATGGATACACATTCACGATGTAAGGGTGTCTCATATATTATTACTAGACGAGTCTCCGCGTATAACATAATGTATTCTTTATACGTAAATTGATTTTTTATACTCTAAAATGATTTAATTATGTGTATGAAATTATAAAATATATTTTGCAATATGTATATTTTAAAGCATTATATTTTAAATACATTAAGTTAATAAATATTTTAAATAACAGTATATTTTGAAGATAAGGCTTCAATTTTATGGATGAAAAAAGAGCAAATAAAACTGTCTCAGAGTTGAAACTTGAGGTACAAGAAAAATCACTTAATAATACACTAATTTTAATACACTTTTTTAGAAAAGTCATTTCAAGTATTCTATTAATACATTAGCTTCTCATATCCATATAACTACACAATTATAATAACTATAACTACACTATTTAGTAATTGTCATATAATATAACTCTATCAAGACAGTATGACTAATGTCTAGATAACTTTAGTTATTTTTGTAATAATTAATCCTTTTAAGTGATGTTAAAGTCGAATTTATAAAATATTAACAGCAGTTAGTTAATATTTATAATCAAATTAATAAAATAAATAATTTTATTTGAGGTAAATATTTATAAATCAATTTAATTTTTGAACTAATAATATTTAACATAAAAATTCAAAATGTAAAACAGAACACCATGAAAAATAAATCTTAGAAAAGCAAATAGCGGGAGATCGAAATTAAACTGGGCGCGAAGAAATGAAAGGGAAACCATAGATTGGGGCACGATCGCTGTTCTACCTCTCCTAGCAGTTTTTACAACAATCCTCCTCTGTCTATTTTAGATTTGTGTTCTCCTTGTTTATACTGAGATGGTGAGCGAGAGGAGTTGAGCGGGTAGGGTTTTATATATAAAAAAAATTAACATATTTCAATTGATTGATTTTCGTTTAATTTCAGGGCATTGTTTGTTAAATCTGCAATAGGTGATCGATGAGGTACATAATTTTCCCATGATTTATTGTTAATCTATTTCTTCAAGTATTTCTATTGCATAATTCTTCTTTCCCCTCTTTTAGAGTTCATTTTCTACAAATTAAATGATGTTTTTCGAGATAAATTTTAGGGTTTTAGATCATTTGTTTGTAGCGTAGGAGAAAGGTCGTTACTTTTATTGAGGATTGAAACCGTGGTTGTTTTTCGCTTCTTTCAGTAGTATCATGGCGATTTGGGCCGCTCGATCACCATATTTGAGGATTGGTATAAAGGATTACTAAATACACCCCCTGATTTAGTAAATACACTCTCATCTTGTAAACCTTCTTCTACTTAGTTTTGGTAGTTAGAAGTTAGTTAAAGTCAGTTATTTGTTTTAGAGCCTATATATGTCATTAGGGCTCAATTGTATTCGACATTAAGAATCTGCAGAATTCAACTCAATTTCTTTCTCCTTTCTTTGTTTGATTCTTCTTCCATCTTCAATCCAAAGATGATATGGTGATTGGTTTCTACATGGTATCAGTATTAGCCATTTTCTTCGATCCAATTTCATTGCGATTCACCATCGCGATTTCCTGCCCCTTTTGAAGCTTCGCAGATTTCTTGCATTTCTTGACGTTTTTTCTTCCATAATCCATGGCGCCAACGGTTACTGATCCCGATTCTTTGGACCCGGCCCTCAATCCGTTCTCTCCGCTGGCCTACACCAAAACGATAACCCGACCGTCGCCATCGCCCTTGAACCCCTCGACGGCACCAACTATGTCTCCTGGAGTCATGCGATCAAACGCGGGCTCAGTGTGAAGAACAAGGCTCGTCTTATTGATGGATCTTTAGACATACCCAGCGAGGAAGATGAACCAGCCGTATACTCTGCTTCGGTAAGATCCAATGACCTAGTTCTTATGTGGATTTTGAATTCTATTGTGCCTGAAATTAAACGTACTTTGGATTACTTCTCTATTGCAAAAGATGTTTGGGATGAATTAAAGGTTAGATATGCCTTATC
Source organism: Galeopsis tetrahit (assembly GCA_963675135.1). NCBI lineage: Eukaryota > Viridiplantae > Streptophyta > Magnoliopsida > Lamiales > Lamiaceae > Galeopsis > Galeopsis tetrahit. Next base: position 35,837,802 of record OY776130.1, on the reverse strand, counting down.
CGATGGCACTAGGGTATATCACCTTGAAAAATCCCTTAGTACGATCACTCAGGGTTCCCAATCTTTAGTCTCCTTTTACAACCAATTCAAATCTTTATGGGATGAGTACCTTAGCTTTAGACCTATTCTTAAATGCTCTTGTGGTGCTATGGATACTTGCTCTTGTGAATTGCCTAAACTCATGACCACCACTCAAGAACAGGATGTTGTTTTGAAATTCTTGATTGGTTTGCATGATTCTTATGGTGTGACTTGTTCGTATTTTTGGACAAGTTTTCCCAAGTATATTTTCGTTCCAAGGACTTAATTGAGTATCAATGAATCCCTAAAGTTGCAAGTTATCATGCTATTGTAGTAACTAAGCTTGTTTGTTTGGATTTTCGAGAATTAAAACACAAGTATGAATAGAGATTAACTAAGATAAACAAGAAATAGACAAAAGTAAAAACAAGCTATCTAACTTTCGAGAGAAAGTGCAAGAGAAGGGTATTGCCTCGGGTGTATCCATTTTGTAGGTTGTGTGGTGAATTAATTGACTAAATTACACAAATTAAACCTAAGGTATTGGGAAAAGTTAAAGGCTATCACTCGTGTGTGTCGACCAATCCCTTGTGAGGCCTAGGTGAACACGTGCATCAATTAGCAATTATGTAGTCTAATCAATACCATAAGATCCTAAGATAGTGTCTTATAAACACGTTCAACACGGTTACTAATGTTTATGAGACGCCCTCTCACTAATCTAATAGACGACCTCTAATCGACTAGTGTCTAGTATCGTCGATCTAAGCAATCAACCCCCGGTCGGTGTAGTTAATTACTATGTTAATTCTAATCGATTAATTCAAGCTCATACACACACTCTTAATCATGCAAGTATGCAACCCAATACGGTCGTTGAAGTCGACAAAACTAAGAATGCTAGCTAATAGGGTGAATTAACCAATTGAATCATGCAAATTACCACACTAGAAACATATACACCCAATTCCTAAGCTAATCATGCAATCAATCCATAATTACACCACTTAACCACCAAAACTTCCACACCCTAGGCAATTAGAACTTAGCCCATGGTTCTAAGATAGAAATCCATGGCTAAAACAACAAATAACATCAAACTCATAGTAAAATAGCAAGAGAAGTGAGAAATTAAAAAAATACCAAATTGAATTGCAAAATAGAGTAATATCACCTTGATCATAAAAATGTAGCTACAAACCGATGTAATAGACGATGCCCGATGATAATCGTAGCTTGATTCGAAGTAAAAATCACTAATCTATCTAATCTAATGAAGAAATTAAACTAAAAATGAAGAACACTACTAACTATGTGTTTGTGTGTGAGAATAGGTTGAAAAATGAGTAAGACCCTTTTGTAAAACTCAAATTTGGTCTATTTATAGTTGGGGTAGAAGTCTTGAATTAATTTTGCAATTAGACCCTTGAAATATGAAGAAAATGGGTCCACCCGGCCGGGTGGGTAAGTGGCGTGGCCGGGCGGACCAGTTGGGTGCGCGAAATGGGCTGGAACAGGTGGCCCGGCCGGGCGGGAAAAGTGGCCCGGCCGGGCGGAACTTTCATAAGTTGAAATTTGCAAAAATATGCGCAGTGGGTGAACTTAACAAAAAGTGTGGGTGCAGATAATATGGCCCGGTCGGGCGGGTCGGCCCGGTCGGGCGGATGCTTCGGCCCAACTTCCGTCCTCCGTCTTCATCCCTTCATATCTCGAGCTTCCGACCTCCGATTGACTTGATTCTTTTTTTCATTCCACTCCATTTTTCGAGACGAATCCAATGGTGCAATCCTCTATTCAGTCCAGTGAGTGCAAATAATGATTGAACACTAGTTTTTGCGATTTTAATTTCTAATTCACATCGTATTCATACAAAACGAGCTCAAACACATTTCTCAATCAAATCAAGCATATTAGTGTGAAAATGAATGAAAAACCCTCAAAGTTTATCACTAAAACACATGAAATCTTATGCAATTTACAACCGAATCATGGTGCTCTTCGAAGCCAATTTCTTTTGCAATCTCCATTTCCTCCTCTTTCCAAAATATATGGCATATTGCTTCAAGAGGAATCCCAAAGAAACCTCCACACTACCCCTGATCCTATCCACCTAGATTCTGTTTCTATGACTGCAAGAAACAACAATTTTTTCAAAGATAGGAAGAAACCTCTGAAATGTGGCCACCATAGATAGGTGCTTTCACATCATTGGCTTTCCACCTGGTTGGAGGGGACCTAGAACTCTTCCAAACAAACTCACTCAAAAGACTGCCAATCTTTCCTTGAGAAACACCCCCTTGGAATCCAATCCACTCTTTGATCAGGTTTTATATGACAAGTTTGTGAGTTTTTCTAAGATGCAGAATTTGGGTGAGCACAAGGCTATGCCTCACACTGTGGCAGGAGCCTCCACTGCTCAACCTGAAGAGAACCAAAACACCACTGATTCAGGTATGATTTCTAACATTTACTTGCAAGATAGTACTATCTCCACTTGGATTATAGATACTGGTGCTACTGACCACATGGTCTTTGATTTGTCTTTGTTTTCCACCCCTCCCTTCATTGCCAATGTTAAGATTTCTTTACCTAATAATGCTTTTTCCACTGCTACACATATGGGCAACATTGTTATCAATAATCATCTCACTCTATATAATGTCCTGTATGTCCCTGATTTTACCTTCAATTTATTGTCTGTTAGTCACTTGACTAGGTACTCTAATTGTTCTGTGAGTTTCTTCTCCTCACATTGTGTTTTACAGGACAACACCAACAAGATGGTGATTGGTACTGCTGATCAAGTGAGAGGCCTCTACCTCTTGAAAACTGCTGCTCCATGGGCATTACCTGCTTTAGGTTCTACTGTCATTTCTAGTTCTGTTGTTCTACATAAATGTACCTGTAGGTCCCGAAAGTTGAGTTAATATCGAGGGAAGCTAAAGAAAATGTCTAGAGGGGGGTGAATTTCATATCCCAACAGTACCTTTGATACATGGCATAAAAGGCTAGGACACACTTCTAAGAAATGTATGTTGCACATTCCTGAATTGAATATTGATACTACTTCTACTGCTCATACCAATTGCTACATTTGCCCTTTAGCTAAGCAAAAGAGAAATTCTTTCCCTTTGAGTACATTTGTTTCTTCTCATGCTTTTCATTTGATCCATTGTGATGTTTGGGGCCCTTTTTCCATAATATCTGCTTCTGGATATAAGTACTTTCTCACTATTGTAGATGATTTCAGTAGATGTACATGGACTTACCTTCTAAGTGCTAAGAGTGATGTCAAAATATGCCTCCAAAACTTCTATAATATGGTTCTAACTCATTTTGGTACTAAAATTAATACTTTAAGGAGTGACAATGGGACTGAGTTTATTCTTTCTGATTTTTATCATACCCTTGGGATCTTACACCAAACTTCTTGTGTTGAAACACCCCAACAAAATGGTATAGTTGAGAGAAAACATCAACACTTGCTTCAAGTTGCTAGGGCTCTCCTTTTCCAGTCCTCTATACCTCTTAAATACTGGGATGAATGCATCAAAACTGCTACTTTCATTATAAACAGAATCCCATCCTATAATCTTCAAAACAAGTCACCCTTTGAACTTCTTTACAATAAGAAACCTGATTATTCCATGTTTAGAACTTTTGGATGTCTTTGCTTTGCCAACACTCTCACATCTCACAGACACAAATTTGCCCCTAGGGCAACCAAGTGTATATTCATTGGCTACCCTATGGGCACCAAAGGGTATAAACTCTTGGACATACAAACTGGAAAAACTCTCATTTCCAGAAATGTCAAGTTTTTTGAAGATGTCTTTCCCTTCAAAGATAACATCCCCTCAAAACCTCCCTCCCCACTGCTATTCCCATCCTTGATGATTTCATTGATGATGAACACTTAAGCCCTCCCAATCTTTCAACCTCTGAGCTTCACAATCATATTCATGATTTGCATGATCCCACTGTTTCTGGTATTGATACTCACACTAGGCCTCTTAGAACCAAGACTCAGCCTGTATATTTACAATCTTATAAGACTTCATTACCTGCTTCAGTGGATCATGCAAAACACTCTACATCTTCCAGCATCAAATATCCCATCCAAACTTTCTTATCCTCTCACAAACTGTCACCCAGCTATAAAGCCTTCACCACTTCCATTTCCCTAATTCAGGAACCCAAATCTTACAAACAAACAGCTCAAAATGATAAATGGGTCAATGCCATGCAACAAGAGTTGTCTGCCTTGGTCCAGAACAACACCTGGACTCTTGTTAATCTCCCTACTAATAAGCATTGCATAGGGTGTAGATGGATCTACAAAATAAAATACAAGTCTGATGGCTCCATTGATAGATACAAAGCTAGATTAGTAGCTAAGGGATTTACTCAACAAGAAGGCATTGATTATTTTGATACTTTTTCTCCAGTTGCTAAGATCACCAGTGTTAGAATACTTCTAGCTGTTGCTGTGTCTAAAAATTGGCATATTCACCAACTAGATGTCAATAATGCTTTCTTACATGGTGACTTAGATGAAGAAATATACATGCTACCTCCCCCTGGCTACTGTTCTAAAAATGATACTAGAGTCTGTAAACTCAATAAGAGTCTTTATGGATTGAAACAGGCTTCTAAACAGTGGTTCTCCAAATTAACCACCTCTTTGTTATCTATTGGCTTTATTCAATCACAACCTGACACTTCTCTATTCACTAAACACACTGTTAATGCCTTTACTGTTGTCTTGTGCTATGTTGATGATCTTATTGTAACAGGCACTAGCCTTGATGACATAAAGTCTATTAAGGCACATTTACATAACTCTTTTACTATAAAAGATCTTGGCATTCTCAGATACATTTTAGGGATTGAAGTTGCCAGAAACAACTCTGGCATAACCCTTTCTCAGAGAAAATATGCTCTTGATTTGCTTGATGACTCTGGATACTTAGGATGTAAACCATCCTCCACTCCTATGGATGCTAAAGTCTGCTTTGACCCTCAGTCTCCACCTTTGACAAACCCTCAACAATACAGGAGGTTGGTAGGTAAGCTCCTCTACCTTACTATTACTAGACCTGACCTCTCTTATGCAGTTCAAACTATGAGTTAGTACATGCAATCTCCCACTGCCTCTCATCTTGATGCAGTCCATAGGATCCTAAGGTATATCAAAGGTAACCCTGGTACTGGTCTTTTCTATCCTAAAGAGAATACTTCTAAATTGCATGCCTTCTCTGACTCTGATTGGGGGAGATGTACTCTAACAAGGAGAAGCATCACTGGTTATAGTATATATTTTGGTAATGCACTAATCTCTTGGAAATCCAAGAAACAAACCACTGTTAGTAGATTTTCTGCAGAGGCTGAGTACAGGGCTTTGGCATCAACAACATGTGAGCTTCAATGGATTCACTATATCCTCAAAGACTTAAAGATCATCCATTCCACTCCATCATCTATGTACACGGACAGCAAGAGTGCCTTTTCCATTGCTCACAACCCCTGTTTACACCAGAGAACAAAGCACATTGACTTGGATTATCACTTCACTAGAGAAAAGATCAAGGATGGCCTCCTCACCCTCATCCACATTCCTACTCAAGAGAACTTGGCCGACATCCTCACCAAGCCTTTACCTCCTGCTGGTTTCTTCACTCACAAAGCCAAAATGGGGTTAATTGATATCCACTCCCATTTTGAGGGGGGTATAAAGGATTACTAAATACACCCCCTGATTTAGTAAATACACTCTCATCTTGTAAACCTTCTTCTACTTAGTTTTGTTAGTTAGAAGTTAGTTAAAGTCAGTTATTTGTTTTAGAGCCTATATATGTCATTAGGGCTCAATTGTATTCGACATTAAGAATCTGCAGAATTCAACTCAATTTCTTTCTCCTTTTTTTTTTTTTATCGGCAAAAAAAGGTTTCATTAAATAACGAGTACAAGGGGTACTCGAACCCAATTCACTGTTACAACCTCAGATAAAAATAACTGAAAGGATCAAATGCAATTACCCCTGCCCCACTCCTAAGCTTAATTCATTTGTAGAGAGGGAAATGGGTTCTGCAGCCACTCCATATTCTGAGACTCCCTCACCTTTTGCAGCTTCGTTCCTATCCATGACTTGAGCCTTAGTTTCAGCATTTCCAGTGCTTTGGGTAGATTTGTGTTGATGCCATTGAAACGCGACTCGTTCCTGAGGTTCCAAATTGTCCAGACCGTAGTTATCCAGATAGTTGCAGCCACCCTTACTGGTTTTCCATGCCCCAAGAAGGAGATGAACTGTAAGAAATTCGTACCTGGATCCCAATGCATGACGAAGAGTTGTTGGAGCCCACTTGCGATTCCATCCCAAATTTGTTTGCTAATCGAACATCCGAAGAGAGAGTGTTGGATGCTCTCAGGTTCTTCCTTGCACATTGAGCAGATTGATTCTTCATTTGTGAGCACTATTCCTTTTGTTCTCAGTTTATCCGTCGTCGGTAGCCTCATACGAATTGCTCTCCAAGCTGTGATTGTCGCCTTCTTCGGTGCCCAATTCTTCCATAGTTTTTTGAGCGCCTTTGCTGTGATTTCCGTCCCCTCTTCTTGGATTCTTTGAGATGTGCGCCTTTCGTATGCTAGCTTGGTCGAGTACAGCCCGTTGGCGGAGTGCTTCCATCTTCGGGTGTCCTGTGAGCGCTGTGTAAGTTTTTCTCTGCCAACAAAATCAAATAAGATGTTAGCTTGCAGCCGCTCTCTATTTGAGAGCCTTCTTCTCCATCTCCACTCCCACTTCCATTCGCCCCCCACCCAGTTGCCCATCTCACTTATATTCCTTTCTCCTTTCTTTGTTTGATTCTTCTTCCATCTTCAATCCAAAGATGATATGGTGATTGGTTTCTACAATACAATTGGCTCTTGTTCCAACTTTCTAACATTTGGATTCTGGTAATGATCTTTCCATCTGTTTTATTATTAGGTTTAATTAATTAATTAGTATGCCTGTGTTGAGAGTCTTCTAGTTTGGGATCTTTAAAAGCTTTTATAAGTAAGAAATAATTTGTTCTACAATATTTATTTGATTGAAACACCATTAATGTCCATTATCGAAATAGCTCCCTTGGTATTCCTAATTTTGTTTAGATAGTGAATAAAACCTGGAGTTTGTGTAGCCAACATTGAACCACGTAGTTTTGTTCCTCTGTTTGTTGAACTCATGGCATCTTTTCGATAGGGAATTGAGGTGAGAATGTGAATCCACTTCTTTATCAAAGAGGATAGATAGATTATCTTACAGGTATCTCTCTATTTGAACATCTCTAGCTCATTGAAAATAATTTCAGAACTCCGTAGCCTTTTCAATTTACGAATTAAACACAAGATTGGGTCTCTGGCGGTAATGTCATTTTTTCAAGAAATACCTTCAGATCACATTAAAAATGTTTAGTAGAGATTTCTCATAGAGTAATTCAGGGAGCAAAGCCTGGGAGGATCTTGCAGCAGCTACGTAACTCATGTAGTTTGTGTTTGCTTATTGTTTTAATATTTTGTACTATTGCTCCTTCCTTCGCTAACTTAATTTTTCCATTTGGACCAGGTACTCATTTACAAAAAGCAAGAAATAAAAACTAAAGCAGAGTAGAGTAGAGTGAAATAAAGGTTCAAGAAAAAAAGCATATAACTACTACAATTACTGCCCTTCATCGCCTTAGGTGAGCCTTATGGGTCTTGATTCTCTAGAGAAAGTTCAATTTAGACCCTTTTTAATATTTTCACTTTGGGTGGTACTGTTATGAGATAAAATATAGTCCATCTACTGCTTGAGCAATTGATCAAATAACCTAGAGTAGAATGACTCCAGTGATATAAAACATGAACATTGGTCTGGGGTTGGATCAATATTGTTATCTTTGCACTACTAATTGAATCTTAGTGAATACATTGTCAATGTTTCTTAAAAATCTCATCCTTTTTGTTGCAATGATTCATGTTATCACACAATTTTAGGGAAAGGTCCATTGTATTCTTTTAGGAGCTAGAATGTAATTATTTTGGAATTTAAAATCAATCAAACATGCAGATAATAATAGACTAATAGTGTGTTAGAATTTTTTATGGAGAAAATGAAATGATACATTTTTTTTAAATGTCTTTTTTTGTTGTTATGGTTAATGGAGCAATACATTTTCGATTGATACCAGTAGTGAAAGGGTATTGCAATAAGAAAAGGAAGATTAGTAAACTCAAGGGTTAAAACCAATATGATTGTATTTGAATAATGACCAAGTGTTTTTAATTTACTAATGTTGATTAAGTCTAATATATTTGCCAATGTTACATTTTTCATCTTTCTTTGGCGAATTTTACTGAACACTGTGAAAACTCATGTCATGAAATAATTGCAGGTTGAGCCCCCAAAAAAGTCACTGCTGATTGAGAAGAGAACATAGTGAACTTTAGAATGGATGCATGGTGCTCATCCTATTGGAGTTTGTAACTGTTTCGTCCTTCTCTAACTAACTTTTAGGTTTCGATCCCGCATTTGACAAGACTGTATATTATATAATCCTAAAGGTTCTATTAAGCCATATCTTGTAAATTTTGGAATAATGATCTGATATTGTTTTTAGATAAAGTGCGATGTTGTTTGGAATTTAGATTTTTTTTTTTGTAATTACCTGTGTGTACACATTATTTTCTATTGTTATTTATTGATTGAGTTCTTTTGAGAAATAGAAATGTTTACAAGGGATTTTCTTAGGATAGTTTTTGTATCGCCTGGACTATTAATAGTTCGGATGTCAAATTTCATCGCTCTGTGTCGCCCTCTGTGTCGCCCTAACTTGATACCTGTTGCCTTTTTTTAATATTTTAAAATAATTATTTAAATTTTATTTTATTATTTACTATTTTATCCTTTATTAAAATTAAAAATAATATTATTTAAATTAAACAATACGAACGTAAAATTAGATTTTTTTAATAGAATTAAATTATTATTTTATTTATATTTTATTTACACCTGCTCATTTAATTAGTTCACCCTCAAATTATTTTTTTACTACGGTTATCTGCACCCGCTCATTTTATGAGTTCACCCCAAATCATTTTTTAACCATGGTTATCTGCAATCGCTCATTTTATAAGTTCACCCAAAATTATATTTTACCACGGTTATCTGTACCTGCTCATTTTATAAGTTCACCTCAGAAGATTTTTTTTTAAAATGGAGTAATTACATTTAAAGGACTATATTATCCTTTTATTAATTTACACAAAATATAATAAAATCAACCCTAATTTGTAGGGTGATACTCGAGCAAGATACCGGTACACACCAATTTTAATTTTATATTTATATTTTATCTACACCCACTCATTTAATGAGTTCACCCAAAAAATATTTTTTTTACTACGGTTATCTGCACCAGTTCATTTTATGAGTTCACCCCCAAATCATTTTTTTTATCACGGTTATGTGCACCCGCTCATTTTATGAATTCACCTCATTTTATGAGTTCACCCCAAATCTTTTTTTACTACGGTTACCTGCACCCGTTCATTTTAGGAGTTCACCCCCAAATCATTTTTTATCACGGTTATGTGCACCCGCTCATTTCATGAGTTCACCCCTAAATTATTAGTATTTTTTACCACGTTTATCTACACCCCTCATTTTATGAGTTCACCCCAAAAATATTTTTAAAAAAGAAATTACATTAAAAATACTATATTATCCTTTTATTAATTTACACAAAATATAATAAAATCAACCTTAATTTGTATATTTACAATCTGTAGTCAAGTCATTACCGAGTTACCGTCGATTCACCATCAAGTCATCCATATTTTTAGAAAAAAATCGTAAAACATAATTTAAAAAAAAAACTATCGAAATTAGGCAAAAATCTTGATTTTTTTTCTTTCTAAGTTTTCTTCCCTTTCCTCTTTTTCTCCCATTTTCAATTTTTATTCCAAACTTTTAATTTCTTCGTTTTTTTTTCTTTTACTTTTTTTTTTCCATTTTTTCATGTGTATTTTTTTTTAAATTTTAATACAAAATAATATTATATGTATGATTTTATTATAGTCATTAATACAATAAGTAATAACGAGTAATACCATAAATTGTAATCAGTAATACCATTAACAGTAATTAGTACGAATAAACACTTATCTTATTGAAAGTGAGATGGTCTCATGGCGACACTGTTCATAAATTAGTAGAAATAAACACTTTATTTTTTCCAAAGTGTTAAAACGTCATTCTCAAACTATGTTTTGAAAAGCAGAATTTTGGTGAAATCAGAATAAAAAAACTTTAGAAAATGTGAATGGGACTATAGAAAAACGTCATGATCAGACCATCGATTAGTTCTAAAAATTATGTGTCCATATAATGTTGCTTACGAACATTGACCTAATGTCCGATTTGTATAATGTAACTAGATTGATTGTTACCAGACTTGAAAATTACATTATTGAGGACACATTTTTTTTTTGGAAGTAATGTTGATAGTAAAGTTTTTATTTTGAGAATAATATTGAGTGTTTCGATGACACGGCTCCCATAAAGTTTCGAATAAGATAATTTCTTATTCTATTGTCTTTTGCAATGACGATAAATAAAAGTTCAAGGTCAGTCTCTTTTCATGGTAGGTGTGTAATGTGTACCTTCTGAAACATGTTCATGCATAGACAATTATATGTTGCAGCCCTCTAGAGTTAAGAGTGTATTGAAAAATATTTACCTAGATTCAAATGAATAACAAATTTACAAATTTATACTATGGAGTACATGTTTCAAATATTTTTTTTAATTGACAAATTAAACTTAAAATATATTATAAATTTATTTGAATTCTTTACGGGCACTAACAGTCCTAAGTTGCCCATTGTGACATTCTCCCTCCTTTACGTAAAAAAAAAAAAAAATTGTGATCGAGAGCAAACCGAGTAAGTGGATACTTTTTGGGCCAACAATGTTAGCCCATTTAATTAAAAGTGGAGAATGTTTTCGGCTAGCATTTAATTAAAAGTGGGCAGCCCAATTGTTTTATCAAATAAAATAACCAAATTGAACAGCCAATTTCTTGAATTGTGCGTGAGTAATAACAAATGTTAAAAAAAAATATATAACAGAATGTTCTTTTAACAATTACAACGAAAAAATACATTAGTTTTTCAAAATAATCTCATCTTCATGTTGAGCCCCTAAAATATTATAAAACATGCTGAAATTTTATAATGAATGAACAAAAAATTCCTCAAAATTAATCCACACAGTTGATGTCTTTTGTCTTTTATTTTTAATGACAAAATCATTATCTTAGGTATTATTAGATGAAGTTGTGTCATCATTCTCATGTTGAGAAGACATATCTGCAAACATTAAAAATAAAATTAATAAATGTCAGAATCTTATTATATTCATAAATAAAATTCATAAATTTCAAATAAATCTCATAAATCAATAACCATATAGAAATCATACAAATTTTATATGAATAACAAATCAATAACCATATAGAAATCATACAAATTTTATATGAATAACAATCTCAATGAGAATACTGCGTTAATGTGATTGTGCAGAAAAAACAAAGTATTAACACAGAAAAAAAATCAAAAGTTCAATCAGAGGAATGCTCAATATCACATAAAAAAACTAGGAGTAATTATCAACAATTTGAGAATACTTCTTTTTAGGCATACTAATAATACTCATGATTCGACTAAAAATGAACAAAAAAAATAAAAAATATAAATATAAATTACATAATGTTAACTGAATCGAGCAGCGGATGTGCAGAAAGTTTTTTTTGAACGTGTTTGGGATCGGAATGGAATTTTGTAGGTTTTCTCCTGATTTTAAAAAACCCAAACGAATCTCTTCTTTGTGTTAGATTATATGAAGTATCTTCGCTAATTTTCTGATCATAAACATATCAATTACTCCATGATCATAAATTGTAACAACTGGTTTTCTGAATTCTGAATAGACGACCGACCAATAGCACTAGCCGCGCCCAATTTTGTGATCTCGAAACAGAAATTTGTATAAAAAATTCAACTAAATTAATAATTTAACCTAAAATCCAATTCATTCAATTAAAAAAAGATAATTTATTGTTTATTTTAATTATTAATGATATGAGAATTAAAATAAAGATTATATATTATCAATTAATTTTTTTATTAATCATGTGAGGATAAATTTGTAATTTTATAATTATATATTTAAAATTATTAAATTTAATTTAAAAGTGTAACAGGGCGAAAAAAACGATAATAAGTGCAATGCAAGGCAATGGATTCTGCGACGCCAAATGCAACAGGTAGCAGGTCATCAAATATAAGCCATTAGATTTCAGATCTGATGGCTCAGATTACTGGACTGTTGATAGTCCAGGCGACATTGGACTGTCCTTAGAAGGCCCCATGTTTACAAATTTATTATATACTGTATATATTAGTATTATTATAATTATAAGAAATATTAAAATGCTTTGTAAATAACAGCAATAATTCTGCTGTAATATAATATTAATATTTTAACATGCAATTATAATATAAAAAAGTGCAATTAATTATATTATATTAAACGGACCATTGTAATATATATATATTACGACATTTTGATGTGTCCGGTTAAGGGTGTATGGAAAATAAGTTTGTAGTTATAGCTCATTTTTTAACACACTTATAAATGTAGTAATAGTCTATCATCTATCCTTACATTAATTTAATTTAGAAGACACTAGCATTAAATGTGGAGATAGGTGAAGTGTAGTGAGAGATAATATATCTCTACATTTTTAAATGTCATTTGAAGTAGTTTTTCTTGTAGTGGCACTTGTAATTTCTGAAACAATTAATAAACAAAAATGTCAACATTTTCCGAGCCAAATGCCAAAAGTATTTTTTTAATCAAAATGTCAAACATATACTGTAACTTGTTATTTGGTTAGCATTTCAAGAATGTTAGTATGTTACTAATTATATTGATTTTGAGTTTTTTTATTATTATATTTTGAAAAAATCATAATAATATATTTGATATGAATATATATGTATATTATTTATTTTTAATTATCCTTAATATTATTATTAATTTATTTTTAATTATTGCATATATTTTTTTAATAATAATATTATCATTATTGATTTTTTATTTTATTTTATAATGGACTATTGTATTGAAAAAATAATTTTTTTGATCCATAAAAGAGAGATTCATTAAAAACACATTGAGTACGAGAGATATTGATTCATTAAAAACACAAAGAGAAATTGTGCATTGAAATTAACTACATCATATGTAATAATATACTTATCAACATACAAAATTTTGTGTCAAATGCAAAGACACGAGACATTTACATATTTTTTCATTAATGGATACACATTCGAATTCACGATGTAAGGGTGTCTCATAACTCTAATATATTATTACTAGACGAGTCTCCGCGTATAACATAATGTATTGTTTATATGTAAATTAATTTTTTATACTCTAAAATGATTTAGTTATGTGTATAAAATTATAAAATATATTTTGCAATATGTATATTTTAAATACGTTAAGTTAATAAATATTTTAAATAACAGTATATTTTGAAGATAAGGCTTCAATTTTATGGATGAAAAAAGAGCAAATAAAATTGTCTCAGAGTTGAAACTTGTAATTCCTGAAACAATTAATAAACAAAAATGTCAACATTTTCCGAGCCAAATGCCAAAAGTATTTTTTTAATCAAAATGTCAAACATATACTGTAACTTGTTATTTGGTTAGCATTTCAAGAATGTTAGTATGTTACTGCGGATCGAAGTATATGATATAGATTCTAGTATGTTTTATGCAATGTAATTGATAACTGGGATAAATCGTGGCACCAACAATTTATAAATTGAAAGATGGCATTTCAGTTAATTTATGACTGTGTAAATTAATATAAATAAATATTATTAATTATTAAAAAAACAATCACGATTAAATAAAATGTGGCATTTGGATAAAATTATAAAATGTCATCTAACTTTTCCTGTGTATAAATAGTTTTGTAAGTTTTTACTTTACTCATTTTGGCCTTTATTGTTTCAATACTCCTTTTTCATTGTTCTATCTTTTTCAGTCACGTTAACGGTCGTGATTACCGTATTTCATTAATAAAAGTAAAATTGACCATCAATGAGTACATGGTGTACTCTTATCACATGGAAACATAAGACGGTAAGAGGAATTGAACCGTGTATCACATGGAAATGTGGGGTTCACTCTTACCATCTAGGCCGCTGCCATAGCCATGAAATAATTGATATTATTATCTATATATACATTAAAATTGTACACTCCAGTTCAATCCATATACATATAGGTCATCTAGGCCATTGCTATACTCATCAAATAATTGATATTATTATCTATATATACATTGAAATTATTAAAATTAAATGTAAATTGTATAAGATACCCTTTTACCTTATATAATATACACATTTTAGTAATATCGTGTTGCATTTTTTAGATTATACTTGTTACTGATAATTTTTATTTTCAGCAAAAATGCAACATTTGTATTACTAAGTGTTGGTCATTTTTTTTATTAGTTCAACTTGCACTTTTTGGACTATAATGATACACCTTTTGGTTATTAGTTATTGCACTTTTATAATTTAGATAAACTGTTTTTTTTTTAAATAGTTATTAACTCTACACAATTTATTATTTAAAATTTTGCACTTTTATGTCTATTATCATATACATTTTGGTTATTAGTGCTTGATGCTAAATTTTTATTGATATTAATTTCACACATTTAATTATTTAATCTTACACTTTCATGACAATTAAAGGTACACGTTTTGGTTATAAGTACTTGCACCTTTATAATCTAAATAAATTGTTCCTATTTTTTTTTAAATGTTATTAATTTCACTCATTTTTTTATTTATTCTTGCACTTTTATGACAATTAAAATACACCTTTTGGTTATTAGTACTTGCACTTTTATACTTTTATAATCTACATAAAATGTTTCTAATTTTTTGAAAAACATTGTTATTAATTTGACACAATTTATTATTTAAACTTGCACTTTTATGACTATCAATGATACACCTTTTTGGTTATTAGTCTTGCACTTTTATAATCTAGATAAACTGTTCCTAATTTTTTTTTAAAAAAATTGTTATTAAGTTGGGAATTGAACACATGACCTTGTGGTAAATAACTCAAGGGGTGACCACTAGGCTGTAACAACTAGTTGGTATATTTTCGTGGAATATGTTATTTATCCACACAAGTAGGGCTGCAAGTGGACTCAAGTACACCGTGTACTTGAGTACACAGCAGCCCTATCCAAAATAATATGGTAGTCTGTAATTTTATCTCTTACTACATTTAAATACAAATATTAAAATATTGGATGCATAATTAATAGTACTAACTCATAGAGAGAGTTATGAATGTATGAACATGTGCACGAAAGTTTAGCATTCAGAAGTGTATTTCATTCATAAAAGTAAAATTAACCATCAATACTACAAAATTAACCATCAATACTACAACAAATTTCTGATTTTTAGATAACTTTTTCAACCGAAATTCAAATTTTTCACCGGATTGAACCAAAATTAAGATAAGAAGGACAAAATTTACACCACTAATTATGAAAACGTATAAAATTGCATGGTGGTTTGTAATTTTATCTCTTACATTTAAATACTCTGTATATATTTGCATAAAATATTGGATGCATAATTAATAGTACTAACTCGTAGAGAGAGTTATGAATGTATGCATAGAGGAGCATGTGCACGAAAGTTTAGCATTCAGAAGTGTATTTCATTCATAAAAGTAAAATTAACCATCAATACTACAAAATTAACCATCAATACTACAACAAATTTCTGATTTTTAGATAACTTTTTCAACCTAAATTCAAAATTTTCACCGAATTGAACCAAAATTAAGATAAGAAGGACAAAATTTACACCACTAATTATGAAAACGTATAAAATTGCATGGTGGTTTGTAATTTTATCTCTTACATTTAAATACTCTGTATATATTTGCATAAAATATTGGATGCATAATTAATAGTACTAACTCGTAGAGAGAGTTATGAATGTATGCATAGAGGAGCATGTGCACGAAAGTTTAGCATTCAGAAGTGTATTTCATTCATAAAAGTAAAATTAACCATCAATACTACAACAAATTTCTGATTTTTAGATAACTTTTTCAACCTAAATTCAAAATTTTCACCGGATTGAACCAAAATTAAGATAAGAAGGACAAAATTTACACCACTAATTATGAAAACGTATAAAATTGCATGGTGGTTTATAATTTTATCTCTTACATTTAAATACTCTGTATATATTTGCATAAAATATTGGATGCATAATTAATAGTACTCTCTCGTAGAGAGAGTTATGAATGCATGCATAGAGGAGCATGTGCAGAAAATTTTAGCATTCGGAAGTGTATAGTATGTAGATGCATTTACTAAGACCACGTTTGCATTTAGTGAGGGATGTTGCCGCAATTTGCGCTACACATTACACATACCTATTCTATTACAATATCCTTTTTTTATACCATAATTTTTTTTAACTGTGGTGGAAGAAAGTTTGACACTCTATTGTTTAACTATGGTTGCAGAGGGTGCATTTCGAGATTTTAGCAGCTTGTCGGCCCAGCCTCATTACTTTTACTGTTTTATTTTATTTTATTTTTAAAAAAAATTATCATTTTATACTAATTAGAAGAATTAAATGACATGTTTCTATTTTGCCCTTTATTTGTTACAAAATGTGTTTCAAAGAGATTTTCGATTCAATATCTTGTTCGCACATTTCAAAGTTGTAATGATTGAGAAATGATTCCAAATCAATTTCTTGACGTTATTGATTACCTCAAATCAGCGCTGATTACTGTCACATTTGTTCCTTTGGAGAACACTTTTGGGGCATTGGCTGAGGACACACCAAATCACATCGTTGAGTATTATGCTCCCCTTCGATCTCCCATCAAGGGGAGGTGTAAACCAGATTATGGATCACTTAAAGAAACAACCATCGAACCCTTTGTCATTGGTTCAAGCAGACCTAGTTTAGTCGGCTCTGACTCTTCAAAGATCGTGAATGTGGTCCTTCACAAACGATGGTCGGATATGTTGGAGGACACTGAATGATGTGTTATCATGAAACATTTTTAGTTTGCTTACAACTTGCTTTATTTTAGACATTGATGTTTAAAGGAGTGTGTCTTTTTCCTTGACCTCATATTTTGTCCTAAGTAGGATTTTTCCAAGCAAGGTTTTAACGGCACTGCGACCTCTAACTCGATTTGTGAGCTTATGGTTTCAAATTCTCTTTTTCTTTTCTTTTATACATCATACATTTTATTGTCAATTTCTTAATTTCTATTATATATATATAGGTATTTTATTTCTATATAGGTGACACTTTCAAATAGCAATAAGTTTAGAACGTTCCTATTCATTTTCGTTGCACATTAAATCGGCAATTCTAGTTATGAAACTAGTCGAAATCACATGAAAAATGCACGTTATGAAACTAGTCGAAATCGGCAATGCAAGTTTAACATGGTGACACGAGACAATTTTTCTTTTGTTCTTGTAATGTACATGTCTACATAATAATGTTATGAACATGACAAATTTAAACACTAATCCATGATTTTATACTTGACGCTTTTTTCCGTCATTGTAATGGAGCTAGTATTTATACTCGCTCCCAACGTACTGTTTGATAAAATAGATTCTATTTGTTAAAAATAAAATGGTGTTAAATGTTTATAATTTGAACATTTAAAAAATGATAAAATTGTAAAATTATTGAAAATTTTCATTCAAAATGTTTGAAATATTAACGATTGAAAGAAATAAAAATCAGAAATCATTAAAAATTAAAAATTAATTCCAAAGTTGTAAATCAAGTAGTAGTACAACCTAAGTACCTAACCAGGGGCGCACTTGGGAGGGGCCTTGGCCCCCCTCACCCCCTCTCTGTTTACTAGTAGTATGGTATGCATACCGTAACAATTTAGAAAAATATTAGTTAATAATGTAGGGTAAAATGCAAGTTTGGTACCAAGAGAATATTTCAAAAAAAAATTTGGTCCCACGTTCTATTTTGGTCCAATTTTTCGCAAAAATGGTCCCAACCGTTAAATACTTAACGGTTTCCGTTAAGTGATATTGCAAAAATGATCCCAAAACAAAAAAATGAGAAAAAATGACACAATATTGCAATTTTTTTTCAAATCAAATAATAATTTGTGTAAATTTGAAAAAAACATATATATAATAATTTATATCAAATTTAAAAATTAAGAAAAATTTCAAATTTCAAATCAATTAATATTTTATGTAAAGTCTGTCCAATTAATTAATTAAAATAATTAAAATTTGAAAATATTTTTTTTATTTATAAAATCATAAAATTTATCATATAGATTTTTTTTTAAAATATCCAATAGTTTTTATAACATAAATTTTGAAGAATTCAAATTAATTCCATCAAAATTTTAAAGTAAAGATACTAAAAAAAAAATATATACGTATATCTATCATTAATCTTGCTCTTGTCCTTGTCATTGACAGAAAATCGGAACTCAATCTTCCAAAAATTCATTTTACATATTAAGCATTCTCAAACAAAATAATTATCCTTTAAAAATCAAATCACTAGCTAGATTTGGTTTTAAAAAAATTGAGAATATATCTAATATTGAAAAATTCAATTCAAGCAATAACACACTCCGAACCCATGGTTATCACCGTCACACACCACCAACCCCAACTGAGGAAACAATAATTGATGTGCAATTTCAGTGAATGCGCGATTTGTGTTCTTCGATTTGAGAAATTTAAGTGAGGGTTTGCGATTTGGGAATGCTTAATGAGTGTTTCAGCTGCAATATTTTCTGAATTTTCAAGTTGAATTCGTGTGGTTTTATTTGGGGGAAATTTTTAAGGCTTTTTTAGGATTAGAGGTGATTTTCGAGCATTTTAAACTTTTGTTTTAAATGGTAAAATTTCGTGGGACCTTTTTTGCACAAAATGGGACCATTTTCGTGAGCATAAATCTCTTGGGACCAAATCTGCATTTTCCAGATCTCTTGGGACCAAATATGCATTTTCCCATTTTTTATCTTAACGGCGTGTGTGCCACACGCTCACAATTTCGTTAGGTTTTGACGGAAAAATCTCGCGGGACCTTTTTTGCTCAAAATGGGACCATTTTCGTGAACAGAAATTCTCTTGGGACCATAATTGCATTTTACCCTAATAATGTGTTAGTTACTACACATCTTTTAATGATATATTAGTCTTTAAAGTTAACATATACTGGAGGAATTATTTTTTTTGGTCCTATAAGTTTAAGACATTCCAAAATAAATCCTTTAAGTTTTAACTTTATAAAATATGTCATTTATGTTTCAATTTAGTCATTTTTCATCCAATTTCAATCCTTTATCTTTGGAAACAATTAAAATTAATTAAAATAATTATAAAAAACTCAATGAATCAAATTTAATTAAATTTATTCAAATAATATTAGGCCTACAATCCATTTTTAATTGACAACGTATTTATGGAACAAAATTTCATTTCAATATTTTTATTTTATTTTAGGGTACAAAACTTATATTTGTTGTGTAAATTTAATTTTTGATGTGTGTGTTTTATAACTTTTTCGTTTTTTAGAATTATATATAGATCAATATATATTTTTTTAAATTTCAAATTTTACACTACTATTATTTGTACCCATATATTTATATAGACCAGATTAGTCAGTTATCATGTCAAATCATCATCCATATAAGTAATTATAATTTAAAATAAATAATTTTATTAATATATTTTAAAGATAATACACATCTTTTCTTATTTAAATATATTTTCTTTATTTTTTATCTTCTACTGTTGATTTTTCCTGAAAACCCTGCAAACACAAATAAAAATTTCCAAAAGAAAGTTCGATGATGATGATGTGCAAAGACGAAATGAATACCACAACTTATTTTGTTGATGAATAAAAGAATATGCCTTTAAAATTATATACCGATCAATTTTATTTTTTAAATTTCAAATTTTACAGTGTATTATTATTTGGTTGAGAAATTAATTTTTATATTTTTTTTAATTATATTTAAATTATATACATAATTTTATAAATAATTGATTTTAACAATATAATTTAATGTTGTCAAAAAAAATTGAAATGACGTTTTGATTTATAAATATGTTGTCAATTAAAAATGTACGGCATGCCTAATTTTATTTGAATAAATTTAATTAAGTTTGATTCATTAAGTTTTTTAAAATTATTTTAATTAACTTTAAGAGTTTTCAAAGATAAAGGATTAAAATGGAATAAAAAATGACCGAATTAAAATTTAAAGGACGTATTTTGTAAAGTTGAAAGTTAAAGGATTTATTTTGGAAAGTTCTAAACTTACCGGACCAAAACAAAAATTTCCTCACATATACTGTATATAATCTTCTAATTTTAAGTTTTACTAATTTTTTAAATATAAAATTAACTATGAATATAATGATGGATATTGCGATAGTATTATTAATTGAAATAATTAGTGATTAGTCTTGTGTAGTATTTTATAAGTAAAAGTAATATTTTGTGTAAATATATAAATATTATAAGAGTAAAATTTATGGAGAAGTTACATTTTTTGGGAATGTGTAAATTGTGGAACTGAAGACTAAAACGGACGTACAAATAATTGTAAAACGTAAAAGTACTTAATAAAAAATTAGTCACTACTTGATTTTTGACCCGCTCCCTATTCAATCCTGGGTCCGCCCCGGTACCTAACAAATCTACAACCGGGCAGAGTAATGTATATTATATTTAATACATACTATAAAATAAAGTATAGAGGTCGATGGTGAATAATTATAGAACTTAACACCTTCATAAAACCATTGATAGATGAAATGACAAAGAATAATCATTGATTGATATGGACTAAGAATAAAATGTCATTATTATATAAATTTATATTATTGTTGTTACTAGTTATTGGAAATATATATATATTTTTTGGTATTTCTAATTATATTGATTTTGATTTTGAGTTTTTTTATTATTATATTCTGAAAAATAATAATATATATTTGATACGAATATATATGTATTTACTTTTAATTATCCTTTAATGTTATTATTAAATTTTTTTAATTATAATATTATCATTATTGGTTTTTTTATTTTATTTTATAATTATAATGGAGTATTGTATTGAAAAATTAATTTTTTGATCGATAAAAGAGATATTCATTAAAAACACATTGAGTACGAGGGATATATATTGATTCATTTAAAACACAAAGAGAAATTTTGCATTGAAATTAACTACATCATATCTAATAATATACTTATCAACATACAAAATTTTGTGTCAAATGCAAAGACACGAGACATTTACATATTTTTTCATTAATGGATACACATTCACGATGTAAGGGTGTCTCATATATTATTACTAGACGAGTCTCCGCGGATAACATAATGTATTGTTTATACGTAAATTAATTTTTTATACTCTAAAATGATTTAATTATGTTTATGAAATTATAAAATATATTTTGCAATATGTATATTTTAAAGCATTATCACTACAAAAAAAACTCGCTGTTTACCGACGGAATTGTGGTCGGTAGGCGTGGTTACCGACGGAATTTTTCAGTCGGTGCTAGCCTCGTCGGCAAGGTTTACCGACGGAAATAAAATTTCCGTCGGTAGTCCAGACGGAATAAATCAGTCGAGTCTGACGACGGATATCATTCCGTCGGTAGCTCGGATGACCCGTTTTCAAACCGGGTCTGTATTTTGTCGGCAATTCCGTCGGTCGTCCGTCGGTACTACCGACGGTCGTGGATTGGGCCCGACCCGAACCTGACCCGACCCACGACCTATTATTATAGGCCAACATTTTATTCTGGCCTTGCTGGGAATCGAACCCGGGTGTGTGGGCGCCTAGTCAGGGGCGCCTACCACTCGGACAAGTGTGTTACTTGTTCGTAATTGTAATATTAATTGTATATTTACTCATTTTCGGCCCATTTTTTTTTTAAATTCACAAAATTAATTTCTTTCACATATATCAAATAATTAAATTTGTAATTTATAATTTATATTTTTATAATTTATATATTTTAAAATACTAAAATATTCATATTTTAACTAAAATACTCATATTTTTTAGTTTTGCTAATTATTTTTTAAAAAAATTCAAAAAATTAATTTCTTTCACATAAATTAAATAATTAAATTTATAATCTATAATTTATATATTTTTAAATACTAAAACATTCAATTTTTTTTACTAAAATATTCATTTTTTGCTAATTATTTTTTAAAAAATTTTAAAAAATTAATTTCTTTTCACACTTTTTAGTTGTAACTTAATGATAAATAAATATTTTTAAATTGTACATCTAATAAAATAATTAGCTTACATTGTATAATTTATTATTCATCTTCTTCCTCTTCATCTTCTTCATCTACATTTTCATTATTTGTCTCATCTTCCTCCTCTTCATCATCCTCCTCCTCCTCCTCTTTGTCCTCTTCCTCTTCATCATCCTCTTCATTTTCATCATCTTCCTCATTTCCATTATCGTTTTCAATTTCGATCAATTGTGAATTTCCAGCCGTCAAGTCTACGTGGATATTCAAATCTCCCGTAAAGACTTCAGTTCTAGCCTCTATTTGTTCCGTTTGAAACGGAGAATCATTTTCATCACTCATTTCCTTTGTAGGGACTTCTACCATTGACCTTGCCTTTACTTTGCAAACAGCGTGCCATTCAATTTTACTACGTGATCGTACTGGATACTTGCAGTAGTATACTTGAGATACTTGATGGACAAATACAAATGGATCATTCCCGCTATAGCTCATTTTCGGATTAACATCGACGAGTTTGTACTCCGGATGAATCCTTGTTCCTGAAGGGCCTGAATCAAACCAATGACACTTGAACAACACTACAGTCTTTGCTGGATATCCCGGATATTCTACTTCAACGACTTCGTGCAACACCCCATAGTAGTCACTTGCATCTGCATTGTAGTTTGCACTGCTAATGCAAACACCACTGTTGGTAGTCGCTTTTCTTGATGCATACTCGGATGTATGAAATCTGTAGCCCTTCACAATATAGCCGTTGTAAGTCTTTACACGACGTAGTGGTCCTTTGTTGAGATCCCTTAAGAATCGATTCTCAAAATCGTTTGACCGTCCCTATACAGTTCAAATAATTAACATTAATTATGAATCATATTAATTTACGTAAAATTTAAGGAAATGGTACTCACACAACGTTGGAACCATCAGGCAAAATCACGTTGAAGACGAGCATCTATATCTGTATCTGAGATGTCTTGTTCTGTTCGTCTTAGTTCTTCAGTATACATCCTAATTCACAACATCCATTCACAATTAATATTAAATTACATAAATGAAGTAGTGATAAAAATATGAAATACTTACTCAATGTAAGGCTGAACTTCATCACAATTCAATAACACATACGTTTGTGCTATTTCTGCCTCTCTGTTCGTCTCCCACTCTCGTTTAGTGAATTTTCCTATTGGTCGTCCCTTAGACTTGAATATAGACAACATTCCATCGACCTCTTCACCGATATTGTATGTACCTCTACCACCGTAGTTACGTGGTTCACTTCTCAACCGAGTGTTGACATGGTCTTCAAAATAATAAGAACAAAACATGCCAACCTCTTCATTCAAATATGCATTAACAATCGATGCTTCCACATTTGCCTTTTGTTTAGCATTGTGTTTCAAGTTGTGGAGATATCTGATTTTTAATAAAAAAAAATATATTTTAATTCAGTGAACATGCATGTAGTATAAAAAATGAAAAATGTAAGAGTTTACCTTTCAAATGGGTACATCCACCTGTACTGCACTGGACCACAAATTCTGGCTTCATACGTTAAATGAACGGGTAAGTGTTCCATGGAGTTGAAGAAGGTAGGTGGAAAAATTTGTTCCAACTTACACAAAATCACTGGAATGTGTTGCTCCAAACGAATCATATCATCGATCTTGATCGTTGAAGATGTTAAATCTCTAAAAAAAAGACTTAATTCAGTGATAGCCTTCCACACATTGAGAGGAACAACGTCTCGGAACGCAATCGGTATCAAGCGCTGCATAAAAACATGACAACCGTGACTCTTCATCCCTGAAACCTTACCCCTGTTTATGTCTGCGCATCGACTCAAGTTTGACACGTAGTTGTCTGGAAAATTCAACTCGTGAATCCAACGACACAGTTGTTGTTTTTGTGGCTTGTCCAGTGTGTAGCAAGCCTTCGGATATTTACCTGTACAGGGATCCATTTTCAACTCTTCACGAAGACAATAAATGTTCAGCTCTTCCCGGGACTTTGGAGTATCTTTCGCCTTGCCTTCTGTGTTCATCATTGTGTGGAACACATTATCAAACACATTCTTCTCAATGTGCATCACGTCCAAATTGTGTCGGATCAATAGTGAACTCCAGTATGGCAAATCCCAAAAAATACTCCTTTTATTCCATCCACTTGGGATTCGACCGTTATGTTCAGCTGCATTTTCCTCAGTAGATTTTTTCAAACCCGTCCACTGAATCTCATGTAACAACCTTTGTCATGTACGGTAACATTATACTAGAAGAAATTAATAAAACATATACGTATAACATTATACTAGATCAAATAATTGTATAATTAAAATACCGTTTCGAAGGGGCGGTCGATTGTTTGTAACTGTTCTGTTCTTCAAGAAGTTGTTCTTATTCCTTCTAAATGGATGATCTCGAGGTAAGAACTTTCGGTGATTATCGAACCATGTAACTTTCCTACTCTTCTCAAGACTGAAAGCTTCCGAAAAATCCATACAATACGGACATGCTTGAAACCCAGCCGTTTTCCACCCAGACAACATAGAATATGCAGGAAAGTCGCTAATGGTCCACAATACAGCAGCACGCATTGTGAAATTCTGTTTTCTGAACACATCATACGTTTGGACACCACTTTCCCATAAAAAGATCAAGTCTTTTATAAGAGGCTGGAGATAAACGTCAAGTTTATCCTTTGGATTCGACGGACCTGGCACCAATACAGTTAGAAACATTGTTTGAGGTTTCAAGCACATCCATGGAGGAAGATTATACGGAGTCAGAATCACCGGCCACAACGAATACTGCTTTCCAAAGCTCCCAAACGGTGCAAAACCATCAGTACACAAACCTAGCCTCACATTCCTCGGTTCAGAAGAAAAATTGGGATACACGTTGTCAAGGTGTTTCCAGGCCTCCGAGTCCGCCGGATGTCGCATCTCCCTGGACTCGGGCGAAGACGAATCTGTTGCATGCCACGTCATGTGTTGTGCTGTGGCAGTAGATTGATACAATCTCATTAAACGAGGAATGATTGGAAGATAATACATCTTCTCGTGTGCCACTTTCTTCTTCGACGACTTAGATTGACCAGCGGGCCCCTTCCGACGTGGCTCTTTGTAACGAGGATGACCACACATCCTACACATGTTCAGATTGTTATCTTCATCACCCCAATATAACATGCAACCGTTTACACAACAATCAATCTTCTCGACCGGCAATCCCATATTTTTCATCATTTGTTTGCTTTGATGATACGTTGTAGGCACCTTATTCTCAGGAGGGCAGATCTCACTGCATAATTGTGTCATTTGCTCATATGCCCTGTTAGAAAGCTTGTTCTCGGTCTTTATAGCCATAAGTCGGGCATTAAATGACAGTTGAGAGTGAGAATCACAACCCGAATACAAATCTTGATCGACAAGTTTGAGCATTTCATAAAACCGAAATGCTTCATCCGTCGGCTCCTCTTCTACATTTGAAAAACCGGCTTCCATTATCATTGTTTGATACATATTGTGTTCTCCCTCCCCAAGTTGTTCTTCACCACCAAACTGTTGTTCCCCACCAAACTGTTGTTCCCCACCAAACTGTTGTTCCCCACCAAATTGTTGTTCCCCACCAAACTGTTGTTCCCCACCAAATTGTTGTTCATTACTCGTGTCGGCTTGATTACCATATATTTGTCTTTCATAGATACCAGCAGTGTAATAGTATAAAACTTGATCAAAGTTATAAGGCCAACGTCCTTCGCCGTGAAATGTCCAGTTATAATAATTAACAGTGAAACCATTCTTCAGAACATGTACCAAAACCTCATCAATCGACTTAAATATTTTATTCTGACATTTTTTGGCATTACACGGACACTTGATACAATCCCCATACATGTAATGTGGGTGGAGCTTTGCAAATTCAACAAATGACACAAGTTCATTGTAAAGTTCACTATTCACTTTCCTAAAATGAACCTAGGAGTACAATACATCCATCGACGATCCGGCAATTCCATCTGTTAAACATTTAACATAAAATTCTTACAAACATATAAAAAATGCACAACTAATTAAACTACAAAAAATATAATTAAAATACACAACTAAACTACAAATATATAATATGCACAACTAATTAAACTACAACCATATAAAATGCACAACTAAACTACAAAATTTAACCAAGTAAAAAAGAAAAACGTACCGAAATTTGCTTGCTTTCATACGATTTCCACAATTTTTTTCGACTGAGTGAGAAAGGGGAAAAAAGCTTATGTAAAGTACTGCGCGCTACCGACGGATTTTGAAATTCCGTCGGTGCGTACATTTTGAATCTACCGACGGAATTTGAAATGTATCTATTTGATCAGCAGACATCCCCAACGATGCCTTGACATCCCACCTCCCACATCACTTCTACGGTTGGCTCGAGCAGTTTGACACTTCCGCACGTACTCCGGGCTACTCCAATACGTGGTCAACGTGTTCCACACGCCGACTCCATTTTCGTCCGTACCCAACGTCTGCACCACGCCACGATTACGCCAAGCAGTCCTCCAGGTGTACATTACCTCATTATACCTAGATTGACATGAAGCGGCCCAATGCGTGTGAATATCGTCATCCGAAAAAAACTCCCTAAGCCAATAAACATGTTTCTGCACATATTCGATCAGCATATTTATCAAATAATATATATAATAAATTATTTATTAATATTTAATTGAATGCACTCAAATACCTGGAATTCCTCCCAGTATTCATCATTTTTCTTCTGCGACATCTTCAGCCAAGAGTAGGCATTCGCAGCAACCTTGCACTTAATAATCGAATCAGTGCAAATCTTCGACACCTCATTACCAGGAAGTAAGCTGTGACATTATATATTAAGAAACAAACACATTATAAATTAAAAAATGTACAAAAATTGATGCAATTAAATATTGTTAAACCTTAAAATTATTTAATTAATTACTATATTTCGTTTTCAATCCATACTCTCAGTCTGGTTTCCCGGGCCCGCGTGGGATGTCGACGAGCTGCCGACGACTGACATGACGACGGCGAATGTTGTGGAACGGATGGCGACGACGTCATCATAGGAGGCTCAACAGGCCTAAGTGACTGTCTACGTTGAGATCCTGAGGCCCCACTAGCATCTTGACTCATCTATTTTAATAAATAAAATTTAAAAATATAATAAATTAATCAATAATTAATATAGTAATGAAATCAATAATTTCCTAATTTAATTAATAAGATATTAGTAATTTAAGTCAATAATTTCCTAATTTAATCAATAACAAATCAGTTACTAATGAAATCAATAATTTACCAAACTAATTAATAATGGCTTAATTTAAACAATAACAATAATTACTATATTAATCAAACCGTACAACACCCCTACTTATAACAATAATTACTAATTTAATCAACAATAATAACCTAGTTTAATTATCAAAACGAACTAACAAGAACTACACTATATATTTGAACTAACATACATTAATTAATTACAATTAACCAATAAAAAACATATAATCCACGTACTAACATATATTTGAATTAATTATACATATTCATCAACTACGTACATGCAATTTTATAATAATTAAAATGCAATTTATAATAATTCAATAACAGTTTTATAATAATTAACATGCAATTTATAATAATTCAATAACAGTTTTATAATAATTAACATGCAATAATCAATAAAATAACTTAATTAAAATTAATTAAGAATTTATAAAACGTACCGTTTAAATTGAAGAAAATTGGAGTAGATAATCGTTATGCCCTTCGTCGATCAATCCACGCACAAGAAAATCCAATCATCGAACAGAGGAGAGAACAGGGAGACGAAAGCCAAAAAAAAATTCCTCAAGAAGGAACTACCTTCAGCAGTTCTTATAAAAAAAAAAAAAAATTGGCTACCGACGGATATTTCCGTCGGTAGCACGCGAATATTAATTCCACGCGTTTTTTCATTGGTATCCGAGGCGGTGGGTCAAAGCGGGTCGTCTACCGACGGATTATTCCGTCGGTAGTCGAAATTTGAACGGCCGACGGAAAAAATCCGTCGGGAAGCAAGGCTAAACGACACCGTTTGACGGTGAAACTAAATTCCGTCGGGAAGTCCGTCGGACGGTCCCGACGGATGTTGGATTCCGTCGGGAGTCCGTCGATTCGAATATTCCGTCGGAACGGCCGACACCGCCAGCAAATCCCGCATTTTTTGTAGTGTATATTTTAAATACATTAAGTTAATAAATATTTTTAATAACAGTATATTTTGAAGATAAAGCTTCAATTTTATGGATGAAAAAAGAGCAAATAAAATTGTCTCAGAGTTGAAACTTGTAATTCCTGAAACAATTAATAAACAAAAATGTCAACATTTTCCGAGCCAAATGCCAAAAGTATTTTTTTAATCAAAATGTCAAACATATACTGTAACTTGTTATTTGGTTAGCATTTCAAGAATGTTAGTATGTTACTACGGATCGAAGTATATGATATAGATTCTAGTATGTTTTATGCAATGTAATTGATAACTGGGATAAATCGTGGCACCAACAATTTATAAATTGAAAGATGGCATTTCAGTTAATTTATGACTGTGTAAATTAATATAAATAAATATTATTAATTATTAAAAAAACAATCACGATTAAATAAAATGTGGCATTTGGATAAAATTATAAAATGTCATCTAACTTTTCCTGTGTATAAATAGTTTTGTAAGTTTTTACTTTACTCATTTTGGCCTTTATTGTTTCAATACTCCTTTTTCATTGTTCTATCTTTTTCAGTCACGTTAACGGTCGTGATTACCGTATTTCATTCATAAAAGTAAAATTGACCATCAATACCAGAACAAATTTCTGATGATTTTTAGATAACTTTTTCAACCTAATTAATTCAAAATTTTGGCCAGATAGAACCAATGTTAAGATAAGAAGGACAAAACATATAAAATAACATGGTGGTCTGTAATTTTATCTCTTACTACATTTTAAATACAAATATTAAAATATTGGATGCATAATTAATAGTACTAACTCATAGAGAGAGTTATGGATGTATGAGCATGTGCACGAAAGTTTAGCATTCAGAAGTGTATTTCATTCATAAAAGTAAAATTAACCATCAATACTACAACAAATTTCTGATTTTTAGATAACTTTTTCAACCTAAATTCAAAATTTTCACCGGATTGAACCAAAATTAAGATAAGAAGGACAAAATTTACACCACTAATTATGAAAACGTATAAAATTGCATGGTGGTTTGTAATTTTATCTCTTCTTACATTTAAATATTCTGTATATATTTGCATAAAATATTGGATGCAAAATTAATAGTACTAACTCGTAGAGAGAGTTATGAATGTATGCATAGAGGAGCATGTGCACGAAAGTTTAGCATTCAGAAGTGTATTTCATTCATAAAAGTAAAATTAACCATCAATACTACAAAATTAACCATCAATTCTACAACAAATTTCTGATTTTTAGATAACTTTTTCAACCTAAATTCAAAATTTTCACCGAATTGAACCAAAATTAAGATAAGAAGGACAAAATTTACACCACTAATTATGAAAACGTATAAAATTGCATGGTGGTTTGTAATTTTATCTCTTACATTTAAATACTCTGTATATATTTGCATAAAATATTGGATGCATAATAAATAGTACTAACTCATAGAGAGAGTTATGCATGTATGCATAGAGGAGCATGTGCACGAAAGTTTAGCATTCAGAAGTGTATTTCATTCATATAAGTAAAATTAACCATCAATACTACAAAATTAACCATCAATACTACAACAAATTTCTGAATTTTAGATAACTTTTTCAACCTAAATTCAAATTTTTCACCGGATTGAACCAAAATTAAGATAAGAAGGACAAAATTTACACCACTAATTATGAAAACGTATAAAATTGAAAGGTGGTTTGTAATTTTATTTCTTACATTTAAATACTCTGTATATATTTGCATAAAATATTGGATGCATAATTAATATTACTAAATCGTAGAGAGAGTTATGAATGTATGCATAGAGGATCATGTGCACGAAAGTTTAGCATTCAGAAGTGTATTTCATTCATAAAAGTAAAATTAACCATCAATACTACAACAAATTTCTGATTTTTAGATAACTTTTTCAACCTAAATTCAAAATTTTCACCAGATTGAACCAAAATTAAGATAAGAAGGACAAAATTTACACCACTAATTATGAAAACGTATAAAATTGCATGGTGGTTTGTAATTTTATCTCTTACATTTAAATACTCGGTATATATTTGCATAAAATATTGGATGCATAATTAATTAATAGTACTAACTCGTAGAGAGAGTTATGAATGTATGCATAGAGGAGCATGTGCACGAAAGTTTAGCATTTAGAAGTGTATTTCATTCTTAAAAGTAAAATTAACCATCAATACTACAAAATTAACCATCAATACTACAACAAATTTCTGATTTTTAGATAACTTTTTCAACCTAAATTCAAAATTTTCACCGGATTGAACCAAAATTAAGATAAGAAGGACAAAATTTACACCACTAATTATGAAAACGTATAAAATTGCATGGTGGTTTGTAATTTTATCTCTTACATTTAAATACTCTGTATATATTTGCATAAAATATTGGATGCATAATTAATAGTACTAACTCATAGAGAGAGTTATGCATGTATGCATAGAGGAGCATGTGCACGAAAGTTTAGCATTCAGAAGTGTATTTCACTCATAAAAGTAAAATTAACCATCAATACTACAAGATTAACCATCAATACTACAACAAATTTCTGATTTTTAGATAACTTTTTCAACCTAAATTCAAAATTTTCACCGGATTGAACAAAAATTAAGATAAGAAGGACAAAATTTACACCACTAATTATGAAAACGTATAAAATTGCATGGTGGTTTGTAATTTTATCTCTTACATTTAAATACTCTGTATATATTTGCATAAAATATTGAATGCATAATTAATAGTACTAACTCGTAGAGAGAGTTATGAATGTATGCATAGAGGAGCATGTGCACGAAAGTTTAGCATTCAGAAGTGTATTTCATTCATAAAAGTAAAATTAACCATCAATTAATACTACAAAATTAACCATCAATATTACAACAAATTTCTGATTTTTAGATAACTTTTTCAACCTAAATTCAAAATTTTCACCGGATTGAACCAAAATTAAGATAAGAAGGACAAAATTTACACCACTAATTATGAAAACGTATAAAATTGCATGGTGGTTTGTAATTTTATCTCTTACATTTAAATACTCTGTATATATTTGCATAAAATATTGGATGCATAATTAATAGTACTAACTCGTAGAGAGAGTTATGAATGTATGCATAGAGGAGCATGTACACGAAAGTTTAGCATTCAGAAGTGTATTTCATTCATAAAAGTAAAATTAACCATCAATACTACAAAATTAACCATCAATTCTACAACAAATTTCTGATTTTTAGATTACTTTTTCAACCTAAATTCAAAATTTTCACCGGATTGAACCAAAATTAAGATAAGAAGGACAAAATTTACACCACTAATTATGAAAACGTATAAAATTGCATGGTGGTTTGTAATTTTATCTCTTACATTTAAATACTCTGTATATATTTGCATAAAATATTGGATGCATAATTAATAGTACTAACTCATAGAGAGAGTTATGACACTACAAGAAAATGCGCTTTTTGTAACAAAAAAATTGGTTACAAAAAGTGAATTTTTGGTTACAAAAACCTTTTGTAACGAAACATTTTGTTACAAAAGTTGGTCTTGTAAAGCTCGTTGCAAAAAGTTCTTGTAACGAAAAAAATTCAATTTCGTTACAAATACAATTGTAACGACATCTTCTTAGTTACAAAAACCAAAGTAGTGGTAACAAAAGTTTCGTTACAAATTGTTGTTAAATTTATTCAAAATATCAATTTCATTACAAATAAGTTGTTACATAAAATCATATAACTAACACTAAAACATTGATTCGCTACTAATATTTTGAAACATTTACCAACTCACATTTCAAGAATAAATAATGAATATATATAATAAATCATATGCTTTATTTACACATTATACAATAAACATAAAAACCTTAAAAACAAAGATTCACTGCCATAATTTT
The DNA here is from genome assembly GCA_963675135.1 of Galeopsis tetrahit. Taxonomy (NCBI): domain Eukaryota; kingdom Viridiplantae; phylum Streptophyta; class Magnoliopsida; order Lamiales; family Lamiaceae; genus Galeopsis; species Galeopsis tetrahit. Next base: position 35,805,116 of record OY776130.1, on the reverse strand, counting down.
ATTTCAAGAAAATAATAATTCTCCAAATAAACTCAATCAACAATGTCAACATACATAGAAAAAAAAAAATATCAATGTCATTTGAAATTGATTCAGAAATAAAATATGTCTAAAAACATTCTAATTACAATTAAAGAAAAAATATATTTGTACATTTCAATGTGTAATAATTTTCATAAAATGATCGAAGTCTTGACTAGATCTTGTCTACGATCAAAGTGAACCTTCATTTTCCTACAAAAGACACAACTAAAAAATATCATACGATTATTATACACAAATATAAGTTTACGATGTAGAAAAATATTCAACTCTAAAAAAAGAAAACAACCTCCTATTACTAAACACAACCAATCATAACTAAGAGGATTCAAGCATCTCAAACCACCTCTCATCAAGAGAAAAACAGAGCATCATACCATATATGACACTAATAAGAATCACACATCAACACTGTAATATAGGCACATAAAATCCTTTGAAGGGCAAGTCCCTTTTGACTTCAATAACACTTTTTTCCTTTCTGTTTCGGCAACTATTACGCAAGTAGAGAATTCCAGCAGTGGACTCAACTCGTTTTGCCTTGAAAAATCAATAAAAAATTCAACATCTAGTATATATTTACTACTAAACCTGTCTCTTTAACAAATCAAACTCTTATCCAAACATTTAATTAGAAAAAAGACAGTTATTAATTAAACCTCTACACACACAAAAAAAAAAAAAAAAAACACTTGACTAATCTAAAGTTACATTTTGTAATTAAGGTCGATATACTTCTATGTTCGTACGTGTTAAATATTAGTTGGTCATCCACTCCCTTTCAGATTCCTAAGCACAAAAGATCTGCAACAATAATATATCCCACCAGAAACTAAAGTCTTTTCCTCCAAGCTTGAGTTATTAAATAGAGCAGAAAATCGTGAAATGGGATTAACTCCTGTTGAATTCACCAAAGCATACTAAAAATTTCAGGTACCCAAAGCCAGGTATCTTTTTTTTTTTTTAGAGCAAGAAAAATAAAAAAAATACATAAACTACAATGTATGCAATAATACAATCAACAAAGACAAAATTTGCAAGCATAGGCAGACGATGGGATAACAAAAAAAATATACTAATAAGTTGTTCAAGATAATAAAATCTTCAAAAATCGCAGCCCAAAATTAAACCCAAAATCTAAATGCATGAAAGAGCAAGCAGCAGATGCCAAACAATAGTTATTATCGAGTGATTAGTAAAAAAAAAGGCTATTCTATTTTCAATCGTATCCATATATTTCCCACTTGGAAATCAACATTAGACTTTTTTATGCATAGACGAACATAATGATGAAAATGGACATTCAATTAATTTATCAATTGAACTAGATACATATATAACACCATTTATTACCGGTAATAAAAATCCTCAATGAAGAACTCAAGAATCACATAATATTCCCTATTTTCTCTTGTGCAATATACCTAGAGTAACCTAGCAATACAATAATGCATGGAGAGATCATACCTTGGTTACCAAGCTCTTGATTTTGAGAGCTGAGAAAATATCAACACTGTGATTGATCTCGTGAAATTTATTGAGCAGATTGTCTAGCATGATCAGCTTTCCACTACTTAGCATATCAGTCTTCTACTGATGAAATAAGTTTAATTTTGCATCCTAATCAACAAAAAAAGCATTAATACATGGAATAGCAATGGGAATTAATTGTGGCAGTGAAGCACCAAGTGAGAACATTAGGACATAACAACCTAATAATAGCATAATAACCCCATTTAAAAGCAACACATAAATTATTCAGCAATCCACTTACTCCTTTATTAAAATCAACAAAGACTTCAGAAGAGTGATTAACGCAAACCTGATTTCCCCTCCTTAGAAAGATTCATGGAACTTACGTTCCAAAATCAACTTATATTACCTGATAAGAAGAGGAGAGGGCCGGGGACTCTAAGAAACTAGTAATATGAATCATCCAGGGGTAAGTAATTAAAGGAGATATATAGATTCTTGTACCTATGAACAAAGTGATCATCCTTACTGCTAAACATGTTGGGATCAAGAAAAGGAAGCAAATCCCCTGCAATTGTGTAGCAAACAAATTTAGGCATCAATCAGGGTCTACCACAAAGAAAAGTCAAAATTAAGCATATCAAGAACAACTTTGCATAATGAACACATAATCAAATATTTAAAATTGTGGTAATACAAAAGAATAAACATTCTTCTTAAAGAAAAAAAATCAAGATTAAAGCTCGAGCCCAGAAGAAACCGGCCAAATGAAATATATTGACAAAGGGATGCAAGAAATCGAAAAGAACCTGTACAAATCTATCAAATGATGGCTAAATTCATACAAGACAATCAAACAAGTATTAATTAAGTGTTAGGGATTTTTATTTTTTTTGACAAGGAACCAATATATCATAGCTCTTCAACACTATTTGGCAGGGGAATGCCAGTAATTAGCAGCTAAACTCCTGAAAATGAAAATATACGACCATTACTCAAAATCCTAGCATTTAATATATTATATATACAGTACCAAATAAGCATATTTTAAATCTAAATTTTTAAATACCGATAGTGCGGTATACAAAGTAGAATCGATGTTCTTCATGAATACAATAGTTTCACTTAATTTTTGAGAGAGTAGCCTTATCCTTCAATATAATAGAACTCACGTTCATAGGAGGAGAAACAGAAAAAAAGTCGTAGGGTTTTACATTAACAAAAAATTTCAATTTTTATCAATAAGAAATTACCTAGATTTATAGCCAAACAACATATGAAACAGGGTAATATTTATAAGGATAAACACTTACTACACTGTCGAGGTTAGCATCTTTGGAAGGAATTGAACCGCCCATTCTAGCATATCGGAGGGTAATGATTGGGGCGCCATTTTATCTGTTGCAAATGAGGCAAGCGAAACTGAGATCATAAATTGGGCGTGCATTTCAACTTCTCGATCTCGCGCTTGAATGGGTGAATTGAGGAAAATTGTTTCATAGTTTTAAGATTTAAAAGAATAAAGAATGAAAAGATATAGTTAGGGTTCATAAGAATTCTGCGCCCAGGAAAATTGGGAGAGAAACAGGGAGAAAGTTGAATTAATATTCACGGTATCTTATTATTAAATTTAATTAAAAAATAAAACCAAGTTATTTGTAACCAACAGTTACCATTTGTAACGGTAAATATTAAATGTTATTTAAAATAGAAGTTTTTGTAACCAAAACAAAATTTAGTTACAATAAGTCATCTTTTAGTAACCATTTAAGTGTTGGTTACCAATAAATTCGTTACAAGAAGAGTTTTTTCTTGTAGTGTGAATGTATGCATAGAGGAGCATGTGCACGAAACTTTAGCATTCAGAAGTGTATTTCATTCATAAAAGTAAAATTAACCATCAATACTACAACAAATTTCTGATTTTTAGATAACTTTTTCAACCTAAATTCAAAATTTTCACCTGATTGAACCAAAATTAAGATAAGAAGGACAAAATTTACACCACTAATTATGAAAACGTATAAAATTGCATGGTGGTTTGTAATTTTATCTCTTACATTTAAATACTCTGTATATATTTGCATAAAATATTGGATGCATAATTAATAGTACTAACTCGTAGAGAGAGTTATGAATGCATGCATAGAGGAGCATGTGCAGAAAATTTTAGCATTTGGAAGTGTATAGTATGTAGATGCATTTACTAAGACCACGTTTGCATTTAGTGAGGGCTGTTGCCGCAATTTGCGCCACACATTACACATACCTATTCTATTACAATATCCTTTTTTTATACCATAATTTTTTTTAACTTTTGTGGTGGAAGAAAGTTTGACACTCTATTGTTTAACTATGGTTGCAGAGGGTGCATTTCGAGATTTTAGCAGCTTGTCGGCCCAGCCTCATTACTTTTACTGTTTTATTTTATTTTATTTTTAAAAAAAATTATCATTTTATACTAATTAGAAGAATTAAATGACATGTTTCTATTTTGCCCTTTATTTGTTACAAAATGTGTTTCAAAGAGATTTTCGATTCAATATCTTGTTCGCACATTTATAAGTTGTAATGATTGAGAAATGATTCCAAGTCAATTTCTTGACGTTATTGATTACCTCAAGTCAGTGTTGGTTACTGTCACATTTGTTCCTTTGGAGAACACTTTTGGGGCATTGGCTGAGGACACACCAGATCACATCGTTGAGTATTATGCTCCCCTTCGATCTCCCATCAAGGGGGAGGTGTAAACCAGATTATGGATCACTTAGAGAAACAACCATCAAACCCTTTGTCATTGGTTCAAGTAGACCTAGTTCAGTCGGCTCTGACTCTTCAAAGATCGTGAATGTGGTCCTTCACAAACGATGGTCGGATATGTTGGAGGACACTGAATGATGTGTTATCATGAAACATTTTTAGTTTGCTTACAACTTGCTTTATTTTAGACATTGATGTTTAAAGGAGTGTGTCTTTTTCCTTGACCTCATATTTTGTCCTAAGTAGGATTTTTCCAAGCAAGGTTTTAACGGCACTGCGACCTCTAACTCGATTTGTGAGCTTATGGTTTCAAATTCTCTTTTTCTTTTCTTTTATACATCATACATTTTATTGTCAATTTCTTAATTTCTATTATATATATATATATATATATAGGTATTTTATTTCTATATAGGTGACACTTTCAAATAGCAATAAGTTTAGAACGTTCCTATTCATTTTCGTTGCACATTAAATCGGCAATTCTAGTTATGAAACTAGTCGAAATCACATGAAAAATGCACGTTGGAGAAAAATAATTAAGTTAATTCTACGCACCTTTAAAATAGATAATAAAAATGTTTCAACACATTTATAAGTCCAATTTGTTTATTCTGAAAAAATATTAAATGTACAATAAACAATTGATTCACAAAATAATTCGTTAACTCGTTTCATACGTTAAATCATCTAAAAAAAGACAGCTTGTAGTAAATTGTTTATCATAAATTATAGAAATTCTTAAAACTTATAATTTTTGTAAAGTAGACTCCTAACATACAGTGGTGCACACCATAAAATTTCCATTTAAAAATAAATTATAGAATATTACTTATAAATTTTGTAAGACCCTTGAAAAAAACAAGCCCTGAAAATGGACTGTGAAAAGAAACCTTCTAAAATTTATTAAAACTTTTTTGTTCCTTATAAAAATGCAAGATCAAATCCTACACATCTATAATGACCCGTAGTAATATTCATAAAGACATATTGTAGCATTTTAATCTCATACATTGCTATTTAAGCATGCATTTCCTTTGAGCATCAAAACAGTCCACTTTTATTTTGAAAAATCATTAAAAATAGAATATAAATCCAAATACGTCCAGACACAATAAGTCAGTAGGTGAACATAGTCGAAAATTAGTCCAACAAAAAACGAAGCAAACTGTGTGATTGACTTTTACGATCTCGGTCAAAAAAACAGGGTGGTTTTCACCTCTGTAGAATGCATCAAAGAAAATAACCCCATATCCATGGTTCAATTACCTCAATGGTAAAAGGGTTTGAGCTAAAAATATTGAAAAACATAAGACATTTTTTATGTTTCAAGTAAAAACGATTCAGTAACCACAAAATAAAATAAGAATCATATAAAAATAACAAAAAGCCAGAATACATAGCTAAAAATAAAATACAATTCAGTAACCACAAAATAAGAATCATAAGAAAATAACAAAAAAAAAAAAAGTTTACAAAAATCCTTTCATACCTGTGAAAATAGAAGGCTCTCAACTGCGCGTTGGTTGGTTGAGGATTCTATATTTTGTGAATGACAGTGAAAATAGAAGGCCTCTCATTTGGTGTTGGTTAGTTTGGGATTCTATATTTTGTGAGAGGAAAAGGTGAAGATGAAGAAATTTGAGAAAGAAGAGTTTGAAAAGAAAGAGAGTTTGAACAGGATCGGAGAGAAAACAGTCTTACAGAAAAATAACGGGTGTAAATTAAGTGATAAGTGAGGGATAAGTTCTCGCATTCCTCCTATGTTTTAAATAAGAAGTTTTGATTTAATTTAATTTAAAAGAATATCAGAATTTCATTCACTATCATTTAAAATTGTGGTTTTTTTTTTACAAATTAGACTTATTATTTGGAATAATTATAAACAAAAAAAAAAATTATTTGAAATATTTATCAAAAAAAAATGTTGATAGACCAAAGATCTCATTTAACTGATGGTGTAATGCAAAATCACACCACATTACATTGATACAAATAAGAGTAATAAAATACAAAATGGGAGATGCTCGGCCTGTTAAATGAATTTTGCTTGTTGGTTGGTGGAGAGGTATTTAATAATTATTTCAAAATATTTTTTATTATATGGACAAATATTGGAGAGGGAATATATATATATATATATATATATATATTTTTTTTTTTTTTTTTGACATCGTAATTTTCCAAAATTATTTGCATAGAATATGTATAATTAATTAATTATTTTGATGTAGTACTGTGATTTACCAACTAAACCTTAATAATTTTCACTCTGGATTACTCAATGGGTTTTAATTGTCCGAGTCTCACATGCATGATTTTCACAAGAGAGTGCCTCTAAAATTAATTTGAAAAAGAATGAGAAAAATCTCTACATAAAATGGCTTGATCACATGAATACGTATAAAAAAATAAAATAATGAAAAGCCTAAATTTGCTGCTTTAATTAAATCAATTCATATTTATCGGAGTACTCTAAGAAGACGTACGACTTGTACCTTGTTGCTCCACCTTCTCATGACATATCTATGAATTATCTTAATTAATTAATGTATTTGTAATGATTATGTTGGTTTAGTAAACTTGACCAACACAATCTACCTAAGAAGAATATGTTGGTCCCCTTGAGACATATATTTTCTACTAGGATTATCCATGCATACACCAAAGATTATATTATATATATATTATCATTTTCAAACCCGAGGTCATGTAAAACTCTTGAACATTTGTGTAAAAAAAATTCAAGTATTATTGTTATACTTATTAAGTGTATATATAAAATGTCACTTTTGTGCATATAAAGTGACGTTATTATTTAAAAAATGAGCATTTTTTAAACAATGACATTTTGTATGCACAACAATGACACTAAACTTAAACTCATATAGTCATATATATTGCCCCTAAATGTAAATGCCTAAAAAAAGAGATGTTTGAATATATATTAATTAATTCAAATAATGCAAATAATATTGTTTGTAAATAGTAACATTAAACTTTTGTTTGTAAGTTAGTAGGTAACTCATGGTGACTTGTTTTATAGTATGTCGTTGAACAAAATAAAAAAACAGAGAGATATATAAGCTAGTAGCTATGCATATTAAATGTTATCACATGAAAAACATTAATGTGATACTCCAACAGTGTAATATTAAATTGGATAATTGGTGAGAGAATGGCTCTTCGATCTCTATCCCCCCACCGCTAATATATTCCCTACGACTCACGTGCCTCCGTCCTTTGTGACTTTCAACACACCATTTATTCCCTCCAACCACCTCTTCCTAATTCATTTCAATATTTGGAGTACTTAATTCCTCAATTGACGTCAGCACACACGCACGCATTCGCCACGTTTCAATTAAAGCTAGTGTCACAATTAAACTACTTCCTCCATCTTAAAATGATGGTTTTCTACTCCTTATTATTTGTATCAAAATATAGCACTCTTTCCTTTATAATAAATGATTATTATTTAAATATTTAATAAATAAGGGTATATTTGAATGTTTGTAGGTAAAATTTCGAATTTTAGACACAATAAATAATGTATTATTTATTTGTGTAAAAAAATGGGAGGGGGCCATCATTTTGGGATGAAGCTAGGGAGTAATATTTTTTAATTATATTAGCTTACACGTTTTTTTAAGCCTCGGTATTAACTTTCACGTTTTAATGTTAAGTACGATTTAATTAATTACACGGTGTAGTTAATGCTTGGAAGAATGATTCTACTATTTAATCTTCATAACACTCATATACTACAAGACTGCAATTAATATTAAAAAAATGTATCTGAAAAATAATGTCACAATCTCTCTGTGTGTTGTGAGGGGGAAGTTACCACCCCACCTCCACGTGCATTAAGGCCTGTCTCTATCTCAACTCGGAATTAATACACAATATATATGAGTAGTAGACTGCTATAAAATCTGTGTAAACCTAGCTTTCTTTCCCATTTACTTCTCAATTTTCACATATGACTTCTTCAAACGGACACTGGCCTAGCATGTTCAAATCAAACCCTACTAATCCCCCTCCTCACTTCTCCTTTCCAGGTATATATATTAATTTCATTTAATTAGCCACTTTTTTCAACTTTCAAATGATTGCAATCTAAATTCTATATTTTTTTGGTATTTTTGTCAATTTCGGTCCAAAAATATATAGAGTTTAGATCGTAATCGGTCATTGTCGCATAATACAATGGTTGAAAATTGACTACATAATTGTGTGTAACAAACTATTACGTTACAAAATTTGTCGAATTGTCATTGATATTTTCGTAAATTCAAGGTGGAGACGGAGAGAGGTCTATGGAAACAAAACCTAGATGGAACCCTATGCCCAAACAAATTCGCATACTCGAAGAGATTGTCAATTCCGGCATGGTGAATCCTCCAAGGGACGAAATACCAAGAATTAGGGCTCGTTTACAAGAGTTCGGCCAAGTGGGAGACGCCAGCGTTTACTATTGGTTTCAAAATAGAAAATCAAGAACCAAGAACAAGCTCCGCAAACTTAAGCCGTCGCCAACCACCACTTCGTCGACGTCTTCCGACAAAGCATCGCCTAATCTCAGTTTGTCATCTTTTTACCAATCAAATGAACCACCTTTCTTACCATCATCACAAGGGTTTGGTTACCCTGGTTCGTCATCATGTGTTAGTGATCAGAACTTTGGTTACCCTGGTTCATCATCATGGGTGGGTGATCAGAACTTTGGTTACCTTGGTTCGTCATCATGTGTTAGTGATCAGAACTGTTCCATTGTTTTGGTTGATCATGATGATCTTCATGATCATCAAATAGACAAGCGCATGAACTTGCCACAGCAGCAGATTATTACTCCCACTCAACCTATGCATGTTCCTCACAATATTCTTCCAGGTAATTATAATTAATTTGATGAGAAATATTACTTCGAATTTATTCTACAATTGTTGTGTTATTTGTTTATTCCATAATTATTGCACATTTCAAAAAGATTTTTTTTTTCATTGAATTCACCCTATTTACATATTTACATAAAATGTCTTTACTTTTACATTTAATCCAACAATTTTTTTTACTAATTTATTCATATAATTTTATAAAACTACCCCTAACACTCAACTCTTACTACACCTTTTTTTTTTTTTTTTTTTACTATAAATTTAGTGCGAACAATTGTGGGACGGGAAAAGTACTTCTATAATTTAGTGATTTTGTGAAGAACACACAAAATCAAAAGTATGTTACCTTATATGAGACAATCTCATACAAGTTTTTGATTGAAATCAAATACACCCCTAGTACTCAATAAGGTGTGTTTTGGTATTAAAATTTTGATTCAATTGGAAATACTAAACATTTATCAATTAAGTACTACTATATACTAAGAAATTGTTTGTTTTCTTAATACAAATACATTTTAAATAATGGTAGCTAACTAGGGTTCATTTTTCATTGGCAATAAATTCTTTAAAATAAGTATATACATTTGTGTTGTCTCATTGATTGATTAATTCATGTCTCAATCAACATCATATCTAGTCTACATATATTAAAAGATTTAACAGTATTCATTTGACGTTGAGTACGTACGTGTGCATGTGTCCAGATTTGGGGGAAACGGCCCCCCAAAAAATGACAATTTTCATCAACGATGTCTGCTACGAGGTTGCAACCGCCCCATTCAACGTTAGACAAGCATTTGGCGATGACGCTGTCCTACAGTTACCTTTTGGCTTCCCTGTTCTTACCCATCAATCCGGTCTTACGCACCACCCTCTGCAAAATGGTGCTCGTTATTATCTCGTTAACCGTAATTTCAACCCTAATTATCTTCATCATACAACCAATCTTGATTGATTTGGTAATCATCTCATTAATCTTACTATAACAAAATTCACATTTAATATTAAATATGTCTTGTTTGCTTGATGGGTCCGATCTCAACCCACCAGCAAGCAAACGAGACCTCGCTGATAAAATTTTATCATTATAACTTCTCTAATTAAAGTCTTTAATGATAGAAGATTAACTGTTAATGATATATTCCGTCATTAATTCTCAATTTTCTATTATTAATTATTTTTAATTAAAAATTTATAATGATAGAATTTTTGTGGGCTTTAATTTCCATTTTTGTGGGCTTTAATTTCCAATGAACTTTATTTTTTATTTTTTTTACATTTTGATTAATTGTTATTGTGGTGTGATTTTTTATTTTGACAGGTTTAGGGAGACTTTGAGGACGTTCAAGATAAAGATAAATGCAGCCTTTTATTTCTTTTCTTTTGAATTATGTTGTTTAATTTGAGTTTTTGTAAGTTAATTCGAACCATATGTTCCTTATTTCTAATTAATGTGATGAATATGTTCACAGCTGATGACATAATTAATATAAATTGATCAATATGTTATACTATATATGCACGAAATGGTAATTTAAGGCGTCACACGAAAAATATGGGTCAATAATTCAGCATTTGATGACGAAAATTTTAATTAATCTAAGAACATCAGAGGAAATTTTTTGAAAGAATTATTTGACAATCTTAAAAAAATTAACGTGGAATAAATATAAGTAATATTTTGACCTAAATTAAATTTTGAAAAGAAGGCTATGAAATAGCATCTAGTAAATTGTATGATGGAAGTAGTGTGTGTAGTTAGTCAGTTATTAATTTCACAGTAGAATCCAGCTTTGACATTTTCTTATAATATCAGTGGAAAGATCAATTCTTAGGGAGATTAGTTGAAGTATATCTTATCTCTTACTATTCTAAACCTTATCTTATCTCCTTGTAAATTATATACTTGTATCTATTTATACTATAGAGCACTGGATGTAATCATTCAATTCAATATACACAAATATTATTTTCAATACATCCTTTGTACGTTTTATATGGTATCAAGAGGGGTAAAAAATCACTAAAAAAAACTGCAAAATACCGACGGAATTTTAGGGATTACCGACGGATTAACAAAGTCAACTGATTTACCGTGATTACCGACGGAAATTTCCGTCTCTAACCACAAAATTAGAAAAAAAAAATTAATTTAATTTGTGATTACCGACGAAAATTTTTGTCAGTAATCACAAAATTAAAAATTTGTGTAAAAATTAAATTATTAATTAAAGAATAAAATTATTTAGCTAGGAAATTATGATTGATTAAAATAGAAATTTGTTGATTACATTAGAAACATGTCGATTAAATTAGAAAATTGTTGATTAAGTTAAGGGAATTATTGATTAAATTATAAAATTTTATATATTAAATTAGAAAATTATTGATTAAATTTGGAAATTTTATATTAAATTAGAAAATTATTGATTAAATTAGAAAATTTTATGTTATATTGTTTGAACATAATTTCTTTAGTTTTTATATCCTTTATATGATAATTAAATATTAGTTGTGTGAATTAACAAATAAAAGAATTATTAATAAACAAAAGAATTAAAAATAAAACTATATTTACCATTTATAAATTTAAAAAAATTACAATAATTATAAGCCACAAATTTAGTGATTAATATAAGTGAAATAATGTTTAATCAAAATAAAAACAAAAAAAAATTATTCATTAGAATTTTAGAATTTTAATTAAAACAAAAAAATTACATTTACAATTTATAAATTAAAAAATTAATTTTACAATAATTATAAGTCACAGTGATTAATATAAATGAAAGAATGTCAATTATTAAATGAATTTGTTTTTAAAAAATTTTTGAATAAAAATATGATGCATGCATACATTAAATTACTAATATACTATTTGAAAATAAGATTCACACATATACAATAGTTATAAGTCACGAATTTAGTGATTAATATAAGTAAAAGAATGTTCAATTATTAAATGGATTTGTTTAAAAAAAAGGAGTAAAACGTGTATACATAATATGAACTTTTTAGAATTTTAATCAAAACACAAAAAATAAATAAATTAAATTTACAATATATAAATTAAAAAAATTAAATTTACAATAGTTATAAATCACAAATTTAGTGATTAATATAAATAAAAGAATGTTCAATAGAGTAAAACATGTATACATGATATGAACTTATAAATCACAAATTTAGTGATTAATATAAGTAAAAGAATGTTCAATTATTAAATAGATTTGTTTAAAAAAAAGAGTAAAACATGTATACATGATATGATATGAACTTTTTAGAATTTTAATCAAAACACAAAAAATAAATAAATTAGATTTACAATATATAAATTAAAAAAAAATTAAATTTACAATAGTTATAAATTACAAATTTAGTAATATTAATATAGAAAGAAATTAATTTTGTGAATTTAAAAAAAAAAATGGGTCGAAAATGAGTACATATACAATTAATATTACAATTATAAACGAAAAACAGACTTGTACGAGTGGTAGGCGCCCCTCACTAGGCGGCCCACACACCCGGGTTCGAGTCACACGAAGGTCAAATATATTCAGCCTATTATGCTCTGGCCCTCGCGGGCTTTGCGGGTTCTGGGCTGGGCCTAGCCCGTTGGCCTGGGCCCGAGTTCAAATTTTTTTTTTTGAATTTGTATAAAAAAAATAATGTCGGTAATTAAAAAAAAATTTAAAAATTTCGTCAGTAAAAATTATCAACGAGGTTAGCACCGATCGAATTTTTTCGTCGGTATTTCGTCGGAAAACACTGTTTCTGATCGAATTTCTGTCTCTATTTCCATCGGTAAAACACCTCTTTTTTGTAGTGAATAACAATGAATCATCTACCACCACCACCGCACCACAAATCGTGCCGATCACAGCCCACCATCACCTTCCGACTTCATGGCGCGCTCATCTACTTGCCCTCCTTCGTGGCCATAATCTCTTAGGCTACATCGATGGCACTCTGCCTTGCCCAACCCTGGCCACTAACGGGTCTAATGCCACGGTCGTAACTACCTGGATCCGCCAGGATCAATTGTTGTTGGCTTCGATCTTCAGATTGCTAACTCATGAGGTTCTACCTCTCGTTTCATCGTCTGAATCTTCTGCTGAAATGTGGGACATCCTCAGTCGCCTGTTTGCCAACAAGTCACGGTCCCGCGTCAATTAACTAAAGAGTGAACTCTTCCGTCTCAACATTAACGATCGTTCCATTACGGATTATATGCACTATGTCAAATCCAAAGCAGATGAACTTGCCCTAATTGATGAACCAGTATCTACTGATGATCTCACACTTTTTGTGATCTACGGTTTAGGCCCTGAATACGCGAATATTGTAGGCCCTATCCATGCTCGTGAGTCTCATTTACACTTTGAGGAACTCCATGATTTATTATTTGAGCATGAACTTTCAATTAAGACCCGTGAATAGGCCCATATATCTCTTCTTGCAACTGCCAATGTCGCCCACTCTGGCGGAAATCGTGTTTCCAATCGGAAATATCAGTCCAATGGCACCCGCGGTGGCAACCACTTCTCTACCCAGAAACCAAATTTCTCATTAAATCGTGGTGGAAACAACAACCGCTCAAATAATTATTGTGGCTCCAACTCCTCGACTCGGGGTGGTCAACAGTCTAGTGGCGGTCCTTAGTCTAGTGTCGGTCCTTCCTTTGACAACAGACCCCCCATTGTGTGCCAGTTGTGTGGGGGTATTGGGCATACAACCATTATGTATCGTCGTCCTCCGTATTTGGTTAACTATGTGGCTTCTCCATCACACATCTCCTCAAATCCATGGCTTGTGGATACAGGGGCATCCCACAACATCACCAATGACTTAAACAACCTCTCTATTCACTCAGAATATGATGGTACAAATGAAGTCCACATTGTTGATGGAATTGGACTCCCCATCACTCATACTGGTAACTCTGTCTTACGGTTTCCATCTCGCTTATTTATCGTATCTGATGCACTTTGTGTTCCCTCTGCGACACAAAATTTATTATCTATCAGTAAATTTACTGGTTTAATCAAGTTTCAATGGAATTCTTTCCTGACTATTTCACTGTTAAGGACCAAACCACGGGGGTGCTTCTAGCCAAAGGTCCCTGTCGTGATGGAGTTTACTGTATTGCCACCCCTTCCTGTCTGCTGAATTCTGAGTTCAAGTCTGCTTCTGTTGGTATCCATGCTTCGTCTCTTCATTGGCATGCTCGCCTTGGGCATTTGTCGTTCGATACAAGCACTTTTATTATTCGTAACCATGCATTGCCTTTATTACAAAAGTCCCAGGTTTGGGGCACATATTGTACTTCTTGTCGATTGAGCAAATCACATAAACTGCCTTTTTCCGCTTCTTCTTTTAATGCATCACACCCTCTTCATTATTTATTTGCTGATGTATGGGGACCAACGTCCGTCACTTCTATTGATGACTCGAAATATTTTATGATATTTGTGGATTTATTCACTCGATACTACTGATTATTTCCTTTGAATGCCAAATCACATGTTGCTTCTATATTTATCCAGTTTCGTGCATTAGTTGAGAAGCAACTCGGGAATTGTACATTTTTTTTACTGATAATGGAGTTGAATTCACTGCCTTGCGATCATACTTAGTCCAAAATAGTATTTCCTGGCTTACTACGACCCCTCAAACACCTCAACACGCAACATCAAAAGTATGTTAGGTTGTATGATACAGTCTCACGGTGAGACAGGGTGTTGTAGATGTTGTGAATTCTTAAATGTATCAACATTCTCAACAACATCTTAATTTGACCTTCCTTGATTTTTTCTAAGTCTTTTCTGAAATGTTGCATTAAATGTTGAGCTAAATGTTACACCATTTCTGGTAGGATCTAGAAGCTTCTACAAGGATCTGGAACCTGGAAGATTCCAGAACATTGCAGAACGTGCTAGAAGAGCTAGAAGAGGCTGGAAGCAGCTTAGAACGACCTGAAACATGCAAGAAGAATCTAGAGAGATCATGGAAGTTGAGTTCCTAAAAAATAGGATCTCAAGATGGAAGCCTTTAGAATTCGTTTCTCACTCTATAAATACCGAAGGATGGCTCCATAATTCAGTGTGTACTATTCGATCAATCTCCTAGACTGAGTGTTCATCCTGTTAGGAATTATGGTCAGTAGTTATACATTTTAGTTCATACGAAGTATCCCATCCGTATGACTGTGCGCTTTTCTTTATCTATTGAGAGTGTAATCATAGATAGGACTAGCATTTCGGCAGTGTATAATTTATACACTTAGTCCGTTTTCAAATCAGGGTACCTGTCTCGATTGTAGTTTCAGTTGTGAAAGTTATTGTTGTAACATTTCACACAACATTTGTACTTGAAGATAAGCATTGAATTTTCGCCATAAGGCTAAGCATAGATTTTTATTTATAAAATCTATGTGAAAAATATTTCCATTGTGTCGCATTATTTTTAGTGTTTCAATTCTTCCGCTGTGTGTCTTTATTTCTGATATTCTGTTAGAGTCAGTGTTGCACTATTTGTCTCAACATTCAGTGCAGCATTAATCTGTTTTTACTTAAACACTATATAGCACAATTTCAGTTGGTATCAGAGCCGATACTTGACGACACTAGGTTAGATCCTTGTTTAATGTGTGTTTTTAGTTTATGTTAGCAATGGAAACACATCACATATCCACGGCACTTAGGCCACCCATTTTAGATGGTTCAGATTATGCTTATTGGAAGCCTAAGATGCGTATGTACATCAAGTCGATTGATGAACGTGCTTGGAGGACTGTACTTACAGGCTGAGAAGCTCTAAAAAGACCAGCAAATGCAGATGGTGAAGTTCAACTCAAGAGAGAAGTTGACTGGACGGCTGATGAAATAACAATGGCAGGATACAATTCTAAAGCTTTAAATGCTATTTTTACCTCTGTTGATGTTTCAATGTTTAAAATTATATCTAAATGTTCTACTTCTAAAGATGCATGGGACAGGTTGCAAGAGCATTGTGAAGGTTCAGACAGTGTTCGAAGGACTAAGTTTCGAATGTTGGGGACAAAGTTTGAGAATCTCCGAATGAAGGAAGATGAAACAATTTCATCCTATAATGAAAGGTTAAGTGAGATAATCAATGAATCACATTCTCTTGGTGACCGTATTTCTAATGTTAGAGTAGTTCATAAGATATTAAGGTTTATTTCTAAAAGATTTGATGCTAAAATTTGTGCTATTGAAGAGGCAAAAGATACTGATATGTTAAGTCAAAATGAATTAGTGAGTATTCTTAGAACTTATGAAATAAACACTAATCAAGTTAATGAAACTAAGGATGATAAGAAAGTTGTTATTTTTAAAGGAGAAACATCAAACAAATCTGAGTGTCAACCTATTATTACTGAGGTTGATTCGGATGAAGAATTGCTTGATGAATGTCTTAACAATCCTAACAACATTGCCTTACTTACAAAGCACTTCAATAAATTTCTTAAGAAATTTGTGAACAAATCTAAAGGAAACATTTAACCTAAGATTCAAATCAACACATCAACACCACAACCAGAAAGGAGGAGAAGTCAATTCACACCAAGACCATCAAAGGGTGAAGGTAAACCAAGGTATGATCCTGAATTTAGAAAATCAGTTCAATGCAATGCATGTTCTGGATATGGCCATTATGCAAATGAATGTGCTAATATCAGACTTCAGCAAAAACTGAATTTTAGTGCTACCTTGAGTGATGAATCAGATGATGATGATCTTGATGAGTTAAATGAAAATGAATATGCTCGTTTTACCAGAATTGATTATAATGATTCCTCAGATGATGATCTGGATGATACAGATTCTGATGTTGCACCTGATGCCTTAACATCTGCAATAACATCATAATAGAATCACCCATATTTGATCTGTTTTAATAGTTTAGTTAATGATGCAGGAAAAAGGATTGATGACACTACATACCAAAAGTTGTTAGATGATTGAAACTCTCAGAAACACACTCTTAATTCCTTGAATAAAGAGAATGAGGATCTGAAAGACACAATCACCAAGCTAGAAGTTATACTTACCAAAAGAGAACTTGAAATCTGTAACTTAAAGGAGAAACTAATCAACTCCACTTTATGTTTCAAAAGATATTCCAAGAGTGCTTCTGAGGTAAATAATGTTATAGCTACTGGTAAGTCTAATAATCATGGTATTGGTTATGATGACAAAAATGCTTCTGTTTCAAAGATATTTGGAAAATATATAAAGTTTGTGAAGGCTAATGTTGAAACTTCTGATGTAACATCTGCACAAACAAACTTTAAAAAGAAGTATATCTGTCATTACTGTTGCAAGATTGGTCATATCCGTCCTTACTGTATAAAATGGTTTGAAGAACTGAAAATTTTGAAAATGTTGCATAAAAAACTGTCACATCCTGGAAAACAATTTATGAAATTTGCATGGAAACCTAAGAACCTGTAATGTTGTTCATACCTCCTTAAAAGCATGTCTACCTGGTCTATGGTATTTTGATAGTGGTTGTTCTAGACATATGACAGGACAAATAAACTTTTTATTTGATTATGTGACCTTGAATGGTGGTAGTGTTACATATGGTGGTGGTTCTAAAGGACAGATTATTGGTAAAGGAACTTTGAATGTTGAAGGCTTTCCTAAGCTTAAAAATGTCTTGCATGTTGATGGCTTACTTGCAAATTTGATTATCATTAGTCAACTTTGTGATGATAATTTGCATGTGAAATTTGACAAAGATTCATGTTATGTTCTTAATAAAGATGAAGTTTGTGTCATGACTGGTACTAGGTCAGCAGATAATTGTTATCTTATTGGAAAAAATATGTGTAATTTGTCAAAACATGATGAAAATATTATGTGGCATCAAAGATTGGGACATGCAAATTACAGAGTAATGAAAAGGCTAATCAAAGCAGATGCAGTAAAAGGAATTTCAAAACTGAAGTTTCATAGTACCACTGTATGTGGACCATGCCAAAAAAGTACGCAGGTAAGAATGCCGCATAAAATGTTGTCACGTTGTTCTACACATCGATGCTTTGAATTACTACACATGGATTTGATGGGTCCTATGGAAACTGAAAGCATTAGAGGAAAAAAGATATTCCTTAGTTGTGGTAGATGATTTTTCTAGATTTACCTGGGTTGAGTTTCTAAGAGACAAATCTGAAACTTTTGCTGCATTTAAAATTATTTATAAGAGGTTCAAAAATGTGTATAACTTGAAAGTTAACCGTATTAGAACAGGTCATGGTATGGAATTTGAAAACAGCATGTTTAATGATTTATGTGATAAAAAAGGGTATTTTGCAAGAATATTCATCTCCTAAAACGCCACAACAAAATGGAATTGCTGAAAGAAAGAATAGAACTTTACAAGAAATGGCAAGAGTCATGCTAACATCCAAAAGTCTTACTAAGAAATTTTGGGGTGAAGCATTGAACAATGCATGTCATATTATTAATAATTTATATTCGTTCTGGCACAAATCAAACACCTTATGAGATTTTGAACAACAGAAAACCAAATGTGAAATATTTTCATGTATTTGGTTGTGTGTGTTATATTCTGAATGATAGAGATCAACTTCATAAGTTTGATTCTAAAAGTGATAAATGTTTCTTTTTAGGCTATTCTAGAAATAGTAAAGCTTATAGAGTCTATAACCTTAGAACTAACACTGTTCAAAAATTTGTTAATGTTGTGTTTGATGATGATAAAGGTCTTACAGATGACCAAGATGAAGAAGATGTATCACAAGTCACTGAAAATTCTGAGAATACACTGAAGTCTGAAAATGTTGCACCGAAGGTTAACACATCTGGGTCAACATCTACAGAACAGTCAGTTGTACCTTCCAGAATGACCAGTATGTTCCCAAAACGAACCCTTCTTCAAGAATTGGGAAAAGTCATCCTTCTGACCAAAACATAGGTGATGCTACAGTTGGAGTGCAAACAAGAGGAAGAGTAAGATCAAACAAGGTAGATGTGGTAAGAACAATATGCATGTCTTCTATGTGTAATGTTGTAAATGT
Source organism: Galeopsis tetrahit (assembly GCA_963675135.1). NCBI lineage: Eukaryota > Viridiplantae > Streptophyta > Magnoliopsida > Lamiales > Lamiaceae > Galeopsis > Galeopsis tetrahit. The sequence continues at coordinate 35,785,868 of OY776130.1, read as the reverse complement.
TAAGTGTTATTTATCTGAAATTGAACCTAAGAGTGCTAATGAAGCATTAACTGATGAAAATTGGATTAATGTTATGCATGAAGAACTTGGTCAGTTTGAAAGAAATGAAGTATGGACACTTGTTCCAAGACCTAGTCATACTAATGTCATTGGAACAAAGTGGATCTTCAAGAATAAAACTGATGAATCTGGTAACATTGTTAGGAACAAAGTAAGGCTAGTAGCACAAGGTTACACCCAAGTTGAAGGTGTTGATTTTGATGAAACTTTTTCACCTATTGCTAGGATATAATCTATGAGATTATTGCTAGCAATTGCATGTTTTATTGATATTAAACTTCATCAAATGGATGTAAAAGCTGCATTTGTAAATGGCATTTTGAATGAAGAAGCATATGTTGAACAACCTAAAGGATTTGAAGATCCACAATATCCTGATCATGTATATAAACTTAAGAAAGCTTTGTATGGTCTTAAACAAGCTCCTAGAGCATGGTATGGTAGGCTTACTGACTTTCTTTTGGAATATGGTTTTATTAGAGGAGAGGCCGATAGAACTTTGTTCATTAAGCACACTAAAGAAGATATATTTATTGCTCAAATATATGTTGATGACATTGTGTGTGGTTCTACTTGTGATAAAATGTTAAGCAAATTTGTTGAGGCAATGACTGCAACATTTGAAATGAGTATAGTTGGAGACTTCAATTACTTTCTAGGTCTTCAAATCAAACAATGTAATGATGGTATTTTCTTCTCCCAGAGTAAGTATGCTAAGAACTTGGTTAAAAGATTTGGTCTTGAGAATTCAAAAACGATGAAAACTCCTATGGGATCTGCTTTGAAACTTTGCAACGATAGCGCTGGAAAGGATGTTGATCCAACACTTTACAGATCTATGATAGGTAGTTTACTTTATTTAACCTCTAGTAGACCAGATGTTATGTACAGTGTGTGTGTTTGTGCTAGGTACCAAGCAAATTCAAAGGAATCTCACCTGAATGCAGTGAAAAAGATTATTAAGTATGTTGCAGGTACAAGTGAACTTGGGATTTGGTACACTAAAGACACCAACAACATTATGATAGGTTGCAACACTAGTGCCAACACTATGTCATTGAGAATGGTATACTTACAATCTTTTGTGACAATACTAGTGCCATAAACATTTCTAAAAATCATATACAACACTCACTCACTAAGAACATTAGCATAAGACATCACTTTATGAGAGATTTAGTAGAGAAGAATATTGTGAAGTTGGAGTATATACCTACTAAAAAACAGAATGCTGACATTTTCACTAAGGCTTTAGACCATGAGAGATTCTCAACCTTGAGGAAATCTCTTGGCATGAGCACTATCTGAAAAATCCTAAATGGATGTTGTCACAAATGCGCCAGCATTTGGGACAACATCATGGGTTGTATAAATTTTATAAGTTGAATTTATTTCTTACTTAGTTAAATAATTCCTTTGTAAAATGTCTTCGAATCTAAGAATCTTGGAGTGCAAAAATAAACGTGTCTTACACCTCTCAAATGCATAAAAATAGAATGTTATTAGCATACTAAAAGATGTACCAAATCACTGAGTAACTTTGGAGCACGGAGTTCACTACTACGATGACTTCTTTTCAAAAGGTGATTTTTGGTAAAAATATCAAGAGATTTGTAATCCATTAAGTAAGTATGGGGCACGGAGTTCGCTACTACGATGTACTCTACATGAAAAATGGATCAATACAAATTAGATGCTATAACACAAAAAGAAAAAATATGGTGCAACACAAATGAAGAAAATTCATGTAAAAACGATGTTGAGGTGTTTGTAATAGTTTTGAGCACAACATTACCTGATTCGAATTTATTTTTATAAGTTGTAATTATTTAATTATTTATTGAGATTTATTTTATTTATTTAATTAAATATTGACCCACGTTTTATTTTTCAGATTATGCTTGGACTTATTAAAATTCTGGAAACTTCTTAATTACTTAATTAATTAAATTGATTTTACTCACTAATTACCCATGATCAAGGTTGTGGCTAAAAATGTGGTACATTATCGAAATTATTTCTAGAATTATCTTTTCAACCTCCAACTACATACATTCTCTCTATAAAATCAATTAATTGTGATTTATTTTGCTAAGTGTTTTTGTCGAGTTTTGTTAAGTATTGTGTTTGCAGAATTGTTTTGGCCATGTATCTCTCAAATTTTTTGTATACACTCCTCAATCTTGCCTTGAAACTCCAACCGCCCTCTTAAATGGCTGGAAACCACCCTCAATCTCACTCTCACTCTGCTTTTGAATCTACCGCACAAACAACCCAAAACTCTCTCAAGATTCTTGCTTCCATGGCTTCGCAACAATCAAACTCCTCAAATGCTAACTCTAATGTCTCTACAACCCCATCAACAACTCAAACCACTCCAATTCCACAAGCCACTCCACCAACTACCCACATTCCACAAGACTCAACCGTCGAACAGATAACTAGGGCTATTGAAGAAGTGTTCGATACTCTTCGAGCTACTAGTCATCTGCCCGTGATGGCATTTGGAGATATCACGGTGGATATTTCAAGTTGTCTTGCTGAACAAACTGCTCAAACGGCCACTACATCAAAAAGCCCCAAATCATCGAACCTTACTGATCCTGTTTCAACGGAAGGAAATGTTGAGGTCGTTGATGAAGGAGAAACTGCTGCTGCATCCGATTTTGAGGATGTTGAAATGGAGGACGCACAGGTTTTTTAAAATGGTACAAATTCCTCACTCTCTGCTTCTGATGAGTCTGCCCCTGTTTCTTTTAAGAAAAATGTGCAGCAAAGCAAAAGAAAGAGGAGCCATGTCCAAAGAAGGAGGTCGAACCGTGTGTTTACTCGAGTGAATTATTTTGAATCCATGAGAAAGAAGAAGAAAGGTGGAAGTGTTGTTGATGAACCCATCCAGGTGTTTTCTGAATTTGAAGAAGAACCTGTTGTTGATGTTGTTGCTGAGAAAGCTAAAAAGAAGAAGGTTGCTGTTGAACCTAAAGGAAAAGGGAAGGCTAAGATGATCCCTGAGGAAGAACCTGCCAAATCAGATTCTGATTCTGATTTTGATGTATGCCTAAGAGACATTCAACACTCTCTAATGAAGAATGTTGAGACTTTTGCTGCTGCAAAAGAGTCCACACCTGAACCTGATGATGATGGTAGTGGAGACAGCTCATCTTCTGAGGAAAAGGGCTCTTCCAAAAGCTCTAAAAATGATGGAGGTTCTGACCCTGATGAGGAACTACCTTCTGAGGAAGATGAAGGTATATCTGATCCCTCTGATTATTTAGAGAAAATGCTAGAAATTTACTCTAAGAGGAAATTATTGATTGAGAAGAGAATTAATGTGCCTGACTTTGATAGTAAGGGGATGATCAAGTTTTTAGAGGATAGAAACTTGTTAAATGCTGTTACATTTGGTGATGTTGTTCTTACAAATTGGTCATATGAGTTCTATGCATATATGAAGAAAAGTACTGGTAGGAGAAGTTCTAGATGTTATGGAACTGTGAATTTTAGGGGGAGGTGTTGGTCCTGAAAGGAGTATGGTACAAGTGTATGGGGGGGGAATACACTTGTATATGCAAATCTTTTTCAATTTAAGCAGATCAAGTTTACAGCAGGGTTGTCCTGGACAACTCTCCTGAATATGTATAACTTTCTTAAGATAATCAAACTACTAAGCACTATGAAGTACTTAGTTGAATAACTATCTAATTAAGTTATATGTGCGGAATTATGGTTGACCCTTTATGTTTAAACTCCTTTTAGTTCTGAAATCCTTTCTTAACACTTAATAGCTTTTCAGGGGACTTGTCCCAAAACAGTTTTGCACAACTTGTGATGTAAGTCTTTTGAAGATCAGTTTGGGTGCAGTGTATGAATGTGTTACTTGTATAAAATAGCTTGTAACTAAATAACATAAGAGGTTTATAGTGGTTCAGAGACTCAAGCTCCTACATCCACTTTCCCTGATTTAACATGATAATTCCTTCACTCTTGGAATTAACTTATTTTATAGTGCCAAGGTGCACTGATCAACCACACTACTCCATAGTGCCTTGATCCCTAAGAATTCAGAGTCCTAGTACTCTCTCTCAACTCAGAACTAAAATGTTCTTCTCTTGACAATTCTAGTTCTTACATTTCTACTACAACAATCCTCCTAACTTTCCTTGAAAGGTTTAAGGGTTGATGTTGGTTCCAACTAGGGTGAGATATCCTTTACAAAAATTTTTTGAAGCCTCGGGTATCCGATTCTATGACCGACTAATCCCGGGGGACCAATCCCACCGCCCACTTGCGGGGGTCCCGTTTAAAGCCAGAGCTTTGCACTCTGTATGGACATGGCCCCATAGAAATTGTTTGCACCTTAGAGGGTTCGAACCTGAGACCTAGAGAGGAGCATACTCCTAAGTCCCAAGCCTATACCACTAGGCTAACTCCTTGGGGTTGAGATATCCTTTACAATTAAGAACTTGTGTAAAGGGTATATAGGATATCTCTCTAAGCTCGAATGTTTTACAATAGGTTTAGGCTTAGATGAAGTGTATGGAAACTAAGAATGTATTCTTAGAAAGCTTGGAAGGCTTGTATGCTTTGTAGTTTCCTTTGATTGTAGGATGGTTGGATGCCTTCAAATGGTTTCCACACTTCAGTATTTATATAGCAAATTGAGGTTATGTCCGTTGGAGAGACAACCTCAAAATGTTTATTTATGTCTTCCTTGAACTTTGCAACTGGAAGACAGATTCTTGAAAGTGACATGTCCTTAATTTGGGAAGTGAACGGTTGTAGGCTTCTTGTCTTGACTTTGATGCACTCTTCCCAATGTCTGACTTTAAGATTCAATTGATCAAACATGGACATTACTTCTGATCATTGGTTCCATGATAAGGACAATTTTCCTTATCATTTGGACAAGTCTGCTTATCACTTTCAGCAGACAAGACTTATCAGCAGTGTTGGCATAACTCTTATCAGATGACTTGGCTCTTTTACTTCACTGATATTTACTTGATGGCATAGCTCTTATCAGATGACTTGGCTCCTTTACTTCACTGATCTTCACTGATCTTTACTTGATCAGCACAGTTAGTCATTAAGCATTTCAGCAGTGTTAGGATCAAGTTGATTATAAGCCTTGAGGGGACTTGATTCTTGCAATCTTCTAAGCATGTGTTCCCCCTCAACTTATGCATCCAAAATAACTAAGAGCTACCTAACATGTCAGCTTCTCGACTAGCCTGATCTTCATGTTCCAACATTCCTGAAACATGTTCATTCAACTTTACTTATCTATTTGGCATTTCTTAAGGGGTTTTGGTATCTTAATAAAAATCTCATTTTATTCCCAACAGGAGGGATGTGTCATTCACTCCAGAACTAATTAATGAGTTCTTGCACACCCCTGATGTTGATGAAGATGATGATCCAGACATGGATGTGGTGATTACTGCAATCACTGGGGGTAGAAAAACTAAGTGGACTAGGAAGATGTTTGTCAAACACTTAACCTCTCTACATTCTGTTCTTTATAAGCTTATTGTTTATAACTGGATTCCAACTACCAACACCACTAGAATCACTAGAGATCAAGTCATTCTTATATATAGAATTTCCATACTTAAGAAGTTAGGCCTCACCATCTTTCACCATATGAGGAAGTTCACTAGAAAAATTTCTGGGAAAGGTAATCTGCCCTATCCAGTCTTGATTTCTAACTATCTGAAGCACCATGGCTTCACTGCAAAGAAGACTGGTGTTTTGAGGGGGAGAGTGACACTGCTGGCTATTGCTCCTGCCTTACTGATTGGGGACAGAGTGATTGATTTGCCCCTAGATGCTCCTGGTACTCACAGTCAGCACAGACCATCTACCTCTGCACAACCAGGCCCTTCCAGACCAAAACAGAGGAATGCATCACCAAATGCTGACAACATTGGTGTCAATTTTCCTGGTATAAAGTCTGTTTCTCAAGCCTTTATACTGTCACAGCTTCAATATCTACAAGAATCCATAGGTGAGCTTCAGTTACTGAAAGACAAGTGGACAAAGATGCTTTCAACTCCAATAGGGGGAGAAGTGCCACCACCATCACATTCACAACCTAATTCTGAAGTTGTGATTGAAGAGCTGAATGGTGAAGATGTTCCTGCTGGTGGACCTGATGCTGATGCTGGAAGTGGAGGAAACAATGTAGTTGCCCACTTTGCAAGGTTCTATGTTGAAGAAGCTGATGAAGAGGATGCTGATGACATGGAGACTTTATATGGTGATCTAAATTGATGAACAGGAAGATGCTACTAGACAGGGAAAGATCTGAATTCAAAATTGCAACTGTGCAGGAATCTGATGTTGTAGTTGTTACCTCAGCAATTTATGCCATTTTTCTGTTTCAATCTTTGTACTTTGTGTTTAAGTAAATTCTGATACAATTTTTACTTATTTCTAGATGATAAGATGTTCATTTTTTTGCTTATTCTTGATATACAGTTTGCTTAATTCGGTTTGCATTTGATGATATTTGTTTACTGCTTTTGGCTTAATATGTTTACAGGTTATTATGTGTTTACTACAGGTTGTTTATCTTGTTTTAGACAGGTCATATTATTCAAGAGCTTAAAAGTGTTTGCTTTTGAGAATATTCTTTTCAAAATTCTCATATGCTTATTGCTTTTTGATAATATAAGTCTAGGTTTGTTTTATTTTTGGTTATTTGCTCTGATCTTTCTGCTTTGATTTCAGTTCGTTTGAGTCTTACTTAAATCTTAAGTTTTTCTTTCAAACTTAACTTATGATTTTAGTAAATTACTTATGTTGTGAAAAAATATATTGTTTATACTTATTCTGTTTTGGATAAAATTATCTTGATCTTATGGCACGGATCATTGTCAGATTATCATTGATCTACATTCGATTTGATCCAACGATTACAACAGGTATTGTCTTGACTAGTATTTAGCAATGATGTTCACCTCAACTAAATATATAATACTGGGTATGTATAGAAATATATGTGCATCAGGTGTGTTGTAGTCGAAAGGTCAAATTGGGGGAGATTGTAGATGTTGTGAATTCTTAAATGTATGAACATTCTCAACAACATCTTAATTTGACCTTCATTGATTTTTTCTAAGTATTTTCTAAAATGTTGCATTAAATGTTGAGCTAAATGTTACAGCATTTCTGGCAGGATCTAGAAGCTCTAAAAGGATCTGGAACTTGGAAGATTCCAAAACATTGCAGAACGTGCTAGAAGAGCTAGAAGAGGCTGGAAGCAGCTTAGAACGACCTGGAACATGCAAGAAGGATCTAGAGAGATCATGGAAGTTGAGTTCCTAAAAAATAGGATCTCAAGATGGAAGCCTCTAGAATTCGTTTCTCACTCTATAAATACCGAAGGATGGCTCCATAATTCAGTGTGTACTATTCGATCAATCTCCTAGACTGAGTGTTCATCCTGTTAGGAATTGTGGCCAGTAGTTATACATTTTAGTTCATACGAAGTATCCCACCCGTATGACTGTGCGCTTTTCTTTTATTAGCTATGACAACGGTTTTTAACCGCTGCTGTAAATATCCAATATTTAAAAAAAAAATCATAATTTTTAATTTGCTAAATTAATAAAAATAAAATATAAATTTTCAAAACAAAACCAACTAGTAATTGATGAATTGGGAATAACATTAAAAGTCCCTATAATTAATACTTTAACAGTAATACAAGGCTTCAATTTACTTCTCGGATGAGTTGGGGCCCCCTCTTCTTTCCAAAGCTAACAACTGCAAATAGTAGTAAGAATAGGATATATCATTAACTAGTACCCATAAATTGCATAGCAATGAATCAACTACACAACAAGCATAAATTACGTATCATCATGGACACAAGAATGATCAACTCACTAATTAGATGCTCATATCAGAAATATTCTAAACTTGACTTTCATATGGGTTTGTGTATTTTCTTTTTTGCATATGAGTGCTTTCAAATGAAACGATTCTACTTAAATAATTCTGCTACTATGGGGATGCTTGTTTGAGAGGTTTTAGCAATGAGGAATGATAAGAGATTAAAAAGTGTTAACCACTTAAACGAATTAATAGTTGAGGAATAAAAATTGTTTGTTTCACAAAAAGCATTACATGAATAGTGCATTCATATCCAATAAATTAAGAATGCATTTGATTCACTACAAAACGACTTCATTAATATTTAAAAAAAAAAAAAAACTCTTTTTAATAAACTAGTAAATCGATAGAAATGATATTCATTCTGTAATATAACCAAACTTTGAACAATAGTTATCATTGGTATTTTTTATTCACAGGACAAGTACCCTAAATCTTTGAACAAACCTTTTCGCAGATTTTGTAATGAAGTTATCGATCACTTTCACTGTTAACTGATGCAAAATCCGAATAAGTACATTAGTTAAAAGACGAGTATATTCCTATATATCGCATTTGGTAATTCCGAAGCATGATAAGAAACCCATATATAACACACGAATTAACCAAAAAATGGACAGGGGAATAGAGTTACCGGTCGTGACGAAACGACGGTTGTATTGCATACATTGTATTGCATACGTACGCTTGTGAGCGCGGCCGTGTTTATCCTCTAACCTTTAAGGCACGGGCCAATCAGCTTATGCAATGTCTTTTATCGTATTTTGGCCAGGACCATTACCAATCGCTTAAAGCTTGTTATGAATGATATTATTGATCAACATCAGAGTGCATTTATTCGGGGAGACTTATTTCAGATAATATTCTTATTCCCTTTGAATGTATACAGTATACACTGGATTCGATCCTCGAAAAGCAAGGAAGGATATGCAGCTCTCAAATTGGATATGAGTAAAGTCTACGATTGTATCAAATGGTCTTTTCTCCAAAAGGTCATGCATCGGATGGGCTTCTCGGATCAATGGATTGATCTTATTAGTCGATGTGTGACGTTGGTTTCATATACTCTTAATCTAAATGGCGTTATTTTATGAGAAGTTAAACCTACAAGATGACTAAGGCAAGGCAATCCTTTATATCCTTATATATTTGTCATATGTTCACAAGGGCTCTCATCTTTACTCACGAGAGTAGTGGAGAAACATGAAATTTCTAGAGTTAGAATTGCTAGATCAGCGCCTATTATTTCACACTAATTTTTTTGCGGTTGATAGTCTCCTCTTCTTCAAAGCTTCCACAGCCCATGTTGAAAGGATTAAACAATGTCTTCAGTTTTATGAGCAGGCTTCAGGACAAATGATCAATTTTGATAAGTCTACAATCACATTTAGCCCACTTACCAAAATGGATAATATTGTTGGCGTTAAAGGATCCTTGGGGTTTCGCTCTACTTAGGGACATGAATTATACTTGGGCTTACCTACATTGTCGTCAAGTAGAAAGAAACATCAGTTCGACTATCTATTGGATAGGGTGAGAAAGAAAATCAGCAGCTGGAGCAACAAACACTTCTCAGAAGGAGGGAATGAGATACTTATTAAAGTTGTTCTTCAAGCCATCCCGTCTTATGTTATATCTTGTTTTCAGATTCCGATCTCTATTTGTGCAGATATTGAAAATGATATATCTCGATTTCGGTGGGGAGAACAGGACGGGCAGAAAAAATTGCATTGGAAGAAATGAAGCGTGATGTGTAAACCAAAGATTGAAGGAGGCTTGGGTTTTCAGAGACTAGTTCCTTTTAACAAGGCGTTGTTAGCAAAACAATTATGGAGAATGATCCACGTACCCTGGTGAGTCAACTCTTTAAAGCTAGATATTTTAAACACGTGGATATCATGAGTGCAGGGTTGGGGTCGAACCCCTCTTTTATTTGAAGATCTTTGCTCTGGAGTCGAGACATTTTGAAAAATGGGATTCGATGGAGGATTGTGAATGGCAAATTTGTGGAAATATTTAAAGATGGTTGGGTGCATGGCCTTGCAGGTGGTATTATCAAGTCACGCATTGCAAGTGTGTTGGGATATGAATCCTTGAAAAAATGTTCTAGTTGATGAGATTGAGTTTTGATGGCCAAAAAACAACTTAAAGTTAATAATATATGTGGTTGGAAGTCATCTTAACTAAGTCATCTTGATAAGAATTGTAGGTCCCCAAAGTTGAGTTAATAACGAGTAAGCTAGTGAAAATGTCTATAGGGGGGGTGAATAGACTTTTCAAAAATCTATCGAAATATCAGAATACAATATGCGGAATACGAAATTAACAATGAGCCCAATTCAAGTTTATACTCAACTTCTTAATTCGAGAACTCTGTTCTATACTTAGCTTTTTTAGTTCAGTTAAGCAATTAAAACAATTAAGCAATTAAACAATAAACCAAACTGTAAAGTAAACAACACAAACAATTTATAGTGGTTCGACAACTTGTCTACATCCACTCTCACAAACCCAGTTGTGATGTTTCCACTAAACTCTTCCAATCGAGTACAAAGTGTATTTTCCTGTCTTTTAAGTCCCAAGAAGAAGACTTAGATCTTCAAAGACTATACTACCAAGTATATCTATGATCTAACTAGAAGTTTAACAAGTATCTAGCAACTTGATAAAAACAACAAACAAAAACTAAAACTTCTCTGTCCTTCAGTAGTAGCCTTCTGAATTCTTCACTTGTCTTCTGGCTTCCTTCTGAATCTTCAATAAACTCTGAGAGTAATTCTCAATATATCTTCAGTACGCTTCAGTAATCAGTATTTCAGTAGTCTGTGTGTCGTAACCTTCAAACGATCAACACCATGAAGTATTTATAGACTTCAACTTCAAGAACTTAGGTAGTTGTAACCAACTCTTCTTGAAAACTAACTTCAACTGAATCTTCTTATCAATCCACGCGTTTCTTGTTATGAATTAGTTATTCCATAACTAACTTCTTCATCTTTATCTTTACACGCGTATTTGTAACTAACTTCAATTTGACTTGTCTTGAGTAGTCAAGTATACACTTGTCTTGTAGTCCATCTGTCTTGAGTAGTAGACTTCAAGTCTTCTTGTCTGATCTTCAAGTGCGATCTTCAATAGATGACTATACTAAACCTAACAAGACTATTACATTACTTTAAGCTTTTATAATACAAGCTTAGTCAACTTATAATCTATACAATGAATCTATCTATTACATTCAAAATATCATGAGCTCTATACAACATTTATTCATAGCTCAATAACAATCTAACACATATGAAGTACTTATAAATCGTACTTATCTTTTAACAATAATGTGAACTCTACTGGTCTTGTTCAAGATGACTTAACTCAACTAGACTAGATCAGTCAACACTTAGAAAATATTCAAACTACTTTTGGCTTATCAAAACTTCATCTTATCTTTTCATCATGTAGAACTTGTTCTAGGATTCATATCCCAACAATTTCCCCCTTTTTGATGAAGCCAAAACTACTTGAATCTTTTCTCAATAGTAGACTAGTTAAGTAGTTATCTTGTCTTAACATCAAAAGTTGTTATCTTTTCATTCATTCAAATAATAAGATCAGTAGATTACACTTACTTCAAAATATAATCAAAAAATAACTAAGTAATCAGAGCAAAAAAAACTTATATAAAATCAACTAATCTGACATAGTACCTCCTTCAGTATTTGGAACATTGAATGCATCTAAGAGTCTTCTGTGAATAATACTGATATGATCTTCATCTTCAATCTTCTCCTTCTCGAGTAGTTCTTCTTCAAACTTCTTGATTTGATTCATATCAACTCTTCTACCAGAATTAGTCATGGGACACTTCCATCTTGGAAACGCAGGTACTAGAATGTTGAAATTTGCTCCAGCTGATATCCTGATGACCAAATTCCATAGCTTCTTGTTCTGACCTTCCATAAATTTGTCAAACAAAGCATACAACTCATCTGGACTCTCAGCATCACCATACTTGCGAATAATCCAGTGATCAAGTTCCCATTGTCTCTTCACTATCATCCATTCAGATCGATGTTCTTTATCAATGAAGTGATCAATGAACTTGTCTTCCATTTGGTCTTCATCAGCTTTTAACTTCTGCAGATTCTCAATATGTCGTCCAATTTTCTTCTTGCTTGCATAATGAATTTCATCATCTGGATCAGCAATAACCTTCTGCTTCTTCTTAACTATTGCAGCAGGCTCTTCAATAACTAACTTCCTTTTAACCTGTCTGGTCCGAACCTCAGCTTCAGGAGATGCAACTGCTTTGCCCTTCTCCTTCTTCTTCAACTCAACTGCTTCAGCCTTAGCTCGTTCAAGATCTGCAGTTTTAACCAACTTGCCTTTGCCTCTCTTAGGCCTTCTAAGATCTTGCATAACTTCAGCAGCTTCCTTATCTTCCGGTTCAGCAGACAAGTCTTTTTCAATCACAACCTTCTCTACTTTACTAATCTCTTCCCCCTTTTTGGCTTCATCATTAGCCTTAAGAGTAAATAGACTTGTAAAGCGAGTCATCTCTTCCTTTACAGCTTCCTTCATCGCCTCAGCAGCCATCTCAATCTGCTTCTGATGCGACTTGTCGTGACTTAGCTTGTCAAGACGATCAGTAGTTAACTCTAGCTTCCTTGAACTCGAAACTAGTTCATCCTTGAAGTATGTTGCTGTTTGACGAAGGAGTGTATTCTGTTCAGTTAGCTCATTGAGAATAGCTCGAGAACGCACCAACTGATCTTGTGCTTCCCGTCTTTGTTCATCAGCAATCTCAATCTTCACTCTGTAGAGTCTCTCCATCTTACTAGACTCTTCAGCTAACGATCGAGCAAACGAAATAGATCTCTTCTCAGAGAAATCCACTTGTTTCGTCAGAAAACTTTCAATTTCAGCATACATCTCTGCTCGGAAAGTTGAGTCCATCTTGTTGACTTCTCCAACGATCAATTCTCTAGAACTGTCAACAAGTGTTTGGTTCTGCTGGACCAACACATCTTTCACCTTCGATTGTAAGAACTCATCTATCGCAGAATGTACGACTTCTTTCAAGTCTGACTTCAGTTCGTCAAGATATCCTTCAGGAAAAGCTTGAGTAGTCGACTTAGCTTCAACCACCACTTCTTCAGTTTGAACTGTTTCCATCAGTTCATCTTCAGTGAACATGACAGCTTCAACAAACTCATCATCTTCTTCACCAAGTTCAAACGAAGCAACCTGTTCAGAACTTTCAGCTTCTTCTCCAGCAGGAACCTCTTCCAACTCTAAGATTGGTTCTGATGTCTGAACTTCTATTTCAGCAACATCTGGCTTTACCTCGACTTCCACCAGATCAGTTTGAGTTCCAACGTCAAACGAGAACTCGTCTTCCAGAACACCATCAGGAATGCTCAACATCCTTTTGACTAGATCAACCAAGGCCTTGCGAGGGAATAGTTCGGAGTGATCCTTAACTCCACTATTTTCTTTCTGTTCCATCTCCCAATCCATGAAATTGGAGATTCCACCCATGCCTTGAATGACCTCAAACAGATCATCGGTTGACGACTTCTTCAAAGCAAACCAAGTGCATATCCGCACGAGTTTCTCAAACTGCTCTGAGGCAGTGTCGATGTCAAGAGTGGAGAGTTGCTTCTTCATATTCCTTGAAACTTTAGCACGAACTCTTTTCTCTCTTAGACACATGGGGTAATAAACCAAAGATTCAAATCTAACATCAGACGGGTTCTGAGTAGGTGGGGTCCCTAACTCAGCTGTTGCAGTGGCAACTGGCGTCTTGTCTGAAGTAGATGGGATAGAGGGTTCAACATATTCTGTTGAAGGTAAAGAGGGAGTTTGGATGGTGGTTTCTGGGAGCTTTAATGTGGCTTGGTCTGGTGTGACAACTGTAGAAGTATCAGTTGTATCTTGTATGGGAGTGTTTTGGGGAATACTGGCTCTAAGCGGTAATGCCGCCAGTACTTGCGAGGTTGAGGGTAGAGGTCGAGGCCTAAATCGATGTGATCTAGCCTTGGTTCGAACAGTAGAGAGAGAGAGAGAGGGAATCGACAAAGCTTGTGAAGAAGTACCAACCTGGTGACCCAACTCGTCTGGTTGAGAGGGTGAACCAATTCTCACAAGAGTGTATACCTCAGGAACTTGAACACTCGGCTCCTTCACTTGATCAGCTTCCTCCTCTGATTGGGTCTCTTCCGAGTCATCTGCACCAGACTCAGCTTTTGCAGAATCCTCTGTTTCTTCATCATCGGACTCATCTTCTGAGGAGCTAGATGAGTTGGCATATGGTAGAGCTTGAGACTCATCTATTTGAACTCGCCTTGGGGCAGCTGGCCTGGCAGCGACCTGCTTCCTCAGGGCTTCCGCCTTCAAATAGAACTTGAGAGGATGAAAGGGCTTTCCTTGACTCCAGTCCGATTTGCTTGGCAACAACAAGGGGAGTAGAATGCTCAGCTTGTTGCCGTACCCAACAGTATGCGATACCACCCAACTGCAGGAGTCGGTATCAACACGAACACTCTTCTCAAAATACATCATCCGATCAGATATCAGTTTAAACCAATTGCCCTCAGTAATTCCATCATAGATCGCTGCCATCACCCTTGTCTTTGCTTGAGTGACCGCGTCATGTGATCCAGTGGCACATAGAAGCATCTTGCTTGCTATGTCCAGTAGAGTGCGATATTTCTCCAAAAGTTCAGCCTTCTTGACGGCAGGGGCCTTGCCATCTGGTTTAAGCTTCATCTTCTTTCCACAGAAGATACTCAAATACCTCATCTCTTGGCCAGTGGCATAATTTTCCACATCAATCGATCCGATGGGCAGCTTCAAATGTCTGAACAAAACTTCACGAGTGATTTCAACACGACTCGTTCCGATGAAGGATTCAATCATATCACCTCTCCTTGTGGCGTTGGCATAGAACAGCAACACCTCTTCCTCCAAGACGACTTGGGGAAACGCCTCCAGATAAGACTTCAATCCACATCGAGAGCATTTGTCAAGAATTTCTTGATTTCCAGCGGTGTGACGCCCTTTGAAAAACATTGAAGGTTCCACATGCACCTTGTTTTCAGTGATATACCTTCCAAGATCAAATCTTGCCTGCATGTTAGTTCTAACATCGAAAAGGGAAACGATCGACATTATCAGAGAATAGAGTAAGAACTTGGAAGTTTTGATTTTGCAAGAAATTGAGAGCTATAGCAGGGGAGTTAGCATATTTCAATCAGTAGAAACACTTAGCTTGTCTGTTCGAGTCTATCCAGAACAGACGAGTAGACGTAAGCTTCACAAGACGAGTAGACTTAAGCACACAAGACGAGTTCCCCCTTCGCCTGTGCTTGTCTATTCAGAACGTCGAGCGGCTTCATTTACCTATCTTATGATTTGCAATGTGTAATCATTGGTACAAGTAAAGTAAAATAAATAAGATGAATATCAATCGAAAGCAATGATCAAGGTTTCGAACAAGATGACCTTTTGACAAACATAAGAGTCAACATAAGGATATTTAAGAAATCAAGGATTCCCCCTTAAATGTTTATTCCCTTAGTATTACCCTCAGCTTTACCAGCTTCCTCATTGGGTTGTTTGGTCATCTAGTCTAGCCTTGTATACCTGTCTGTTGGATGAGTAGTCGAGTGCTCTGGTCTAGTGATCTTGTCTGCTTTTCTTTGATGTACCTGTCTTGGTTAGTACATAGCTATAGGCAAGTAGGATCTAAATCAATTAGCCCTAGACTAATGCATAACTCACGAAATCGTGCCTCAGCTAGTGGTTTTGAAAAAATATCAGCTCTTTGAAAATCAGTATGAATCTTTTCCATGCGAATATCCTTCTTTTCTACATGATCACGTATAAAATGATGCTTCACATCAACATGTTTACAACGTGTGTGCAAAACAGGATTTTGTGTAATGGCAATTGCACTATTACTATCACAGAAAATAGGAACATTTGATTCATATATGTTGTAATCACGAAGCTGTTGCATGAGCCAGAGTAGTTGACTACAACAGCTACCAGCAGCCATGTACTCGGCTTCGGTAGTTGAAGTTTCAACACTAGTCTGCTTTTTAGAAAACCAAGATATGAGTTTTGTGCCTAAAAATTGACAAGAACCAGAAGTAGATTTCCTATCTATTCTACAGCCTCCAAAGTCTGAGTCTGAATAGCCACTTAAGGATAGATCATCATTTGAGGGATACCATATACCACGATTGATGGTCCCTTTCAAATATTTCAAGATCCTTTTGGTGGTTTCCATGTGACTTTCTTTTGGATTGGCTTGGAATCGAGCACAAACACCAACAGAGAATGCAATGTCTGGTCTACTGGCAGTTAGGTACAGTAAGGAACCAATTAAACCACGGTAATAAGATTGATCAGCACATTTACCGTTCTCATCTGGATCCATTCTGTAAGTTGGTTGCATTGGTACGCCAGTGGACTTACATGTTTTGATCCCATACTTGTCTAGAAGATTTCTAGTGTACTTCGCCTGATTTATGAAAATACCTTCTGGAGTTTGTTTTACTTGAAGACCAAGAAAGTAGTTCATCTCACCCATCATAGACATCTCAAATTTACTTTGCATGAGTGTTGAAAAACTTTCACTCAGCTTTTTGTTAGGTGACCCAAAAATGATGTCATCTACGTAAATTTGGACGAGTAGAATGTCCTTCCCTTCTTGTCTTCTGAACAAGGTTCGATCGACCTTGCCCTTAGTAAAACCATTTTCTAATAGAAAGAGAGAGAGAGTGTCATACCATGCTCTTGGAGCTTGCTTTAGTCCATATAAGGCCTTCTTTAATCTGTACACCTGATTGCCTTTGACTTCGAAACCTGGAGGTTGTTCAACATACACTTCTTCCGCAAGAATACCGTTAAGAAATGCACTTTTAACATCCATTTGATATACAGTAAACTTCATATGAGCAGCATATGCAAGGAACAATCGAATGGCTTCTAGTCTAGCAACAGGAGCATAAGTTTCATCATAGTCTATGCCTTCAGCTTGTGAGTAGCCTTGGGCGACTAGTCTAGCCTTATTTCTAACGACTAAATCATTCTCATCTTTCTTATTCTTGAAAATCCATCGAGTGCCAACTACATTATGATGTTCCGGCCTATCGACAAGTTCCCAGACGTCGTTTCGAACAAACTGGTTCAACTCGTCTTGCATAGCTATGATCCAATTACTATCAGCCAATGCCTCTTTAACAGTGGTAGGCTCAATAGATGAGAGGAAACAACACCAGCAAAACATAGTTGGACTAGGCTGTTCTTGCGACTCAAAGAGTTGTCGTCTAGTCTTCACACCAATAGTAGAGTCACCAATAATATTTTCAGCATCATGCGCAGATTTCCATGTTTTTCTGTTCTTAACAGGAATACTATCATCTTCTATATCATGTACAGCATCATGCATGTCAACATCATGTGTATTATCAACAGATTTACCAGGAGTAGTAGAGTCAACTAGAGCAGGCATGTCTACTGGTCTAGAAGACTTACCTTGAGCACTTACCTTCTCCTTATCATCAGAGTCGAGAGCTTTTAGGAATGAGTTGTAGGCTTGAACGGATTCATATATCTCTGAATCTTTGTCAGATTCGATCGATAGATCAGTTGTTTTCTCACTGATCTTGTCGGCAGACGAGTCCTGTCGAGATTCATCGAAAACCACATGTGGTGTTTCTTCCACACAAAGAGTTGAGCGGTTGAATACTCTAAATGCTTTGCTAGTCGAGGAGTATCCTAAGAATATCCCCTCGTCTGCTTTTGCATCGAAAGCATTCAACTTGCTTTTACCATTGTTGTGAATGAAACACTTACAACCAAATATATGGAAATATGAAACTCTGGGTTTTCTACCTTTCCAAACCTCATAAGGTGTCTTGCCTAGAGTTTTGTTGATCGCGCTTCTGTTCTGTGAGTGGCATGCAGTATTGATCGCTTCAGCCCAAAACTTTTGAGGAGTATTGAACTCAGCTAGCATGGTCCTACAGGCTTCTTTGAGAGTTCGATTCCTTCTTTCTGCTACACCGTTCTGTTGTGGTGTCCTAGCTGCACTAGTAAGGTGCTGGATACCACGTTTAGTACAAAATTCTTTGATATAGCAATTAATGAACTCAGTTCCCTTGTCACTTCGAATTTTGACAATGGACTGGTTCTTCTCAACTTGTAACTTCTTCAACAGATCAGGTAGAAGTGTTTGTGTATCACTCTTCTTGTGTAGGAAGACTACCCAAGTAAACTTAGAATAGTCGTCTACAACAACAAGTGTGTACCTTCTACCATTCAAGGTTGGAGGAGTTATTGGACCATGAAGATCCATATGTAGTAGTTCTAGGACTCTACTAGTTGAGAGAGTAGGAATTGATTTAAAAGAACCTTTAACCTGTTTACCCTGTTGACAAGCCGTGCATACATGTGACTTGTAGTAAACCTCATTGGGAATACCTTCTACAAGGTAATCTCTGGCTATCTTATTAAGAACTTTAAAGTTTAGATGACAGAGGCGTCTATGCCAGAGCCACCCAAGCTCTTTAGGATTCTTAGTAAGTAGACAGGTGTCCCTCGGACAACTATTCCAGTTCACAATGTACACACTTCCTTGTCTTATGCCGACTAGTAGGACTGTGTGTGTCCTTTTGTCAATGATTTCGCATTTGCGGCTCTTGAACTGCACCTTGTATCCACGATCACAAAACTGTGAAACAAAGAGTAAATTGTATTTCAAACCTTCAACATATGAGACATCTTGTATCTCAACGTCTCCATTCCGAATGTAACCAAATCCTTTAGTGACGGCAGTGGAGCTATCACCAAATATCACTTTTGGTCCTTCTTGCTCATGGTAGCTTGATAAGAGAGCCTTGGTACCAGTCATGTGGTGCGAACAACCACTGTCTATGTACCAGGTTTCTCCTACTGAGCCACCCTTCTTATACAAGTCAAGTCGACCCTGCAATTGATGATATTCAATAATTTAGGTACCCTGTTTGTTTATTGGGGTCCTGGGGGGTTAGTCGAGTTCAGAGGAATCCAAATATACATTGGAGTCTTGAACAAGTTTGATCTCTTAAGCTTTCGGCCATACTTGTTACAAAATAAGACCTTGTTTTCCTTCTCTGGTCTATCAGTCGAGTTCGGGTCTACTCTTTGGAGATAGCCTTTCGACTTAATCTCTACTTGAGCAGGAACTTGTCTATGATAGTTAGAGTAGGGTTTGTAAGCATTAGGTCCATACGGTTTATAGACGCGTTTGGGTCTTTCCTCACTAATAATATCGTATGATAGAGGTGGAGGATATAGGACAGCTTGTGTACGATATTTTGGAGCTACCTGTCTAGGTCTAGACGAGTAGAGTTGAGACTGCCTTATGAAAGGAGGTCTAGACTCTTGTCGTCTAGTCTGTACCTGTCTAGTACTCGTCTCCTCAGGATACCAGTCCTCGTATCTGACCTGGTTGGGTCGTCCACGATTAGTGGTCCTTTGAAGATTAGTTCTAGATGGAACAGGCTTGTTGTTAGCATTCTTTTTACCCACCTTGGTAATCGGAATGTTAACTCGAGCTTGTTTAGGTGCAGTACCTTTAGATGGAGTTCCAAGATCGTATATTATTGGTCCTTTTCCTTTATCATTTGGCAAAAGTCTTGCTTTAGTAGTAGTAGGGTTCTTAATGACTCGAGTAGACGAGCTAGATGCCTCAGCACCTATACCAGTCTTGTCAGTTGGATCTCTATACCTATCTGACAGTTCAAGGTTAATCTTTGAAGAGTTAACCAGGTCAGTAAGCTTGAGATCAAGTGTGACAACCTCGGTCTCTAAGAACTTATTACGTTCTTCAAGCTTTTTGCACTTGCCTTTTAAAACATTGAACTCATTTCTCTCAGTTGCATGTGTCTTAAGTAGGTCTTGATATAACCTGTCTGTCAATGCACACTTTTCTTTGAGTTGTCTCAACTCTTCAGTCAAGCGTTCATTTAGGACTGTTACATTAGGATCTACTTTAGACTGAGCTTCCTTAAGATCAATGATTTCTTGTTTTAAGGCGATGTTTTCATCACTGACTTCAATGAAAGCTTGGTTAGCTAGTAGGAGGTCGTCTTCGACTTCACTAGTCGAGTGCTGAAGACTACTTCCTACTTCACTAGTAGCAGTGTCACTTTCATCAGTTTCTGAATCATCACAAGATTGGAAAGATGTAGCAGATGATACCTCTTGATCGATTTTAGCCATGCAGCATAGGCCATCATCTACTATGAAAGCTTCGTCGTGATCTGGATCAGTCGAGTGACTAGATAAGGACGATGGCAACTCGTCCGAATCAGAGTCATCATTGGCCATCATTGCCTTCTTGCCACGGTTGTATCTTCTTTCCCTTCGAGCTTTACGTTCTTCTCGATCGTCAGTGCTCAGTTCTGGACATTCGTAAATGTAATGACCTGGCTTTTCACAATTATAGCACAAGAGATCATTAGTAGCCTTTTTAATAGGAGATTTATCCCTACGCTTATCACGTCTATCAGAACGCTGAATCTTCCTATCGTCAGACTCTCTATCTCGCCTATTACCTTTCGAGACTTCGTCTCTCCTTTCGGATGAGTTTCGGTCTCGTCTGGTCTCAGACGAGTTCTTAGAAGTTGATCCTCTATGATCTCTATAGAACTTCTTATATCTACCGAAACGTTTATTCAGCCTATCAAACTTTCTAACCATAAGGTTCACCTGGTCCTTCAGATTAAGATCAGTATCTAACTCGTCTTTCACAGAAGCAGACTTAGTCTTAGACTTGGACTTATCTACCTTAGAGGACTTAGAAGAGCTAGACTTAAAGGCAACGTTCTTAGATACAGTATGTTCTCTATCACTACTGGCTAGTGGTTCATCTTCGTCTAAATCAAACTCATGAGCCTTCAGAGTTTGAAACATGGTCTCTGCACTCCAAGCATCTATGTTTTGGGTATTCTTAACAAGCATCTTTACCATTTTCCAACGAATATCAAGACTCTTCAAAATCCTAAGATTGATCTCTCGAGGAGTATATGTTTTACCAAGGACTTCAAGATCATTCATAATCTTAGTAAAACGAGTATCCAGCTGGTCGATAGATTCGCCAGCTTTCATCCGAAATGATTCAAATCTTTGGACAGCTGTGGAGAGTTTGCTCTCTTTGATCAGGGAAATCCCTTCACAAATGATAGCTAATCTGTCCCACATCTCTTTGGCAGTTTTACATTTCAACACCTTTCCTAGATACTCATTAGGAAGTGTGTGTAAGATGTAATTTTTTGCCAAACTATCCAAATTATTTTGACGCATTTCTTCTGAGGTTAGATCTGACCTGGGTTTCTTGACGAGAGTACCAATAGGTTTGCTTGGGTCAAGAACAGCAGTATTTGGAACCATTGTCACGATCGGTCCCTCGGTCACAACAGAGATCATCAGATCGTGCGTGGAGCTGAAGATAGCCTCCATTCGCAACTTCCAGTAGTCGTAGTCTTGAACCTGGAACTTGGGTAACTTGTTAGCACTGGTTTCAAGAGACATGTTATAGCAAGTAGATTAGTGCTAATCAGTTATATGATCAAGAAGCAGATAGATCAAGAACAGGGAACAAGAAACAGATAGAACAAGAATGTTGATCAAGAACACGTAAGCAAGTACAAATCAAGGATCAAGACTTCACCCTAAGTCTTAAGTCGGTTATCAAGAAACAGCAGTTCGTAAACTACTGCTCTGATACCACTTGTAGGTCCCCAAAGTTGAGTTAATAACGAGTAAGCTAGTGAAAATGTCTATAGGGGGGGTGAATAGACTTTTCAAAAATCTATCGAAATATCAGAATACAATATGCGGAATACGAAATTAACAATGAGCCCAATTCAAGTTTATACTCAACTTCTTAATTCGAGAACTCTGTTCTATACTTAGCTTTTTTAGTTTAGTTGGGCAATTAAAACAATTAAGCAATTAAACAATAAACCAAACTGTAAAGTAAACAACACAAACAATTTATAGTGGTTCGACAACTTGTCTACATCCACTCTCACAAACCCAGTTGTGATGTTTCCACTAAACTCTTCCAATCGAGTACAAAGTGTATTTTCCTGTCTTTTAAGTCCCAAGAAGAAGACTTAGATCTTCAGAGACTATACTACCAAGTATATCTATGATCTAACTAGAAGTTTAACAAGTATCTAGCAACTTGATAAAAACAACAAACAAAAACTAAAACTTCTCTGTCCTTCAGTAGTAGCCTTCTGAATTCTTCACTTGTCTTCTGGCTTCCTTCTGAATCTTCAATAAACTCTGAGAGTAATTCTCAATATATCTTCAGTACGCTTCAGTAATCAGTATTTCAGTAGTCTGTGTGTCGTAACCTTCAAACGATCAACACCATGAAGTATTTATAGACTTCAACTTCAAGAACTTAGGTAGTTGTAACCAACTCTTCTTGAAAACTAACTTCAACTGAATCTTCTTATCAATCCACGCGTTTCTTGTTATGAATTAGTTATTCCATAACTAACTTCTTCATCTTTATCTTTACACGCGTATTTGTAACTAACTTCAATTTGACTTGTCTTGAGTAGTCAAGTATACACTTGTCTTGTAGTCCATCTGTCTTGAGTAGTAGACTTCAAGTCTTCTTGTCTGATCTTCAAGTGCGATCTTCAATAGATGACTATACTAAACCTAACAAGACTATTACATTACTTTAAGCTTTTATAATACAAGCTTAGTCAACTTATAATCTATACAATGAATCTATCTATTACATTCAAAATATCATGAGCTCTATACAACATTTATTCATAGCTCAATAACAATCTAACACATATGAAGTACTTATAAATCGTACTTATCTTTTAACAATAATGTGAACTCTACTGGTCTTGTTCAAGATGACTTAACTCAACTAGACTAGATCAGTCAACACTTAGAAAATATTCAAACTACTTTTGGCTTATCAAAACTTCATCTTATCTTTTCATCATGTAGAACTTGTTCTAGGATTCATATCCCAACAAGAATTATAATCTGATTTACTGATCTTATGTGTGAAACATGTGAATATATTATCAACTGTTAGGAACTAAGTTGATGTTCATATTGTATAGACAACTTATAAGAATAGGACTTAGATATACTCTTCTATATGTAGTTCAAATGAAGTATAGATAGGTTGTATATTTGTAAGTTTGTTTTATTGTAATCAGCATAGTTAGTTCAGAACAGTAGATTAGAGAAAGATCGGAAGACTACAAGTCAAGAAGAAGACTAGAAGTCAGAACAGAAGACTCAGAAGAATATTCAGAAGAAGAAGACTAAACTTAGAAGAGTTGAAAGGAAGCACATAATTATTCTGTTGAAGCTCAGAACAGAAGATGAGAACTGTGTTGATCAGACTAAGAACAGTAAAAATGAAGAAGAGTAATTTTACTGTGCTAAGGTCGAAGTTGAAGAATAAGTTTGGAAAACTTATTATTTGAAGAGTAACTGAATATATTAAAGATATGAAGGCTAACTTAAAAGATATGAAGTTAGTTGAAGAAGTTACTAAAGAGGCGGTTTAAGAGTTAGTTGAGAGTTAGTTTCACAAACTGCTAACTGTCATACTAAAGTCTATAAATAACGAAGGATCTTCTACTGGAAAAGACTACTGATCTAAGAGCATTCAAGAGCAATCAAAGAGTTATTCAAGTATTCAAGCAAGAAACTCACAGAGTTTGAAGGAGATCGAATCAAGAAGCCCAGATTTGCAGAAGCATATTCAAAGGCTACAATTCAGAGAAGTTTTACTTTACTTTTTAGCTTGTGATTTTTGTGTAAACAAGTGTGCTAGTTACTTGTAGAATTACTAGTAGATCGAAGATACACTTGGAAGTGTAATCGACAAGATCAAAGTCTTAGTCTTGGGACTTTAAGCCACAAGAAACTCGAGGAGTTAATAAAACATCACGACTGGAGTTGTGAGAGTGGATGTAGACATTTGTCGAACCACTATAAATCTTGTGTTCATTTACTTACTGTTGATATTTGTTTAAGTGTTTACTAAGTAAAAGTTCAAAATCAAAAGTTGAATATAAACTGTAAAGGCTCACATTAAAACTGAAAGTACTGATCTGAGCTGAGTAAGCACAGTACTGTTCAAGAACACTAAATTCCGCATTATTCACTCTGATATTTTGAAAGATTTTAAAAAGTCTATTCACCCCTCCCCTCTAGACTTTTTCTAGCTTAATCAATTTTAACTCGACTTGGGACCAACAAAGTGCATCCAAGATTGATAGATTCATTACTGATGACTATAATTGGAATGAACGGCTGATCAGACAGTCTTTCCTACCGTATGAGGCAGATGATATACTCTCAACACCCCTCGTAGGCTCGGAAGTGGAGGATCAGAGATTTTGGATTCATAACTCCAATGGAAATTATTCTGTAGCTTCAGCCTATAATTACTATAACAAATATTTAGTAGAGGATGATAAACAAGAGGTACATGGCCCATCTAATAGACTTCCACAAAAAAAAATTATTTAAACATATCTAGAAATTGAATGTCCCTCCAAAGATTCGAGGTTTTGGATGGAATCTTACAAATGATGTTGTTGCAACAGAAGGTAATGTTTTAAAGCATCACGTGCCTATCTCCCCCACATTGTCAATGTTGTGGTGCGGCCTTTGTTGATTCTATGCATGTCTTCTTTAAATGCACAGTTGTAAAGCATATATGGAAAAGCCTAAGCCAGTGGGAAAAATCAAGCAATATAGTAGAGGTGATTGTTTTGAGATTCTTTTTGCTTTTCTCACTTTAGGATCTACGGTTGAATTCGAGACATTGATTATGGAGGCATGGGCAATTTGGAAAGAGGGGTGTAGTTAGACTCATTCAGAGAGTTTTAAAGACACAAGTGCTCATAGCAGAAAATATTTTTCGGTTGATTGGGCGATTAATTATTTGAAAGAGTTTCAGGGGTGCAAGTACATGTTGTGATGTAAGGAGAGATCTAGTGAAGTGATGGCAACACTTTGTATACAGATGCATCATTTGACCCGGAGAAACAGTTTTATGCGGTTGGTTTTGCTTTGATTGCCCCGGACAAGAAGATTTTGTTTGCAGGTTTTTCACACATCCACAACCCGAGCTCGTTTTTGGCGGCGGAACTTAAGGCCATCGAGGTTTTGGGACTCATAAATGTCAAGAAAGGGAGTTATGCATCACAGGTATTCGTTTGAATTCACTTTGTGTGATTAAAGCTCTTAACTGTGATGATGAATTGGTTGGCTTTGAGAAAATGGTGTTGGACAGAATTCGGTGCCACTTGAGAAGGATCCTAGTGTGGGATTTTCGACATATCTCAAGAAGCTATAACGAAATAGCACACGTGCTAGCATGAAGAGGCACTTCACTCTCCAATTCCTCACGATTGGTTTGGAGGGGATATTCATTTGCATGTTAAGGATTTAGAATTGAGAATCTAAGTTGTATATCTCTTTGTTGTTGATTAAATGCCCCATATATTATCTCTTCACCCTCCTAATGATTTTACCCCCCAAATATGAGTTCACCTCTCCCCTAAATACCATAAATAATATTTTACCTGACCAACACTTTAATACACATTATAAAAATCTTTTAATTTCATCCACATTTACATAAATCCAATTTCTTGTTTTGGAGCAAAATTTCCCATGCACGGGCAGTCACCTCCGCTTACCGCCGGCCGCTGCTGCCTACAGCTCCGTCGATGTGTTGTCCGCCATCTACAGCCCCGCTGTCGTGATCTTCCATGGACAAAGGTAAGTGTAGTTTGAATGTTTAGATTTTAAAATTGAATGTTAATTTTTTATTTAAAAAGTTTGAATGTTTGTTTAGTTTTTAGGTTGTGATATATGTTATATGTATGTTAGTTTAGGTGTTCTTGATAGTTCATGAAGAAGTTAGGGTTTAGGATTTTTTTTTTAAATTCTACATTTTACATTTTGATTTTCATATATAAGTTAGTTTTTGTTGTTTAATATTTGTTATAATTGGGAATGATTTTGGCTTTCAATCGTTGAATAAACTTAGTTTTTGTAAAAACGGGAGACGAAATAGGGGTTTTGGCATATTCAACACTAGTTGGCCGAGTTTTGAATCAAAACGTTGAAAAATTGACCGAGTTTTGAATCAAAAAGTGAAAAAGTTAGCTGAGTTTTGAATAAAAATGTGGAAAAATTGATCGAATTTTGAATCAAAACGTGAAAAAGTTGACCGAATTTTAAATCAAAACATGAAAAAATTGGCCAAGATGGGGGTGAACTCAGCACACCAGAGTAGTATAGTCTTTTTAGTTATTAGTTCAAAACATAAATTGGGGTTGGGGTAAAATGACATAATATTTGGGGGGCATTCAACTGTGGCCAATTATTTAAGGGTCTGACTATTTACACCTCCAAATCGGTTTAGAACACACCCCCATTCAATTTAATAATATAATAATCATGTGAAAAACCAAAAATACTATTTTAGTAAAATGTATCATACTACATACACCCCCTTACTGAAGCACCCCACCCCCGATTTCTACAGATATGATCGGAAAAAAAAATACTCAACCACCACCACTACTTTCTACAGATATGACAGTAAAATGTATTATACGGTCGACACTGGTTGGTCGAAAAAAATATAAAAAATATAAAAAAAATTGACCATTTTAGGTCAACCATAAAAACTCTCGTCGAAAAATTGTTGTAGACGAGAGTGTATATGGTCGACTTAAAATGGTCGGAAAAAAAATACTTGGGTTTATTGTAGAAAAGGGGGTCCTAAAAAAACCAATCGCGCGCGACGACAACTTGAACCAGGCGGTGGCGGCCAAAATGCACGAAACTGGGGTGGGGTGGTCGGCATCTTGGACCAGGGGGCGGCGCAGCGGCGAGGTCGATCAATCGAGAACGGCGACGACTGTTGTGAGAGGGGCGACGGGCTTGGTCACTCGGTGGGGGTGGGGGGAAAGAAACTAGAAAAAAAATGGGAGATGGAAAGGGGAAGGGAGAGGGCGGCTGGTGGCGAGGACGGCGGGTGGGGTGGGGTGGCTGCCGTGGGAAAATAAACAACGGCAAAAAAAAACGGGAAAAAGGGAAAAGGGGGAGGGAGGCTGGCGGCAAAGGCAGCGATGGGGGCGACAGTTGTGAGAGAGAGAGAGAGAGAGAGGAAGAAATGAGAGATGAGTTAGGGTATTTAGGATTTAGGGGTGTGTGGTTAGTAGATGTATTTTATGGACAAAAGGGCATTTAGGACAATTTAAGAAGTGTGCATTTATCTTGACAAATTTTGGGGGAGTGCGTCAATCGGTGGTGTGTACAGTCAGCCCCTTATTTAATAGATAACCTCAAGCCCAAATTCAGAACCCAACGTTAATGGGCTTAATCCAAATATTTAAATTCTACATGACCCGTTTTGACGGTTCAGGGCCCGAATTCCTTATCCGGGTACACAGGAGCTGGTCAGCTGGACTCCTACATATTTGGAGGGAAGAAACAATCAAACAACCAGAATTAATTCTTTCTTCCAAAAAAACACAATTTTATTCACATAACGAATTCTTCATGCCAAAAATAACTGATGAACAAAATATCACGTAATTTTTGAAATAAACAGCCGGTGAAAAGATCGGATCAAACAAATGGGCGCCTTCAGAGCGGATGAGGATTACGATTACCTCTTCAAGGTGGTGTTGATCGGCGATTCCGGCGTCGGAAAATCGAATCTCTTATCCCGATTCACGAAGAATGAGTTCAGCCAGCAGGCCAAATCGACGATCGGCGTCGAATTCGCCACGCGATCTATTCACGTTGATGATAAGGTTGTGAAGGCGCAGATCTGGGATACCGCTGGGCAAGAGAGGTAATTAATTCAATTTGTTTTTCTTCGAATAATTCCTTCTGGATCTCAATAGTCAATTACAAATTTGAAAATAAAAAAACATCAATTCAGGTACCGCGCAATTACAAGCGCGTACTACAGAGGAGCGGTTGGGGCTCTGTTGGTGTACGACGTGACGAGAAACGTGACCTTCGAGAACGTGGAGAGATGGCTGAAGGAGCTCCGCGGCCATACGGACGCGAACATCGTGGTAATGTTGGTGGGAAACAAAGCGGATCTGCGGCACCTGCGAGCGATTTCGGTTGAGAAAGCCAAATCGTTTGCCGAGAGAGAAGGAACGTTTTTCATGGAAACCTCTGCTTTAGAAGCTTTGAATGTTGAGAATGCTTTTACTGAAGTGCTCACACAAATCTATCATGTGGTGAGTAGAAAGGCTCTTGATATTGGGGATGATCCTTCGGCTTTGCCTAAAGGGCAATCTATTAACATTGGGAATCGAGATGATGTTTCGGCTGTGAAGAACACTGGCTGCTGCTCTGGGTAACGTTAAGTACCGCAACTTTTTATCTTTTTTTTTTCTTTTTGGTTAATGGCTGGGACTAGGTGTAGTAATTGTATAGTAGAAACCTAATGAATGATTTTTTTGTTATATTTTTTAATTTGTTGGAATGAAATGTATTCTTTGATTCTTGATTGGAAATGGTTCAAGTGAAGACTGATCATATATGGAATATGGATCCTAATTTAATTGATATTTTAATTTTTTATTGTGAAATGATCTTAGCTCCATAATGAGCTTATGAAGTGTTGTTAGATGCATGTTGTTGGAGAAGTTGAATAGGAATGTAAAGGGAAAAATAATGTTTGTACAGAAGAAATGGTACTGTTGTTGACTGTTGTATTTAAGAGGGGTCTTTCATAGCAAGACAGTCTGGTCATTTTTTTAAGTCTCGATATCCGGTTCAGGGATCGATTAATTTGAGGATCAATTTCACTGTCCACTTGCGGGACCCCCTTTAAAGTCAAAACTTTGCGCTCTATATGGACGGGTCCCTTAAAAGATTCAAACTCAAACTTAAGATTTAGAGAAGAACCGCACTCCTAAGTTCAAGTCTATACTAATAGGCCTACTTCTTAGTATTAATTACACATTTCATTTTTGGGAATGACAGCCTCAATTTTTAGGCTAATGAACAGGATCCTAAGAACATAAGAGTGTCTCAATTATTATGAGAGAGTATACATCATTCAAGATCATGAAATTTATCTAGGATTACCAACTTTTTTGCTCAAATCTATAAGGATCCGGTTTGAATATCTTGAAGATAGAATACATAAAGAGTGACAATTTGAAAAAACAAAGATTTCTCATTTGGTGGCTAGGAAATTCTCATCAAGACAGTATTGCAAGTAGTGTCTACATACGCAATGCCATGCATTTGCATCCCTTTCTCTCTAGACAAGATTTGCTCCAAATTTTGGTGGGACACGATAGTAGAAGGAAGGAAAATTCATTGATAAAGCTGGGATTCTCTATGATTACCAAAGAATGAGGGTTTTGATGAATATTGAGAAGTTTTCACACTTAAACAAAGTCTTCCTTGCAAAACAAGTGTGGCGAATGATCAACAATTTTGAGGCTTTGATTTTAAAACTTTTTAAAGCTCGACATTTTATACATGCGGATATTTTGAATGTCAAGGATATTTTGAAAGTCGGTATCTGCAAAAAGGACTTCGTTGGAGAATTGTTGATGGTAAGTATATAAAAACCAACAACCGTTGATATAGGGGACGGGCAACTAGTTCGGCCAGCTTTTATGACCTTTCAGTCAAATGCTATCTTACAAATCCCTATTGCTGGCGGTAACTGTAAAGGATTCAATATTTTTTGGATCGGACTTCAAAGGTAGATTTTCAGTTCGCTCGAAAAACTATCTTATGTAGAAGCATGTCAGGGGAGGATAAGGAAACAAGTACTTGAGACCACTCATTTGACTAAGCATGGTGGAGAACACTCTGGTCCTTAAAAGCACCTCCCAAAATCAGAAATTTTATGTGGATATTGTCACATTATATTCTAGCCATCAAAGTTAATTTAAATAGTCATGTCTTGTGTGGCTTTTACTATGCAACAACCACTGATTCATGGAAAAGATACAATATATGGAATCTTGTTTAAAGTGGAGAATCATTGTAACAAGAAATTGCAACCATTTATATGGAGGGAGCAATATCACCTTAAATATTATAAGGATGAGTATCGTGCATTGTTTAATACCACGGGAAATATTATTGCAACGAGTTGTAAAAATATCAACCACTCGTGATGAAACCGTCTATATATATGATCAATGGCGGACCCAGTAATTTAGATTTGGGGTACAATATTTAAAGTCTTACTTGTTGATGTACATTAATGATAACTAGAGCTTTGGAATTCGAAAAGGAGGGCAGACCCGACTAAGGGGATATACAAACATAGAGGTGGAATTAAATAAAAATATAAGACACATTATGATAAAACACTGAAAAAAAAGGTCGAAATTCATTTTGCTAACAATTCAAAAAAATATATGTATAGGAGTGAAAATTAGTAGATTTATAGACAAGGGATAAAAAAAATACTTAAATTATATTTGGCTCACACAATAAGTTTTATAAGAAAAATATACTCATTTTTTTCAAATTCATTATGTTAATTTCTTCGAACATGAATAACATATACTCCCTCCGTCCCAGGATTTTGTGCATGGTTTGACCGGCTCGAAGATTAAGAAAATTGAATATAGTGATGTGTATGGTGGAATAAAGGCGGGGTATTATTGGTAACCCAAATATAGTGGTATTTTTGAAATTAGATGAATGTTGTAAGGGTAAAAATTATGTGAGTTATTTTCTTTTTTGGAGTGTGCAAATAATGTTGGGACACCCGTTAAGGAAATTGTGCAAATAATCACGGGACGGGGGGAGTATTGATTAATTTGAGATAAAATAGATATGTTGAGAATATGATTGAGTATCTGTATAATGAGATCTACTTATAAATAAAGTGAACGTTTATGGATAAAGATAATGACAATTTGAGTAATAAGTGATAGTTTGAGAGTAAAGATAAAATACTAAAATAGTGTAAATAATATTATTTCAAAAAATGAGAATAACAAAATTGAAGGGAGTAATAATTAAATAAAGAGTCACACTCAATTGCATAGTATAATTGATACAATTGAGTCACAATTTTAACTTGGTTATAATTTGATGGGTTAAAAATTCAATTGGACAAATTGGTAATATATTTATATCATTTAAATATCAGTTACATTGTATACATTCAATTGCACACAAGAATTTACCTAAAATAAATTATAATTATAATTTTTATATTTATAATATGACAAATACTTGACAAAAAAAAACTCACAACATTGAACATCAATTAATCAAGCCTAGTTGCAAATACTAAGTAGCCCAATAGTGATTTTTTTCTCACACGTGTTCTACATGATATAGGATAGTTTTTTTATATTTTGGGGTACAGTTGTATCCCCTCTATATGATGATGGTTTTTTTTTTTTTTTAACGAATAGTAAAAAATCAAATTATATAAAATACAATCTTGAAAATAAAAATTAAATTATAAATTAATATAAAATACAATCTTGAAAATAATTTATAATACCTTGACTAATCTTTTCCATAATCTTCTAAATTCTTCACAACTTAAAATATAGATACAATATCTATAACAATTACACACGTTTTTTGTCATATTTTCAAAAATATATTTATGTAAGGTGTACTCCGAATTTACTTGAACAGATTTATATGAATTCGTGTATCAAATCTAATCTTTATTATATATATTTGCAAACTTTTGGGCTGACACGTGTCGCATCCTGATTCGTCTGCTATAATCTCTCTCCTCTCAATGTTCTCCATTTCAAAAATCCTCTATTCACCTCATTTTCCTCCTTTTCATTCTAATCTCATCCGTCCATTTAAAACAAATTAATATTAACCGTTCGATCTTTATATAATCTCCTATATAATAACCCTCTTACTTTCATTTTTCAACATTCATTTTCAGAGAACTTTAGAATTGTCTATTCTGATCAGAATAATTTTTTGTACACCCTTCTTTCTACGATTCTGATCCTCTTTCTACGATTCTGATCCGATGCTCTCACTTTCTACGATTCTGATCCGATGCTCTCACTGGGATGATTTAGATGTCATTTCTTTTTTATGCTCCGTTGATTCTGATCAGATGTCAAATTATATCATAAATATTACTCCCTCCGTTCTACAATAAGTGTTGTTTTCATGAAATTTGTTGGAATTAAGAAAGGGTGTATATTGACAAGTATACCCTTAAATAATAAATGAAAATTTTAATTACATTAATTCCGTTCAAATCTTTTCAAATATTTTAATCAATCTTTTTCAAATTTATGTTTCAAATAATTTTCAAATTGGAGGGCATAATGGGAACAAACAGTGTAAAAATTCTAAAATAACATTTATTTGTGTACAAGAGAAAAAGGCTAAAACAACACTTATTATAGAACGGAGGGAGTATATCACAAGGGCTTCTCGATTATATGAGAGTCTCACTGGGATGATTTAGATGTCATTTCTTTTTTATGCTCCGTTGATTCTGATCAGATGTCAAATTATATTATAAGGGTTTCACAGGATGATTCGCCTAACTTTGTGGCCGGACTTTCCGAGCACATGCTCCTGTAATGAATAAAATAGTTGTTATTAATTTAATACTCCCTCCATTTTTTATTAAGGGTCACTTTGACTTTTTAATTAATTTTAAAATAAGTGCCATTCTAGAGTTTTTTTTTAAATTTTGACTATTTTACCCTTATTCATTTACCATAAATATTTTTCATAATTAAATTCCACAAAAAATGTTTATACCAAAATTAATTTGATTTATTAATACTAGCTACATTCTTGACCACATTCTTTATCAAACAAAATTTCTATATTAAAATTAGTATAATTAATGAAGGGTAATATAGACCATAATTTATAATCTTAATTTGTTGAAAAAAGCTAAAATGACACTTATTCAAAAATGGAGGGAGTATAAAATATTATGTACTCCATTATTTACGAATGATGGTTGGTGTATCATTTGATCCAATTTTTGTATAAAATAATTATTAAGCTTTCGTCTATCATTTTTTAATGTGTATTTATGATGGAGAAACATTTTTTCACAATTTAAGGATATACATATTTTAGTTCCAATATTTTGTGGATACCATAAATTAGTTCCGAAACATTTGCATAAGTGGCTAATTTTATTATGGAAATAATTAATATATTTGATTAATTGATGTGGTGATTAAAAATATAATCAATTAAGATTAGATTAGATGTTTTTTACATAATAATATATTTTAGTAATTATAACTAATTAATGAATTTTTTTTATTATAATTATAATGAATCTTAATTATTACACTTTGTTCTGTTTCAATTTAAATTTAGTAAATTGATAATTATATTTAATGTAACAACTAAAATTTAGCAATTTTTATATAAAAAATTGAGTTGACCTCAATTTAAATTAATTAAAATTTTATAAATTACTCTCAATATTTTTCTTATACAATAAATATGTCCACCATTAACTTATTGAAAATATGCGTATTATGATGTAAATGCGTGAAATCATTCCAATAAATAAAATTGAAATATATGTATTGAAATCATTTTAATTTTAAAATTTTATTAGGATGAAAATATGTTACTTCATTACTATATTTGAAAATATTCCTTTTTTTTTTTTTTTTTGAATTACATTAAATACCCATCCCTTTTTTCCTCTCCCCATGACTCGAACCCAAGATCTAAGGCCGGTAGTGGTGCTCTAACACTTGAGTTATCACACTTTGTCTGAAAATATGTTTATTAAGATGCACATTCTAGATTAATAAATAATTAAAATATATTATAAACTTGAAGACAATAACCCAAAAAGTTTCCTAATGTAATAATTTAGTAAGATATATCACTAAAAAATATTGTTAAATGTAATAATATAAAAATAAAATCTCGTCAAAAATTGTATTGACTAGATATTCAAATTAATTTAGTCATAAATAAAATTTATGCCAATGACCTTAAATTAAGAAAATAAAATAATTGATCCATATACTTAATGACACGTGACATAAAATATTGTTAACTATAATATGTACTTAATATTTAAAATTCCTTAAATTTTAAAAATTCCCTAAACCAAATTCCTTCAATGTAAACCTAAGTCCTAATTGCACAGAAATTGCTTCTATTGTGACATAAATTTAGTAAGTCCATAAAAAATTGTGGTCAATTCAGATAAAAATTGCACATTAATATATATTGAAAACTCACTATTTTATAAATGGAGATAATTAATTGTTCCATAATATATGCAATTAATATAAAGGATTGTAACTCATCTACATTTCTTCAAATTTACTATTATACATTTTTTAAGCACATGTTTTTAAATAATTGACCCATAATTTACTCAATTAAATTTCCACAATTACTGCCTAATGAATAACTTCTTTAATTCATAGAATCCACTGTGTCAACTTAAAAGTTCAAATTAAAATTTCAATATACATTAGTAGGATTCAAAAGAAAAAAAATTCAATATACATTTCTTTCAACCAATTTTCGATTATAAAGAAGGGGTTTTCAAATATCAACCAATATAAAAAATTTGGTAATTGAGGAATGAATGAAATAAATACATTATAATTTTGTTGTGCCAAACAGGTTTTTCAATAAATGTTGCGAACTTTTTTTTGGCTCAGAATTTGCGGAGTTATAAGTTTAATTGAACAACTTATAGAAGTATCAAATTTTATCAAGTTGATATATATCAGATTATCTCTAAATTACAACATTCATTTTATTTTTAATTCAAATTAGCTATAAGAAAATTATTGTTCGATCAATTATTAAATATTTTTCTATCCAATATCATGTCAATTAGTTGTAGTAATTTCTTTTTAAAAAGAAACCAATAACTATTAAAACAATGTTTCTCTTAAAATTTAAGTTATTTATTGATAAAAATTTGTAGTATATAATATTAAATAATATTTAATATATAACACTGAAAGATATCTCATATTAAAAATATATTACTAAATCATGTAACATAAAACAATTTGAATAATATAAATTAGAAATATTAAAAACGGGGTATTAGTGATTTTTTTTTTTTTGAATTATAACGTGTTGAATTTTAAAAGAGTAATTGTGTCAAAGGTCAAAAGATATTTTATTAAAAAGATATATTTTAAAAATTTAACGTTTATTAAATCAAATAATATATTTTAAAGTCTGAAAATATTACAATAAAAATATAATTGAATATTTTTGTTTTGTACTATTTATTTTTATGCTATTTAGCAATCCCCTTTCCAGGATTAGTTACATGGTTTAATCGATACACTTTTTAAGAGAATGAGATTTAATGATGGGTGGACTGTGGGGCAAAATAAAGGAGGTGTATTTTGGGTGAGGGGTAAAAGTGTGATTTAGTGAGGTGTAAAGAGAAATATGAGCAAAAAATGAGTAATAATTTTAAAATAAAATGATGTTATAAAAATATTAATTTTGTTGGTTATTTTTATATATGGAGTGTCCAAATAATTTTTGAGACGCTTCTTAAAAAAAAAAAAAAAAAGTACAAGTAATCATGAAATAGATGAATGTTTTTTTGGAGTATATTTTAACTTAGAAAATATAACGTGTTGACACATTTGACAATTGTATAGTATGTTGTTTTATAATTTATTTTATTAAAATTAATTTATTTTAGCTAAATCTAATATATTGATTAATAGTTAAATCTCATTATTCTTGCATTTTTTTATTGAATATGTGCTTAAATTGAATTTAGTGATAAAATAATTAACGAAATAACAACTTCAACCCAAACAAACAAAGAGAATGCAAATAACAAAATAACAACTCTACTCTTAATTGATATATATATATATATTCTTGCTTACTAATGCTCCTTTTGTATGTTTTAATTAATTTATTCAATTTTATTTTTTTTGCGGGTTTGTTTTGTTCTTAAAATTTGAAAGTCTTCCGGAAATCAATTTTGTTTATTCCCGAAGATTCATTCTAATAATTTAATGTTCTTATTCTAACTGTTATATGTATGCATTTCTTTATTGATTGTTCATTCTAATTTTATATTACATTTTTTTATCCATTTATTTATTTTCCTTATTTTTTTTTTTATTCAAATTCATTTTTTCACTTCATTTTTGTTGCTCCTCTTAATTGTTTGTCCTTTCTTTTACATTTTTATCAATTTATCAAATTTATATATCATTAAAAGATAATTTTTTTAATTCGATTTTCATACACCTACTATAGAATAAAAATAAATCTACAATATAAATTAAAATTTGTAATAATTTTTTTTCTTTAGTTAGACAATCACTTAAAATTTAACTATAACATTTTAAAATTAAGATCTTTATTTAAAAAAAAATCTTAATTAATAAATAAAAAATAAAATATATTATAACTTTTTATCAACCCCGCGTAAACGCGGGTCTTACACTAGTAGCGTATATAACAATCTAATAATGACCATTGATTTATATGGAGTATTATTTAAATATGTTCTTATCCATAACATATGAATTTTTATATAATATGATTCATGATAATTTTGTTTGAAGAGAATATTATTATATACTGTATATATTAACTCAAAATAATTGTGAAGTTTACACGCGCGTACGTGTGGAATTTGATAAGCGAATATATGTCTTCAAATAAACGGTTTAATATATAAATAGAGATAGAGACTATAGGTGTTATAAATTATTTAAACAATTATACGATTTAATTTTGTGTGGGCCTCCATTTTTTTAATAGTGTCCATGAGAATAATATGGTGTAAATATGAATAAAATCTATCCACTCATAGGTTTTAAAAATATGAAGAATTAAAATTTAAAATATTTATATGATTAATAAAAACAATTTAAAGAAAAATATTGCATATCTTAATATTTTTAAATATTAAAAATATTTTAAAGAGTTAAAAAATATTGTTTAAATATTTATATGATTAATAAAAAAATTGAAAATGTGAATAGTAGATTGTGAAAGCAGGAAAAATAGGTACCAACATTTTTTTTTAAAAAAATCTTCATATTTTAAATACATATATTTTGAATCGCATCTTATTCCATCTATGATAAATTTTAGTTTGAAAATTTAATCAGATTTTATTCGATTTTATTTTGTGAATCTTTGAAAACAAATGAGTAAAAAATTATGGTTGTTCATATTGTATGATTTTGTTTTCTGCATTTGTTAAATTGATAGATTTTATTCATATTAATGTAGAAACATAATCTAATAAAATAAAATAAAATATAAAAAATATTATGATGCCCCGAATATAAATACTCGCTATTTATCGTATCGTAACGGAAATTAAATACTGCACAGCTGACGTGGAAATATTTGTGAGGCTGGAATCACACGTGGCACGAAAAAGAGCGTGTCAGCAACCGCCGTACGCATGTGGAGAGCGGAAAAGAGCGTGGGGAATTTAAACTGCGCGCGCCAAGCACACCCAGCCAATCACCTTCCGCCACGTCAGAAAAACGAGTGCTTCCTTATCAAACACGTTTTCTCTCTCTCTTCGATCATCCATATCAACAAGCCCAAATCTTCCTTTGAATATTCGAATTCGATTTGAAAATCCTTATCCCTTTTAAATTCCTTGCTTTTCAACAGGTTTTTCGTCGGCAGGCTGAGAAGAAATCTCCAATCTCCAGCCTCTTCGGTGAAATACCTTGTTTTTTTATTTGCATAATCGATTCGTGTGTTTTCGAATTTGTTGCCTGATTCTAGAGAGAGAATATGGACGCCATTGCCATGGCTTCAGGGCAGCTTCTTCCATCCTACATATCTGCAACTCATTCATCGTCTTCAACGGGATCGAGAATTTCCTCTGGTTCGGTCTATTTGGGGAGAATTAGATCTAGGTTTTGTGATCAAAGTCATTTGCAGTACTATAGTTCTAAATTTGGCTGTTCTTCTTCTGTGAGTGTGATGATGAGTGAGAAGAGGGGTAACGATAAGCCTCTGAAGATGAAGAAAAAACAGTTGAAATTGCTCAAGGGATTGACTAGGGATTTATCGACTTTCTCTCAGATCGGATTTGGATTGGATTCTGATGCCGGTTTGCTTGATCAGGTCAAGGGGAATATGATCTCGGTATGAACACTTGTACTCTTTCCTGAATTTTGTTATCTTAATTTTGGGGGTTTTGTTGATTGAATTTAATGTTACATTGTTTTTCCAATTCTGCTGTTTATTTATAGTCTTGTTCATGATTATGGATTGCATAATTTTCGTTGCATTGATTGCTATATGGATTTGAAATCCATCATACTACTAATTTTGAACTAGCTTTTTTAATTCTTCAATAATCTATGATTTAAACTCAGTCTAAATTAATTGTTAGATTTACTTGTAAGAAAACTGTTGATGTGAAATCCATCATGCTAATTTTGTACTAAATCTTAAGTAATATTAGTATATTTAAAATGCACTTCATTTATTTTTTGATTCAAGTTCTAAATTAATTGTTTGATTGTTTAGTATCCATGTTGAATTAATTCAAATTGTTATCATCAGCAGGAAGCAACAGAAATTTTACTAGAGCGGCTTCAGAAGATCAAAGCAGAGGAGAAGGAACTGAAAAGGATAAGGAAAGAAGAAAAAAGAATAAAAGCTGCAGCACGTATGCAATTAAATGTTGATTGCGAAGTATCATCTTCTTCTTCCTCGTCGTCCTCCGATTCAAGCGACAGCGAATGTGGAGAAATCGTGGATATGAAAACATTGAAACGCCCAGACACAACACACACTGAATCACAAGAGGAGCCATCTTCTCCAATTATACCTACAGTCCCAAGCGATGAAATGGGCCCGAGTGGGTATGTTTTCCCGACGTGCTCGAAGAAAATTGAGGTGTGCATGGGCGGAAAGTGCAAGAAATCGGGTGGAGGAGCGTTGCTTGAGGAGTTTCAGAGGGCTGTTGGGATTGAAGGGGCAGTTTCTGGGTGTAAATGCATGGGGAAATGCAGAGATGGGCCTAATGTGAGGGTGGTGAACAGCTTAGACGGCGATGTTCCGGTGAGAGCTCCGGCGAATTCGATGTGCATAGGTGTTGGTTTGGAGGATGTGAATGTGATTGTGGCTAATTTGTTGGGGGAAAATCAGAATCAACTTGCTGCTGCAAATTAGGGGTTTTAGAATGTTTAATTTTTTTTGAATAATTAGAGAATTTAAATAGGTTATGGTTAGTTTTTGTGGTGTTGCTTTAGTAGAAAAGCGACCAATTTTGATATTTTTTTTGTCCAATGGAAAATATTTCTTATAATTCTCTTGGCCATGAATTTTTTTCTTATCTTCTACGTTCAAGTATTATTCTTTTTTTAGTAAGAGGAAAACTATAAATAAAAGTACTTGAAATACAAAAAGAGAAAAAACAAAGTCGCAGTGTACATCAAACTCGAACCACATAAAATGAAAAAGGATGGGGACTGTTGAATAAAATTAAAAGGCTTGATGAATCAAAAGCATGAATATTGTCTTGGGCAGTGAATAAATAAACCATGGTTAAAAAGTGTTGCAAAAATTGTGAATTCTCTATAATACCAAAGCATCGTCTACTTCGTATACCACATCATTGTCAATTTCAATTGAAATTCTGCTCGCAACTTCACTTTTTAGCCGCGGCCCGATTCCAGTCACTTCAGTCTTCATGTGATTCAAGGTGCTAGTCAAAGCACGGCTTTGTGATTATTTTGCTTGTTTTAATGTTCATTCCTGAGTTTGGTAGAATTTCAAAATTGAAATTGACGATGAGGTGATATACAGAGTTGACAATTAGGTCATGTTTATCGGTGGGCTGACGCCCAAGGCATCAACTAGCGGACAAAAAAAAAAAAAGGAAAATTGATTTCTTTTTTATGACCGTGGTTGTCCGACAACCAAAAACAACCAAGTGTGTGTGGGGCCATGGCCCATGTGGGGGTAATATTTTATCCAAAAAAATTCAAATATGCCACTTGTCAAAATTTTACTCGTCGTTATATTTTATTTAAATAATTTCTGATTTTCACTTATCTATTTAATTAAAAAAAAAACTAAAATTCATAAAATTAAATTCTCTATAAATAGAGACCAATCTTGATATATTTTAGATCACAATTTCATACACTCCATTTTCTCTTCTAAATTGTTTTAATTATCTTTTTTCTCTTCTAAATTGTTTTAATTATCTTTTTTTCTCTTCTCCAAATGATCTCAATTATCATCGTGACTTTCATAACCAGTCATGTAATCTCAATTAATTTAATGTATTTCAATTTTTGTAATGGAAATTTTATTATTGAATGTTGTAATTTTTTTTAAGTCTATGGTAATTTTTTATTATAGTTATAATTTTTTTAATATAAAATAACGGTATATATTTTTTAAATATTGTGAAAATATTATAAAGAATTAATAATAGATATAATTATTATATTATAAAAGAAATAATTTATTAAATGTTGGTTGTGGTTGTGGTTGTGGTGGTTATGAATAAAGTGTGAAAAAAGATGAGATTGGGTTGTGGTGTAAAACGGGTAGGTGGAGGGGTGAGAAATGAATTTTATATTTGATGACCCGTCATGACCGGGCATGGATAAACATGGTCTTAAGAGTATCAAACTACCGTGATTAAGAGATGGAGAAAATGATACTAGCTTCCTCTATCCATCAAGTGTGTTCAGTTCTATTTTTGTATTTACAAAAAATATGTTGATAAGTTACCAACAATACATTTTATTCATTACTCCACATATCTACTTTATATTTAAAATATGAATCTTTGAAAAACATGTGTCAAAAAAAGTGAGCAAGTTTTTGGTGGACAGAGAGAGGTATATGGTTGTTAAAATATCAATTAGGCGTAGGCAGTGACGTATCCAGGATTTCAAATTCGGAGGTACGGAAGATATTAAGTAAAATACTACTTCTTTCGTCCACCAAAAGTATGTTCAATCTTATTTTTTTTTATTTATAAAAAATATGTGCATTCTATTTAAATAGTTAACTTTTAAATATTTTTTCTATTTTATTAACAAATTTAATGATCTATCGACAATACCCTTTACTCTTTAATTCACATATCTATATATTTTATACATTAAAATATGAATTATTTTTAAAACATGTGTTCAATCAAAAAAGTATATTTTTCATAGACGGAGTGAGTATTTAATAATAAAACTTATACCATTCAAGATAACTTAAAAAATTTATATATAACATTCAAAACAAATTACAATTATCTTTATTGTGCCTCCAACTATTTAGAGGAGAAATAAAATTATTATTGGACCTCAATAGGAGAAATTAAATTTGTATTGGGCCTTTCAATGGAAATTTGAGAAATAAATGGACTTTAAGTTTGAGTTGGAGAAAGGTGTTAGAGAATGGTGGGGGATGAGTTACCTTTTTTTTATTTTAATTTTTAAATTTTTTTTACCTTAAATAATATATATATATTATTAACATGTTCACTAATTTATTCTTGAACTAATGTACAAATATTAAAATACACCAATTTAAATTGAAACATAATTGGAGAAAAACATACTTCACCGAATCATTTGCATTTCATTGTAGACTATTCAATTCAAAGAGACTTGGCATATGCTTGAACGTGCAAACCAAAATTCTTCACCCCAACATCAGAGATTCGGACAACTTTCCAATCTTCCTTTCAAAATCAATCTTGATTCTCAACAACCCTTGCTATCTAACAATGGGGCGTTGACAAATAAAAGATGTAGACTTGATGTAAAAATTTCAAAATATATACATGTAAGTTAGATCGATTCAATTTTAAATCCTTTAAGTTTTTACTTTTTCAATTAAATCCTTTAAGTTTTTACTTTTTCAAAAAAGTCGTATTGTACCCAAAGATTGCTTCTGCTTTGAAATAAGATGCAAAATAAGCTCAATGAAATATATAACAAAATAGGAGCTCCTTAGATATATAAAGAGTTCAAACTCAATTATTTTAAGAAGCAACCTTACAACAACTGCATATTCGAAAGGAAAAAAATACAAGTACCCTGAAAATAAAGTCAATGAAAGTTACATTCATAGCCCATAGGTACTCTTCAAAACTGAACCAAACAAATGGCTTAATTAGATCCATATCTAGGATAAATTGATACATTATGTCATTACTCATAACTGCAAATTAAAAAGTTAATGAAGATTGCGGAAGAAGGGTGGAAATTTACCAAAATCTCATTAGAGGTTTAGAGGCACTGACATTTGGAAAGGCACTCTTGTCATTAATAGTGGCTTAGACGACCGTGAATCTTCCTCTGAAATTAAATACTTTTCTTAGAGGTCAGAGAAAGGTGTGTTGTAATATACTTGGTAAAAGAAGCCAAGAAGGGGATTGTGATGATGAAGATACGATAAGAAAGCGCTCTAATGCCTTCTCCTAGATTTACACAGTCCAGAGACAAATAGATAATTGAATGGCTGTAAAGATTATCACTGAAAGGTTTATTTCCCACAACTCAAACAACATTACTCAAAATGATTAAGGAGAAAAAAATTCACTCACATAACATCATATTAATATACTATTGACTGAAATAGAGGAGACTAATATAGTTTGGGACGATGCTTCTAAACGTTTCTTGTCCTGCAGTATCCCAGAAAGTGTAGACAACAAAGGTCACCATTTCAGAAAATTAAATACTAAGAAGGGAAAAAATGTGAGCCATTGAAGATAAGCAAATGATGAACACTATAACATCCCAATCAAAATCATCTATAAATCATGCGTTCAACAAATACTAATGTTCCATAAATATAGATTATATGTGTCCTTGGTAGAGGATCCAACACCAAGGTTAGCCACATATATAAAAAAAAATATACATATCCATTAGAAGACAATAAATCAAATAATGCACAAGATCCACAAGACCAGCATAAATTAGATCTCCAAAAATAAACTGAACAATTATTTTTTAATTTAGTGACTTTTTGGTATCTACATGCACCTTTCTACTCATAGATTTAAGTGTCCCAATTGAAAAAATTACTACAAACAACATCTTATTTATAAGATATACCAACCCAGAATCAGATACACCACCATTCATCTTCCACAAAGGGAATTTAGATTTAGTCATGCATATACATATAGAGAAATAATTAATCACAGATTTCAGCCCCCATAAATCTAATAACAATAAAACAGAGAGATCCGAGAAATGGAGAATACACATGTGTTGACTCTCACCTGAAATTGAAAATCACATTGATAACCCAAACTCCTAGAATCGCAACTGATAGTGAGACAATACTATTGTCAATGGAGTCTTAGAGGTTACCCTTGCAATTACCATGGTCAAAAGCTATTCTCGCATATCGTGGCTCAGTTTTCATTTAGACATTTTGTCAAATTTTTACAATCTTCAGACCAGCTAATTCTTTCCTTCGATCAACGGTTATATTCGAATTGGGAGTGAGTGAATTACAACGCAGAGAATAAGATTCCGCCGAACGCATGAACCACAATTTTCCGCCGTATATCAATGCTTGTCTCAATTCCTTTGGATTAATGCTTTGAAATCACGAATTAGAGTACCAGAACCTTGGTCGTCTCTCTATTTCTCTCTTCTTCTTCTTTAAGATTTCTCTTCTTCCCACCCCATTTGGACTGCACAGGGAATACCGTTAGTGATTACCATTCAGAAAATTTAAAGTCTCAGCATAATTTTTCTTGATCATACAAATTACCATTCCATTAAGTAGATAATGAACAGTACACATGGTTTCCAAACTAAGAGCACGAGAAATGCCGTTTTGAGAAGTCAGAATTATAAAGCTTTCATATGAGCTAAAAATTTAAATGCCCAGTAAACACAGCTCCCTTCTTTGACTATCAACTCCACAATCTTGCTTTGAGCTCCATCTTCATTTTTAATTTGCGAGATTTTCATGTTTTTTAATATATGGTCATTTTGGCATTTTCATATTAGCCATACTATTCCATTCCAAAGTCTCTTGCACAATTAAAAATGAAAGTTCACTAACAATATGCATTGCACCTCAGAGTTACTTTATTGGTTGTAAAATTGACAGAGTGATAAACCAATTAAAATGACAATGTAGTGGTATCATCACAACTTCTTGTATAATTCTCATAAAAGTAATAATTCATAAAAATTACATATGCTGCTATTCATTCATAAAGTTCAATCTGTTTACTTCAAAAAAAAAATCTGTTTCAAAATGAATAACATGCACTCTATCAATACTAAAATAACATTAAATAACCGTGTGATTTGGTCTTGATTCATGCCCATAATTTTTTGTATTAGTTTAGTTGACCTCCCTTGTATAGATGAGGTAATTAATTACCTTTGTAGTATATATACGTATATTACATTCTCTTTTTCATCAAGAAATATACAAATATGTATTACCTTATACTTGTATAAACCTTTGCAACTGAAACCCTATCTCTACGTGTCCCTTCTCCTTCTTCTATACTTAGCTTGTCGTTTTCGTCATCCATCTCAACAGTCAACACCCACCCACCCTCTCTCTCCCTAAACCCCTGATACAATCCTATTTGCAATTCTAATCCATCTCCTCAACATCAAGATTTCATCGAGGAATTCTGTCAAAAAAAAAAGATTTCATCGAGGAATTACCTCATATGGAAGAGTGCGATTTTTCCCCTTTCTCATCAGTCGATCTTAGGGATCCCGTCTAGCACCGCCGAAGTGG
This sequence comes from Galeopsis tetrahit, assembly GCA_963675135.1. Lineage (NCBI taxonomy): Eukaryota > Viridiplantae > Streptophyta > Magnoliopsida > Lamiales > Lamiaceae > Galeopsis > Galeopsis tetrahit. The sequence continues at coordinate 35,741,099 of OY776130.1, read as the reverse complement.
TTATGGATGACAAGACAACTCCAAATTAGGCGTATCTCTCATGGAGCATTCAGGATTAGAGATTTGTGAATCTCATCTTTTCTTCCCTAACAGAGGAATCAATGTTTGTTGTCGTCGGTTGCTCTACTGCTCGTGCGGTCTGGATAGCCCTCGAAGATCACTTCATCCATCAATCCAAGGCCCGCGAATTTCGACTCACTTCAAAGAAGCAACGTTTTATTTCCAATCATCAATTCTGAAATCGAAATAATTATTTTTGAAACTGAAACAAATAAACATTAGAGCATTAAAGTTGAAACTGAACTAATAAATTAGAATGGCATGAAAGTCACACGTGGAACTACACATGGCGAAATTCTAGATTGAACAAAATGACACATGGCAGCACTAGGAGAGACACATTCTCCTTTTATATATATAGATTGCTCAGTATGTCCACATTTATGGAGAAAAAAAAAAAGTCCATACAATAGTTACAAAATGGGTGAATACATAAATTTTTTAGTGTCAATAGCGACCCAATTTATAATTCACCAGCAGCAGCAATATCATTTGATAGTTTCTTAATGATTCTGGAAACAGAGGAGTAGATTTTGTGTAAAATAATAGATGTATATATCAGTCCAATTTTGACCGACTTGTTACACATTCATTTATGATTCTGGAAGGGAGTGTTTTTTGTGAGAGTAAAATGAGGTTTGAGATTGTCAAAAATAGCAACTCTTTTTCTCTTGTTACTAAGCACGATTATATATATGTACGGAGTATATTTTATGGGATGTATAAACTCACCATTCATCAGCTTTGTTGAATTATGAGTTGGTTGTGTTAGGCTACATACACCTTTTCAGCTATTCATGCTCAATTCAAAATCAACTTGAATTTACTACTAGGCTCGTCAAGCTGGCAAGTCTAATTGAGCCACATAAGTTTACTATTTTCCCCATAGCATGCCCCACTTATTTAATCGAGTCAAGATCAAGCTTGACATTGCTCAACTCGACTCGTGCATACCCCTACCTGTTCGTCCGTAATATAGAAAGGAAAGGCTCAAGATATTGACAGAGAGACTCGGGGCAAAAACTAAAGAAAACATGAACCTTATGCATACAACTAACTTGATTTATCATCTTACCAACCAATACATGAGAAATCAAGAAAGTGTTCTAGATAAACAGCAAGTAAACTAGATGCATCTCATAACTTAGCTTGATCAATCGGATTCCCGCACAACACGCTCCAAAAACGGTTGTAGTCACGACAACAAGAAACAAACACAGTGAAGTAGTGTATTATCAGTTAAATAGGGTCCAAATCCAATGTCATCTGTTAGTAGACAACAACAAACTATTGACAACATCTATATCCCACCACTTTCCCTAAAAAAAGCACTGAAAACCGGTCGATTCGTGTATATACTCCGACCCACAAAGTGTTGAGTTATTCAACTTACATTCCAACTCTAATAGTACCTATCCATATTATCCCCAAGATAATCATAGGGTCCACCTCTCCCATAATCGAGCCCTTCACCCAACGCATTAGAACCAGAATAAACAATCTCTTTCAGATTAGCTTTCCCCCTTCCTTTAACAACACGCTGCTGCTTATCGTTTGGGAACTCAGCGCTGAGTCCACTCAGTCGTTTCTGCAGATCAGCAACTGAGTCATTACCTAATTTACCCTTGGGGTTTTTCTTTCCTTCAACTCGTTTCACTTCCAATCTATACAAAGCACACACGTCGTATTTGTTAATCTCGTATTCATAGAGGTGCCATTCGAAATTTTCCATTGGCTGTGGGTCCATGTAGTAGGATCTCTTCAAACCTTCGAATTCGTTCATCACTTGTTTTCTCGACTCATGCCAACCTCTCCCATTATAATCTGGTAGCGATCGTTGCTTTCTGTTACCACTCTCAAATGCTCTGCGTGGCTTGTCAAAAAACACCCATTCCCGGATTGTTTCGCCGTCCAAAACGGTAAGATCAAAGAGCTCTGTACAACACCAGAAACGCATGTTCAGATTCCTTTTTAATTAATAAACGGTAAATTATCAATACCCCCTAAAAAGACCAAAACAATTGCTTAACTGATCGATAAATGCAAAATCATTCAATTTATTGTGTTCACATCATATGTGCATCAATTGATTGTTTGTGATTTTGCATTACTTGTCAGTTGTCAGTCAAACAGTGTTTTTAGTCTTTCTAGGGTGTATTTTGCAATTTATTCAAACCACATGATTTTTTTGGTAATTTGGACAAACCTCTGAGGGGGGCTGGTATTTTACCCATTAATCAAAATTCGGTAAGTAATTTACACATTAATGAAATCATAATGAGGAAAAAGTCGGTCAGACACGAGATATAACCAACTTACCCGGTGCATTCCAAGGGGATTTTGCAGTAGCCGCACCCTCACATTCCGGAATCCCAACATCTTTCCCTAATGCCTTCGCACCAAGGGCGGCAAAAAGTAAGTTATCTTTTAACCCGATGCCTCCAGGCCGAACAATGGGAGGCCTACCGTGGTACCCTTCACCCGGGGCAAGTCCGGCATGATAAACACTGCAGTAGTCATCGGGCTCTCGAGACCAGTCCAAACCGAGTGCAGGCCTGGGACAGTCCCAGAGGGCACATTTCGGGCCTAAGAAGGCAGAAGGCGGAGGGCAGATGTTCGGTTGATAGCCTGAAACATGAGGCATCGCATCAGGAACAGTGTAACCAGCATTATCGAAGCCTGTGAAATACTGCTGCTCAAATTCTTGATGGAAATTGTATGAATGATAGTCTAATTGTTGTCTTGCTAAAGCCATGTTATTCATTCCAACTCCTTTGGATTGCTCGATTAGTGGGAAGGCCTGTTCTTGAGGACCGGTTGACATAGTGAAGCCCTGTGACAATGGGAGAAACATGTGATTTGCAGGTGGAGCCAATTAAGGGAGGCCAAAAGAGACGAATATTATCCAAACCTTCAATAATAAGACTGAAAAGATGATTTAGAATCATAAGAAAAAGAAGTTTGAAAAAGCTATAAAGCTCTTGAATTAACCTCATAGTTCTAAAGATTCAACACCCATTTTTTTCCTCAATGCCTAGCACCATTGAAGATACATATCTATAATATATATAGCCCAAGTAGAAGTTAAAACTCACGCTGAACATATCTAGAATGTTTTTTTTAGATCCCATGAATAAGTAGAAATGGGAAAGTGTATATGCACACAACGGTGGGTTGGTTTGTAGAGAAAATAGTTATTTTAGTCATGTAATTTATCCATATTTCGGTTTCAATTATGTCGACTTTCACAAATTGAAAATAGTCTTGCAATTATCAAATTTTCGGCATTTTAGTCCAGTAACTGGAGGTAAGATGTGAAACATTCGTGACCAGTCAGACTCTGCCACGTGGACAAATCAAACATTTCCACATCAGCGTCAAGCCGTCAACCATGTGTTTCACCTCCTACAACCGACTACAGGACCAACATGTTGAACAATTGAAAGTTACAAGACTATTTTCAGTTATAAAAATCATCAGGCTAAAACCAAAATTGAACTTAAAAACTACTGCATGATAGTTGATGCCACCATTCCCCAAAGTTAACAAATATACATACATCTTGAAGCAAAATACAGACCTGCTGAGAGGTTAATTCATTCACAACCTTTGGGGCATCAGGCTCTGCCTTTGGGGCAGCTAAAGCACTGCTCGCGTCATCTTCCTCCTCACAAAGCTGCAGCAGCCGGCATATCTCTGATGAAAACGAACCCAGACTCCCTTCCTGTAGTCAACAATTATTCATACACTAAAATCCAGTTTTTTTATTTTATTTTGCACAAAATAGTCTACATAAAAAAAGAAGGTGCCTGTTTAAAACTGTTCCATAAGTTTACACTTTACCAATGATCATACAAAGGATCACACTCCTATCTCCAAGCAAAATCAACCAGAAGCAATCACTATCCAATTACAAGCCTTAGTAATCATTCAAGTACTATTTACCATTCAGTTAAATATAAGGCTTAATTGTTGCTAAAATCACTACATTTTCGCAAATTGCAACCAAATCTAAACTTTCGAATTTTGGCAAATAAAACCTCAATTTGATGAAAAAAAATGGAATTCAAACTTCCGGGTAGATGGACTATTTGGGTAGTTTTTAGGGTGAACAACGTTGTTTGGGACTAAAATTGCTGCCAAGTAGGATGTCACGTTAGAAGCGGGTAACAGTCAATCGAAGTTCAAATTGCAATTTTATTTTATTTTTTTAATTTGAGATTTTATTTGACAAAACTCAAAAGTTTTAGATTTATTGAAATTAAGCATAAAAATAAAATTAAAATTAAAATCAATAAAAAAAAATATTTCACAATCCTGTCAAGTCTATGAAAATCATATAAATCAATAAAAAAAGTCAGTCAAACTCTGCATACTCTGCATACACTCTATGGATTTTATAAATCCACCTATTTTTAAAGTTAGATGCATAAATTCATGTAATTAAATGAGTACCTGCTGCAGAGAAGAAGTTGGGGAAGGGTCATTCAGCTCTGCCTTCCATTCTCTAAGCATCTGATGAACTTGTTCATCCAGCACAGCAACATCAACGGTGCGGCTGTCCTTGCGAGCTGATTGAAGATCGCTGAATATGGATTGAAGATCATCAACACGATTCTTCGCTCTGTCTTTGTAGAGCTGGTGCGAGGCTGATTTGCATGCGCCGCTCTTCACACCCTTCACCATCCAAGTAATTGCACAAAGATTCACACCAAATTCTCGAGAATCAACTGCCATAACACGAGTAATCAGTGTTATAAATCAGATATGGATACAGTTTTAGATCAATTAACTGAAACTGAAATTCTTAATCGCAAACTAAACGGGAAATTGGTGCCAAACACAACATCTGAAGAAAAAACTAGCAAATAGAAGCAGGAAAATCGCCATAAACATGAGATAGCCCAAATTATTTCATAGATGCGATCAAATCAAATTCGAAGTGAAATACGCACATATGGCTTATGCATCCAAAACCGAAATCATACAATTTCATTTCGGCCAAGAGAAATTACCCTAAACTGGATGAAAACTTCAACAAAATTCGCAAAAATTAACAAAGAGAAAAGAATAAGAACAATGATTGAGTTCACGAAATTACATAGAGTTGAGCAGATAATCACTCCCAAGCACCAGTATTTGTTCGAGAATCAGATTTGTGAATTGCACTCGTCTTTGTTTATTCTGTGCGCCACATTGTGAAAAAGCAACTCAAATGATACGCGGCAAACGCTGTAAAAAGAATGATACTGTGAAACTTTATTTCCATTTTTGCCCTTGGGAATCTTCATGTCGAATTACGGTTCTGCCCCTTAAGTGCGAGTTTTTATCTGACCATTTAACAAGGGTAAGGTTTTATGCATAATTTGGAATTACACTTTACTCCCAGTGTGCGTTTTTTTTTTTCATAGGGTTTTCCGCATGGTTTAAGAAATATGGTTTATTAATGTATAAAGTAGGTATAGTAGAGAAGTTTTACCTTTAACAAAATATTACTAATAAAGTAAATAATAAATACAGTGATTAATAAAATTGAGTGATATAATTTAAATTGAAAAAATATTTATTGCCAAACAAAAAAATAATAAATTTAATTTGGGACTTTTTTTTTTTTACCAATGATAAATCTAAATGGAAACGGGGGAGTATTAACAATTAAGATTGAATGAAAATGCCAGAAAATAAACATATATAAATATATATTAAGGTCTTTTTTTGTAATTGTAAAATTGTTTTCTGAATTTACGAATTGTCGTGTCGGTAAAAAGTACTCCAAGTAATTTTGTTATTACGTGAGACAAAAGAAGGTGGGGGCGGTGGGAATAGTATTTTGTTGTTAGAAGTTGTCAATAGATGCAAAAGTCTCTTCAACGAAAATACAAACATTTACCCTATTTATTTTATGAATTAAACTTTTGCCCTTCATTAGGTTGAACTAGTTTTAAATTTGCCTCCATTTTTTAATTCAGTTCAGTTACCTGATTTTACAGATAAATGAACCGATGAAATCTTTATTATATAGTATATTTTTTAGCAGGAGTTGCCCCTAAAGACACTTCACTAAGTGTTTAAACTAATTAATCCAATTGACTTTTGGTAAATCAATTAGAGCCAAAATCGAATTTTTTGGACACATATACCCTTGCATTCATTATATTTGATAATGCTGAATTAGTCAAATTAATTTAAATTTTAAATTACTAATTAACAAAACTTTCCCGCATTTCAAGATATCTACCTTCCTTAATCCCTAACCTTTCCAAAAAGTTTTGTGCATTGAATGCAATCAATTTTACAGAATCTTTGAGCAAAATTACATTCATCCTACCAAAAAATGAAGAAGGTTTTCTGCATCAACGATTCAAGTCTGAAGAATCGACACACTGCACGGGAATAGAGTTTTTTGGTTGACAATAATAAGTGATGGATATGACCACATTTGGGTTTAGCCCATTATCTTCTAGCCACTTTTGTTATTTAATTTCAATTGGGCTTTCTTATTTTGTATTTAAGCCCATTAGCATTAGGGTTTTTCTATATTTAAATATGTAAAAGAAGAAGATAGAAACAAGCAGAAATTTACAGTCTATATTCTCTCTCGGCTCTTTCTTCTCTAACCTTTCTTCATATCTCCCTCTTTTCTATCTTAACACAACTTTTGCCCCAAAAATCATACAAAAAATATATGGATTTCAAGAGTAGTGATGGGTTCACTACAATTGGTATCCAGAGCCATCCATCCTCGAGTATGACAGAGCTGAGCGATTTACCAAGGGAGATTCTCAAATTTGGTTCTAATTTACAAGACAAATTGGAGAAGGTAGATAGCAAACTTGACCACATTACAGAAATTCTAGAGTCGATGATGTTGCAGTTGTTAACTGTTCACAGGAGAGATTGGGTTTTGGGAGATGAATCAAGTATGAACAACACAAATCAAATGTACGACACCGCCGAATTGTTGACCCCATCTCATCTTCCTGTTTCTGATAGTCAAATTGAAGGATGTTGCGAAGATTATCCGCCTCTCTACACTCTATCAGATTTTGCCCTACCCCGAAACAACCGCACTGATATATCCACACGAACCAGAATCCCGCCGACGGATAAATTCGCCACCATTCTACCACCATATACAACCATGAATTGTTGTGGTATCGTGCAGACCTGTAGAGAAGAGGTAAGTATACAGTATTTCGAGTTTACTCCAATTAACACTATTTGTGGTAGGTTTTGCTTCTCGATTTTCTACAGAACGCCATCATTAGATATGAATTATGATGAGTATTGGCCACCCCCTATGGCTTCACTGTTATTTCTCTATGCTTTCCCTAATGTGAGAATATTTGATATTTTTCTTACAAAATGGTATATGTATGGGCCGATAGTGTTAAGAATGGGTATGTTGAGTAGTGTGGAATATTATATTCATTGGAATGAAGGGGGTGACAGGCGGGAATCAAATAAAACAATAGAGATAGATGCAGTTTTGGTTCAAGGAATTATTACAAAAATGGTGCGCGATGGTACAGATGCATTAGTGATAGAGGTTTCTTCTAGTGGATTGGCTTTAAAGATTTGTGATGTTGTTGTTTTCACTATTTTGATTAAGGATCATAGGGATTTTAATGGAACAAATGATGAATATGAGGAAGAATATTGGTGTACAGGATTTTTCATGAATGATATATTTTCCATGATTGGTGGGATGACTAATTACACTGACTCATTAACTTGTGTAGTGGAGTTTGATCTTCAGTCAAGAAAGTGGGGTACAATTGAGGGTGTGTATCCTAAAGTGAGTCAAGTTGCACACACGCCTTCTATTGTTGTAGTTGATGTCAACCAACTCTCTGTTATGGAATACCTTCCAAATATGGTTGTTTTCCTGAACAAACAAGCTCAGATTGATGACAAAGTGCTGCTGGAATTAGTAGAACTTGAGGAGGTTTTACAAGAATTTTGGGAAGGGAAGTGTGTTCAGGTTAGTATCTATGAACTTAGCCTAGAGGGGTTGATAATTCCTGAATACTTAAGTTTTAAAGGAATTAAGAATGGCCAACAAGATGATCCATATTTGCTGAAATTTGAGTTTGAGCCATTTAAAGCAGTATTTCCTTGCCCATCTCAATGCATTAATCATGATCGATATTGTGCTCTAGATCATAAACAAGATTTCAGCTTAGGTTATGTGGGTAAAGGAATGCTCAATGCGGTGGAAATTATCAATGAGTTTTTGTGTCTTAAACTGGTTGTTGCAAATGTCAAGAATCTGGTTGATTTCAATTCAGTGATGTTGGTTATTGATGGGTATCCAAACAAATCAAAACTGGGGGCCAATGCTATTTTAAGAGTCTCTCTTAATATTTGTCGAGTTGGTGGTGATAGTTCAATTATGGTTGGGCTTACTCCAGCACAAGTTGCTGCCATAGCAGTTGAAAGAATATCTGAGGACAACATTTGGTGTGGATCAGAATTATGTGATCTAACTGGAGAGGAAGATGAATGCAACGATGAACATGTTGAAATAGGAGCAAATCTATGGTTGGGCTTACTCCAGCACAAGTTGCTGCCATAGCAGTTGAAAGAATATCTGAGGACAACATTTGGTGTGGATCAGAATTATGTGATCTAACTGGAGAGGAAGATGAATGCAACGATGAACATGTTGAAATAGGAGCAAATCCCTACGAACTAAATGGAGGAAAAGAATCTCAATATGCTATTGTTGGTGCTCTTGCTTGTATGCTGAAGAAAGCACCTCCTGATCACCATGATGTCTGGAAGTTTGTACAGGGAATATACCATTGTGTTTACCATTCTGAAAAATCATATGGAGCAGCATCATATTTTTTTACATGGCCCAAAGGGAATATACTTATAGGCAACTCTAAATACTTATTTCTCACCTACACAGATGCTGTTGCAGATCATTATGAGTGGTCAAAGGAGCTAGGTATACTGCTAATGTGTGCTGATGTGGTGGAGGTTAAGTTGGAGGAAAATGTACTGTGGCAATACATTTGGGAAAATTATACATATGTTTTATAATTGGTATCTCAGAGCATCATCCTGGGCAATGGCAGAAGCTACACGTTTCAAGGACCTGCAGGAATCACAAAAGAAGTTAGAGCAACTATTACAAACAGAAAGCATGAAATGGGAAGCTACAGAAGCAAAAATCAAAGAAACTGTTCAAGGAATTTCTTCGAGGATGGATGATCAACTTGGGGGAGTAAATGGAAAATTGGAGCATGTCACCAATGCTCTTGCAGCGCTTCAATTACAACTACTCAACATGGATAAAAACAAGGGGTATTCTGAAAGGGATTCTCTTCTAGGGAGCCCAGCTACTGGATCATCCAATGTTATCCCTATCAATCAATTCCCAGAAGCAACAAAGATAAGGCAACTCACTGATGACACCAACTTTCACAGTCCTATTCCAAAGGTGGAATTCCCTAAATTTGATGGATCGAACCCTAGATCTTGGATTTTGAAATGCCAAGGCTATTTCAATCTCATGCCTCACATGACGGATGCACAAAAGGTAACTATAGCATCTATTCACTTTGATGGAAGGGTTGCTTTATGGTTTCAAAACTATAACAAGAAGAATATTGATGTTTCTTGGTCCCAGTTTATTGAAGTTATTTCAGTGAGATTTGAAGAAATGAGGGAATATACTGTGATAGCAGATTTTAACAAAATCAAACAAACTGGAACTTATGATGAGTATGTTGATAAGTTTGAAGAGTTGAAGGCATATTTACTAATATTTAGTAAAGATAACTTCTCAGAATCTCATTTTGTTGCAAGCTTTATCAGTGGGCTAAATGAGGAATTGCAATCTTTTATGTGTATGTTTGAGCCAAAAACTTTGGAACAAGCCATTAAGTTGGGAAAGAATCAAGAGAACACACTTTCAGCCATGGCTAAGAGAGTTAAGCCATTTTCAAGGGCTTCTAGCCCTAATCCTATCTCTAACAGTCAAGCATGAGAGAAATCTGAGACTACACAAGGAAATCAAGGCAGGATAAACTCAAAACCCCCCTTCAAAATACTTACCCCAGCTGAAATGACTGCAAGAAGAGAGAAGGGTTTATGTTACAACTGTGATGAACCTTTCACTCAGGGTCATAAATGCAAACAGAAGATCTCTTATATGATTGTAACAGAAGATTTTGAGAATAATCCAGAAGAAGTAGCTGTTGTTTTTCATCAAACCCAAGTTGTACCAGATGAAGATCATATTGAAGAGGTTCAAATGGATTTGAATGCCAGTTATGGAATTGGAGGGGTGACTACTATGAGATTATTTGGGAAGTATGGTCAACATAAGTTGCACATACTCATTGATACAGGAAGTACTCTCAGCTTCATACAAGCAGCAATAGCCAAGAAGTTAGGATGCAAACTTTCTACAGCAAAACCAATCTTGGTAAAGGTAGCTAGTGGCAGAAACTTGTTAGTTCTCAACAAGTAGATCCTTTCAATTGGGAAATGCAAGGCCATAGTTTTTCTTATCCACTAAGGCTTTTGGAAAATGATTGTTGTGATCTCATTTTGGGTGGTGATTGGCTCAAGGCTGGAACTCCTATTGAGCTAGACTACACTTCAATGACATTTACTATTACACTTATGGGAAGGAGAGTCAAGTTGCAAGCTCTAACTTCAACTGAGGATTGTCAATGCATATCATACATTAATTTGTTGCAGTTGTTACACACAGATCCTTCTAAGACAGAGGAACCATATTGGATCAACATGAGTTGCTCCAATAGTGATTTTCCACCAAAGTTTGACCATATACTCAAACATTCTGGTGATGTGTTTGAGGAACCAGGCCACCTTCCACCTGAGAGAGAAGTGGAACATCAAATCATACTCAAACCTGGGAGTATTCCCAAGCAACAGTTTTCATATAGAACTACTCATTCCCACAAAGAAGAAATTGAGAAAATTGTGGCAGGTCTACTAAAATTTGGAGTCGTTCAGGATAGCAAAAGCCCTTTTATTTCTCTTGTCATTCTTGTTAAGAAGGAAGACGGTTTTTCGAGGATGTGTGTTGGTTACAGTTTCAACAAGACACCATTTCAGGCTCTATATGAGTATCTTGATCTTCCCCCTAATTTGGCTATGGGTCTCTGTTTGGATGCTCAAGATCAAAATATCAAAGATATGCTAACACATCGAGAACAAGCTACTGCCCTAATCAAGGAGAATCTACTTCTGGATCAGAATCAAATAATTTTTTTTGTGGAACAAAGGAGGCAAGAAAGATCAATCGAGGTGGGTGAATTTGTATTTCTAAAACTTCAACCTTTTCGTCAAAACTCGGTGTCCCTGAGAAGACCCTTGAAAATCTCTTCAAGGTATTTTGGTCCTTACCAAGTTTTGGAAAGGATTGGCTCAGTGGCTTATAAATTAGAACTGCCAGAGGTTTATGAGATTCACCCTGTTTTTCACGCGTCTATGCTAAAGAAACATATAGAAAAAAATCATGTACCTTATGCAAATCTTCCTCTCATCACTAATGATTGCAGCTTTCTCATATCTCCGGTGACTATTCTTCAGCTGCATACCATCAGTATCAAAGGTAAATCGGTGCTCCAGGTATGTATTAATTGGGTGGATATGAAGGATCTTGTGAATCGTGGGAGGGTGTTTCATTTCTATCGAAACGGTTCTCTAAAGGACATCCTTGGGGACAAGGATCTCTCGTTCAGCCGGGTATTGTCATGGGTTCACCACCGAAAAAAGGATTATTGCAAGCTGAAAATACAAAAAATAGAGTTGTTGTCGGAAGGGAAACTGAGTTCTGGGCTGAAGGGAGAGAAAAGAGGCCTTAAGCATATGGGCCGAAAAAGCAAGGGAAAAAAGGATTATTTTTTAAGTTGGGCCAGATATGATTTGGGCTTATGAAAGAATTAATGGATGGGCTTGTTATCTTTAAATTATTTACATTTCAGCATGAATATTGTAGTAAATTCCAAAAGTGGACTGTGGTCCCAAGTTGTTACAAAATGCCAATTCTGGCGAAAAGAATGCATCAGAAAAATTAACCAAATTCTACTTTCTCTCTCCAATTCTCTTTTCCTCTCTCATCCTTAACCTTTCTTCATATTTTCATATCAATATTCAAATCCAAATTCCAGAAAAATACAAAAAATATGTTTTATAATTTTAGAAACTAGAAGAATATAACACAACTTTTGCCCCAAAAATCATACAAAAAATATATGGATTTCAAGAGTAGTGATGGGTTCACTACAGAAGGTTAGTATTTCGCCGCTTAGTTTTTTTATAGAACGCACTTATTAACTAAATAAGTTTCTTGATTTGTTTGGTGGGTAAGCGTTGTCCATGTGTATGCGATCGGTGTAGGGTTGAAGATTGCAGTGATTAATTAATTTTATTTTTATATAATGTCTACTGATTATCTTAATTTGTAGATGAGTTGGATATATTATGCATTTTTTGTGAAATCCGTAATTGTTTAGGGTTATTTACAGATTCGTATGTTTAATAGTTGAGACATTTTAGGTAATTGTTTTCTGAGTTTGTTATTGTGAATTTTGAATGTATCAGTTGACGAGTTGATGTTGTGTTTTGCATCTTATTGGGTAGATGGCCAAAATTAAGTATACTCCGGTTCGTATTGATGGAGAAGAAGGGGGTCGAAAGAGAACCAAGGATGATAGTGTACATGCAAGGCACTACAAAACCAGAGGTACGGTTTTAATTGAAGATTTTATTTAATGCAATAAATATGGCAAGATGCGACTGAGGCTGCACATATGTATGCTGGTTGCATTCGGCTGGTGTTTAATTGCATAGTAGCAAAACATTACTGCACATTACATGTACATGACCGCATTTAAAACATTGTGTATCAATATGCAAAATCAGAGGGCGTAATAGTTTGAAAAGTGGGTCATTTCATATAGAGCATGAATGCACTTTTTATATATTGATGTTTGTATTGTTGCTTTAACTGAAATGTATATTCTAAGTGGTTAAGACATGTGTTCATCATAGTTGATCATGTTTTTATTGGAGGCTATTGCATATAACACCTTTTTTTGTTTCCTATTTCTGCCATATGACTGTAGAAGGGTCTTCAAGCAAGAGAAACTCAGTTGAAAAGAAAAAAGGAAAGCGAAAAGGTTCAATAAACTGTATTGCATATTAATGTATCATTATGTAACTGTGCAATTAGAATACTTATTATAAATAATTCCTTGTAATTAAAATTTTGTGTCAAATGCAGTGGATAATGATATTAACAAAGTCATAATGTCTTCAGACTCTGATAATGTTGCTCCTATTTCCAATAATTTGTGTAAAAGTATAAGTCTGCATTTGCTATGAACTAATGCAGAGGTAATAACTTGTGTAAAAGCTTAATTCTGCATTTACTATGAACTGTATTATATAGACTTTGAAAGTGAATTTGAACGGGGTGATCGAAGAAGAAGAACCTTCGACGATCCAGACTCAAAAGGTATATTGCATACGATGTTTCAAGCTATTGGTATTAGCCCACGATGGTGTTGGGCTTCAATTATTGGGGTTTTAGAAGTCTCAGGCTATTTATACTCAAGGTGCTGCATTGTAATAAAGTGTTGATTTTGAATATTAATTAAAGTTAAGATCGTCACCTCAAGGTGTTCATCTTTTCGTGTTATCCTTCTACTACGTCAGTTGGTATTCAGAGACCGGGCACGATGCCTCCTCGCCATCAACCTCCACTCGACGTCGTCGTCGCCGCACAGCGTGATGCGGTCGCCGATCTCAACTGTCAAGTGGCCGCTCTCACGGCATGCCTTAAGGATCTCCGACAGGTTGTTGCCAATTATGTCACGCGAGCACGACACGACCCCTATCCGACACGTCCTTACGTTGAGGGCCTTCGCAACAAGTGCGACCCACCGCGCGCGCGGTCGCCGCGTTCGATTCGTTCCGATTCAGATGAGGACGAGACTCTCTCCGGCGTCAATATGTTTGCTCCCCTAGCTCGCGAGCCTAGTTTTTTAGGGGACGGCGATCGTCGTTGGGAAACGGGGTTCCAGTTAGAAATTCCTAAGTTCACGGGGGGTCTCGACCCGTGCGAGTTTCTTGATTGGAACACCGCAATTGAAGATATTTTGGATTGTAATGCAGTCCCGGACGAGGTGGATTTCGATGGCGATGAAACCATGTCCAATATCACCAAAAGTTTATTTTCTGATAACTTTTCACTTACACATGATGATGTCAATGTGGGCTATGATGGCCCACCGATTTTTGATGATGATGTGAATGCTCTTTTCGTGAAAGGTGGTTCTATTATTCTTATGGGTAAGAAAACTATGATGGAGAGTGGAAACCAGACTATTCTCAGCCTCATTTCTATACTTGTTGGAAATGTTGGATTATTCTTTACCAATGGTGGCTTAAAGGAAGTCAGTGAGAAGTGTGCAAAGTACAAGGTTGGAGCACCAGCTCGTGTTGGTTTACACCAACTAAATTTTGGTTACTCTAAGGATGTTGTGGCAGATCGATCCCGACGCGCTCTTCAAACTTTCGATTAGAAGGCGAATCTTTCCTACATCGGGAGAGATGATGGAGATTGATAGAGATCAATTGGCAACAATTAAGACGTGATTTGAGAGAATTATTGCAGCATTAGTCAACTTTGTTAATTTAAGCATGTTTTCTTCTATTGTAGTCCTTTATTTTTTGTATTAGCCCACGATAGTGTTGGGCCTCAATTATTAGAGTTTTAGAAGTCTCAAACTATTTATACTCAAGGTGTTGCATTGTAATAAGGGGTTGATTTTGAATATTAATTAAAGTTAAGATCGTCACCTCAAGGTGTTCATCTTTTCGTGTTATCCTTCCGCTACGTCACAATTTCAGCACATCATAGAACATCTATATTCCCCCATAATAATTTCAGAACATCAATTTCATAACAAAAATATACAAAATATAAATAAACACTAAAAGATGTCGTGTGGAAATACAAAATAAAAATAATAATAAAATTTTTGACCTGCAATAGAAGGTAATTGGATTGACAAAAAATTGGGTCAATTTATAGAACCAAAATCAAAATGTGTATTTTGACCGACCAAATTCAAAATTAATCCAATTGAAAGGATTGAAAAACTTCAATCCCTTTATTTTACTAAGTCATCATCTTTTCAATTTTCATTGAATTGGAATATTCAATTGTAATTAGGGGTTGCAATAGGGTGGGCTAGGCTTTACATGAGAACGTCTTAGCCTGGTTTATAAATACAGAGCCTATTATTTGTGGTAGACTATTTTTTATAGCCTTGGCCCGCCTTTTAAGTAAATAGGTCACGAGCCTTTTATAAGTCTATTAAAACATATTCAATATAAAACCCAGTTAAAATTGCAAATAAAATTCACGACCAAAATAAATGCATTACAACGATAAGTTTAAATACAAACATTATAATGATATCTCAAGTACTAAAATAAATTTAACTTGTTTTAATTTAATATTAATGTTAATACTATATTTTAAGAATGATATAATATATAATCTTAAATAGGCTATAGCTTGTTAGGCTTATAAGTTATAAGTAGAGCTGGCAAATCGGGCCGCCCAACCCAGTCCAGCGGGCCAAGCGATATTTGTGGGTTGGGTCGGGCCGGCCCATGAATTAGTCGGGCCTATAAAATGTGAGCTCATCCTAACCCACTGGGCTAGCGGGCCGACCCAGTCCATGAAATAATTTTATTTTATTTTTAGCAAAAATTATATATATAAATCTTGTATTGGTCAAATACTCACATATAATTATTATTTATACAAATAATTCTAATAAAAAATATGCAATATTATTAACTATACATAATTCATAAAAGTTTATAATCAGTATAACATTACACTATATAACAATTTCAAATAAAATTATAAATAATTCATAAGTTCAAATTTCAAAATCAAAATAAAATAAAAGCACAATAATATATAAATATAAAATACTTTACTTATTTTAATTATCTATTTGCCTAAAGAAAGAAATATTGATCGGGCCAAACGGGTTGCCCATGGATCGGCGGGCCAAATTCAGCCTAGTCCATTAGGCCCGTCGGGTCCATCGGGTCGGGCCAAATAGGCCCAGTTCTATATGGACCTCTAATTTTAGAGCCCAGTCCATACTAGGTTTCGGGTGGGTCGGCTCCAAATTGTCGGCTCTACTTATAAGATTTCATATAAAACCTAAGCCTAGTCTATTTAATTAATTAAATAGGCTTTTTAAAAGCCTTATCCCGACTAGTATTCTAAATAAATTAGGCTTGACAAGATCCTTAATAGGCTAGGTCGTAGACCCCTGTCGGATAGTCCGACCTATTTTCACCCCTAATTGTAATGCACATGGTCTAATTTATATTTAAATTTAAAGCCTCATTTTACTATAAATTAAATATAAAAGTTCAATCTACATACATATTCAGCTTATTTAATAGTTACAGCGGAATATTTGTGATTTCCATTAGGGAATAAAAATTTAGTCCATTAATTTAACATATATTTTTAATTTAGTTCACATAATTATCACTTTTTAAATTTAGTTCATTAAATTTTTTTTTTTTTTTTAAATTTTGGTCCAATTATCCTATAACAGATTTCTTAACAGTAACTTCGATTTATTAATTATATTTTTTAAAATTTTAAATCTAATAAGCGTCAATTATCCTAAAACACATTTTTTTACATAAAAAGTTACCCCCTCCATTCCACAATTGTTTGCACTTTATAAAAATGAATTTTTTTCATAAATCCAACCCTCACAATATTCACATATTTACACAAAATATCATTACTTTTACACTCAATTCAATCATTTACTTTACTTTATTCATAAAAATTTATAAAATTATCCCTCGACACTCCACTCCACTCATTACACATTTTTCTTAATTTGTGTATACACTTTTGGTTAAAATATTTATGGGAGGGAGGTAGTAATGTTGAAGAAAAAAAAAAGACTATTCTTCCAAAAATAAAAACTATTGATTGAAGTATCCAACCAATTAAATCGGCAATCATGACCAAAAAAAATAAAATTTAATGGTGTTTCGTGATTAGGTATACCAAAAAATATATAGCATCGAAAGTGCAAGAAATAGAAAGAAGTTAGGAACCACTAGTTAAAAAAGAGATATTTATATATTTATTTGTGAATGAGTGAAAAGAGAATAAGAATTGCAAATAAAGAGCACCATCAATCTATAAGGATTCCTCATGCTAAATCTGGATGCTCTAAGGAATTATGCCAAATCTTAAACTAATCTTTAAAGATAAGAAGCATATTAACATGTTTTTTCCTTGTTTAAAACATACATGTATAAAGCCTTCAACAAAAGTTAGGAATTTTAGATGCCATTTATATATGTATTCCATTATTCTTATGTAATTAGGAAATTAAAAATGTTATATAGTTGAATTTGCATTATTAGACAATGTTTCAATTTAATTGTTCATTAACTGACTTCTCTTGCAAAGTTGCCGGTTGATTTTAGCTTTTTAGTGCTATTAATTATTTTTGCATTTTAAAAAAAAATTATTAATTATTTGTTATTTTAATTCGTGACGAATTAATTCAATGAAAATTAAAGTGTTGTGATTGATTCTGAATCCATTATTTGATGACTAGCCAATAAATTTGGGTATACAATAATTTTCATAAGTTATTTTTTTTTTTGAAAGTATAATTTTCATAAGTTATAGGATGTGGAGTATAATTTATCGATGCTACATTACATATAATGAAAGTAATTATTAAATTTAACACATATCGAAAATTCAATTGTAAATAATTCAAGGCATGTGCATATGAACATAAAGTGAATATTATGTTCTATCAAATATAACATTGGAGAATTTTGATAAATGTGATTCTTATTTCTTTTCGAAACCATGTAATATATTGCACTAATTAATGGGAGTTGCAATTACAAAATGAATCGAGCAGGCTAACCACAATAGAGCGTGATTTTACCCAACAATTAGGGTTCGGGAAAGACCGAGCAGCCCTAGCAGGCTAGCAAAGCGATGAGCTAACTCATCTCATCAACTTCTCTATGAACAAAATTAACAAAACTTGACACGTATTTTTCAATACTCACCTCTCAAGTATAAGAGGGTCTTCGTAGTAAAAGTAAGTGTCCGGTTAAATTATCGAATCACTGGACTAGTTAACTAGCGTAGCCTTAGTATTGTGTGTCGCCACGTAATTATAGTGATAAACATGGGGTGAGCTATTAAAACTAAATGCAAAAATCAACAAGATAAATATCAACTAAGAAAAGCAAGTAAAATGATGATCAAGATCAAATGGAGAGAAGTAGTGTTTGGGTGTTCTTCATTATGTGAAAATCGATTAAACCTTAACTTGGACGTTTAATTCATTAATGGTTTAGTGTATGATAAGAGCAATCACTAAAAATGTATCTAATAAAACACCTAAGATCGGGAGGAAGGATAGAGTCGTTCTTACCCGGGTAATCACACAATTAGAGGATCCTACCTAAACTATACTAATTTAATCCCTAATCATGTTTTTCCACCTTAATACTAGAAACCAAACTCCTATGTTCTCCTCACTAATCACTCAAACTCTCATTCAAATAATTAGTGTAAATTAATGGGGTTCTAATGAAAATTACCCAACTCTCGTTGCGATAATCCAATATTAACTCAATTCACTTGTCCCCAACCCTTGATTATACGATCTATCAAGACTAACCAACTCTCGTTGCACTAATCGAGCTTCACATATAACTTACTAATTGAATTCAAGCAAATGATCAACCAAAACCCATTAACCTAATCAATACACCTTCCAATTAAATTAAACAATCCAAACTAAACAAAAAATTTAATTCCATCATAAATCCAAACACCCAAACCTAGTCAATAACTAAATTAATAAAATAAAACAAACACATAAAAGATAAACAACCAAACATTAATATAAAGAAAGATATCACCTCAAATCTTGTGTTGCTTGCAAATATGAAATAAACCTTAAAATATAAACTATCTATGGAAATCCACTAAATTTTATGGCTAAAACTAAGCAAAATGAGCTAATGATGGTGAAATTTGGATTTGGGGAGCTTGAGTGGTGTTCCAATGACTGCTTCCTCCTTCAAAAATGAATTTGTGGCCTTTTATACCCTTCCAATCAAGCTTGGCACGTGTCCCTAGGTCAAATTTGAAAGTGGGTGATTAGTGTGAAAATTGTTTGAAATTCATGTGTTTATTTTGCATAATTTTGAGGAATTTGTTGCATTATTCACACTAAATTGACCAATTGCACTTGAAATGAGAAAGGTATATATGTGTTTTGCTTTTTTTTTTTTTTTAGGTAAATTGAACTTATTTGGAAGCAAAATACGTGTCTGAGAATTCATAAAGTCAAGAAGATAACTGCACCATTGGATGCGTCTCGAAAAATTGAGTGAAATGAAAAAAAGAATAAAGTCAATCGGAGGTCGGAAGCTCAAAATATGATCGAAACAAGAAAGTGTGAAACTGTAAAGAAATCCACTCGGGCAGCCGAGTCAACCCACTCGGTAGACCGAGTCAAATCTGCTTCCAGATCAGTTTCTGGACTTCCAACTCACTCGGTTGACCGAGTCAAATCACTCGATTGACCGAGTCAACTTGCCGATGCGCGAAAATTCGAGAATTTTAAAGGATTTCAAGGGCTTAAATGCAAATTTTGTCTCAAACACTCTTCCAAGCTATAAATAGCTCCCCAAATCAGATTATTGAGGGTTCTTGGCATCATTTCTACACACTCAAACCCTAATTCATATTTTCGCACACAACATGGGATAACTTAGGTTTGAGGAGTTTTTCTCCTCAAACAGCATTAGATAATATTTATGCTTTTTAGTTTAAAATCATTTGGGTATTTCATTATCATGTAAGAAATGAAGAATTTCAAGACTCTCAAGGTGCTATTTTTCTTTTATTTAAGCTTTGTTTGGTAAATTTCATTTTAATGTCTTATTTTGTTGTTTTAGTCATGGGTGTTTTCTCAAACACCATGGGCTAAGCTTTTTATGCTTTGGGTGTTCTAAAACCATGTGATTGTTGAGTTCAGAATTGTTGAGCTTTGTTATTGTTGATTTTAGGATTATTGCTTCTTTTATTGAGAATTATTGGTACTTTTGTGTGTTAACTTCTATTAATCCATATTTAGATGCATGTTTAGCGTAGACGTGAATTACATGGACATGTGTATATTTATGGTGTGAGTTGTTGGTATGCAAGTGTGTTAGTTATACGTTTAATTCGTCGAGAGAGAGTTAATCGTATTAGAACTCCATTAAAAGACATTAATTATTCGAATGGTTGTTTGAGTAGTTGGTGAGGATTAGAAAGAAAACCTTATTACCGGGTTTGGGAACACCTTAAAATTAAGGTTATATTACCCGAAGGGAAATGGTTGTCATCACCTTAATTGAAGCATTAACAAAGTAAAAACAATTCCTCTCAATTTCAATAGGTAGAGAACACCCGAAGCATTCTCTCACCCTTGCACTTCTTCGAATTATATTCGTAGTCGTTATCTTTGTTTTATTTGTAAATTTTTTGTTTTGATAGTAATTTTCATTCTTAAGTAGTGGTAATTTCTCTTATTGGTCATTTGCTTCCTTTTAGTAATTTAAATTACTTGTTAGATTCTAGGTTGGTGTTTGATTTAATCTTTTGAAGTTTTGTAGTAACTTAGCTTTATCTTAGAGATTCAAAAACCCGAAACCGTAGTTACATTGGTTATGCCAACACACAACTCTAGGAACTCATTGCACACACCACCTCCTAGGTCGATACTACTTGGTCGAATACTTCCATTACTACTACGTACCCTTATGCTTGAGGGGAAGTAGTTAGTCAAAACATATAGACTAAAATTCGTTCAAGTCAGTGGGCAAAAAATGCACAGTGACTCGGCCGAGTCATGCCACTCGGCCGAGTGGAGTAAATAAAAAGCGTGCCACGCTTTTAATCCACAAGTGACTCGGTTGAGTGGGCTGACTCGGCCGAGTGGTCACTCAATTCCAGTGGCTTCGTATTTAGCCTCGACTCGGTCGAGTGGGCTCATTCGGCCGAGTGCTCAGATTTTTCAAAAGTCTCGGTCGAGTCTGAGCACTCGGTCGAGTGGCATTACTCCTTTTTATTTCATGCATAACTCTCACACCGGATGTTCGATCGACTCGATTATTGTCTTGTTACGACCCTCTCCTCGATGCCTTTCATGTGGTTGAATTTTTGGATTGATCCAACGACTGGATTTTTCTTGGTTTGCTTCGAAACTTCTCGTATTACCTAGAAATTAAACAAGAATGTTCGTATATCAAAATTTCGAGAATTAATCCACAATCACACGATTCTTGCAAGAATAACTTGATATTTAAAGTACAATTTATCTACAAATTCGAGCAATCTCACGATAAATCAACGTGAATTCGAACATGGACTACTGAGCATCTAACTCCATATCAACCCAATCAAGCCCAACGCTCTGACCTAAGACAATTCTTCCACTAACCCAATAACTTCACCTTTCTCCACTCTTAAATTATCATTCTTCACCGGTGTACCAAAAATTAAGTGGGTCAATTTATAAAAAAACGTGGGTGCGAATATTTGATTCCATATTGAAAATTGCAAAGCACATCGAAAATGGTACGTGTGGTCCGTGTGGAGAGTTGAAAATCTAGCCTCTCTTGTCCACGTCAACAATCCGCAAGCTTAAATGTTCCACCGTAGATAAAACAAAAACCAACGTCCCTGATTTACTCGAGCCACGTCATCAATCTCAACCCACTTCTTATAATCAACCCTCACCCGTTCGATGTGACAATAAATCAACGGCTTACAACAATCATCATCCCGCCATAATTTTCAAATCCCTAATTATAAATTTCCCCCAAATTCACCTCCATTACTCACACTTCCATTAGCGCAAAATTCTCAATTCTGAGTTCAAATTCCTCTTACAAACCCTAATACAGTACTTCTACATGGCTCGTACAAAGCAAACTGCTCGCAAATCCACCGGAGGGAAGGCGCCGCGAAAGCAGCTCGCCACCAAAGCCGCCAGGAAATCCGCCCCGGCCACCGGCGGCGTGAAGAAGCCCCACCGTTTCCGCCCAGGAACCGTCGCTCTCCGTGAGATCAGAAAGTATCAAAAGTCTACTGAATTGCTCATCCGAAAGCTGCCATTCCAGAGGCTCGTTCGTGAGATTGCGCAGGATTTCAAGACAGATCTGAGGTTCCAGAGCTCTGCCGTGGCGGCGCTTCAGGAGGCGGCGGAGGCTTACCTAGTTGGTTTGTTTGAAGATACTAATCTCTGCGCTATTCATGCAAAGAGAGTTACTATCATGCCCAAGGACATTCAGTTGGCTAGAAGAATTAGGGGTGAGAGGGCATAAGCATAGCTTGTTATACCAGGTCGGTGAAGTTGCTTAGGGTCCTTCTGTAGGCATAGTGAATTGACTATCTTGTATCTTCTAATGAAATTGTAATGTGATTTTAGTTCATTAATGGATGGTGAAATAGTCCTTCTTCAATTGGTCGTATTAATCTGGGATCTTTAATTTCTAAATTTTCTTCTCTGTTTTATTATACGGAGTATCTGGTTTCTGCAAATTGTATTTTATCTTGGTACTTGCAAATTTCTGTTTAGTAATGATTACTGTAGCTTAGAATCCTCATTGAATGATGAATAATGTTTACAAAGATTATTGTGAGAACTCAGAGTCTGAGAAGATTGTTGAAGCTGTTAATTGTGTAGATTTTTTATTTTATTAATTAGTGATAACTTATCAATGTTGCATACTTAATTATGCTGGAAATGTAATGCTCCTGAGTATTGTCCATGGAGTCTATTATTAGTAATATCAAAATATATACTAACATTAAGTGCAATCTGTATTATACTATATGCTTTGTTTCTCTAATTTTAGTCTTTGCTGTTGATGGATGAATTTTATTTCAAAGATCCACAAATGTGCTTTTGCTGAATAATTTTGTGGTTGTGAATAATCAAGAACAATTAATGGTGGATTCATGATTTGTTTTTACTTGTTTCCTAAATAGTAGGGTCTGAACATTGTATACCCCTTATTGTCCCTCCTTTTCCTCCCATTCATTAAATAGAATTCCAGTTTGACTTATCTTTTCCCCTAAACCTTCATATCTTCAATTTATCCTATATATTGTTTTTTGCAAGAACAGTTTTTTTTTTCAATCATATTGTTTCCTCTACTACTATATTATTTGCTCTGTTTGAGCTGATTTATTTTCTGTACTCAGAAATGGGAGGACATGTGTACTTGAAAACAAACCGGTTTGAGGTTAAACTTGAAGGGATCAAATTCAAGCCAAAAGATTTTGAACATCTATGTAAGATGGATTTTCTCTTCTCAGATGGAAAAATATGGGACACTCCTCCTATTGTTGGGCTTGATGTTATGCGTCATCCTCGTGATCCGTCCATTCTGCTCGTTTTAATGTGTTTTGGTGTTGGTTGTGTGATTTTAAGGTTTTCTGAAGGAAAACCCGTCCCTGCTCCGATCCTCAAATTCCTTTCAGACAAGAGGATTAATTTCGTAGGGTTCGGGATTCCTGAGAAGAAAAGTTTGTTCCCTTTTGAAGAATTGGGGCTTTCGAAAAGTAAAGTTCCCGTCTTAAACCCACAAGTCACATATGTTATAAAATGCAAGTTTGTCTTATGAGATTATTACTGTTCCATTTATTTATAATTCAAAGTATTTTATAACTAATTTATTAAGATGGTACCATTTGATGATTTAATATTAACCTTAAAATTTCTAATGCATTTTTTCATCAAGTCTAAGCTCAGAATAAGAGGTATTGTAAGACTATTTTCATCGGTGCCCTTCACCAAAATATCATAGCAAAAGACAAATTTTTTAATATTAAAATTATGTCAAGCCTTCCACAGGTTGGATGACCAACCTAAGATCACCAATTTAATATTATAGATTTATATGACAAGTGTTAAAATTCTATTGATTGTTTGTAATTTTTTGTGTGATATAATTAAATTTGTAGATATTGAAGATAATATGTATTAAAAAAAAATAAATATATATATATATATATATCAAAATTCGTAATTTTTTTTCTCTATAAATAGAGTCCAATATCGATCTATTTTAAAACAAAAACTAAAATTCTCTCTTTTATCATCTAATATTTCTAGCTATTATAGTAAAAATAATAAAACTAGGATTTTGTTTTCTTCATTAACCGGCCAAGCAGGTAGGCAGAAGTTAGTAACAATGTTTCAGCTTAATCTAACGGTCCAAATTAAAGGGACTTGATCTAATGGTCAAGATCTCTCTAGTAATGGTAGACCACTTGATCATACAAGTATGCTGTCCAAAACTCATTAGAGCTTTTAACTACCAATCAAATCAGTTCAAATGAGATTTTTTTTAAAAATAAAAAACACCCGTGTTTTTAATTACATGACACAAATTTTAACTGAAACGTGTAACTTAATATTATTGAACAATACTAATTTTTATAAATAAGTTATACAGTAAATAAATAAAACGTGACACCAATTTTAACTAAAATATAACAGAAGCATGATATTCAAACAAATAAACCTGAACAATATATTTGGAACTCGATTTATTAACAACCACTTGAGGTTTATGAATGGATAAAATGTTGGACCTCTTCCATAACTTAAGCCTACGTGCACTCCACTAGTGATTATAGAGCAATTTAAACAACAATTGCTTGTTTTTGTGGTTCACTCAAGCAAAGTCAAATCTACTTAAACCTTAAATAAATCAATAATACAACTCAATTTGTTCCTTCAAAGCAATAATCAAACTCAATGTTCAAGATTAAAAGCAATGTGTTGTTGATTTTTTGGTGAATCATTGGGCTAAAAAAATGATACTATTCAAGAAAGAATACCTAGACCTTGTTTTGGTCCCATGTGGTCTGATTATTATGTTCACTTATCATCTTATTCTTTTATACAGATGCCTCAAGCTTCCTCATACTACTGTAATTGGCTTCGAGAACAAAGACAAGAAGATTTGGGTGGAAAAACTTATGCAGGTTCGAACCAATATTTTTTTTTTTACCTTCTTAATCTCCCATTTTAATTGGAGTATGTTACGAGTATAAATTATCCTCATATTCGATGCAAATTCTTGTGTGAGATGATGTTGTGGAACAAAATCTCTATTTATTCAAACTTCTTTTTTTTAGGATCAAACCTTTTCAGTTTTAAGTGATTTTTGAAAATAACATTTTAAAATTCCGTTTATTTTAAATTTTAATGAATATATGCGTGTTTCTTTTACGAAAACTCTACTTAGTCAAACTCTAATTAATACTCCCTCGTCTTGCTATAAGTTTCCCCTTCTTCTTTTGAGTGTTTTGATTAAAAAATATGATAAAATAATAGATGTAGTATGATGAGAGAGAAAAAATAATAGATGAGTATAAGATAAAATATGATAAAATAATAGATATAATTGAGAGAAAGAAAATGTATGCTAATTAAAAATGAAAAAAAAGAAAAAAAATGAAATGAGAAACTTTTGTGGGACGTTAATAAAAGAAAGTAGAAAACCTGTAGAACGGAGGGAGTATATTTTTTATTTTACTGAAATTGTGATTTATAATAATATTGTTAAATAACTAAAAAAAATATCTTAAAACGTGTGAGTCTCAAATTGCAGTCGAACAATCGGGACGTGAAAACAGCGCTGGATGTGTTATCGGCTAACATATCAGCGGCGAATTTTTTAGCCTCGGTGTCTCTAACCCTAAGCGCGTTGATCGGCGCGTGGATTGCCAACTCCAACATTTTCCAAAGCGAGTTGATCTACGGCGACACTCGCCCATCCACTATGTCCATCAAATACATAACTCTTCTCATCTGCTTCCTTTTAGCCTTTTCTTGCTTCGTCCAGTCCTCTAGATGCTTCCTCCATGCCAATTATCTTATTGCCACTCCCGATAGCGACATCTCGACGGAGTACGTCGAGTTGGTCGTCATTCGCGGTGGCGATTTTTGGTCCGTTGGGCTAAGAGCTTTGTACTTCGCTATGGTGTTGCTTTTGTGGTTTTTTGGTCCAATTCCGATGTTCATTGCCGCTGTGTTGACGGTGGTGCTCCTCCACTATCTCGACAGCGACACCGCTCCGTTGAAGAAACGTTCTGCTGGAAAGTCGAGGTTGAGGAGGTCGGATGAGAGAACTTAGACGTGTTAAAATTCAATTTCGTCCCATAATTTTGAACTTTAATTTCCGTAGAAGTTCACAATTTTTTTAAGAATTTTAATCAGTCTCATAACGTACCAATTGGTCCAATTTTAGTTCTATATATTTTCGTCGAAAAATCAGAAAAGACGTCATTTATGGACCTATTTCTCCCCAAATTTCATGATCACTTATAAATACGTGACACAATTAAGATTCATTGGCAAGTTATGAGGCCAAATTGAAAATCTCAAAATTGGACAAAATTAAAATTTAACTCTACTTAGAATGTCGTTATATTTTGAGTACTGATATGTAAGACTTGAAATTTATTTTAAAAAATTCGGAAATTATGGAAGACGTAAAAATCAATCGGTGAAGCAAATAAAATTTAGCTTTTGGGGTCTCAAACTTATTAACAATTTGTAAAAATAATAGTTTAGATCCCAATTCTTATAGTGTTGTACTCATTCTTGTTCTTGTTTGGACAAACAAACATGGGCAATTCTTACTGTAGTCACATTTTACAAAGTGACTATGCAGTCACTTTGTCGAATCGCGCCATGTGGCGTCGTAACCGTAAAAATGACCTACTACTTGTCATACAAGTTTAAGTTATTTTTAGCATTATTTAAATTATATTTTGTTATTTACTATATTACTCTTCTTTTCAAATTTTATTTATATTTTACCTGCACCCACTAATTTAATGAGTGCACCCCCTAATCATATTTTTACTACAATTATCTGCACCCGCTAATTTAATGAATTCACCCCCTAATCATATTTTTACAACAATTATCTGCACCCGCTCATTTAATGAGTTCACCCCCAAATCATTTCTTTTTTACAACAGTTATCTACACCCGCTCATTCTATGAGTTCACCCCCAAATCATTTCTTTTTTACAACAGTTATCTACACCCGCTCATTCTATGAGTTCACCCCCAAATTATTGTTTTACCACGGTTATCTGCACTCGCACATTTTATGAGTGCACCCCAAAATATTTTTTAAAAAATAATCACATTTAAAAGACTATATTATCCTTTTATTATTTTACACAAAATATAATAAAATAAACTTTAAAAAATCAATTCACCACCAAATCACCCATATTTAAAAAAAAAAGCGTAAAAATATAATTAATAAAAAACTATCGAAATTAGCCACAAATCTCAATTTTTTTTCTTTTTAATTTTTCTTCCCCCTCCTCTTTTTCTTTTTTCTTCCCATTTTCAATTTTATTTGCAAATTTTTTATTTCCTTGTTTTTTTTTCTTTTCCTTTTTAAATTTTCCTGTCTTTCTTTTCCATTTTTTGCATGTGTATTTTTTAAATTTTAATACAAAATAATATTATAGGTATAATTTTATTAAAGTCGATCGGCGGTGCACCTAAATTTTAATTTTAATTTGATGAGTAAAGGACCTGCCGGAAATCCATGCATGTCGGCGGGTGACCCAGCCACCACCATGCCCGACCACCCCCTCGACGGCGACGGCGGCGCTTCGGTCTCGGCTGTTGAAGCCCGAGACCCCTCCTCGAATCGCAATCGCGATTCTTCACTTCCATAACAATCGACATAATCTTCCATCTCGGCCATGATCCATGGCGGCCGAAATCCTCTCCTCATTTCGACCACCGACGCGACTACTTCGATCAATCTCCCTTGCGTTCGCGATCCAGGAGCTTCTCCTACATCAACGACGCTCGCCTGCAGCACTCGGATCGACGCTGCCTCTCTCTCGTCGTTCATCTTTGTCCAAATCGAAGCTATATTGCTTCATCCGTCTTCTGCACCCTACTCCTGCGCAGCCTCTTCCTCCGGCTGACGACGGCCCGACGGAGGACTGTGAGTATGTTGCTGATGGATCTCTGACCGGACGACACTCGGAGCCGGTGACCTTGCTGATGAAATCCCAAGCGACGACTACTGACCTAGGGTGCCCTCCCATTGGGCTAGGGTTTCCTTCAATTGGGCTTGGTAATGTGCACCCTCTATTTTCTTTAGTACACCCCGATCTGCACTCTCTCCACTTTTTTTTATGGTATTATTGTTATTGATATTATTGATACTGGTATTACTAGTTATTGATTGCGGTATTACTATTAATACACTATTGAATTAATATTAATGATTATTGATTATTAATTGTGGTATTACTGATTATGTGAAATTATTTATTACTGATTATTATTATTTTTATGGTATTACATATTATTGTTTATGGTATTACTGATAATTGTTCTTGGTATTATTGAATATAATTAGATTTGTGGAATTATTTGTTATTGTATGAGATATTACTATTCAATGTTCATGGTATTACTACTTACTGTTCATGGTATTACTGATAATTATTTTTTGTATTATTGAATATAATTAGATGTGTGAAATTATTTGTTATTGTATAAAATTTTACTGATTAATATTAATGGTATTACTGATTAATGTTCGTGGTATTACTAATTATTGTTAATGGTATTACTGATTACTGTTTATGGTATTACTGGTTATTACTTGTTGTATTACCGACTACTCCCTCCTTCCTATTGAAAGCTACCCAACTTTCCTTATTCGTTTGTTCAAATGAAAGTTACTCATTCCTTTTTTGCCAAACTATTCCCTCTCACATTTCATTATATTACTCTCTCTCTCTCTCAATCACATCACCTCTCATACATCCATTTATTATATCTTATTTTTTAACCTCTGTGTTCGAAGCTCATGAGGAGCTTTCACTGGGACGGAGGGATTATAATAAAATCATACATATAATATCATTTTTTATTAAAACTAAAAAATATACTAATGAAAAAAAAGTAGGAAACAAAAAAAATGAAGAAATAAAAAGTTTGGAATAAAAATTGAAAATGGGAAGAAAAATTAAAAAGATAAAAAATTGAAATTTGTGCCTAATCTCGATATTTTTTTTAATTATGTTTTTACGATTTTTTTTTCTAAAAATATGAGTGATTTGGTGGTGAATCGACGGTAACTCGGCAATGACTCGGTTGTAGATTGTAAATGTATAAATTAGGGTTGATTTTATTATATTTTGTGTTAATTAATAAAAAAATAATATAGTCTTTTAAATGTAATTATTTTTAAAAACATATTTTGGGGTGAACTCATAAAATGAGCGGGTGCAGATAATTGTGGTATAAAAATAATTTGGGGGTGAACTCATAAAATGAGCGGGTGCAGATAACTTTGGTAAAAATATAATTTGGGGGTGAACTCATAAAATGAGCGGGTGTAGATAACCGTTGTAAAAAAGAAATGATTTGGGGGTGAACTCATAAAATGAATGGGTGCACATAACTATGGTAAAAAATGATTTGGGGTGAACTCGTAAAATTAGCGGGTGTAGATAATTGTTGTAATAAATTATTTTATTATATAAGGATAAAAATGTAAATTTAAAATAATATATTTTAATTAATTTAATTTAATAGAAAATACAAATTTATGACACATTACGACACATTACGACAATACATATCGTAAAATTTACAAAAGGTAACAGGTCATCAAATCTAAACCTTTAGATTAGATTTTTAATGGCTTAAATTAACTGACTACGGTAGTTATTACGACACGTTACGACACCCTGACTACATATAGAAGTTCCCAACAAACATTCCTTAGATTCTGTGTATATTAGTGAAATTTATGTTTATTAAAACCACTGATTTTGTTAAATTTCAGGCATTTCCTATGTTTCGAAATTTTCTCAGGCGGGGTACACAATTAGTATATTAATAATTATTTTCTGTGAACAATGTATGTAGATATATAGGCAAATACTTGTATACACTTGGATGCACCATATCCCTACCTGTTTCCAGCTATTGGACCTTTCTTGGGACTGGGCCTCAGATTCCAGTCACACACCCATCTGTTTACTCAGTTTACCCTCAATAAACTCGCACCCACAAATTTTTTTAGTTCACCCAATAATGATTTGCACCCCCCTAATTTCAATTTCGATTTTTTATTTATATTTTATCTGCACCCACTAATTTAATGAGTTCACCTCCTAATCATATTTTTACAACAGTTATCTACACCCGCTCATTTTATGAGTTCACCCTCAAATTATTTTTTACCACAGTTATCTATACCCGCTCATTTTATGAGTTCACCCACATATTATTGTTTTACCACGATTATCTGCACTCGCACATTTTATGAGTTCACCCCAAAATATTTTTAGAAAAATAATCACATTTAAAAGAATATATTATCCTTTTATTAATGTACACAAAATATAATAAAATAAACTCTAAAAAATCGATTCACCACCAAGTCACCCATATTTTTAAAAAAAATCGTAAAAATATAATTAATAAAAAAAATCGAAATTATAAATCTCGATTTTTTACTTTTTACTTTTCCTTTCCCCTACTCTTTTTCCATTTTTAATTTTTTTTTCCAAATTTTTTATTTCTTAATTTTTTTTCCTTTTCCTTTTTTATTTTAAATTTTCCTACATTTCTTTTACATTTTTTGCATGTGTATTTTTTAAATTTTAATACAATATAATATTATAGGCATGATTTTATTATAGTCGATTGGCAGTGCACTTGAATTTCAATTTTAATTTGATGAGTAAAGGACCTGCCGAAAATTCATGCCGATCGGCGGGTAACCCAACCACCACCATGCCCGACCACCCCCTTGACGGCGACGGCGGCGCTTCCGTCCCGGTCGCTGAAGCCGAAGACCCATATTCGAATCGCAATCGCGATTCTTCACTTCCATGACAATCGACATCATCTTCCATCTCGGCAACGATCCATGGCGGCCGAAATTCTCTTCTCATTTCGACCACTGACGCGACTGCTTCGTCAATCTCCCTTGTGTTCACGATCCAGGAGCTTCTTCGGCATCAATGGCTCTCGCCTGCAACACTCGGATCGACGCCGCCTCTCTCTCGTCGTTCATCTCTGCCTAAATCGAAGCTATATTGCTTTGTCCGTCTTCTTCATCATGCTACTGTGCATCCTCTTCCTCCGGCTGACGACAGCTCGACGGAGGAATGTGAGTATGTTGCCGATGGATCTCTAACCGGCCGACATTCAAAGCCGGTGACCTTGCTGATGAAATCTCAAACGACGACTGCTGACCTAGGGTGCCCTCCCATTGGGCTAGGGTTCCCTTCAATTGTGTTTGGTAATGTGCACCCCCTATTTTCTTCAGTACACCCCGATTTGCACTCCCTCCACTTTTTTTTTATGGTACTATTAGTTATTGGTACTGGTATTACTATTTATTGATTGTAGTATTACTATTAATATACAAATGAATTAAAATTAATGATTACTCATTACGGTATTATTAATTATTAATTGTGGTATTACTGGTTATTGTTTGTGGTATTACTGATTGTGTGAAATTATTTATTATTGTTTAAGACATTACTGATTATTATTATTATTTTTTATGGTATTACATATTATTGATTATGGTATTACTTAATATAATTAGATTTGTGGAATTATTTATTATTGTATAAGATATTACTGATCAATGTTCATGATATTACTAATTACTGTTTTCATTGTATTACTGATAATTGTTTTTGGTATTATTGAATATAATTGGATGTGTGGAATTATTTGTTATTGTATAAAATTTTATTGATTAATATTAATGGTATTACCGATTACTGTTCATGGTATTACTAATAATTGATTTTAGTATTATTTAATATAATTAGATATGTGTAATTATTTGTTATTGTATAAGATATTGGAGTACTAATTATTTTTAATGGTATTAGTGTATTACTGATTATTACTTATTGTATTATTGAGTATAATAAAATCATACATATAATATTATTTTGTATTAAAATTTTAAAAAATACTAATGAAAAAATGAAGAAATAATTTTTTTTGAATAAAAACTGAAAATGGGAAGAAAAATTAAAAAGAATTTTTTTTTGAGATTTGTGCCTTATTTTGATAGATTTTTTAAATTATGTTTTTACGATTTTCTTTTTCTAAAATATGGGTGATTTAGTGGTGAATCGACGGTAACTCGACAATGACTCGACTACATATTGTAAATGTATAAATTATGGTTGATTTTATTATTATATTTTGTGTAAATTAATGAAAAGATAATATAGTATTTTAAATGTAATTATTTAAAAAAAAAAAATTGGGGGTGAACTCATAAAATGAGTGGATGCAGAGAATTGTGGTAAAAAAAATTAGGGGTGAACTTATAAAATTAGCGGGTGTAGAGAACTGTTGTAAAAAAGAAATAATTTGGGGGTGAACTCATAAAATGAGCGGGTGCAGATAACTGTAGTATAAATATGGTTTGGGGGTGAACCCATAAAATGAGCAGGTGCATATAACTGTAGTAAAAAAATATTTGGGGTGAACTCATAAAATGAACGAGGTGCAGATAACTGTGGTAAAAAAATAATTTGGGGGCGAACTCATAAAATGAGCGGGTGTAGATAATTGTTGTAAAAAAAAAATGATTTGGGGGTGAACTCATAAAATGAGTGGGTGCAGATAACTATAGTAAAAATATAATTTAGGGGAGAACTCATTAAATTAATGAGTGCACATAAAATATAAATAAAAAATTAAAATTAAAACTAGGGGGTACGGTGCACTAGGGGGTACGCAAGTGTGACCCTGATATATATATATATCTAAAAAATATAAATTCAATTTCAATTAAAAAATATAGTTCAAATCAAAATATATTCATATTTTAAATTTGAAAATTGATTTTCTTATTTGTAATATGCATGTCAAAATAAATAGAGAAAAAAAAATCTTTTAACTCCATTAAAAGTTATCAAGTTTGTCATATTTTTAAATTCTAAAAAAAAAAAAAACATTTTTTTTGACAGCACATTTTACTTTTCTACTTTTTTTCACTTCCTTATCTCTTTCAACATTTTTTTATGGCGAAATTCTCAAATGCACTCTATTTTGGGTTTTGTATAAATTAATCAAAATTCTGGGATCGGAAGTCGGGGCAGGTACTGAATCCGGCTTATTCACCTCCGATTTAGATCTGAAAAACCTTAAGAAGAGAGAAGAAATTCTCCGTCCCTTACTACTCCTTTTATTGTTCCCAATTTCAACCGTAATTGAGGAGAAAATGAAAAGGAATCGTCATTTTTGTGAAAATTAAGGAAAGGGTGTGATAATGGAGAGTGGGATTTTGAGTTGCAGAGAGGAGTTAGAAATATTCAGTATGAGCACTCACTGTGTGCGTCTTGATTAGTAATCATTCATTTTATTAATGTGGAATGAAATATTCTCATATAATTAATTAGGAATCGAATGTTATTATTAAAAAATTGTAACTATTATTATTGAAAATTGTTAATTTTGTTACTGAAAATTAATACTCCCTCCGTCCCAGAATTACTTGCACGGTTTGACCGACACGTTTTAAAAAAAAAGTGAATTTAGTGGTTGATGATGTAAGATAAATGAGGGGTATTTTAGGTAATTTAGTGATGTGTAAAGTGGATATGATGAGGTGTAAAGTAAAATATATGTAAAAAAATGGTGGCAATTTTGAAAATAAAATGATGTTGGGAGGGTATTAATTTTATGGGGTATTTCCATATTAAGAGTGTGCAAGTAATTTCGGACATCCAAATAAAGAAAGTGTGCAAGTAATCACGGGACGGAGGGAGTAACTATTATTATTGAAAAGTGGTAATTTTATTATTGAAAAATGGTAACTAATAGTATTATTTTGTTACCGAAAAGTGATAATGATTATTATTGAAAAGTTGTAACTAATATTATTAAAAAATGGTAATTTAATTTTGTTAATGATATTGAAAAGTGGTAATTAATATTATTGAAAAGTGGTAATTTTGTTACTGAAAAATGAAAATTATTATTATTATTGAAAAGTAGTAATTAATATTATTGAAAAGTGGTAACTATTTATTATTATTATTGAAAAATGGTAATTAATATTAATGAAAAGTGATAATTAATATTATTGAAAAGTGGTAACTATTATTATTGATTATTATTGAAAAGTGGTAATTAATATTATTGAAAAGTGGTAATTAATATTAGAGTTTATTGACATTAGGAGCTAAAATCCATACCCCTACTACAATTAAAACCAAAAAATTCTAGTAAAACAATT
The DNA here is from genome assembly GCA_963675135.1 of Galeopsis tetrahit. Classification (NCBI taxonomy): domain Eukaryota; kingdom Viridiplantae; phylum Streptophyta; class Magnoliopsida; order Lamiales; family Lamiaceae; genus Galeopsis; species Galeopsis tetrahit. The sequence goes on along the minus strand of OY776130.1, from coordinate 35,706,581 downwards.
AAAGCCAAATCCATACTTAAGATACCTAATATGCCCTTAATAATTGATTTAAAACCATAAATACATATTAATATATTAAAATCCCCTCATAAATAGCGGAACCATTAAGTCAATCATAATTTCCAAATTTTCAAAATGTTTTATTCTGAATTAAATGCGATTCCCTCAATTTTCCCATTTCCATCAATCCTCACGATCTCTGCGGCGGTGGTGTACCTCTGCGGCGTCGATATTGTAGCCTCTCGGCGGCGGTATCGTGCCTCCATCTTCCGATCCTCTCATTCGACAGTCCATTGCAAGCCACGACGACGTCGATCTTGTAGGCTTTCGGCGGCGGTGTTGTGGCGGCAACGATCATCTGATCTCACGTAACAGGGGTGGTGCTGTCGACGATTATAATCGAGGCATGAAGCGGTACTGCGGAAATTGAGTGTGGTAGGGCTACTCGCAGACTCGCAATTCGGGGAGAAGCTTGGGCAGCGGCGACTCAACTTGATCCAATTCAATATTTTAATTGATGAATGTGCTTAATTTCGTGGATTTATTTTTGCATAATTTTACTATTTTATGACTTGATTTGTGGCATCTGCTCCAAATATTGGGTAGTTTTAGGGCTCGTAGTGTTTCTGGGAACTACAGTTCACTTGCGCCTTTGGACTATCGTTTATCGCATATATTCTAATGATTCACAACTATTAAGGTTTCCATTCAATTTCCTCTCTCTATATGTTTTCTTTTATTTTCTTTAAAGATTTTGGCTCGATCATGTACGTGGTTTATGTGTAGGGAGAATTAAATGCTGAAATATGTGAATTTATTTTTTGTCAATTGAAATTTCCCTTCATTCTATTCCACTCAATTCATATGTTATACTCCATTATACCAACAGATTAATGGAGACTAAATCAATGTTTGTGTAGACAGTTATAAACTACGGAACTTCTTGGTATGTAATGGTTTTTCATGGTTGACCGTTAAATGTTCGATGAAATGCTTAAATGAACAAGTTTGGTTTGCAATTGCAGGTGCGGTGTGTGCAGTCAAATCCTTCCAGCATTCAGCGAATTAAGCAGCAAGTTTTCCAACCTTTCGTTTGTGTATGCTGACATTGATGAATGTCCGGACACGACTCTATTCCCCCACCTGAAGCGTGATAAACATCAAACATGGGTTTTCCAACTATTTGATATCTCTATTCTGTCAATATTTAACTTGAAGCCGTTTCTCAATATAAATTGCATATTTGAAATGTCCTAAACTTTTGATGGTTAAGTATATTGAATTTATGAGACGTGTTGAGATCATGCTTATTCTAATATAAATGACTCAAAATCGTCATTGTTGATCAACATCTTTGTAATAATTTATGCAATTATATTTAAGTGTTATGCAATTTTTTTGTTGCTTTATGCCATTACAGCATGTAATTAATTAACTGTCAAAATTATTGCATATATTATATATATATGCAATATATTCTCACAATAATTTGCATACGAAACGTGTCTAAGTTCGTTTTATAAATTAATAAATATAAAAGTTATAATTGCATATATTATAACTATATATGCAATTAAATAAAAAAATAATTGTATATATTTTATATATATACAAATATATATCAAGATAGTTGCATACGAAACACATCTAAAATATTTTATAAATTATATATGCAATATATATTCTCACAATAATTTGCATACGAAACGTGTCTAAGTTCGTTTTATAAATTAGTAAATATAAAAGTTATAATTTCTATGTAGTACCATTGTATCAACAACAAAGTATTTAATTAGAAAAAAATTGTGTTTAGTAATCCATAATACTACGGTTGTTAAATGCAGTAATGGAAGTATAATATACACTCATGGAGTATTGATATGCATTTGTCCATTCAATATGCAGTCTCCACATACTATTGTGCAGTTTGTTATTGCATACTTGAATCAAAATCATCCAAAACAATAAAATGACATCTTAATCTACACTGGACTAGGATCTTATTGTTAACAAACTTTTCAATATTATATAACCAATTTACGTTCATCAATAATGTACCTCTTGTATTGTAATGTCTTGCTTGAACATTATATTTCCTTGTCCTCTTCCTTTTACGACTAACTTCATCTCCATGAATACGTACTGGAGTTCTCTTAATTCTAGTCATATATGCAAATATATATCAAGATAGTTGCACACGAAACGCATCTAAAATATTTTATAAATTAATAAATATAGAAGTTACAATTGCATATATTATAAATATATATTCAAATAAAACCAAATATAATTACATATAAGACACGTATCTAAGAATGTTTTATAATGAATGTTTTATAAATTATAAAAATTATATGAGACGTATCTAGGCAGGTTTAGTTTTAAAATGGGGGAAAATTATTATGATTTTGATTTTCAAATATTAAATATGTTAACTTAAATTATTTGAATTGAATGTTAGACAAATTTTTGGAAACGTTGTGGTTAAGGAAAGTAATTGTCTTGAATGCGGTAAATTAATGCTGATTAGAAATTTAAAATTTCAATTAATTTGACTAATTCAGAATTTTCAACTAAAATGAATGCAAAGGGTATTTATGTCCACCAGATTTTGAATTTTGGCTCTAATTGCTTTATCATATTTCAATTGTACTCTCTCGGTCCCACAAAGATAGCCACGTATTCATTTTTTGGATGTCCCAAATTATAGCCACATTTTCTTTTTTACTTTAGTATTAAATGTTTTATTGTCAATTTTACCCCTAATTAATAAAAGTAATTAATGCTTAGCAGGTTTTGGAGTATGAAATTTTAAGGGTAAAATTGACACATTAGCTAAATTTGACTACATTTATTGGTTTTTCTTAATCTGTGTGTAAAGTCAAATGTGGCTATCTTTGTGGGATGGAGGGAGTATTAATTAACCTAAACTCTTAGTGGAATGTCTCTAGGTGTATCTCCCCCTTAATATTATTGTAAAGTTGTAACTATTATTATTAAAAAGTGGTAACTATTATTACAAATTTCGAAACAGTGACCTCGTCATGCCCACGAAGGATGCTTGTAACCGCTGAGACAACAGTTACTTGACCTATGTATTAGTGTGCACGGTGCATATTATGCGCAGGAGATCAACTCAAAAAATAAAGATCTATTCTTTCAAGAATTAAATTTAAATAGACCACTAAGATGAAATGGGTGAAAAAGATCATATCCATACCAAAACTATTTATATATATCTATAATTTATATGTGGAATATATCAAATATGACCTTTGTATATTATTAAATCTTTTAATAAAGAAAATAATGTCTTAAATTACAAATTTACAAAATTACGTGAAATCTCTTATTAATTAAATTGAAAATTAGAAATTTTTAGTATACTACAATGAATAATGTGATTGGTTAATGTGTTTGTTGGGTTTCGGTGCCGCCGGCCGCCACTCTGTTCACGGGTTACACAAACGGGCTCAGAATCGTGTGGGATTCTATCGGGATGTAGCGGAGATAACCAAACACTAAGATGGGTAGCACTTCTCCTTTACTATTCTCTCACTCTCCAATCTTACGTTTACATTACGCGTCTCATCTCATCGACAATAGAGAAGGTGACTCAGTATAAATGAGAAGGCTGTAAAAAACTAGGGCAACAATAAGTTGGGCCCTTGTGTGAAGGCCCAATGGCTAAAATCACACTTGGGCTAAATCCCAACATTCTCCACCTTTTTGGCCATCCCAACTACAATCCACAATCCATAATCCACAAACAATTAATTAGTCATCATCGCCCAATCCACTTCCACGTACCTGCAAAAGACAACACAAAGAAACACACCAAGTTTGTCTACGTGCGTAAAAGTTAGTCCACAAAGAAAAACACACAGTGCTCCATCTAAATTGGAACAATCACAAAGATTCACAAAGAGAAACACAAAGACAAGCTCCACCTTACTTGGAATGATCTCCAAACACAAAAAAACAATCAATCATTCATAATCACACAAAGAGAAGAATGCATTGAAGAAGCACACAAAGATCAAGACACAAATCTCAATAAACATGCAACTAGATGAATATGGGGTAGGGGGAAAACATGAAACCACAATGTATGAAGTCATGCATAACACACATACATATAAAATACATACTCATAATTCACACGGAACCCACAAGTATTATCATGCAACCATTCCCCCACCTTTCCACTGGCCCATCATCTACTCATGCATCACAAAGGAATCACAGAGCAACACAAAGAGATTGCAGGAAGCAAACAACATGCGCCAAGAAATTAACCACCAAGAAAATTAATAAAAATTGCACAAAGAGACCTCACAAGGCAAACACACAAAGAACATATCAAATAGAACGAGCGGAAGCAATAACATTTACGACACACAGAGATGTAAATAAAAATATAGAAAAACAGGACTCACAAAGATATCCTAAACTCTACACATACCCATAACATAAATAATTTCAGCACTAATTAATCCAATAAATTAGCAGAAGCTAAAACAATTGCAGTAGACAGATCAACTGCACAACATTAGCAAACACATAGGCCCAAAATTAATTCTGTCCTAATCCAATTAAAATTAGCTACACCAGGGTAAAAAAACAATTGAGCCTACAACTCAAATAAATTAAAAACAATTAACCCTATAACCCTCCTGCAGAAAACAGAGTAAAATTAATTTACTCTCCACACCTCCAACAGCAACTCATGCGGCAGAAAACAAAAGAAATAATATCTTACCTTCTTCCCGCTGCTGCAACTCAGCAACACGCGGTCCAAGACAAAAAAGAAAGAAAATATACCTTCCATACCAGCAACAGATGGAACCGCCAAAGCCACCGACGCAACGGCAACAGCAAAGCGGCGGCGCAGAGGACAGCTCCTCACGACAGCGAACATCGGCAACATCAGGCTAGTAGGGGCGGCGCCAAACACAGAGGGGGCGGCGCGATGTGACGCGCGACTCGGTGGCGCTGCTACAGGCAACGAGCAGCGACGGTGGAGGCTGCACGCGAAGGGGCTTCGACGGAGGCAGACTGGACAGAGCTCCGAACGGCGGCGGCAGGCCCACGAAGATGGCGGCCACGCGGCGATCTGAAGGAGACGACGAACGGTGGACGGAAATAAATTCTGGCAAGAGATACGGTGGTAGGGCAGCCAACGACAAAACCAAGCTCTGATACCACTGTTGGGTTTCGGTGCCGCCGACCGCCACTCCATTCACGGGTTATACGAACGGGCTCAGACTCGTGTGGGATTTTATCGGGATGTAGCGGATATAACTAAACACTAAGATGGGTAGCACTTCACCCTTACTGTTCTCTCACTCTCCAATCTCACGTTTACATCACGCGTATCATCTCATCGACAATAGACAAGGTGACTCATTATAAATGGGAAGGCTGCCAAGAACTAGGGCAACAATAAGTTGGGCCTTTGTGTGAAGGCCCAATGGCCAAAACCACACTTGGGCTAAATCCCAACAATGTTAATAAAGTTGATTGAAAACGAATTTGATCCTACGTAATTTGCATTCATATTGAAAAACATCTCTATGTAATTAAAGCTCAGAATTTACTTAAAAAAATTGGAATTTACTAAAAACATTACGGTAAAAAAAAAAGACTGTTTAATGGGCCTTTACAATGAAAAAATTGAGACCATGCTCAATCCTAAAACTCCAAACTTGTACTAAAAACATTACGGTAAAAAAGAAGACTGTTTAATGGGCCTTTACAATGACAAAATTGAGATCATGCTCAATCCTAAAACTCCAAACTTGTACTAGCTCTCATTCTCTCAAATTATTTCTCTCAACAATTTGCATCCATTTTCCATTGATGCCGTAATTATAAGATACTTTCTCATCTTTCTTTTTTTCCATGTTCCATTCCCCAAATTTCAATTTCAGACTAGTCTCCAACAACGGCTCGATTATGTTCACTTCTATTTTACATTTTTTGCAGCCGTGTTCTTCTTTGCCTTTGATGAATTCCTTCTAGTCTTGAGAGAAGAAATCAATGGTAATTAGTTGTTTAATTGGCATTAGCAACCGGTTCTGCCTCGGACGTATGTCTCTCTTGGTCAACTTTTTGTGCATGACCATTTGGAGTTGTGACCACTTTCTTCCAACGGCCAATTGTTGAATGGCGCTGATAAAATCTTGGGGGTAACAGAGGAGCCTCTGCTTGCACGCTTGCAGTAGGTGGCCGGTGTGGCTGGTTGGCAGCAGGTGGCCTGTGTGGCTGCTGGTTTGTAGTAGGTGGTCGGGGGGATGATTTATTGAGTTTAAGATATCCCCGAGGGACGTGCATCAGCCTTGTTGTTGTTGACGATGATGGCCTTGACGTTTTTTATGGTACTTCTGTTTTACTTTGTTCCAAAACTTGTAGTGTTTTTTCTAAAACATGAGCCTCTGCCTGCACGTTTGCAGCAGGTTGCCTGTGTGGCTGGTTGGCGGCAGGTGGTCGGGGGGATGATTTATTGACTTTGAGATATTCCCGCAGGCCGTGCATCAGCCTTGTTGTTGTTGACGATGATGGCCTTGACATTGAGGATGAAGGCCTTGACATTTTGGATGATGGCTTTGACGTTGTTGATGATTCTTCTGTTTTAGTTAGTTCCAAAACTTGTATTGCCTTTTCTAAAACAACACACAAATAATCCGCAGGAGAGTTGCCGACGTTAACACCTTTAAACTCTTCTATACTCAAATCCCTTATAACCACCCTATTCATATTTTCTTCTTCTTCTTCTAAGTTGTAGTAGCTAGTAATTGTGAATGTAAAGTAGAGTAACTTTTTTTGAATCAAAGTAATTCGACCACCGCGTATGAATGAATATGCATGTAAGTGTAGGTCATGTTCTATATATATACAAGTTTGGTTAGTCATATAAGGAAATAAACTGAGTTTGATGTTGTTTTCATATATGGTAATATATCTCTTTTCCAAATTAAGATTTATTTGATATAAACCCGTTTTAGATATTTGATTTCATATATGGTAATATATCTCTCTTCCCAAATTAAGATACATTAAATATATATTCGTTTTAGATTATCCAATTTCATATATGAAAATATATTTCTCTTCTCAAATTTAGATTCTAAATTTATTTTAGATATCCAATACAATAATATATTAAAATATATTTAACGAATCTAGTAATATCTATATTTGATATTTGCTGTTACAGATTTTTTAGTTGTGTTGTTAATGGATATTTGAGACACTATTTTTATCTTTTTTTATACATGACAAACACACCTTGAGCATGGAAAAATTCAGGCAATCTCTTATTAGCCTCGACCTCCAGGATTTGGGCTTCGTGGGATACCCATATACACGTGGTCCAACGGTAGAGCAAGGATGGATAATTTCCAGGTTAAGCTGGACAACGTTTCAGGTCCGACCACTCCGTTCACGGGTTATACGAACGGGCTCAGACTCGTGTGGGATTTTATCGGGATGTAGCGGATATAACTAAACACTAAGATGGGTAGCACTTCACCCTTACTGTTCTCTCACTCTCCAATCTCACGTTTACATCACGCGTCTCATCTCATCGACAATAGAGAAGGTGACTCATTATAAATGGGAATGCTGCCAAGAACAAGGGCAACAATAAGTTGGGCCCTTGTGTGAAGGCCCAATGGCCAAAACCACACTTGGGCTAAATCCCAACAATGTTAATAAAGTTGATTGAAAACGAATTTGATCCTACGTAATTTGCATTCATATTGAAAAACATCTCTATGTAATTAAAGCTCAGAATTTACTTAAAAAAATCGGAATTTACTAAAAACATTACGGTAAAAAAAAAGAATGTTTAATGGGCATTTACAATGAAAAAATTGAGATCATGCTCAATCCTAAAACTCCAAACTTGTACTAAAAACATTACGGTAAAAAAGAAGACTGTTTAATGGGCCTTTACAATGACAAAATTTAGATCATGCTCAATCCTAAAACTCTAAACTTGTACTAGCTCTCATTCTCTCAAATTATTTCTCTCAATAATTTGCATCCATTTTCTATTGATGCCGTAATTATAAGATACTTTCTCATCTTTCTTTTTTTCCATGTTCCATTCCCCAAATTTCAATTTCAGTCTAGTCTCCAACAACGACTCGATTATGTTCACTTCTATTTTACATTTTTTGCAGCCGTGTTCTTCTTTGGCTTTGATGAATTCCTTCTCGTCTTGAGAGAAGAAATCAATGGTAATTAGTTGTTTAATTGGCATTAGCAACCGGTTCAGCCTCGGACGTATGTCTCTCTTGGTCAACTTTTTGTGCATGACCATTTGGAGTTGTGACCACTTTCTTCCAGCGGCCAATTGTTGAATGGCGCTGATAAAATCTTGGGGTAACAGAGGAGCCTCTGCTTGCACGTTTGCAGTAGGTGGCCGGTGTGGCTGGTTGGCAGCAGGTGGCCTATGTGGCTGCTGGTTTGCAGTAGGTGGTCGGGGGGATGATTTATTGAGTTTAAGATATCCCCGAGGGATGTGCATCAGCCTTGTTGTTGTTGACGATGATGGCCTTGACGTTTTTTATGGTACTTCTGTTTTACTTTGTTCCAAAACTTGTAGTGCTTTTTCTAAAACATGAGCCTCTGCCTGCACGTTTGCAGCAGGTTGCCTGTGTGGCTGGTTGGCGGCAGGTGGTCGGGGGGATGATTTATTGACTTTGAGATATTCCCGCGGGCCGTGCATCAGCCTTGTTGTTGTTGACGATGATGGCCTTGACATTGAGGATGAAGGCCTTGACATTTTGGATGATGGCTTTGACGTTGTTGATGATTCTTATGTTTTAGTTTGTTCTAAAACTTGTATTGCCTTTTCTAAAACAACACACAAATAATCCGCAGGAGAGTTGCCGACGTTAACACCTTTAAACTCTTCTACACTCAAATCCCTTATAACAACCCTATTCATATTTTCTTCTTCTTCTAAGTTGTAGTAGCTAGTAATTGTGAATGGAAAGTAGAGTAACTTTTTTTGAATCAAAGTAATTAGACCACCGCTTATGAATGAATATGCATGTAAGTGTAGGTCATGTTCTATATATATACAAGTTTGGTTAGTCATATAAGGAAATAAACCGAGTTTGATGTAGTTTTTCATATATGGTAATATATCTCTTTTCCCAAATTAAGATTTATTAGATATAATTCCGTTTTAGATATTTGATTTCATATATGGTAATATATCTCTCTTCCCAAATTAAGATACATTAGATATATATTCGTTTTAGATTATCCAATTTCATATATGGAAATATATTTCTCTTCCCAAATTAAGATTCTAAATTTACTTTAGATATCCAATACAATAATATATTAAGATATATTTAACAAATCTAGTAATATCTATATTTGATATTTGCTGTTACATATTTTTTAGTTGTGTTGTTAATGGATATTTGAGACACTATTTTTTATCCTTTTTTATACATGACAAGCACACCTTGATCATGGAAAAATTCAGGCAATCTCTTATTAGCCTCGACCTCCAGGATTTGGGCTTCGTGGGATACCCATACACATGGTCCAACGGTAGAGCAGGGATGGATAATGTCCAGGTTAGGCTGGACAACGTTTCAGGTCCGACCACTCCGTTCACGGGTTATACGAACGGGCTCAGACTCGTGTGGGATTTTATCGGGATGTAGCGGATATAACTAAACACTAAGATGGGTAGCAATTCACCCTTACTGTTCTCTCACTCTCCAATCTCACGTTTACATCACGCGTCTCATCTCATCGACAATAGACAAGGTGACTCATTATAAATGGGAAGGCTGCCAAGAACTAGGGTAACAATAAGTTGGGCCCTTGTGTGAAGGCCCAATGGCCAAAACCACACTTGGGCTAAATTCCAACAATGTTAATAAAGTTGATTGAAAACGAATTTGATCCTACGTAATTTGCATTCATATTGAAAAACATCTCTACGTAATTAAAGCTCAGAATTTACTTAAAAAAATCGGAATTTACTAAAAACATTACGGTAAAAAAAAAAAGACTGTTTAATGGGCATTTACAATGAAAAAATTGAGATCATGCTCAATCCTAAAACTCCAAACTTGTACTAAAAACATTACGGTAAAAAACAAGACTGTTTAATGGGCCTTTACAATGACAAAATTTAGATCATGCTCAATCCTAAAACTCCAAACTTGTACTAGCTCTCATTCTCTCAAATTATTTCTCTCAACAATTTGCATCCATTTTCCATTGATGCCGTAATTATAAGATACTTTCTCATCTTTCTTTTTTTCCATGTTCCATTCCCCAAATTTCAATTTCAGACTAGTCTCCAACAACGGCTCGATTATGTTCACTTCTATTTTACATTTTTTGCAGCCGCGTTCTTCTTTGGCTTTGATGAATTCCTTCTCGTCTTGAGAGAAGAAATCAATGGTAATTAGTTGTTTAATTGGCATTAGCAACCGGTTCAGCCTCGGACATATGTCTCTCTTGGTCAACTTTTTGTGCATGACCATTTGGAGTTGTGACCACTTTCTTCCAGCGGCCAATTGTTGAATGGCGCTGATAAAATCTTGGGGTAACAGAGGAGCCTCTGCTTGCACGTTTGCAGTAGGTGGCCGGTGTGGCTGGTTGGCAGCAGGTGGCCTGTGTGGCTGCTGGTTTGCAGTAGGTGGTCGGGGGGATGATTTATTGAGTTTAAGATATCCCCGAGGGATGTGCATCAGCCTTGTTGTTGTTGACGATGATGGCCTTGACGTTTTTATGGTACTTCTGTTTTACTTTGTTCCAAAACTTGTAGTGCTTTTTCTAAAACATGAGCCTCTGCCTGCACGTTTGCAGCAGGTTGCCTGTGTGGCTGGTTGGCGGCAGGTGGTCGGGGGGGTTGATTTATTGACTTTGAGATATTCCCGCGGGCCGTGCATCAGCCTTGTTGTTGTTGACGATGATGGCCTTGACATTGAGGATGAAGGCCTTGACATTTTGGATGATGGGTTTGACGTTGTTGATGATTCTTATGTTTTAGTTTGTTCCAAAACTTGTATTGCCTTTTCTAAAACAACACACAAATAATCCGCAGGAGAGTTGCCGACGTTAACACCTTTAAACTCTTCTACACTCAAATCCCTTATAACCACCCTATTCATATTTTCTTCTTCTTCTAAGTTGTAGTAGCTAGTAATTGTGAATGGAAAGTAGAGTAACTTTTTTTGAATCAAAGTAATTAGACCACCGCGTATGAATGAATATGTATGTAAGTGTAGGTCATGTTCTATATATATACAAGTATGGTTAGTCATATAAGGAAATAAACCGAGTTTGATGTTGTTTTTCATATATGGTAATATATCTCTTTTCCCAAATTAAGATTTATTAGATATAAATCCGTTTTAGATATTTGATTTCATATATGGTAATATATCTCTCTTTCCAAATTAAGATACATTAGATATATATTCGTTTTAGATTATCCAATTTCATATATGGAAATATATTTCTCTTCCCAAATTAAGATTCTAAATTTACTTTAGATATCCAATACAATAATATATTAAGATATATTTAACGAATCTAGTAATATCTATATTTGATATTTGCTGTTACATATTTTTTAGTTGTGTTGTTAATGGATATTTGAGACACTATTTTTTATCCTTTTTTATACATGACAAGCACACCTTGAACATGGAAAAATTCAGGCAATCTCTTATTAGCCTCGACCTCTAGGATTTGGGCTTCGTGGGATACCCATACACGTCGTCCAACGGTAGAGCAGGGATGGATAATATCCAGGTTAGGCTGGACAGGGGATTCGCAAATCCCCAGTGGAGAGTCCAATTCCCTGCATCTAAGGTCTTGCACCGTCAACGTTTCAGGTCCGACCACTCTCCAATTGTCGTCTTATTTCAGCAACTATCGGATTCCAGTGTTGAGAGGATGAAGAAAAAAGTAAATATTTTTATATTCGAAAAGATGTGGATGGAAAGCATGGAATGCAGCGAGATGGTGAAGAAAGCGTGGGGAACTGACCAATCCAGAATTAATTTTGAGGAGAGAATCAGGCATTGCGGGGCACAACTGAGTATCTGGGGAGAGCAGAACTTTGGTAATATAAGGAAAAAAATTAAAGAAGCAAAGGCAAAGTTGAGTGAAATGCAAGAGCTCCCACAAACAACAGAAATAATTACAGCAGCAAAGGTGATCGAAGAGGAGCTTTTGGAGCTCCTTAAAAATGAGGAGATTTGGAGGTTTCAACGCTCTAGAGCACTCTGGCTCAAAGATGGGGATAAAAACACGACTTTCCACAAGAAGGCTTTCCCATAGGCGCGACCGAAACACCATCTTGAGGCTCAGTGACGGTAGAGGTGGCTGGCATGAAAAAGAAGAGGACATTGTGAACGCCCTTAGGAGCTATTTCATTAATCTATTCGAGTCATCGGGGTAGAGTGAAGTTGATAGAGTGCTGGACGCGGTGGATACTAAGGTCACGAGGGAGATGAATAGAGTGCTGAACAGTCCTTACACCGAAGCTGAGATTAAGAAAGCGTTGAAGCAGATGCATCCGGCCAAGTCTCCGGGACCTGATGGTATGCCTCCTCTCTTTTTTCAATCTTTTTGGCCTACTGTTCATTCCTCTTTTATTTCAGCTTGTCTCAAAGTGCTCAACCAGGGCTGTGATCCCTCTTCTCTTAACCACACATTCATCGTCCTTATCCCAAAAGAGAAACACCCTGAAACAGCCAAGGACTTCCGCCCTATCAGCCTTTGCAACGTTATCTTTCGAGTCATTACAAAAATCATTGCAAACCGATTGAAACTTATCATAGACCGAATCATTTCCCCAACCCAAAGTGCCTTTATCCCTAATCGCCTCATTACTGACAATGTTATGGTGGCTTTTAAAATCTTTCACTCTATGAGGGAAAAGAAACAGGGTAGGAGGGAATCTCTAGCACTAAAACATGACATGAGTAAGGTGTATAATAGGGTAGAGTGGAATTTTCTAAGAAGTATGTGTCTTAAATTGGATTTTTGTCAAAGATGTGTTGATTTGGTTATGTGATGTGTTACTACAGTCTCGTATTCATTGCTTATAAATGGGCAGCCCTCGACCCCATTTCTCCCCCACAAGGGTCTCTATCAAGGGGACCCCTTGTCTCCTTATCTTTTCTTGATTTGTGCAGAGGGTTTTTCAGCTCTTATGCAACAGGCAGAAAGAAGAGGTGACATTACAGGCTTCAAAATCGCGAGAACAGCCCCCCCAATTTCTCACCTCTTTTTCGCGGACGATAGCATCCTTTTCTTCCGCGACTCCTAGCAGGAGGTGGACCAGGTCAGGAGCATTATTGTAGCCTACGAGGCTGCCTCGGGTCAGAGTGTGAATCTGGACAAATCCAAACTTTCATCCAGCGCGAACGTCTCCAATGATCAAAAAGAGGACCTGGGACGGCAGCTGGGGGCCAGGACTGTGGAGGGGTACTCGAAATACTTGGGCCTCCCCACCCTTATTGGTAAATCAAAATCCAAAGTCTTCTGGGTTATCGTGGATCGAGTGATTAGTAGGCTTAAAGGTTAGAAAGAGAAATCCCTCTCGATGGCGGGTAGAGAAATTCTTCTCAAAACGGTGGCCCAAGCTATAGCCAACTACGCTATGAGCTGCTTTCTCTTCCCACAATCCCTTTGTGAGGAAATTGAGAGAGCTGTGGCAAAATTCTACTGGGGAGCAACCGGAAATGAGCGGAAAATTCACTGGGCTAGCTGGGACAAAATCACCCATCCTAAGAGAGACGGGGGGCTTGGTTTTAGGGAAATCTCATTTTTCAACATGGCCATGGTGGCAAAGCAGGTCTGGAGGTTAACCCACTCCCCTGATTCCTTGGCAGCTCGCATTCTTCGAGCTAAGTACTTTCCCCGTGGCTCCATCGAGTCAGCAAGTGTAGGATACTAACCCAGTTTTATTTGGCGTAACCTCTTTAAAGCCAGGGCCCTCGTTGCTGCTGGATGTGCTTGGAGGGTGGGTGATGGCAAATTAATCAATTGTTATTCTGAGCCGTGGATCTGGAAGGGTGATTTCTATTCCCCTCAGCCCGTTGAATCGCGATCCCAAGATTTCTCCTTGGTGGCAGATTTCATCGACGAATCATCGGGCTCGTGGATTAGGGAGCGCATCACCAACTGCTTCTCGAATGAGGATGCCGAAGCCATTTTGGCAATGCCTTGTAGTAACAGAATCATCAGAGATAAGAGAATTTGGAAGGAAACAAAAAATGGGAAATTCTTAGTCAAAACGGCATATGACTCAGCTCTTAAATTATTCTCAAAGAGGGGAACCAACATCGCGTCTAGCAGCTGCCCTAATCCCTTATGGAATCGAATTTGGCGCCTCTATATTCCGCCAAGTATTCGACACTTCTTGTGGCGGGCCAGCACCAACGCCCTTCCAACCATGGATAACCTCGTGAAGCGTGGTCTACTTGGCCCTTGCGTGTGCATGGCCTGTGGTGAATCGATTGATTCTGTAGCCCATGTCCTCCTCCACTGCCCCAATGCAATCCACACTTGGGGGCCGGGTGCTCTCCAATCCACATTGACTTCCAAATTACTCAGCACAAGACTTTTAGGGAAGCCATAGGAGATATGTTTGAAATTCTTCCTATTGAGGGGGCGGCTGTCTTCGCAATTACGACATTCAATATTTGGGTGGGAAGAAACAAGCTGTTTTTTGAAAACCAGCAGCCTAGCCCGATGACACAAGCGATGAGAGCCATCTCTCTTGTCTACGAACTCTCTGACTCGAGAACGGGAGAACTCAGAATTATCCCAACCACACCCGAGTCGGCTCATTGGCTCTGGCCTCTCCCAGGTACTCTGAAAATCAACACGGATGCATCAACTTTTGGGGACGGCATAGTGGGGTTCGGTTCCGTGGTCCGGAATAAATCTGGGGAGGTTCTGGCTTCAGGCTGCCGTCGCGAAGCAGCCTCCGGGGACAGTACCCTTCTTGAAGCCCTCGCTTTGCGTTTCGCTCTTATCCATGCTTTAGAGCATGGGTTTTGTAACCTCCAGTTTGAAACAGATTCTGAAATCCTTGCTAAAGCTTTGAATGATGAGATTGAGGTGGATCAGTACACTACAATGGTAATTAAAGATATCCAATAGTTGGCAAGAAACTCCAGCAATGTTTCTTTCATGTTGGTTCGGCGCGGAGCGCACAAAGTGGCCCATAGATTGGCCCACTATTGCCACGCTGATGGTCAGGAAGAAACTTGGTTTGAAGAAGTCCCTAGATGTTGTATCTCCCTTATTATCGATGATGTAAGGCCTCGGCCTACTATTTTCAATTAAATGAAATTTCGGTTTTCCCGTAAAAAAAAAAGTGTATGTCCTTTACTTAGATTCAACGGTTCAGGGATGCACAAATTCTTTTAATTAGCCTACATAATTATTGTTAGTAAAATTAATGTTTGTGGAATATAGATTTATAAGAGTTAGTACAAGGTTAATAGGTGATCAATGTATGTCGAACCGTCCCTGCCATGTGAAATGGCGGAGAAGGCAAATCACGTACAGGACGTGTCTGAAGAGGACAGAGTTGAGAAGTTGTTCAATTATGTACAAAAGATCAGTAGAATCTTTGTAGCCTGAGGAACAACTCGTGATGCTTGCTTCTGTTTGTAATTGGGATACTAGGCCTTTGGCTATTGGTGTATCACTCGAAGTGTTGTCAAGGTTTTTTTTTTCTCTTCACTTTATTGTTAAGGGATATTTGTGTTTTATATATTGAAAAGTCTGTTGGTTGATGGTTAATCTCTTTCGAATTTATGTCATGTTTGCTGTTCTGAAATGTACCAATGCCTAGCTTTGTCATAGGGAGGGAGTTTAGGCTTCATGAGGCCTTATCTCTTGGATATGTGCTTCTTAACCCTCCTGTACTATGTTGTTTGATGAACATGTGATCATATGATTTTTGAAGGGATTTTAATTTACAGTGTGAATGATAATTCACTTGTGTAATGCTATTTATTGATCTACATGCTTGCGGTTCTGAAATGCACCAATTCATTCGATTGAAGCCTAAGTGATTATGGAACTGTTTGCTTCTTTCCATGTTCTTTACTCCACTTAAAGGTATATATCTACCTGAATGGAAATCCTTTGTGCAGGCCATTTTGATTAAATGTTGCAACAAAAAATTGGATGACAGGAGAGTTATATAAAACTTGTTATCCAGTTGTAGTAACTGAAAGTTTGATGCTAAAATTTTGTTAGTCTGGTATCTCTATAACTTGCATATTTCTCTTAATGAAGTATTGCATATAAGAACCGGAGAAGCAAAATACTACAATTACAATGTTTTATTGCTATGAACTTGTGTGTTAAGTTATAGATCGATCGTACACTTAAAGTATTCATGATGTTGATTTCTGGTGTTTCTGCAGTTCCTTCAAAAGCAAAATGTGTTTAGCACATTTTGGATAATAGAGACCCAAAGCTTGAATGGATTCAAGATTTGATTAGATTTTTCTTAAAATTAATATAGGGATGGATAATAAATGCACTTAAATTTAAGGGAAAGTCTTATATGCACCATACACACCGAAACTTATTTGGTGCACACACTTTTTTTTAACTGCTTTCTTCTCCTCCTTGAGAACACCAGACTATAAACCGTCTTCTTCGCCATAAACCTCCAATCCCAACCACTACATCGGCGGCCATGGACGGAGTTTCGATTATTGACGACGGATTCCTGGCCACCAGGCTATTCAACCAGGGCTACTCCTACACATACGACGATTTGATATTTCTTCATCACTTCATCAACTTCACCATCGATTTTTGCAGTTTTATTGACCGCCTCGATTCAGTGCGCTCAGGCGCAGGAATTGTCCCCTGCTCCCGCAACCACAAGTGACAATTTGTCAATAGATCAAGGGATTGCGTATATCCTGATGTTGCTTGCGTTGGCCCTCACTTAATTAATCCATTGATTTTCAAATTAGTTTCTTCCTGAATCTGGTTTGTTAAATTCTTTATTTTGGAATCTGAGTTCATAACAAATTTGTAATTTGTGGTTGTGAATTGAATTGATTTGTTTGGGACTTTTTATTTTTAATTCCTATGTTGTTTCCGCATAGTATATTCTTTGCTCATTCATCTCTCCCTCCAACTTGCATCTTATGAATACCTGTGTGTGTATGCCAGTATGCGTGTAATTTTATTTAGTTGGAAAATTTGTTTTGAATTAGATGTTCTTCAACTTCTCTTTGGAATTTTAATTTCCATTATAGCATCACTCTAAGATTATCGGATGGACTCTTAATGACTCGTATTATTGGAAAGTGTAATTCTTTATTACTAAAAAGTGTGTTTTTTTTATTGAAAAGTGGTAATGGTTGTAACTAAAAAGTTGTAATTTTGTTACTGAAAAATGAAAAATGTAATTTTTTCTTATTGAAAAGCGTAATCTTTAATACTGAAAAGTGTAACTCTTTTTATTGAAAAATGGTAATTATTATTAGTGAAAAGTGGCAATGTTTAATATTGAATGAAAAGTGGTAATAAACCAAGTAATTGGTGAGGATGTGAGGTAAAATTGTTGAGATCTATTACATTTTTTTAAATATATAATTTAACAAACATATTTAATTTACTTTTAGGGTCAAAAGATCATTAATAATAATGTAAATAAAATTCACATTGGTATATATTGATTTCAAATGAAGAGCCAACACTTTAATTTTCATACACAAATTCATCAATCTTGTTCTTGCTTCCATAAACTTGAAAAAATACATAAAAGAAAAAAAACCGGTCCAAACCGGGACCGGACCGGAATTTACCGGTCCGGTCTCCGGTCCATCCATTAGGACAGATTCCGGTCCCGGTCCGGCTTTAGACCGGTGCACACCCCTAGACTCGTCTAGCTGGAGCGTCCCCTAGCCATACTTGCAATGTTACCGATCACAAGGGCTAAATTTCCTCTCCTAAAAATCCATATAATGAAGTCTCTACTGGCCTCAGCTTCATGTTCAGTTCCATCCTCTTAAAACACTCCAAGAACATTATGTCCGCAGAGCTCCTAGTATCCACTAAGATACGGGCTACATCATATCCAGCAATATCCGTAGTGATGAACAAAACATCATTGTGGTGTTCTTTAGCTTCCTCAACATCTTTAGAGCCAAACTTGATATTCGGGGCAGCTATTACGTGTCCTACTTCTTTGCGCTCTGTCCCTGCCCAGCCTTCAAAGACCTGGCACTCTGTTTTCTTTGCCTGAAGGAATCCCCATCAGTGGGACCTCCCATAATCATGTGGATCATCCCCCTTTTCTGATGTTGTAGGGGTTGGTCTTCATGATCACTCCTTGACTCTTTTCTCTTCTCCTCCGACTTTTTCTCGTACTCTTTTCTCTTCTGCCCTCGAGGGCCTTGTCAGTCTCGGAATATAAATTCCTTAAGATGACCAGCTTGAATCATCCTCTCAATCTCGTCTTTCAAATGATAACATTGGTTGGTGTCATGTCCGTACTCATTGTGAAAACGTCAAAACCTGTCTAATTTAGGTTTCTGAGGGCCTCTCCCCGTGGAATACGGGAACTTCATGTCTGGATGATCCCCTACCACTTCCAGTACTTCAGCAGGTTCTAGTCTCAGATGTGTGTACCTCTCAAACCTTCCCTTAGGTTCGGACCGTGCTCCATTAGATCCGTTAACATTCCCAATGTTCTCTGAGTCTTTAGAGGGCTCCGGGGTAGATCTTCTAGAAGAAGGATCCCTCTTTTTCTCCCCTACAGGTGGCTTTACCTTAGATCTTTTAGCTTTTCTTACTTTCTCTAGGGCGAGGTATTTCTCAGCCCTATGTAACAGCTCGTCGAAAGTCTGCACTTGTTTCTTGGCCAATGAGGAGAAGAGATCACAATCTCTTAACCCATTGGTAAGAGCGTTGATTTTAACCTCTGGGGAGGTTGTGGGCACCTCCAGCGCTGCTTGATTGAACCTTTTTGGAAGGCTCTCAGACTCTTAGTTTCTCCCTGCCTCATGTTGAATAAAGTCAGTGTAGCTCGGGGTTGTCTTCTAGCGCTAGCGAAAAACTGATGTAAGAACATCTCACTAAACTCCGCCCACGATCAAATGATATTTAGTTTCAACTGAGTGAACTATTGCTGGGTAGCCTTAGCCAAAGTAGTGAAGAATACTCTGCACTTTACACCCTCTCCGTATCGATGTAACAATGCTACATTTTCAAACCTCACCAAGTGCTCGTACGGATCAGCCGTTCCGTCATATTTAAAATTGAGAGGTTTGAAATTAAAAAGCAGTTCCTGTTGAAAAATATCTGAAGAAAACTGACAACCAGTTACATAAGCAGATCTACTTACCCGATTGGTCATTTATTTCCTCATGTCTTTCATTTCCTTCCGCACGGCTTGTAATTGAGAGGTTTGAAATTAAAAAGCAGTCCCTTCGTGTCGTACGAGTAGGGACACTCCTTTCAACTTGGGAGGGCACTTTATCCTTCCGTTCCCCATTGACACCAACATCTCGAGAAAGAACATGAGAAAGACCAGGTACATGTTCATGTATTCTTTGTCTTGCAGCATTTGCTATTCGTGGAGGAGGTACATATGCGGGTGTCCCTTGATCCGCTATCACCCTCTTCATGTCTCTAATCAATAAAACATGCAGTTGCTCCATAGTCATTACTAGCAATTCTGATCTTGTGGTTGCTGGTTGTATTTCTTTGCTGGATCCACTTCTGAGGGCTCCAGACGTGCTAACAACATCCCCCCAATAGGGGTAGGGGTGTTTTGAACTTTTTCCACCAGATCTTCAATTTCCACCAATGCAGTGAGTGGATTTGTCCCGGAAGGAACAGATGCAGGTCCTTTCCCCGATCCTCCCGGTAGATTATTCGGAGGGGGAGGAGGGAAAATAGGTGATGAAGTTCCTCCTCCCACTTAAGTTCCAGACTCATGTCGTATAGGGGAGGCAGGCACCTCATTTCCATCTTTCGTTCGCCTAATGATTTCACGATCACCACCCATAGTATTAGTGATAAACCTCACGTCTTAGATCTCAATGTTTCCCACAAACGGCGCCAGTTGTTGTATAAAAAACTAACACAATGTGCTTAGCAATCCAAAATGTCATATTGCAATCCTCCGATTATTTGTATGTGTAAGTCATCATCTCCGAGCTCATGAACACATGTAAAAGTACGTTGGAGAGATCTCCGGCACGGGGACTCCGACGCGCAAGTCAGATGGAGATCTCAAATTATCAAGAGGTGGAGCAATCCAAATTATTGGAAAGCTCCTCAAAACAGTGTAATTTCAGGTATCCTAAGGCTTAATCGGGGGGTATTTAGGTCGTCGGATAATATATCAAGTTATATTTAATTTCCTGCCAAATGATGTTTTATATTTTTGCTTTGCGTAATTCGTAAATATGTGTATTCATAATGTTCTAAATTAGAAGATAAAGCTAAAAAAATGTGTACCTTGGGGGAAAAGGTTGTCTTTTCCCCCATTTTCTCAACTACCCCAGCCCTAGACTCAGTCCAAACCACTTAAAACTTCTTTTTTCGATCATCAACCCCTACAATTCATAGATCATCCTCTTTCTTAGCATTTCCCACTCGGTCCACTCTCTCCCTAAATTCTCGGAGTCCACATCTCACGATGCTAACCGAGCCGGAGCCCATCCGACTCTGGGTAGCATATTTAGGCCCATGACCCAGCAAAACTCATTCTCATCACTTTTAAACTCCTAGATCTTCCTTTTCGAGCCCATTCTTACGTCCATCAGGCCCAAATACCCTGTTCTCCTTGTATTGGGCTCACATTAGGGCCTAGTCATTCAATAAATAAACTACCATCTGGCCATTAAATCAATAATAAGAAATTCTATGTTCATATCCAAACTCCTTACAAAAGAGATATCAAATAAGCGTGAAAACAAAGCTTATCTCTCTAAACTTTTTCTCTCCCTTCTTTCTAGAATTTTCTCCCAAAACTGTCGTCCACCTCCATCATCTTCAACAACCCAATTTCTTTCACTCAATTGTCCCAAATCTAGCAGGGACTTCTCCACTCCCCTTTATCCAACATCCACACCATATAGACCTATAATAGAGATCTGAATTTATAAAAAAAGAAAGCAGAGGTATCTGCACCGCTTGTTGCGTCGTCGCAACACCGCCAGTCGTCCCACCGTCGCCCGTCGCGCCGTTGCTTAATTTAATTTTTTTTTTCAGCAGATCATCCAGTGGGGTTAGGGATTTTTTTAGGTTTTTAGTTGGGATCAATGGATCGATCCTCCCTGACGGCGCTACGGTGGCTGATCGGGTGAGTCATCTGTTGATCCAATTTATTTTTTCTGTTATTTATTTCTCTGTTTTTATTTTCATGTTGTTTAGTTGTTTCTTGTTGTTGTTTAGTTATTTCTGCTTTACTTTTTATTTATTTCATGTTGGCGGTTTCTCCAACTTATCTACGTTTTTATACGACCTGCTTCTTTCGTTGGTACCTGCTTTCCCTCTTTTGAGACCTGTGGATGTTTTGGGACTTTGGATGTGTGTGAAGAATATGGCGCTTGGTGATTCTTTGTCTCTATATTTCTATCTTTAGTTTTCTTGATTTGTTGATACCTTAGAGTGTGGTGTCTCGATTCGAGAAATGAAGATCTATGCTTCTTTTGTGGACAAAGTTTTCGCTCGTTTCTCTACTTCCTCACGATTGGAGGTGACAACGACGCCGTTTGGATTCGTCTCGGTTTGAAGTTCTAGAGCTTAGATTTGTCTTATCTCCATGTTTGATCTTTGTAACCTGTAAAAAAAAAAAAAGATATCAAATAAGTACAAAAGATAACTCATCCAATTGCCACGTGTCATCCGTTCATATGATGACATATTTTGACCGCATTAGAGTGTGCAAATAATTTTGAAACATCTCAATAAAAAAAGAATAAAAATAATAACGAAACAAAAAAATATATTAAAAAAAAAAAAATAGTGGGTGACCCATTGCCCCCGCAAGGCCCTACATGGCTCCGCCCCTAATAGATATATGAGTTGTATATAGTTAGTTTGTATATTTCAACTAATACACATTTAATAGTAAATAATACTCTATCCGTCCAATTTTAAAATGCCCACTTCTTCGGGCATGAGTTTTAATGAATATTGATTAGTTTATTAATAAAGTAGATAAGTTGAGGATATGATGGAGTATTGTGGGGTCCATTTGTAAATAAAGTGATTGTTTATGAATAAAGTGAATGACAAAGTGAATAAATATGTAATGATGTTAGAAGTGTGAGGATAAAGTAGTATGAATAGTATTGTTTAAAAAAAAAAAGGAATTAACATTATAAAGTTAGACAACCCAAAAAGAAAAATGGGAATAATAAAATTGAAAAGAGGAAGTATTATATTTATTTGGTTATTTGTCATTAATTGGAATATACAAATCAAAATGTATTTTTACGTATTGATAAAAAAAATTATTTTAGGCTTAATTAGAAATTAAAATGTATTTTTACGATAAAAAACTTATGGGTTGGTCTGATATGGACTCGGGTGCATGTTGTGCACTCTAGTCCATGTTGCACTTTTCAGTTTACCGACTTACACTTTTTGATAAATGGTGTTGCATTTTTCAAGTATTAAACTGTATAATAATATTTTTAGTAATAATTGAAAAGTGAAACATCATTTACCAAAAAGTGTAAGTCAGTAAACTGAAAAATGCACATGGACTAGGGTGCACAGCATGCACTCGAGTGCATACTAGACTTTACCAAAACTTATTTTAGACGGATTAGAAATCCATTTGGTGCCTAATTAATTACATATGTTAAAGATAATACTACGTACATCCTATCAAACCGTACCTTTTTTTTTAGTTGAATCTGTTAACGTTCTGATTACAAGTCAATCAATATAATTTTTGTCATACTTGCGGAGTATATTTTTTATTCAAATTATTTGTTTTTATTTTCCCTATTAATACCATACATATTTAAAAATACAAATCATATGTTAAAGAGTCCCTCACGTTTCAAACAAGCAAAGTTCACCCTGCAGGAAGCTAGCTATGTCATTTTTTATTTTATTTTATTGTTTTAATTTCTATTTAGACTAAAATTTCTATGAACTTAATTTACAAAAAAATGATGGTAAACTCAACACGGATGATGAGGTCGCCTATTAAAAAATAATTAACGCCCTATAATATTAGGAACGAAGCGTGTTAAAAATTCAACATGGAACACCCGTGAAACACGAAAAGTGGAACATGAGAATCGAATCGAACTCAACACCACTATTTAGCATATTTTTTTAATATTAATTATTCTTATGCTACAATGTGATATTTTAAAAAAAAAAATGGTTCACATAAAATTAATCTGGTTATTGAAGGAAGTTGTTTGGGGTTCAACGACTATGTTCTCGCTCTGACTTTCCCAAAAGGCTGTTCGGTTTGTACAGTACTGTTTTAAGGAGCATTTCTGGTGCTGCCCTTTTTATATTTTGTTTTTTTTTTTTGAAACGGTAAAGTATATATTTCACCCGAGTACATGGGGTACTCAACCCGTATTGTTTACATGATTATATTGTACAACTTCTCCACTCCATTTGGTAATTAAAACCAAGGAATTATAGAAATCAGATTCTACTTTTCCAGCCAAAGTTACTGTTTATCACCTTTCATCCCCCTCACTCTTCTGCTTCTTATCTTATTCTTCTTGCTGCTTTGTCAGACACTCCTTCATGCTTGTGTATGGGTCGATACACCAAGCTGCAATTGCTGAGTTGGGTTTTATAAACTCTCGGCCCTCTATCCATGTCCAAAGTTGAATTTTTATATTTTCTACTGACTTTTTTACCACAGGTTCCTCATTTGAGAAAATCTTTGTATTCCTACTTTTCCAAATCTCTCCAATTACTCCCACCCAAAGACCAGCTGCTATTTTCCTTCTCCATTTCTCATTACCCAGAATCGTACTAAATTGAAGCAAATGAGTTGACAAGATGTTGTGCATGGCTATACTCACTTTACACCATCTCAGACATTCATTCCATAACTCCTTGGCAAATTTGCATTCCAACATTAAGTGGTTGTTGCTCTCCTCCTCCTCTCCACACATTTTGCACACCTGTTCTCCATCTGGAATCGAAATTCCTCTTTTCTTTAAATTGTCGGTCGTAGCCAATCTATGTTTCAGTGCTTTCCACCCTGTTGTTTGAAGCCTCCTTGGTGCAATGCAACCCCACATTGTAGAGAATTCCTCCGTACTGCTGTCCATCCTATCCAAGCTCCTCGCTCCCTGTTTTAACTTGTTATAGGCATCGCTGGTAGAATATATGCCGAAGGGGGCAGATTCCCAGCTCCATCCATCCTCCTCGTTTCGTCTGAGTTTAAACCTGCCAATAAGTGACAAGAGCTCAACAAATTCTTAGTCGTTTGTTCGTTAAACACACCCATTCCCATCCATATTCCCCCCAATTACCCATCTCCCCAATTCTAGCCTCTTGTTGGTTGCTGCATCTATACACATTTGGGAATTTTTGCATAAGAGTCTCCCCTTCATCTACCCACCTCTCCTTCCAAAAAAGAGTTTTATTCCCATTCCCTACAATTTTTTTAATTTCAGATTTTAGACCTTCCCCAGTCCCCTGTCCTCCTACATACAGTATAATTTTTTCAGCTCCTTCCACCAAATGGATTCATCTCCCCCTCTCACTCTCCTACCGTGTCTATCCACCATCCCACTCAAATCCCCATATTTTGATTTTAGTACCTTCACCCATAATCTGTCCCCCTCGTTAAGAAACCTCCAAATCCATTTTCCTAGTAAAGCTTTATTAAACATATTCAAATCTCTAATCCCCAACCCTCCCTTATCTTTAATTCTTTATTCTCACAAATATCTGCCCATTTAACCCAAAAAATTTTCTTTTTGTTTTCACTCCCCCCCATAGGAAATCTCTCTCTCTGAAGCTCGGTAATGTTTTTCAGTATGCCTTTTGGAATCATAAAAAAGGATAAGTAGTAGGTTGGCACTGCAGTGAGGACCGCTTGAACAAGGGTGATTCTTCCACCCATCGAGATATGACGACTACCCCATTTTTCCAGTTTTCCCCTGGTACGTTGGATAAGGCCTTCCCACGTCGATTTTTTACGGTGATTTATGCCCACCTTCAGACCTAAAAAAGCCAATGGCAGCTTTCCCGATTTGCACCCCAGATATCTAGCCATCTCGTTCACCACCTCCTCTCGCATATGGATCCCAGTGAGACAACACTTGTCAAAATTCACTCTTAAACCCGATGCCAATTCAAATAAGCGCAGAGTATGCTTGATCGCCACCACATCCTCCCTTCTTCCATTATAAATAAATAATGTATCATCTGCATATTGTAGGATTGGTACCTTAATTTTTTTCTGACCGATACATGCAGGTTCTAGGTCCCCAGTTTCTGCTACCTTTTTTACCATTGCATTTAGACCTTCTGCTGCTATTAGGAAGAGGAAAGGTGATAGTGAATCTCCTTGTCTCAACCCTCGTTCCAGTTTGAATTCTCCTGACGGACTCCCATTTACCAACACTGATGTAGATACGCACTCCATAATCCATGCTCTCCACTTTGGTGAGAAATTCATCTCCATCATCATTTTGTTTAGGATAGGAAGGTCCATTCGACAGAGTCATAAGCCTTGGCAAAATCTACCTTGAATAATAATCTTGCTTTCTTTTTCTTCTTTGCCTAGTCTATCGCCTCGTGGGCCACCAGGATCCCGTCCATAATTTGTCTTCCTCCTATAAAGGCCGACTGGCACTCCGATATTACGCTGTCCAAAACCTTAGCTAATCTCTTTGCAAGGAGTTTCGAGATAATTTTGTAGAGACTCCCAATTAGTGAGATAGGTCTGAATTCCTCCAGTGTGTTTGCTCCTTCTTTTTTGGGTATAAGAATAATGAAAGTCGGGTTAATTCCTTTCACTAATCTCCCGTGTGTGTGGAAATCCTCCACCATTCTCACTATTTCTTCTTTGAGCAAATCCCAACTGTTCTTGAAATATCCGAAAGAAAATCCATCCGGACCAGGGCTCTTATTTGATTCACAATCCCAAATCGCTGCTTTAATTTCTTCCTCCGTGAAGCTCGCTGTGAGGAACTCGTTGTCACATTGGCCGATTTTTTTTATATTCATACCTTGTCCCAGTGTTGGACGCTCTACGCCTTCCGATTTGAAATGATTAGCGAAGAACTTAGATATCCCTCCTTTCACTTCCAGTACCTGTTCGCACCACCTCCCATCAATGTACAGGCCATTAATTTCATTCTTTTTTCTCCTGCTGTTGACGACTCTGTGGAATAGTTTAGAATTTAGATCCCCCTCCTTTAGCCATTTTACTTTGGCCATCTGGTGCATCTGACAGCTTTTCAATTGGATATCCCTTAAAAGACCAGCGAAAGCCTCACGTCTCTTTTCATTTTCTTCTTCCTCTAATCCGAACGTGTCATCTATTGCATCTAATCTACTTATTTCATTTTTCCTCTCCTCTATTCTTGAGTCCAGGCTTCCGAATACTACTTTCCTCCATTCCATGAGTTCCCCTTTAAGCCTCTTTAATTTTTCCTTCATAGTGAATCCACCCCGGCCAGCCCTTTTTATATTTTGTGACTTTGGCTTTTTTCAACATTTAATTAAATGTTTAATGTTTATATTATAATTAAATTAAAATTGTGGGTCAAGAATCCGTCATTAATTATATTTTGCACTAATCATATAAAAAATCTAATGGCCGGCCATATTCCAATAGCACAAGTAACTTTTCTTGAACAAAACACATTTTCAGTTATAAAAATACACGAAAATTAATAAATATATATATTAAAAAAGAAAATAAAATTAAAGCCATAAAGCTCTAGCTTCTCTTAACGTAGGCACCAATTCGCCGGAGATATGAGCCGCCATAACTTGTTCCAACCCTCCAAACAGTTTTCCGCCGACAAACACCGCCGGGAACTGCGGAGGCGCGGATTTTCCGGCGGCGTTAATCGTAGAAAATTCCTTAATTAAAAGGTCTTCATTTTGGTCATCAACGTCGAAAATAGAAGGATTGACGCCGTGACCGTGGAGCAAGAGCTTGACGACGTGGCACATGCAGCAGCCCCGCCGCGCCAACACTACCACGGCGTTTTCCGCCACCAGTTGTTTGACGTCCTCCGCTGTAGAGGTGGTGTTTCCAATTCCGGCGGCGGTGGGCAGCCAGTTTATGTATGGAAGCGCTTGTTGCATGATGAGAGAGAGAGAGAGAGAGGAATGATGAGGCGTGGTAGTTATAGTGATTTGGAAGAAGACTAACGTCAACGGCTGTGATGTAATACTGAACGTCACAGTTACTGTTGGGGACGTGTCATTACCTCATCATTTTGGGATTCACAATCACTGCGACGTCCGTTACATGATGATGACGCCTTCTTGATTTGGTCGTCACTGCCCTTTTTTTTTTTTTTTTTTTTTTTTAATAGTGTCGTTATTATTATGTATATAAAATAATTGTTTGATTTCTTAGCATCACTTTTTTTTTTTTTTGGTGAGATTTATGTGCACTTAAATATATATGCACTTGAATTTATTTTAATTGGGTTTATCGAATATAATATACATATTTCGTTTTATTAATGTAGAAGGCTGCAACCAAAGTGAAGTGGAAAGTCTTTCCTTCCTAACCCGGCCATATGCATGCCTAGGTTCAATTCTCACCTATAAATTTGACAGTGTAATTCCGATTATATATGCTAGTTAGTTGCATGTAAGGTTGTTCAATGATAAGTGGCCTAATTTTTATGAAGACAAATAATATAATTAAAGTTTTATGTCTAAAAATTATGACAACACTCCCCAATATTTCATGTATTTATTTTATACATAAATTAATTAATATTTTTTAAAATTTATATTTGAGTGAGTGAACATTATAAATTTAAATGGAGGAGTATATGTTGATCTTGAAACTGCGTGTGAATTCTAATTATATATCGTAACTCTCTATATAAAGACATTGCACAGTTGTAATGTAGTTTATTAGTCAATAGGAACGAAGAAAGGGTATGTAAATAAAAGGAAAAAAAAAATATATTCACTCCGTCCACCAAACCAAAAGTGTACTCGTACCTTTAAACACAAAATTTAAGAAAAAGTAAATAAAATAAGGGGATTGTGAAATTGTTGTGACCTGTGAGATAAAAAATAAAATGAGTATTTTCATAAAAAGAAATAAACAATGAAAAATAAATTGTTTGGGGAGGGGGGGGGGGGGGGGATATAAAGAATGATTGAGTAAAAATATTTTCTTCTTTTTGTTTCATGAAGTATTTTACAATATGATTTTTTCAAGTATCAATTCAAAGGCCAGGGTTCATAGGTTTGCTTCCTAAATACATTAATGAAATAACTTTCATTTTAATTTTTAAAAGTTCTTGTCGATAAATAAAAGATGAATTATTTGTTGAGTTATTAATTTTTATTTTTTAATAGTATATATCATCATGCCTCCTAAAATATATATTCGAATATTAAAAGAGAAAATAAATTAAAGATAAATGACTTAATCCCAAAGTAAAAGAGAAAATAAACTAAAAATAAATGAATTAATTAATTCCAAAGTTAAGCTAGAGAAATCAACCAGCCAATTTTCTTCTAAATTCCAATAAAGGACGTACTGCGGTGGATAATTAAAAAAAAAAAGAAAATTTGATGGATTAAGAAATAATAAATGAGAAAAACGAAACACCATCCTATTTTAAAGTTTGATTGAAACTCAAATATTCATTAAATGGGAGAACTCGAAAATACTCTCACATGATCATAATTACCCGCATTACATGATTGAATAATAAATCTCCAATAAATCAATTATATTGTTAAAAAATGTCAAGGATATTTTTTTTTTTTTAAATAAAATATTGAAGTGGCAAATTTCCAAAGAACTACGTCATCTCTATCTCTATCTGTATATGTAAAATAATTGGAGTAATTCGGATGTGATGAGCAAGAAAATGTGTAGAAGACAATATCTGCGTTTACACCGCCTGTCAGTATCTTATTGTTGATATGCTTGTGTATACACTTACGTCATAACCAAATTTATTATGAAAACAACGGAATTGGTCAATACCCTCCACACTAGCTAATTCTGTTGATTTTTTTTTTACAATATACAAAGAGTATACAAAATTTAACGAAAACATATCTCCTTAATATATTGAGGAATATGATTTTCAACCCAATCGTAAGATGTTGAAAAATTCCAAGCTTGCTGAGCCATCATATGAGCTGCTTTATTATCATCTCTAGAAATAATATCACAATCCCAAATCCAAAGATCTTGAAGAGATTTTCTAATGTCCCTAGTCAAATCATTCTCCATCCCTTCATGACAAATAGCTGCATTAATAGCCCCAATCGAATCAGCAGAATCCATTCTAAGGCTTGAGATCTGGACTTTATGTTTAATACAGCTCTCTATCCCTTTCTTGGCTCCAATTAACTCAGCTGCTACAACAGATCCCGGATTCACAATCCGCTCACCCCCAGCCAAAATGGCTATACCCTTATAATCAAATACCACAAACCCAACAGCATAAAAGTTTTTACCAATATTAAAAGTTGCATCAGTAAAAAGGGAAAGGCCATTTCTTCTATAATTATCAAACTTCTTGGCTTCACCTAGCCAACCAAGATTTTGAAAATCTTTCCAATATTCAATTGCCCAGTTCACCTTGAAGACTTTACGATATGATGTCTTTTTTTTGAACAAAATCTTCCGAGTGAACCCAATTACATCTCTCCCTCCAAATTGCCCAAGCAATAACAAGTATCAACGAGAAAAAAGGTTTATCAAAAGCTTCCTTTAAGGCATAAAAAAGTTGAAGAATTGTACCTTTTGACAAACTTTTTATCCTATCCCACAGGCCTTGTTCTTTCCAAACCGTCTTAGCAAACTCACAATGAAAGAGAGCATGCAAAGTATCTGCAAAAGACGCGCCACAACAAGAGCATGAAGGAGATATAGGGATATGATGCATAATCAAATTACCTTTAGTAGCTACTGAATCATTCAAAATTTTCCACCAAAAAATACGAATCTTCGGCGGAATTTTCAATTTCCACAGATAACTCCATAGCAACTTAGCACTATTGCTCCCTGATGAACATGGTTTAGATTTTATCATTGACAACGCGCCCATCTTTGAAGCAAACCGATAACCAGAAGCAACCGAGTAAGACTCCGATGCACTTTCTGGCCAAAAAAGTTGGTCATTTCGATGATAGCCCAATAAGGGAACTTGAAGAATCATCTCCGCTTCATAAGGCCAAAACGCCTGTCGCACCAAATTATGTAGGCAATATGAAACGATCAACCGTAGAAGCACTAGCAATTCTTGATCTAATCAAACCATCTTCAATACTTCCAACCCATCTGTCCTTGAAAATATATGCACATTTTGTCCATTGCCAATGCGCCATCTTATACCTTTTTCCAATAAATCTTTACTCCACATCAAAGATCTCCACACAAAAGACGGGTTAGATCCAAGTTCTGCATTCATAATATTCGTCTGTCTGAAATATCTTGCTTTGAAAATGATACTTACAAGCGAATCCGGACGCATCAAGATCCTCCACACCTGTTTGGCAAGAAGAGCTTTATTAAAGTGTACCAAATTTCAAAAACCTAGACCACCTTCTTCCCGTGTTTTACAAAGGTGACTCCATTTTTTCCAATGCAACTTATTATGTTCTTCCGTCATGCCCCACCAAAAATTAGCAATCATTCTTTCCATGTCTGAGCAAATTGAAGTAGAGATCCTAAAACAAGACATTGCATAAGTTGGAATAGCTTGTAGCACAGATTTGATAAGAACTTCTTTACCACCCTCTGAAATTTTTTTGTGGCTCCAGGAATTGATTTTCTGACGAACACGATCCACTAGGTATCCAAACTGATGGCGCTTAGCTCTGATAGAGAAGGTAGGAAGCCCTAAATACACATCATGACCATTCGTAGAGCGAACCCCCAACATCAGCTTAACTGTTTCTCTATTTTCCAAACTTGTAGATGGACTGAAAGTAATGGCTGACTTATCAAAATTTACCATCTGGCCCGACACATCTTCATATGTCTGCAGACACTTTTTTAAAACTCTAGCTTCATGTTGCGATGCCTTTAGAAAAATCAAACTATCATCTGTAAAAAACAGATGAGAAACCGGAGGAGCTTGTCTAGCAATCTTAATGCCTGAAAATAAATGTTTCTCCATGGTGGCTTGAATTAAAGATGATAGAGCTTGGGCGCAAATAACAAACAAGAAAGGAGATAAAGGATCACCTTGGCGAAGTCCTCTTGATGGCTTAAAACTCTCCGTAGTCGACCCTTTAATGCAAACATCATATGAGACCGAAGAAATACATTTATCAATGAGCTGAATCCATTTTGCAGAAAAACCAGTCATCTTCATAGCCTGAAAGAGAAAAGGCCATTCCACCCGATCATATGCTTTACTCGTATCCAATTTCAATGCAGCATATCCTCGTCGGCTTTTCGAAGAACGAACCCAATGTAAACATTCAAAGGCAATCAATATGTTATCAGAAATAAGCCTACCCGAGACAAAGGCACTTTGAGAAGAATCAATAATATCGTTCATAACCAGCTTCAAACGATTTGTTATAACTCTCGAAAGAATCTGATAACTTACATTGCAAAGGCTGATGGGTCTGAACTGTAGGA
Organism: Galeopsis tetrahit; assembly: GCA_963675135.1. NCBI lineage: Eukaryota > Viridiplantae > Streptophyta > Magnoliopsida > Lamiales > Lamiaceae > Galeopsis > Galeopsis tetrahit. The sequence continues at coordinate 35,674,756 of OY776130.1, read as the reverse complement.
CACTCACCGGATTCCTGACCTTTGGGATCAAAACAATCGAAGTATGATTCCAGGAGTTTAAGGGCTTATCACCATTCAGATGCAACAAAATTTGCTCCCCCACTCCATCACCAATCGAATTCCAATTTACCTGATAAAAGGATGCTGGGAAACCATCCGGTCCAGCAGCTTTCCATGGATTAAGATCCTTTACAGCTTTATTAACTTCCTCTCGAGAAAAAGGGACATCAAGCAAACTGTTATGCTCCTGATTAAGACGACAAATCATCTCTTTTGTTGCATTATGGAGCATTTGAGAACTAGGGTTGCATGACGTGAAGATGTTTTCAAAATATTGAACAAAAGTGTCCTTAATACCATCTGTTGGTCCTTGGTGGAGTATAACACAAGTGTATGGGGGGGGGGGGGGAATGCACTTGTGTATGCAAATTCTTTTCTTTTTAACAAAACTGGTCTTATCAGGCAGGTTGTCTCACAACTGGTCTGAGTGTGAACTTTGATAGATACTTGTCCTACTGATTACTATTGAGTGATCAGTTGGCTAGATATCTAAAAGAGTTGCTAAGTGCGGAATGTGGTTGGCCTTTGACTTAAAGAAATACTCCAAGTTAATTTCTGAAAAGACAGTTATCAGGGACTTTGTCCAAAACAAATTTTCTCACTTACTAGTGTTTGTTCTTAGAAAATTGATTGAATATGAATGCAATAAGGAATGCAGTAAGTAAGAGACACACAAGTTTATAGTGGTTCAGAGACTCAAGCTCCTACATCCACTTTCCCTGATTGAACATGATAATTCCTTCACAATGGAATTAGCTTGTTTTATAGTGCCAAGGTGCACTGATCAACAACACTCTCTTAGTGTTTTGATCCCTAGGATAATCTGAGTCCTAGTGCTCAATCTCTCTGAGTTAAGACTGTGTTTCACTCTAACAGTCCTTAACTTCTCACTTCTACAACAAACACTCTCTTCACTAAATGAGATAAGGTTTGAGGTTTGGTTCCAACTAGTAGAAATATCCTTTACAATGAGAACAGATGTAAAGGCTTAGGATATCTCAATGCTAAGCTAGGATGTTTACAAAGAATGGCTTAGCTAATTTGAAGTGATTCAGGAAACTTGGGATTCTAGAGAATGGCTTGGTTTCCTTTGAAAGCTTGATAATAGTTTGATAGCTTGTAGTTGGATACTGAATCCCTTTGATCACTTCTGTATATATAGGCATATTTGAACAACTATCCGTTGGAGAGATAGCAATTCAAACATGTCTATTTGCAGCACCATTGAAACGGCTAAGAAGCTTGGCATCCTTTTATCCACTGTGTAAAAGGGCTCTTCAATGGTTGCTTGAATGAATGTGTTGACTTCTGAAAAATGCGGCTGAGATGACTTGTGACAGTTTCCAAATAAGCACACTTCCCAAGGTTGATTTGTGGCAGAATCTACACTCAACCAACGGTCAGATGGGACAAGCTCCCTGAACATTCTTGCTGCTGTTTTAGAATGTTCCAACATTCATTCAATGCTTCACTCTTTAATGCTCTAAGTCTTCAATGTTTGGTTCAGGCATGATTGGCAATAAATGCTTCATTGAATGTGTCTTCTGTAATCTTTTGTCATTCAATTCTCTTGATCATTTGTACTTCAACTGTCTTCATTTATGAGCACAGCTTTAGTGTTCTTGATCTCTTCAGCTCAGTTGTCCACTTGGTCAGCTGTCCTGATGCTTCAGCAACTTTGGCCTCAAGACTTAATACCTATCAAGCTGTCTAACATTCAGCATTGGACAACTATCCTGAACTCAAAAATCTCACAACATTTCTGAGATTTTAACTTAAGCATTTTACAAACTCAAGTGTTCTGGGACAACTTGCCTCAACAAAAACTTGAGCATATCTCAACTAATCTGTACATCATCAATCAGGGGTTTTGGTATCTAGATCAAAATCATTTTATTCCCAACAATTTCCCCCTTTTTGGTGATGCCAAAACCTATTACAAAGGGACCTTGACTTATACTAAATATTACCTTCAGGATGAATGAACTTGTCAACATTCCTGAAAGACACTGTTAGCACAATAAATCAAGTATATGTGTCATGTCAGGTTAGTTGAGATAATGAGTTGTTATCTCTTGATAGAAAATCAGTGGTCCTTTTATATATCATCAAGCATTACAGATCAGAAAATCAAGGACAACATAACTGATACAGAGAAAACAAAATAACAACATCATAATCAAACATAAAATTCAGATAGGGAAGAGATGAACTTATCCATCCAGAGAGTTCCATCATCCTGAGGAGCAATGCCATATTGAGCCCAGACCCTTTTCTTCAGCTCCCAAACATCCTTGTTGGAGCCTCTAGGGCCTATCTTCATCTTCTCCATCTTCATGATGTTGATGAACTCCTCCAGAATCTTTCCCTCATCAATCAAGTACCCATTGAACTTAGGAGGTATGTACAGAATTGGACCAGGGGCCTTGAACTCCACTCTTGCCATATCAGCTGCTGCAAACAGCTTTTGGTAGAGGTCCCTGTGGTTCTCAAACATAAACTGGACAAAGACTTCATCCACACTCTCTCCAAGCCACTTCCCAATGACATAAAAGTCATATACAAAACTTCTCTTGGCCTCCTCCCATGCATCATTCAGTGAGATTGGAACCCACTTATCATGGTGAGGGTACCGAGTGTCCCATCTTTGCAGCATTTGAGGTTTGAGTCTTCTGTATGAAGCTCTCCTTCTTGGGGCTTTGAAATTTGCCCTTCTTTCATCCCTTGCCTTGTTGGCCTCAACCAATTGCTCCATCCTCTCTTTAGCTCTCTGAAGAGCTAGCTTCTCCTGAGTTTCTGGATCTTTTCCAAAACCTTCTTCAAACAATTTAGAGGGATCATCAACAAGTTTGGGCACACCAACTTCAGGCATTCTGTCCTGTACTTCTTCTTCAACTTCTTCTTCAATGGCAGGCAGCTTGGCTGCTTTTTTCAATCTTTTTGATTGCCTTACTGGAGTAGATTCATCAGACTGAAATTCTGATGGCAAAGTCAGGCTGGTTGGGAAATCATTGAAGGCTTGCAGCTCCTTCCTCTTTCTTTCAGATGACCTAGTCACCTTCCCCCTTACTTCAGCAGCCTTCTCCTTAGGTTCAAGTCCTGTAGACTCACCACCTGGCCTTTGAAGCTTTCTTGCCTGACTTTCCATAGCTGACATCATAGACTCCTTGACAGCTATTTGAATCTGCTCTTCCTCAGTTAAGCTTTCAATATCCATTGGGCCTTTGCCTTTCCCAATGTCTTCTACTGCCTCCTCCTCAATCTCAGGTACCTTCTCTTTTCCCTTAGGTTCACCAATCACCAAGGTTCCCTTTGCCCTTGCTCTCTCTCTTTCCCCCTTTTTGGCATTATCAAAACACTGGGGATTTAGTTCACTCATAGAGACTGAGAGTTGTGAGTGGGCCTGAGTGAGTGACTTTAATTCCTGCAGTAGATAAACATTCTCATCATGAATGTTTTGCATTTTATCATCTGCCATGCTCAAGAAAGTGTGAACAGGCTTCATCTTTTGGGAAACAATGGCATCCAATGTGGCTTTCAGTGATTGATCAAGTTTGGCCTGAAGTTGATCAGTGAGGTTGGCCACAACTTGATCAGACACTTTGGCCATGAGTTCAACAGTGAATTTCTCAGCAGCCTCCTTCACCATTGCAGCTTTCAACTCTTATGCCTTCTTTCTCTGGGCTGCTGTCCTCTGCCTTAGAGCATCCTTGATTGTCTTTCTTAAGGCTCTCACATTATGCTTGTACAAATCTTTGAGACCCTGCTGTTCTTTCTTCACAGATCTTGTGAATTTTCTCATAGCATCCTTGGCTTTTGTCACTTCAGTTGAAACTGTTTGCAGTCCAGTTTCAACTCCACATATTCTTGCATCAAGAGTGGGCAATATCACTTCCTCTGACCCTGTTAGCCTCATCTCCACAGAGGCTAGAGTCTTGCCTTGGCCATCTAAGGTATCAACAGTTGTTGCATGAGCCTTCTCAACTTCCCTGACCAGTGTGTCCAACTTCTCTGACTGCTCTTCAATGATGGATGCAGTCTGAGTAGCAATCTGAAAGTGAGCCTCAGAGGTATTGGCTTGTTCAAAGTAGATTTGGTTAAATGTGGACACATTTGCTGATACTGCTTCAAGATCAGTGTCAGCAGCAACTGGTATATCTGTCAGGGAGGCATCTGCAAAAATTTGCTCAAGAGTGACAGCAACAGAATCTGCAAAACTAACAGTGTTAGTAAAAACTCCCTCAACACCCTCTATTTCTTTTTCTCCCACAAGGTCTGATACATCAGCACCTTCTCTCTCATTTTCAACTATATTCTTTTCTTCTTCATTCTTAAAAGATAGACTCACATTCACTGGAGAATCAGGCCTCCTTTCACCAAGGGATTCATCAAGTTCAGATTTGACTTGAAGAATAGCCTGACTCTCATATTGGGCTGCACCCAATATTTCTACTTCCTCACCCTCTATCTGTGGTGCACTCAAGGAACCTGTGATTACACAATCCTCACCATCATCTCCCTCTGAATTTTCTGCACTATCAGCCTTTTCAACTCCTTCAACTCCTAAACCTGACACCTCCATATCCTCAATAGGATCCACAGAGGGCAGTTGTTGGGAGATCACAGTGCTTGGGCATCCCAAGGCCACTGAGTCATCCTGAATGACTAAAGGCTGGTCAATGTACAACTTGCCTGACATTGATGAGGCTTTAGCCAAACTAGCTTCTCCCATGGAAGTCTCAGCATTGTCAAGCTGTGCCTCAGGTTCAGAAGAACCATTCTTGGCCAATGCATCTTGGACTGAGTTACCATCTTTGGTCAACTCCTCTGAATGATCAGAGTCCTTCACAGAATGATAAGTCAAGTAATGTACCTGAGCAGAGTTGAGGCCAGGGGGGTTGGGATTGGTGTGATCATCATCATCATCATCAGATGTGCTGTCAGGATGCTTGATTCCTTGTGCTATTCTTTCTCTTTCAGCAAGCACCTTCTCATGAACAATGGTGCAAAATAGGGCCTCAGTGGTTAGTACACTGGTCTTCTTTACATTTGCAAAATGTAACAGCCTATTTTCCTCAACCTGCCACCAGTTGGCACCCTTATCCTGAATAGCCTGAGCTATTTCCACAATTATTCTATCCTTGATCTCAACAAGTGCTCTGAGATCATAGAACTATTGTTGCAGCCTGGGATATGCCTTCAATCCTGGATATAATTCATCCACATTGGCTCTTGCAATCTGCCTCAACATCCCCTCATAGGTGTATTCTTCACCACTATCATCTCCAGATGAGTTGGTTTGGGATTCAGGAGGGTTGGATTGGGATTCAGGTAGGCTGGATTGGAATTCAGGTAGGTTGGGCTCAGAAGGGTTGGGTTCAGGAGAGATCAAAGCAAGTTGGGATTCAGGTGCTTTTGAGAGAAATGTGCCTGAAGAGATAATTGGAATGGCTGGAATGGGTGGGAAAACAACTTGATCACCTTCTTGAATAGCAGTTTCAAGAAGTTTGGTATAAGAAAGAAGTCTTGGATCAAGGGGGGAAAAAGGTCTATCCTCAAGATTGACCAAATGTGCCAGCACATCAATACCTGCTCTATCAGGTGCACCTTCAGGGGAATAAACCTTCTTTGCAATAATGGGGGCATCTTCAGGAGTCTTGCACTCCTCTTCTTCTTGCCTTGGAGATATTCTTCTAGATTGAATATCAGGGGAGTTGGCCTCAGGGCTGTTGGGCTTTGATTTGGACTTGGAGTTAGACTTACTTGCCTGTCTAATCTCCTTGAAGAACTCTTTCTTCTTCTTTTCTTCTTCCATCAACCTCTGCTTCTCAGAAGTTTTGATGATTCTTCTTCTCCTTTCATACCTTGTTGGCTGGTCAAGGTCTCTGAATTCTGTGATTGTCTCAGGTTGCAGGGGGACAATCTCTCTGAATACTTCACCCTCTTCAGGAGGGTGGACTCCTTCGTCAGCCACTTTCTCAATCTCCTCTGAAGTGGCTCCTCCACTTCTTGACAGGCTGTCAGGGGAAGATTCACTTAGAATCTGCTTCATCTTCTTCATCTTTGGCTGGAATGTAGCCATTCATTAGTTGCAACAAATCGATCTAACTTTTCTTGGATAAGATCAACCCCTCTCCTTTTATTCATCCATGTAAATTTCGGGCCATTAACTCTTAAATTAATCAATCCATTATGATTAAGTGCATCTTGAAAGTTTAGCATTCTAGACAATGGTTTTTTAGCCCCCCTCGTTTCTCATAATGAAACAAAGTTTCATTAAAATCCCCACCCACAATCCAAGCGTTATTTGCAAATTATCGATAGCTACCAAGACGTTTAAGCAATTTCCAAGAAAATTTACGATCTTCCAATTTTGGATTACCTTGGAATCCCGTAAACCTCCATTGAAACTGATTTAATGTTATCGAACAATCAATATGCGCAGGGGAATACGAAACAAGATCACAAACCAAAATTTTCCAAAACAGAAGCAAACCACCCGAATAACCTTGTGCATTCACCACATAACAACCATGAAAACCTAATGAAGATTTTAAAAAGTCGGCTCTAACCGACGAACATCGAGATTCAGAAACAAACAACAATGAAGGACGAAATTTAAAAACTAAGCGACTAATGTGATTAAATGCCCGAGTTCCACGAACCCCTCGGGCATTCCAGCAAACAACGATCATTCACCCCGGCGGGGCTGATTCACTTCAGCCTCCGCCACATCACGGATCACCAGAGGCGCACCATACGCTTCGATCATGCTCCGAGCCCTCTTAAAATTACCAGCCACCTCCTTAACAACTTCACCCTCCGACCAACCTTTTCCATCACCCCAGAATTCCATAACTACTCCCGAAACATCCTTCCATGGCCTATTTTTAATGGGAGACGCAAAACTATTCGCCGAATCTGCAATAACCGGCACTTCCTTAACCTGCAACTCTTTCACATTCTCCGGATCTGGAACTTTAGGTACGGGAATCGTTTCATAAACAGGAGCAAATGGTTTTTCCCCTCATAAATGACCTCAACATAAGAAGAGTAGTTAGTAGTATTGAGATCCTCCCCCACAAAATGCATCACCCGATAATCACACCCATTTTCCACTCCATACAAAGGCTCCTTCATGTAACAATGCTGAGAACCGAAGGGAACAGAAAAAGAGAGAGGTGCCAAATACATACCTGTTCTAGGGTCAAATCTCCCTTTCGGATTTGGATCTCGGCTGCACCGACCAATCTCTAAATCACCTTTTTTCGGCATGAGCTCATCAAAGCAACCCACAACCTGCCGCTTCTGCAAACCAATCTCAAGTCTAGTCTCCACATCAGCTACATCCACCAACATCTCCTTACCCTTCCTAGACCTTGTATTCTCCTCTGCATGTTCATCAATCATCACCGCCTTCCCTTTTAAAGCCCGTCGAGCTTCCTCTTCCATCTGACTTTGACGTTGAGCTTGTTCACCCGCCCCAAGACGAAGCAAACTGAAGAACTGTTCTAACTCATCTACTGTAGGACTTTTCTTCTTGTCCGCTTGCAACCATGAAGGAAAGAACCTATGCATCTTACACCAATCTTCCGACTTACCATATGCAATTAAGCAATCCGATTCCGAATGATCCAGCATACCACACAGCGAACAGAAGCCCGATAATCGTTCATAACGAAATACCGCAGTGATTGGCTCATCCTCCACCGTAATGTAGAAAAAACGGCAGAGTGGTTTAGAAACGTCCAACAACACCCTTATCCTAAGACACTCCCCCCAGGCCTCCTCATCATCCTTAGCATCAACTTCCACCACTTCACCAACAATACTTCCAATTTTTAAACCCAGAATTTTACTCATGGCAAACAATTGAAGGCCATGAGCCTGGATCCAAAAGGGAACAAGGTTGAGCTTGAGTTGGGAAAGTCTTTCTCCCCCATGCATCCGTTCTAATGCAACCAGCGACCGACGAACATTCCAAGGTTGTTGAAGAAGGACCTCCTTCATCTTTGCAGCATCATCAAAGGTAAGAAGAAAAAGCCCCTCACCAACACCCCGGATCCTCAGTGGAGAACGAAGCCTCCAAGCGCGTCCCAAAATTTCTTTGAGTTCAGCAATACTGATCGTTCGCCTTGCTACAAAGCGCATCGCCACCGTATTTTGAGGGATCGCCAGTTCACTCCGTTGAGCCACTATGTGAGTTGTTTCACTTTGTGAAATTCGGAAATTCTCCATCATTTGGCTAAGAGATTCCGTCATATAGGGATCAAGAAGAAAGTATTTAGAGAAGAGAGAATTGTTGTATGATACTGAGAGAGAAGTAAATCCCTCCACCCAATATATAAAGGATGAAGACGCTACAATCTGTGGTAAAAATAAAACCACCCCTACAAAACCATCAACACCCACCGATACAACTTCTGGAGAGATGAAAAACCCCCCGAAAACAAATCGCCCAATCATTTTCTCTGCGTTTCAAAAATTGTCGGCAAAATAGAGCGTGAAACACCAAACCACTCCCAATACAAACGCGAGTGACCCTGAGCAATTCTGATCAAAAATTCACCCCCCAAATCTAATGATTAGAAGATATCTAACCACCCAATAGAAACAAAAACCAGTTTGAGAAGAAAGGGATTCTCGCAATCCAAGAAGAAGCAACCACAAATCGAGAAAAAGGCACTCAGAATTCGAAACGGCTTAAAAAGTTTTCCAAGAAAACTTCCAGAATATCAAGAAATCTCTCAAAATGAGAGAAACTTGCGGGGAAGAGAGAGAATATTAACCGTATTGCATGTGAATTAGTTGTGAGAATATTGCAAGTGGTTTGCTAATTCTTTTGATTTTACTAGTATATTATTTAGACATTTTTTTAATGGATGTATAAATATAATTAATTAAATGAATGTAATTTTAATTGTTTTATTAAATTTTTTATCCATTAAATTACCATCAAGTTAAAATTGTAGTTCAAATGCCCACATCATTTTTACCATAAAATTGATTGCACACAAATGTGATCCTATTATTTTATTACTGAATTGAAATTGGAAAAACTTTAAAAATTAGTCGAGCACTGACCGAGATTAAGACAAACACCCGTGTATAATTTTGAATAGATCAAGTAATTGGATCAAATTTTGTGTAATATTTTCACCCGTTTCTTCTTCGCCCAAATTCTCCTTCTCTTCATGTTTATAATTTTTTGTCAACACTTCTCATCTCATCTTATCTTAAACTAAATTTGTTTTTTCTTTTTCTAAGAATTTATCAATTTAAATTTACTTCTATTTTTAACGTTTTGTACCGATTTTATATATGTAGTACTCCAGTATATTTCTCTTTATATGTAACACCTCTGAGTTCATTTTTTTAACGGGCACCTTTGGTGTTTTTTTTTTTTTTCCCAAGTGTCATTGATTTGATATAATAGCACATTTTTTAATATTTTACAAATACTCCCTCCATTTCAAGTTTATTTCTATTATTTTATGTTTACGCATAGTTTAATATGAGAGTTATTTATTAATATTAAAAGAGATAAATTAAAAAATATGAAATTTTTTTGAGTAATAAAATATTGCGAGTAATAAAGTAATAGCATGTGATGTAATTTTGATATAGTTGAAGAGCGTAGTTTAAAGTGAAAAATTATTTTATTAATTGTTGTCAAATTAAGAAAAGATTAATCGAATTGGAATGTCTAGTTTTGACAATGATGAATCTAATTTGACATGGTGGAGCTAGGGAGTATGTGTTATATGTATTATATCCTTCATTAATAAAAACACATACCCGTTTTTAGTGACACATGATTTTTGTGGGTGTGTTCTTTAATTTGTCTAGTACTCCCTCCATCCATGAAAAGTAGGGACATGGGGATGGGGCACAAGTTTTAAGAAAATAGTAGATAAAGTAGATAAAGTAAGGGTATTATAGGGTATTGTGGGGTCCATTGTGAATAAAGTGATTGTTTAGGAATAAAGTTGATGGCAAATTGAGTAATTAAGTGATAGTTGAAGGGTGATAGTTTCTATAAAGTGCATGGGACTACATTTGGTGGACAAAGAATATGTATCAAATGGGACTACTTTTCGTGGACGGAGGGAGTATAATTTTTTTTAAAGAGACGATTAATTAACACGATTGATATGTGAAAGATCCATAAATTTTATGATCTTTTCTAGAAGACAATATTTTATATGCACTCAGATTCACCTCACCCTGACACCCACCCGATTTTATTTTCAGGTTATTATATATATATATATATATATATATATATATATATATATATTTGTTTTTTTATTTTTTAACTTCTTGTTTGATTACTCACGCCATATGTTAACGTTCATTTCTTCTTCTATTCCAACTATGTAATCATATTTTGACGGTCTTCATGCTCTTTCTTCTAGTTTTTTGTTTTATTTGTTCCACTTTTACGTTTTGAAAAAGTTGTAGTCCCTGAATCTGTTCGAGATTGGTGTTTTCTAATAGCATATGTGATTTTATGTTATTTTTTTTCTAATTTATTATATTATGCATTTGTTTCGTTGTTGAATCTGAACACCTTCAATTCGAACTTTAATCCAAACACCTTTAAGTCATTTTTTGCCCAGATCATGGTTCGTCTTTCGAATCTCCCAATGGTAATTATGGTATAATGCATGGAATCCTCTGATTTTAGAGGCTTTGTCATCTACATTAGAAACACCGGTGAAGATTGATGAGCACACCTTACAGTGCACTTTGGGGCACTATGCCAGACTATTTGTGGAGGTGGATATGCATACCACCCCACCAGGCAACGTTGCATTTCAGTTAGATGGTCACAGATCATTTGCTCAAGTTCACTTGAGTCTCTCCCAAAGTTTTGTATATCCTGCAAGATAGTGGATCATACATTTGCTACTTGTGGAAAATCTGATAAGCGTTGTGAACGAAGGGCTTTCTTACGTTGGGGACGGAGCAAATCTAGGAAGAGCAACAAACCACAGGATACACCTACTGATACGACGCATATGGACAACCCAAGATCGGCCATCATTGTGGCCCCTTCTTCACCCTACCTTGACTCTGTTGGAATGTTGTACTATGGTTTGGGGGATATAGCTGACAATATTGATTCTGTAGGAATGTAAAACTCTAGTTTGGGGATATAGCTGACGATATTGATGATCTTAATCTTGATTCTATAGGAATGCATGACTCTAGTTTGGGGGATATAATTGAAAATGCAATACAATATAATTGATTTTTTTTAATTATATATAACTGAAAAATGTAAAATAATATTATTAAAAAGTGTCGCACAATATTGTTAAAAAATGTTACTCCGTATTTCTTATATATAAATTAAAAGTGTAATAAAATATTGTTGAAAAATGCATAAAAATATAGTAATTTTCAACTAAAAAAAAGTGTGAAAAGACATTGATGAGATCTGAACTATGGACCTAGGTGCCAGGGAAGAAATGCTCTTCCACTTCAATTGTTGTCTTAATTACCTTCTAAAACGACCAATTGTTATGATTGGTGCCTAGGAATGAATTAAGAATGTAATTTCTTAATTCATTTTAAATATCAGGATTGATATGTTATTTTATTAGAAATGAATATTTCAAATGAAATGATCATTCCCAAAATTTAAAGAATGGTAATTTCTTCCATACCTCATGGATTTATCTATTCCATGTCATTAGAAATAAATTTTTTTTATTATTATTATACAAAATATCATTACTTATTTTTATTTTTACAATTTATTTTTCATTTACTATCGTAATAATATTAATAATTTAGAAATTAATAAATATAAAATTTAATACTATAATTATTAAATAAATAATAATATATCATCAATATCATAAATTTTAAAAATCAAAATCCATCATAATAAAATATATATTAGTAATACATAATAATAAATTATAAAAATATTAATAATTATGAAAGTATAAATTAATGATAATAGTAATACTTAATAATAATAATTTTCATATATTAATATATAATATTGTAGTAATATTTAATAATAATAATTTCTATAATAAATAGTAACAATAACATATAATCTCAACAATAAAAATTAATAATAATAATTTAATTAATTTTATACCATATTTATGTTTAATTCTTTGTTTATATTAATCATAAGAATAATTATTCATATTTTATTCTTTTTTTCACTTTCATTCCATTCATAAACTCATTTCATTCTTGATGCGGCCTAAAAATGTCATCCAATATGAAGTCGACACGTGTATGGAGGATAGGATAAAAGTGGAAGTATTGGATTATGAAATACTCTCTGGATAAAGAATCTCTCCTGGAGGTCCCTCCGGAGAGAGCTCCACCCGGAGAGAAACATCAGGAAGACTTAGTCTTGATATGAATTGGTAGAACGAGAGTATAGGAGATCTCCACATAAATCGGACTAAGACTGACCAAAGAAGGATTCTTCTCTCCTTCATTGTAGTGGAAGAAGTCCACTAGGGGGAGTGGCCCCGGTCTTTCCGGAAGTGGAGGATTGGAAGACTCTGTCAATTCAGTAGGCTGAGTCCAAGGAGTAGCTCCGAGATAGGAGGAAACTCTAACTTCCTCTTAAGAGGAAGTCCTCTATAAATAGGTAAAGCAAGGTATATTTTGAGGTTAAACTTTTTACTTTTACAAGACTGATTTTACTTTGTATTATATACTTCGAGATCTTTTAAGAACCTGAATTGAATGATCAAGGGCTAGGAAGCCCTTATGATATACGAAGATTCTTATACTGACTTGAGCGTCGGAGCGTCCACACCGGAGCCCCCTCCGGTGTGTCTTTTGCAGGTTCCTGGAAGATCATTCCAGCGGAAGCAGTGTACCCAAATCAGGTCTAAGCACTCGGGAATTTGGATATCTGATCCCGGGGATATATAATCCGACCGTGCAATTTTTGGCACATCAACTGGCGCCGTCTGTGGGAACGATTTAAAAGATTTTCTCACGAATTTCTATCTGTTCGAGTGATGGAATTGGAGATGGACCATTGCTTGGTAAATTCTACGGGCATTCCTTTGCCTAGATTTGACACAGGATTGTCGAACATATATGTGGAGTGTGCAATTGCCTGCTCCGAGACTCCAGGAAGAGGCTCGAGACACCCCTATCTCTATAGGGGGTGATATCGTTGGCACATCTGGAGCCCTCGGGAGTGGACCTGGCAAGGAGATACCTCCAGGCACTGCAGAGGATGACAACATTCGTGCCCCTCCACGAGCAGCAGAGTATTCAGGGCCCCGAGGTCCAGGATCCCAGGATCGGATCTGGAGGTACGAGGCAAAGTATTCAGGACCCCGAGGTCCAGAATCAAAACTTGGAGGTATGAGGAAGAGTATTTAGGGCCTCGAGGTCCAAAATCTAAACGTGGGAGTACGAGGCCAAGATATGATAAGTGCATCGGTGGTACAGGTTAGTACATGTGTTTGATAGAGCCTAAAGTGTTAGATCTTTTATATTAATTTGATATTGCTATGAGCATATTTTAATGATATTGACATATATGACACGAACTTATTTTTTCCATTGAATTAAGCATGATTCTCCTAAGCTTACATGATTGATACTCTAGAAACAATCTTAGAATTGAGAATTACTTGAAATCGTAGAAGCATGGGTAAGCAATTCACATGTTGAGTCTTGTGATTACTTTATGTGGTAGAATTAATGATTAGACGCTGATGATGATTATGATTTTGCACACGATTGACATGTTTCCATATTTTATATATAATTATGATTTTGCACACGATTAGACGTTGATGATGATTAGACGTTGATGATGATTAATGATTAGACGCGGATGATGATTATGATTTTGCACACGATTAACATGTTTTCATATTTTAGATATAATTTTATATTACAGACCGAGCCTATCTAGGTTCTGGAGGACCTCTGGGTAGGTTCAGAAGATTTCAGATTATAGATTAAGTCTACCCAAGTTCTGGAGGACCTCTGGGTAGGTTCAGAAGATTTCAGATTATAGATTAAGTCTACCCAAGTTCTGGAGGACCTCTGGGTAGGTTCAGAAGATTTCAGATTACAGATTAAGTCTATCCAAGCTCTGGAGGATCTCTGGATAGGTTCAGAAGATTTCAGATTATAGGTTGATTCTATCCAAGTCCTGGAGGATTTCGGGATAAGCTCGGAAATGGAAAGTGAAGATTGAGCCTATTTAGGTCCCTGAGATCAAGGCCAATAGCCCTAAACAGACAAAACGATAAGTCTGAAAACCAGAGTGGGTGAGAGGATGATTGATTACCTGAAGCGGGTAGAGAACTTAAGAATCTTCAGAGCTGAAAAGTATCTCACCCTCGAAGAGGTGAGGCAAGCCAAGAGGCTGGAGGTGAAACCAGCTAGTGGAGAGAGGAAGAGAGAATCTACAGCAAGGAGGTCCAGCCCAGAAGCTCCCCGAAACTCCGGAGAAACAGGAAACCGCAATGCTGCGGGAGGATCCCGATCTGGGCCTCGAGGGACGTTTTAGAAATATACCCAACTGAGATTGGAACCTACAGAAGTCTTGGAGGTTGCTGGAGATCATCCAGATCTGAAATTCCCTTATTCGAGGAACCGAGGTCCTCAAAAGTCCAAGTCGGACCGATTTTGGAGACTCCACAATGAATATGGGCACGACAACAATCAATATTACTATTTGGAGGATGAAATTGAGAGAATGATTCAAGTTGGACATCTGAGAGAATTTGTTTACGTAGTTGACCGAGGCCCTCGAGGGCAGAAGAGGAGAGAACTTGAGGACAGGAAGACCAAGAAGGAGGACGTAAGAGGTTATAGAACGTGATGCAATTCACTACCTTCAGGAGTAATTTTATAATTATTTTTAATTATAAAAGCCGACCCCCTCAGTTGATATTCTTGAGTTGAGATCCGGGAAGAATTTCAGAGCTCATGAGGAGGGGCTGGAGAACCTAGAAGTACTAGAGGAGCTCTAGAGAGCAAGATTACCGAAGAAAGAGCGAAGCCAAACAACGTTGAGGGGTTGGAAATTCAAGAAAAGACCATGTGAAATTAAGGCCATGCAGGCCAGATTTGCGATCGATAACTCATAGAGAAGGATTTGACTTCTAGTTTAAGATGATAGACTAATGTTAAACCTCGACCTGCTCGAGGAGCTGCAGATGTACGAGAGATATGTGCAACTCCGGAGATGAATATTGGGGTAAGACGTTGAGACGAAGATGGATGCTACCTGACTGGCTATGAAGCCAGAAGATTTTATGAATTAAAATCTTTTAAGAATAAGAGTGAGAGACACTCAGAGGCCTAGAGGCCGAGGTGCTCCAGAGAGCCCTCATCTTACTCGAGACCCAAGTGGGTTACTGAAATGAGAAGATTTTATGAATTAAAATCTTTTAAGAATAAGAGTGAGAGACACTCAGAGGCCTAGAGGCCGAGGTGCTCCAGAGAGCCCTCGTCCTACTCGAGACCCAAGTGGGTTAATGAAATGAGAAGATTTTATGAATTAAAATCTTTTAAGAATAAGAGTGAGAGACACTCAGAGGCCTAGAGGCCGAGGTGCTCCAGAGAGCCCTCATCTTACTCGAGACCCAAGTGGGTTACTGAAATGTGAAGATTTTATGAATTAAAATCTCTTAAGAATGAGAGTGAGAAACACTCAGAGGCCTAGAGGCCGAGGAGCTCCAGAGAGCCCTCACCATGTTTGAAACCCAAAAGGGTTAATCAATGAAACCCAAAATTTCTGAAGGAGAGCACTTTTGAAATTCCTCTCCGAAGCAAGAATAATACACGTCTCTCCAGAAACGCCTCTGTATTAGGCTCACTGGAATTTTCTACTCGCACAAAAGATATACCCCTTTTACGAGAGTAGGGGGGAGTAGATGATGCGTCCTAAAAATGTCATCCAATATGAAGTCGACACGTGTATGGAGGATAGGATAAAAGTGGAAGTATTGGATTATGAAATACTCTCTGGATAAAGAATCTCTCCTGGAGGTCCCTCCGGAGGGAGCTCCACCCGGAGAGAAACATCAGGAAGACTTAGTCTTGATATGAATTGGTAGAACGAGAGTATAGGAGATCTCCACATAAATCGGACTAAGACTGACCAAAGAAGGATTCTTCTCTCCTTCATTGTAGTGGAAGGAGTCCACTAGGGGGAGTGGCCCCGGTCTTTCCGGAAGTGGAGGACTGGAAGACTCTGTCAATTCAGGAGGCTGAGTCCAAGGAGTAGCTCCGAGATAGGAGGAAACTCTAACTTCCTCTTAAGAGGAAGTCCTCTATAAATAGGTAAAGCAAGGTATATTTTGAGGTTAGACTTTTTACTTTTACAAGACTGATTTTACTTTGTATTATATACTTCGAGATCTTTTAAGAACCTGAATTGATTGATCAAGGGCTAGGAAGCCCTTATGATATACGAAGATTCTTATACTGACTTGAGCGTCAGAGCGTCCGCACCGGAGCCCCCTCCGGTGTGTCTTTTGCAGGTTCCTGGAGGATCATTCCAGCGGAAGCAGTGTACCCAAATCAGGTCTAAGCACTCGGGAATTTGGATATCTGATCCCGAGGATATATAATCCGACCGTGTAATTTTTGGCACATCAATTCTAATATATTTACATTCCATTATATCAATTACGTCCTTAATGTGTTGACCCGTTTTAAAAATGGTTTCAAGTGGATGTATGCATTTGATCAGGATACACAAGACCCCAAAAATAAATTCAATTTTATCTATTTGATCAGGAATAGGATACACAAGACCCCAAATAAATTCAATTTTATCTATCTTTGTAAATAAATTCAATTTTTATCTATCTGTCTTGTATGTGACATCATTCCACACATATATATACACTTAATTTGGTTGAAAATTTGAATAATGGAATTTTGTCCTGAAAAAAGAAATCTTGAAACGTGTCTCACACATACACGATCCACACAGACCATTACCAACATCCCATATTATATATATAATGGACTTTAATTGCCTTATCTATGGGATCTTGATGGAGACTCATTAACAAATTCTTACACGATTGCAAATGATCGATGTTGATTATAAATAATGCATAATTAAAAATGTTAAAAATCAAGTATTTTCAATTTGATCTCAATTTGCATTTCTAAATCCTTGATTCATGTTGAACTTACGTATACGACATTTCTTTGTTGGCGGAGTCTTCAAAATAACAACAAAAAAAAAAAAAGTTCATTTTTATAATTTTTATTTGGATTGAATACTAATTTTAAAAAATATTGATTGTTTTGATAAAAAATAAAAGTTTGAGGAAGATGAAGATAAAATAGAAATATAATGTGGGAAGAATATTTTTCTTTTAGAAAATGAGAATTATAAAAATAGATAGATAAAAAAAAAAGTAAGAATTATAAAAAATAATATTTACTCTAAAATATATATAGATTCATTGGAATTGTGTCTTAAGAGACTTCAAAATCATTAAATTTAGCAATAATTGAGTATATATTTTAACAAAATTTATTTAAAAGGTTGATGCTAATTAGAATCAGAGTCAGGAGACTCAGGACTCGAGGCTAGGGAAAAAAAAAATTCATAGATAAAATAGTGAAACACTACTAATATATACTATTTTCGTTCCTTCGAAAGTTACTTATTTTGTCATTTTGGGCTTTCTACTTTTATTTTTTAGCAAGGCTCACTATTTCTCTACCTTTTTCTTTTTCATCACTCTCTCTACCTCATCAACTTACTACACATATAATACTTCCTCCATCCACCAAATGTAGTTCCGTTGGGGTGGGACACAAGTTTTAAGTAAAAGGTAGATAAAGTAAGTGTATTATAGAGTATTGTGGGGTCAATTGTGAATAAAGTGATTGTTTGTGAATAAAGTTGATGGCAAATTGAGTAATTAAGTGATGAGTTGAAGGGTGATAGTTTTCATAAAGTGTATGAGACTACATTTAATGGACAAAGAATATGAGACAAATGAGACTACATTTCATGGATGGAGGGAGTACTATATAATTTTATCAATGTGTAAAAAGTAAATAGATAAGGGGCGGAGGGAGTATATGATAATAATATTTATTTATATGTATTGTATTTACATTAATATTAATAATACATATAAATAAATATTAATTGTTAGGCTGAGTAATTGTTTATACACACATGCACATTATAATTGAGTTTCAACTAAAGTTGATGTTGGGTTGTTTGAAAAAATGTACTGGGATTGTATTGTATCATCTACTATTGAAATTGATAAAAGTAAACGCTCAAACTATTGAAATTGATAAAAGTAAACGCTCAAACTATTGAAAAATGATTACATTATTTATCTATTTTGTCGATTTGATGCAAAACTAATTAACCAAATGGATAAACTAATACTCCCTCCGTTCAAAAATAACTTTCATATGTAGGTGATTTTGTAAAACTAATTAATCAAAGTGTAATAATGAGTGAAGTTTTGAGGGGTAATTTTGTAAAAAAAATTATGTATAAAGTAAAAAAATGAGTTGACTTTTGTGTATGTGGAGAAAAAATAATGACATTTGTATAAAATTGAAAATATTGTGAGAGTGAAGTTTATAAAGAGTTTTTCATTTTAAAAGTGTGAAAGTTAATGTTCCAAAAAAAAAGTGTGAAAGTTATTGTTGAAATGGGAACATAAGAATAATATTTTGCTCCTCAAGTCCTTTTTAATTTATAGCTGACCATATAAACAAACCTTCGATTCTATATACTATACATTAGACACGTGCAACGGTTCAAAACCGCCGGTTTCGGTTAGAAACCGGCGGTTACGGTTTTAAAAAAAACGTAACCGAAACCGAACCGGAATCGAGCCGGTTACGGTTCGGTTTTTGAACCGCCGATTCAAAACCGAACCGTCGGTTCGGCCGGTTTTTTTTTCATATAAAAAAATTAGTTTGGTCATTACAAAAAATCAGAAACCCTTGAATTTCTTTTCTTTCTTTCTTGAGGGAGAATAAAGAAATAGTAGAAAAACTGGTGGGACTTGAGAGGTGTGCAACAGATCGGGTGAAGAGGAAGAATAGATGGAGTGTGGAAGAAGAAGGTTGCCATTGATACAAAGCTTGAAGCCAATATTGAAATGGAGTATGGAAGAAGGTGTGCAGCAGATCGGGTGAAAGAGTGAAGAGAAAGAAAAAATGGAGTATGAAGATGAGGTACACATTTCAGTATTTCACACCTGCAAAAGCAAAATTAATAATATTGAAGAAACTTTTTTTTTTTTTTTTTGTGATGCTTGTGAGTTGTGATGCTGCAACCTGCAAATAAAAAAGTAATGGAGGATGAAACACAATTTCAATATTGTAGTCTTTGTAGATTTGAGTAGGGGTCAAATGAGTAGGGGTCAAATGGGTATGGCCGTATGGGGTCATGTGATATGATGTTGCACCCACCGCTAGCATTCCTGCAACACTTCAATTGCCAATAAAGCTGCAATAAAGTTTTAACTTTAACACAGTAAATATTATAAAAAAAAAAAATGAAACCGTTGAAAAACCGTCGGTTAACCGG
This sequence comes from Galeopsis tetrahit, assembly GCA_963675135.1. NCBI lineage: Eukaryota > Viridiplantae > Streptophyta > Magnoliopsida > Lamiales > Lamiaceae > Galeopsis > Galeopsis tetrahit. The sequence goes on along the minus strand of OY776130.1, from coordinate 35,655,138 downwards.
AAAACCGCCGGTTTAACCGGAAAACCGTCGGTTTAATCGAAACCGGCGGTTTTGAATTTGTAGAACCGAAACCGAACCGCCATTTTAAGGTTTCGGTTCGGTTTTCAAACCGAAACCGGCGGTTTTTCAAACCGGCGGTTAAAAACCGTCCGGTTTGCCGGTTCGACGGTTTTCCGGTTCGGTTTTGCCCATGTCTACTATACACATTACATGACTTCATTTACTATACAAACCCCCATAATTTTAGTTTCATTTTTAAATTAATATCCACACCTGATCAATTTTGGGCAATTATAATTTCATTCTAAAAAAATAACGAAAAAACATTTTTTACTGACGGAGACGAAAGAAATGCAATTAAATAAGAAGAAAAAAGGGAGTTCAAGTTTAAAAGGAGAAATTCCAACCACACATATTTGACATTTAAACTTTTTTACCGAACAAAATGTGTAAATTTAGTAAGCTTAATCTTCATTTTTTATGTAGTTTTGATCAATATCTATGGTTTTAATTTATTTATTTTTTTGAATTTTTGAAATATCTTGAATTCAATTTTTTCTTTTTCTTGTTTCAATGCGTAGGAGAAAAACAAATTCGTATTTTTTTATAAAAAAATTGGGTATAATTGTTTAAAATTGAGATATAGGTTGAAATTTAAAAATAAATTATATTTTATATAGGATATGTATATTAGTTGGGTGTGTACCGTCAAATTGGGGATTTGTTTATTCATATAATTAGGGGTTGATTGAAAAAAAGGGTTCCAAAAGAATAATGTCATTCCAAAAGTGGTCCTTTATTTGATCCATAGTGATGTGCCAAAAATTGCACGGTCGGATTATATATCCTCGGGATCAGATATCCAAATTCTCGAGTGCTTAGACCTGATTTGGATACACTGCTTCCGCTGGAATGATCCTCCAGGAACCTGCAAAAGACACACCGGAGGGGGCTCCGGTGCGGACGCTCCGACGCTCAAGTCAGTATAGGGCTCTCAAATAATATCAAAATTACGTTTTGTACGAAATGTATCAAGTTTAGTAAAGGTCAGAAAGTCTAACTTGGAAATCTCCTTCGATTTACCTATTTATAGAGCTTCTTTCGTGGAGAGAAGTTAGAACCTCCCCTTATCTCGGAGCTGCCTCTGAGACTCAGCCCTGCTGAGTGGAAGAAGTCTTCCCTTTTCTCCACTCCCTGAAGATTCGGCAATCTGTGCTCATAGTGGACTTTATCCCCTAAGATAAAGGAGGATAAAGTCTTTCTTTTACCCAGCTTGGATCGGAAATGACGGAAGTCCTCTATATTTAGGACCTATGACTTCATCTTAAGACTGCTTCTTTCTGGTGCTTCTCTCCAGACGGAGCTCCCTCCAGAGGGATCTCTAGAGGGGATTCCTTATTCAGGGAGTACTAGATAATCCAATCCTTCTCTCTCGATCTTGTCATTTATACACGTGTCGACTCCCCCCTACTCTCGTAAAAGGAGTATATCTTTTGTGAGAGTAGAAAATTCAAGTGAGTCTAGCACAGAGGTGTTTCTGGAGAGACGTGTATTATTCTTGCTTTGGAGAGGAATTTCAAAAATGCTCTCCTTCGGAAATTTTTCCCGCCCCCAGTTCTGAAGACGTTTCGATTTCTGCGCTTGGGTCCCACACAGTCGCAATTTTCTCTCTCTTGCTAGTTTCTCGAGGAGAAGCCTCGATCCTAACCCCCTTATTAGTCTTGTAGGTTGCACCATTATCGTCTCTTGGTTACATAACCTTCAAAGAATTTTCTCAAGAAATTCAGGGAACCTCTCACCCTTTCAAGGGATCACCTCTAGTTTCAGGTGGCTCGAAGAGGTTTTCCTTGACTTCCAGACTTATATTTATCCTTTCTTTCGTTTTTTAAACAGGGTCTCGGAAATGACTTTGGCTTGATGCTCCCCAGCTCTCTTTGGCCTCTGGGCCTCCAAGTGTCTCGCACTTTCGTTTAAAAGATTTTGATTCATAAAATATTTCTTTTCATTGAGTAACCCTTTTGGGTCTTAAGTATGGTGAGGGGCTCTCTGTAGCTCCTCGGCCTCTAGGCCTCTGAGTGTCTCTCACTCTCATTCTTAAAATATTTTTATTTATAAAATCTTTTTTTTCATTGAATAACCCTTTTGGGTCTTAAGTATGGTGAGGGGCTCTCTGTAGCTCCTCGGCCTCTAGGCCTCTAAGTGTCTCTCACTCTCATTCTTAAAAGATTTTTATTTATAAAATCTTTCTTTTCATTGAATTACCCTTTTGGGTCTCAAGTATGGTGAGGGGCTCTCTGTAGCTCCTCGGCCTCTAGGCCTCTGAGTGTCTCTCACTCTTATTCTTAAAAGATTTTAATTCATAAAATCTTCTCATTTCAGTAACCCACTTGGGTCTCGAGTAAGATGAGGGCTCTCTGGAGCACCTCGGCCTCTAGGCCTCTGAGTGTTTCTCACTCTTATTCTTAAAAGATTTTAATTCATAAAATCTTCTCATTTCAGTAACCCACTTGGGTCTCGAGTAAGATGAGGGCTCTCTGGAGCACCTCGTCCACTAGGCCTCTGAGTGTTTCTCACTCTTATTCTTAAAAGATTTTAATTCATAAAATCTTCTCATTTCAGTAACCCACTTGGGTCTCGAGTAAGATGAGGGCTCTCTGGAGCACCTCGGCCTCTGAGTGTTTCTCACTCTTATTCTTAAAAGATTTTAATTCATAAAATCTTCTCATTTCAGTAACCCACTTGGGTCTCGAGTAAGATGAGGGCTCTCTGGAGCACCTCGGCCTCTGAGTGTTTCTCACTCTTATTCTTAAAAGATTTTAATTCATAAAATCTTCTCATTTCAGTAACCCACTTGGGTCTCGAGTAAGATGAGGGCTCTCTGGAGCACCTCGGCCTCTAGGCCTCTGAGTGTTTCTCACTCTTATTCTTAAAAGATTTTAATTCATAAAATCTTCTCACTTCAGTAACCCATTTGGGTCTCAAACATGGTGAGGGCTCTCTGGAGCTCCTCGGCCTCTAGGTCTCTGAGTGTTTCTCACTCTCAATTCAAGGTGTTGATCATATCAAGACCTTTCAAGTTCAAGTAATCCGCTTGGATTTAGAGTAGGGTGAGAAACACGTTCTTAACCATGCCTAAATTCTCAATCATTCTCTCGATTCAATCACGAAATTCTCCTAAGTAATCACCTTAGCATTTCTCAAATCAATCATTTCTGAAGCCTTAGCAAATGCTCATATGCTTCGAGGTTTTATGCTCTAAACAACTACGCCTAGGTAACTCATATCATATCACAAAGTAAAATCTAAAGTAAAAAAGTAAAATATACACTTTTCACTTACGTGGCTCCATATCAGCATTTCGGAGGTAGTAGGCCTAGACCCTTCATCACCCCCTTTAAGCATCGAAGTGTAAGGCATTTGCAAGGTCCGTCATCATGCTCGTCTCCGAATGTCGCATCTCAACACCCTAGATGATCTTACTCACCTAATAGGTCGACTCTTGGGTATATCCTTCTTTACAGTAGCCTTGTAGCCCTCGTGGCTACCTGCTCATCCTTCATGGGTTTCTTTTATCACGTAATCTCCTTCGGGAGACATCTTAGATAGGGATGGGTCAACGATCGCTTGTATAATTGGCCACCCAAGATATGGTATCTTAACCGCAAAGATCGAGCTTCTCCAGAAGCTGCAGGGGCTGGTCCTTTATTCAGCTCTTCTCAACTTTTGAATATCAAATTTCAGCACCCTAGGGAGGGTTTGGTCAGCTTCAGCAGCTGGGCTCGGTGGAGCTTCAACTCCTCAAATGTTTTCTGATATTATTCATCCCACTTGAATCTGGATCATTTGCATAAGATCCGCTTTGTAGTTCTTCTCGTGTTCAGTTCTCAATCCCGAATACTCATCTTTCTTCCATAATTATTTGGATCATGCTCCGTTGAGCTCCTCCACATTCTTAATTATCCTGGACTCATCTGGCTCACATCAGTCACATCATCACCTCTAGGTCCCGGACCTCGGGGTCCTGGATACTCGCCTCATCTCTCCTTATCTGGATCTTGGACCTCGGTGTCCTAGATACTCGTTTCATCTCTTTCTTAATTCTATATCGTTACTCAGCCACTTCAAGCGTAGGATCTTGTAAAAAGGTCTGTCATCACTCTCATCTTCTCGAAGTCTGGGTCTCAAACCCCATAACTCAGCTTCTGGGCAGCCATCATCCAAATCCCAGTCTCGAACTCTGTCCCCTCCAGTTTTTGGAACGTAGAAATCTGATCTCCAGTGCTTCGCATGGTGAAGTTGGCTTCATAGCCAGTCAGGTAGCATCCATCTTCGTCTCAACGTCTTACCCCAATATTCATCTCCGGAGTTGCACATATCTCTCATACATTTTCATTTCACATGGTCTTTTCTTGAATCTCCAACCTCTCAACGTTGTTTGACTTCGCTCTTTCTTCGGTAATCTTGCTCTCTAGAGCTCCTCTAGTACTTCTAGGTTCTCCAGCCCCTCCTCATGAGCTCATTATTCGTCATAGACCAGGTAAACTGACTCATACCAGCAACATTATTAGATCTAAATTTCGTCATAAGCCTCAATTATATAATTTAAATATGAAATAATTAAAGAATGCAAATCAAGTCTCTTTTAATCTCAAACGTGAAACCTGTACCCTCTCCAGGACTTGGATAGAATCAACCTATAATCTGAAATCTTCTGAACCTATCCAGAGATCCTCCAGAGCTTGGATAGGTTTAATCTGTAATCTGAAATCTTCTGAACCTACCCAGAGGTCCTCCAGAACTTGGGTAGACTTAATCTATAATCTGAAATCTTCTGAACCTACCCAGAGATCCTCCGGAGCTTGGATAGACTTAATCTGTAATCTGAAATCTTCTGAACCTACCCAGAGGTCCTCCAGAACTTGGGTAGACTTAATCTATAATCTGAAATGTTCTGAACCTACCCAGAGATCCTCCAGAACTTGGGTAGACTTAATCTATAATCTGAAATCTTCTGAACCTACCCAGAGATCCTCCAGAGCTTGGATAGACTTAATCTGTAATCTGAAATCTTCTGAACCTACCCAGAGGTCCTCCAGAACTTGGGTAGACTAAATCTATAATCTGAAATGTTCTGAACCTACCCAGAGATCCTCCAGAACTTGGGTAGACTTAATCTATAATCTGAAATGTTCTGAACCTACCCAGAGATCCTCCAGAGCTTGGATAGACTTAATCTGTAATCTGAAATCTTCTGAACCTACCCAGAGATCCTCCAGAGCTTGGATAGACTTAATCTGTAATCTGAAATCTTCTGAACCTACCCAGAGGTCCTCCAGATCTGATCCTGGGATCCTGGACCTCGGGGCCCTGAATACTCTGCTGCTCGTGGAGGGGCACGAATGTTGTCACCCTCTGCAGTGCCTGGAGGTATCTCCTTGCCAGGTCCACTCCCGAGGGCTCCAGACGTGCCAACGATATCACCCCCTATAGAGATAGGGGTGTCTCGAGTCTCTTCCTGGAGTCTCGGAGCAGGCAATTGCACGCTCCACATATATGTTCGACAATCCTTATACTCATAATTCCATGATAATAATACATCACTGGAGTGAAGTTTTATCAATCAAATATTATTTAGAGCAAAATCAACCTGATCAGCACAGTCCATACATAATGTCATATCCCCTTAGACTTTGAGCCAAGGACAAAAGTTATCAATACCAATCATTTTAATTCTCATAATTGTTATTCCAGTTTAAATCTCATCACTAGCGGAAATCCAATGTTTGGATGTTAGAGAAATCAGAGTGAGAGGAAATTTCAATAGCATCATAAATCGTATTAACAGTAAAACCACTTCATTAAAATAACACAATGAATTTATTTCAGGCATCACTGTAGCATTCATCTCTCATCTTAACATATATTAGGATATGTTTAATAATATCATCCTAAGATAATTCAAATTTACCTTACTCCTATCATAATCAACACAATCATCATTAATCTCCAGTCGGGGCTTAGCAAGATGCTAATAGCTTTCTACCTTGTTTGATTTCTTGTTTTATTTTTCAATTCCAGAAATGAACATTTTCCACAATAAAGGATTTTTCGCAAACGAACAAGTTCACACTGCTAGCAGAACTATATTGATTATGGACATTTAAATCAAGACATTAATATGACCTTCAATTCTTTCTCAATCAAGACATTAATAATGACATCAGATATCACAATTGAGAATTCTGCTCTCAAATCTCACTCAATGGTCCATATTAATCATTTATTGCATCTGGCTTCTTTGCATCATTAAGCAATTATATTCCAACATGTAAAATTATTTGCAGCATATATAAGAAAACTTAAGGAAGAACCTGTGTCAAATCTAGGCAAAGGACTGCCCGTAGAATTTACCAAGCAATGGTCCATCTCCAATTCCATCACTCGAACAGATAGAAATTCGTGAGAAAATCTTTTAAATCGTTTCCCACAGACGGCGCCAGTTGATGTGCCAAAAATTGCACGGTCGGATTATATATCCTCGGGATCAGATATCCAAATTCCCGAGTGCTTAGACCTGATTTGGGTACACTGCTTCCGCTGGAATGATCCTCCAGGAACCTGCAAAAGACACACCGGAGGGGGCTCCGGTGCGGACGCTCCGACGCTCAAGTCAGTATAGGGCTTTTAATATATCACAAGGACCTCGAGATCCTTGTTTTATCAAATCAGGCTCTCAAATAATATCAAAATTACGTTTTGTACGAAATGTATCAAGTTTAGTAAAGGTCAGAAAGTCTAACCTGGAAATCTCCTTCGATTTACCTATTTATAGAGCTTCTTTCGTGGAGAGAAGTTAGAACCTCCCCTTATCTCGGAGCTGCCTCTGAGACTCAGCCCTGCTGAGTGGAAGAAGTCTTCCCTTTTCTCCACTCCCTGAAGATTCGGCAATCTGTGCTCATAGTGGACTTTATCCCCTAAGATAAAGGAGGATAAAGTCTTTCTTTTACCCAGCTTGGACCGGAAATGACGGAAGTCCTCTATATTTACGGCCTATGACTTCATCTTAAGACTGCTTCTTTCTGATGCTTCTCTCCAGACGGAGCTCCCTCCAGAGGGATCTCTAGAGGGGATTCCTTATTCAGGGAGTACTAGATAATCCAATCCTTCTCTCTCGATCTTTTCATTTATACACGTGTCGACTCCTTATTAGGTGACATTTTTAGGCCGCATCACATAGTGTGTCCCACATAGTAAAATTATTGATTTTAAATAAACACGGTACAAGTTAGTTAAATTATACAAATATTAGAATACTTGTAAATGGTAAAAATACAGTTGACTTGCCATTTATAAAGTAAATTAAATTACATATCTTCAAAAAATGGAAGATAATTAAATTTAAACAAATCATGACAATCAAATCGGCATCATCCTATAAGAAGGCGCCACGTGATATCATAAAAAGAGAAATTCGATCTCCGCTCCCTCACTCTATAAATAAGGTCCTCTCCTCATTCATTTGAACACACATACACAGAAAAATCACCCAAGACTGTAGAGCCCTCTACAGAGATTAATTGAGTGTTCTAGAGTATTCGGAGGAGTTTCAAACGTGTGTTTCATATAAATCATTCGGAAACCACGTTCGATCCAAGTTTAGGGTGTCAAACCTCTCAAATCGACGTTCTTCACAAAGCGTTCTTCACAAGTCTTTGAAGATTTTGAGGTGTTTTTCGCAAACTTTTGAACCTGAAGACATTCATCCATAAATTCATCCAAATCAACGTTTAATTCATAATAAGATGTCAAGTCCTTAGATAAACATTGTAAAATTTCTAAAGCCAACCACACACGAGATCAAATCAAGAAGAATTAGAGGAATTAATTAGAGATTGTAACCCACAAAAATCTTAGTTTAATTCGAAAAGAAATACAAATTTATTGCAATTTCGTGTTTTTATATTAATTTTACGAATTTTGTTGTTACAGTAAGATTATTGTTTTTTAAGGTGATTTTCAACAAACATTTTTGGTTATATTCCTTAAGAAACGAGGAAGCATATTGTTTACACTTTCATTAATTCCTCAAATTTATGGAACAATATATTACATTGTTTTGAAATTGACAAGAAACATGTGATTGCAAAATTTGAGATTTGTTGAAGTGTTAACACAAATTCAAAATGTTTTTTGAATTGATAGCATCAGTTGGAGATATGAGTATAGTTCTAATGTACACATTGTTGATGATATTTTGTTGAGGTGTGGTGATGATTCAATAGATAATGTTGTTTATGAACAATAATCCGTTTTTAAGAATTTGATGGATGGTCATGATTATTAATTTATAGGACATGACAATTTTTACACTTATATTGGATGTTGTTAGAGCATATATGCATAATCTTATTTCTAGTCATTCTCAATTGCACGTGATAGTTTCAAAAATTACAAATCGATAAGACTTGAAGATATTGTCAATTGGATGCATACGATGTAATTAAAATTTGAGTGATTTTGATATATTTCTGATTGTCAAATTAAATTTTGACCAATTACATAAGAACTAAGTTAAAATTGTGGTTCAATTATACCAAATGCATTATACAATTGGGTGCACACAAGTAGAGCTGTCAAAATGGGCTAAGCCCGTTGGGTCGGTCCGCCCCCGCCTATAAAAAAGGTGGGTTGGGTTGAGTAATTTAGGTCCGTTTAAAAAACGGGCCCGTATGGACCAGACCGCATGGATCGTGGGTTTTGGCGGGTTAGCGGGTTGGCCCGCGGGCTTTTAAAAAACTAATTTTTTTATTTTTTTTAATTGAATTGTAAGTAAAAATATGATAACTAAAAATTTATGAATTCAATTCAACTTTAAATCAAGATTCAAAATCACAAAAATATTATACTATTAAATAAGATTGAGATTTGAGAATGAGAATACACCATTGTTGGCCATGTATTCACATGACTTCGGGAGAGATATAATAATTAATGTAAATTTAAATCTCTTTTTTAACTTTTTCTTTATAAGAGCATAATTATCATTAGTAGATTGAGAGTGTGTGTGGTAAGATGTGTATTCGCAAATTGATATTTGCTATTGATAGTTGGGTTGATTTGTCAATTAATCTTTCATTGAATATTATATTGATTCTACTCTTTTGGCAATAATGATTTATAAAATTTGAAGGTTTAAATTTTAGGTTCATTGATTTGTTAATTAAACAAAATAATATATATTTGAGGTCTACTTTCTGATTATAAGAGATTAAAATTATTGACGTCAACTATGTGGATTTAATCGAAGATTATCCCAAATTATTTTTTTAATAAATGTGAAAAAGTAAAATATTAATATATAATGAAAAAGCCCGTGGGCTAGCCCGCAACCCGCCGTGGGTTGGGTTGGGTTGAGTATTTTTCAACCCGTCTCCGCCGTGGACCGGCCCGCCAAAACCCGTAAAATGGCGGGTTGAAGTGGGTTGTGGACCGGCCCGCCCCGTTAGCCCGTTTTGACAGCTTTACACACAAGTGTGAATCAAAATAGAGTGTTTCATAAAGTGTATATAAATTCATAAGTTTATCAATACAAAATACTTATACTTTTTATATTTTGCAAATATAAATTTTATAACAAGATGTATATGTAAGTAATCGATGTAATATTAATAAAAAAAATATTAAAAAAAACATTTTAAATGTTCGGTGACAATACTAACGTGCGATGAACATGCGCAATACTAGTTCCCAGCAAAAACCATGCAATAACTACTCCTTTCGTTTCATAAAGTTTGTTGCATTTCTCATTTTGTATAGAATTAACGAACATATTTTTTTTTTTGGAAAGCGGCTAAAATTTATATTAATAGGTATCAGGAATACTCGAAAGTGAAAACGAGAGTACAAAACTGAGCAAAATAGAGAAAAGGAAAAATAACATATTTTTTTGTTACATTTACCCCTCATTAATTTTTCTATTTTTCTTCTCTTTTTCTTTTTCTTTTCCCACCTTCCTTTTCCACTCTTCATTTGACCTTTCTATGGGAAAAAAAATCAATTTAGTCCCACAACTTTTCACCTTTTTTGAAATGGTCCCAAAAAAGTTAAATGTACCGATTTAGTCCCAATTTTTTAGATTTATTTTGTTTTGGTCCCATTTTCGTCGGAAAGATGACCGGACGGTCAGTTGACGTGAATGTGTGTGTAAATTCATCCGGAAAGTGCTAACTATGTAAGTAAAAAATAATTTTGAATTATTTTTAAAGTCCAATACAATAAAATAAAATTTATGTCATTATCTTATAAAAAAATTATTAAAATATTAATCTATTAAACTAAAAAATATTTTATCCAGAAACAATATTAATCTATTAAACTATTGCTGCATCTAAATCGCGTAAACCATTCTGGTCCCAAAATCTCCTAAACCCTATTTCTTCCAAGAAAAAAATTGACAATCGTGAATATGACCCAGGAGAGTGGAAACTCGCGAGCTGTAAGATGATATTGTCATAGTTTGGCTATCGTCGCCACCTGTTGGAAGGAAGGGAATGTTGGTCAGTGATTTTATGGGTGTGAAAATTATCCGATAAGAATCGTCAATAATTTAGGCTTAGTCTGTGGCATCATCATATTCACGTTTGAATCGTCGATTTTATGCTCTAACTGTAATGGTTGAATTGCAATTTTGAATTTATAGAATCATTCGATTGAATCCGTTTTTATGAATTCAATTTATGCAAAAACTAAGAGTTATTTTTTAATTCGATTGACCCTATTTTATTTACTAGAATGATGGATTTTGTAAGCTTTTTCGGTGGATTGACGCTCCTTTGTGCAAGAGGTCCAAACAAATCACACTTGGGTTATTGAAAAGAATTAACGAAAAGAAGGAAGAGACAATACATATGGAGGTTCTTGCTCAGAAATTGAATGAGTTGAGCATAATGTTAGAGAAGGTTAACAAATGTCTAGAGGAAGAAATCCAAGCATTAAAGTGTGAAAATCAGAATATGAAGATGAAAATGGTGATTTGTGCATTTGTTGCATTTGTTGGGTTGGTCAGTGGGTTGCTCAAGACTTGGAGATGAAGATGATAGATTCATACTTCACTCTAGAATGGTTTAAGTTTTGTTAGCTTTAACTAGTAATATGATATGTATTTAGTGAATTTTGATTTTCTATTGCACTGAGTTCTCTCCATTTGCAAGTGGAATGTGTAAAATGCACTCTTCTTGGTGATGTATATATATGTTGCCATTTGCAATTCCATAAAACTAAACAAAAAACTGGCCAGACCAATATTGTGTTATTTAGTTATGAACAAAAACTGAATAAAAAATCTCACGAAATGAAACTGAACAAAAACTGCACCAGTCTTTAGTAGTAGTAATGTCATTACATTTGTTTAATTCTAATCAACTTAACACAAAAGCAATGAGAGGTATTTCTTATACCCAAAAGCAATAAAATTTAGTATTTTTCTATAAAAAGGCACAACAACATGTTGTAATTTCTGGACAATGAGAGGTATTTCTTATACCCAAAAGCAATAAATAAAATTTAGTATATCACTATAAAAAGGCACAACAACATGCTATAATTTCTGGACAATGAGATATTTCTTATACCCAGAAGCAATAAAATCCCACAAATGCTTATAAATAGAATTTATTACTGCAATTAAAGATAAAATCCATAGTTACAATCCACAAAATACATTAATAGTTCCAAAGCTACAACTACTAAGGAGTTTGAATTTGATCAAATTAATGTTCTAAATACCCCATGTTTATTTTTCAAATGATCGATTCAAACTGCATCTTAAACTCAAAATAAGACAAAAAACAGAGCAGCAAGTTGCCACTCAAACCACCTTCTTCTTGCCTTTCTTATTTGCACTACTCTCCTGGGAGGACAAATCCATAAACTTTTGGCCATTATTATCAACAATGATCTTCTTGGATGCATTATCTTGGAGACTTGCATGACTCCTAAATGTAAAGAATCTTTGTGCATAGGGTGGAGGTGCTCTTATATGAACTTTAGGTTGTAGATGAGTTTGGCTCATTAGAAGTTGTTGATCGATGAACAGTAGGACCTTGCATATACGACACTTCAGGTTGTTTATATCATTCTTCACTAGTGATCTGACTTTGTTGGGTAGCAATGACAACATCAGCAGTGAGATCAATTATCTCTTCCTCAATAACAATCTTTAGTGGTGCCATCTTTAAGAGAGCTAGAAAATCAGTGTATTAAAAATGAAAAATGATGTAAAAAACACTATTTAACTTTCTGAAAATAAACCTGATTGCTTGCACCCCTTATAGTCTGAACTACAATTGGTGATACACCACTTTCCTCTACTTCTCCCCTCTACAGTTTAGAAAAAATATTTAAACAAGATGGTAAAAACAGAAATATATATTACGGGACTAAAAACAGAAATATTATGGAACTAAAAACAGAACAAAAACTGATAAAGACTAGTAAAAAAACCAGAGAAATCCTTCCACTTGCTCCTTCATTAGGTTGAGCACCACTTCCACTTGCTCCCACATTCTAAAATTTAGAATTCTTTTTATTATATGCAAGATTTTATAATAAAAAAACAGGTAAAAATACATTAGTAAGGAAATAATTATCATACCCCTTTTGTTTTGCATCCAGATTTATTCCTTTGCCTCCACATTTTCTGCAAGTGATGCTTATTTGTTGTCTTCTCAACCTCTTTTTTCCAGTCTTCTTAGTTTTTTCATCTGACTCTAATTTCCTCTTTGTTGATTTTCTTCCTTTCGTGGGCTTCAAACTGAAATTAAGAGGCAATGGAGGGATGTACAGTGATTCACCCCATAATGCCTCATAATTGATGCCAAAGATAGGGTTTTCATAGTCCCTCATGTATTTCTGAACGGTGTATGCCTAATGTGTGAAATCTGCAGGGTCTAGACCTTCATTCAGAATAGCACAAATAACATGTGTACAAGGAATGCCAATTAATTGCCATTATATCCTATATTGTGCATATCCACTTTTGTAGGTCAACAATGTATTGCCCACCATGAAAGCATGAAACTTGATAGTGAATATTTATGGACTTGATTGGTATACAATCAGAAACCCTCTCTTGATTTCTCTCAAATGTCTTATTGATCCTTAAGACACAACTTTCCTTTCCATTTTGCAGCAGCTCTATCTCTATTCTTTTGAAGTCTCTTCATCAAATGTTCTCTAATCCATTCTAGCATAGTGATAATTGACTTGTCTCTTGCATCAACAATATTAGAGTTGAAAGGTTCACATACATTATTGAGAAGCATGTCGCATTTGGCATTTTACTAAAATGGAATTTTAACCACTAAGTCGGAGGCTTATTAAGAAACCATTTAAATGCATCCTCATTCAAATCCTTAAGCTCTCTCATTCTTATTTTAAACTCACCTGATGTTGTACTACAAGTAACATTCCAAATAGCAGTTTCAGTGTTTGTCTCCTAAACTCAGCCACGTTAAAGTTAATGTGTAAATGTCTTACACAAAATCTGTGACCTGACCAAGGAAAAAACGGCTTGAAAAGCACTAATCAAACCCTTTTGTTTATCGGACATGAAGGTACAATCAGTAGGGGTAAGAGACAAATCTTGCTTCAACGTACACATGTACTCATGTAGAAACCACTCTCAATTATCCCCATTTTCCTTTTCTACTGCAGCATAAGCAATAGGAAACAAATTGTTATTGCCATTTACCCCAACAACAGTCAACAAAATACCCCCATGCTTGCCTTTCAAATGAGTGTCATGAACCCCTATAATGTTTCTACAACCAGCTAAAACCCCCTTCTTCAATGCATCAAAACACACATATAGTCTACTGAATCTTGTAACCCATTATTTAGTTGAGTCCTTATTAGTATTGTAGAACCAGGGTTGGTCTTCCTAAGTTCTTCAGCATATGACCAAACTTGGCATACTGAACATCAGGATCACCCTCAATCTTCAACAAAGCCTTTTTTTTGGCTTTATAAATCTATTGCCTAGATATTTGGACTATAATATCATGATTTACATCCACAGTAAACCCACACAGATCCCTCTTACTGTCAGACTGCCACCTTTGTATGAATCTCTTACAAAACCAAGTGGAAGTCAAATTCTTAACCTTCTGCATGTGAAGGAGAACATATGTGTTTGTCCTCATATTTTCGAATATAAAAATGCCATTTCATTTTTCTTTTCAAGCAATGAACCACCCATTTACAATTTTTATCCACACACTTAACATATATTCTCCTAGAATCATTTTTAGGAAAATAAACATTTCTTTTGTGTTTAATAGCATGAGATTGAACAACTTTTTTAAATTCAAGTTTGGATGTAAAAATCTGAGAGATGGTGAACTCTAAGTTAAAAGTAGTTCTTGGGCTGAAAACAGGGTAATTGAGCTCATCATATCTTCATCAGAGATTTTGTTTGCATCAAAGTCATATTCATCACCCCCGTCAATAAGGTCTACATCCCCCTCCCCATCACTATCAAATTCATTAACCTTAGAAATAATTCCATCATTAACTCAATCATAAACCTCATCATTAGCCCCTCCAGACTCATCATTCCTATCTTCACTACCCAAGGTAATAGATTCAGTAGTACACATTGTATTTTGTGGATCTCTTTCATTAAGATCACTATCCACATGGTCTACATTACTCTCAAAGAGGTCATCATCATCACTACTTACTTCATTTCCTACTGCATAATCAGAATCTTCAAAATCATAATCAAGTTCAACTCTCTCACTTTCATGTTCAACTTGTTACATTTCAACATATATATGAATCTCTCTTACAACAAAGAATTTTTTTGCCCATGATCTAAGGTCATCATCATCAATACACAATTTAAATGTTATGTCTTTGAGCCTTATATGATACCTTCTATCACCACAAACCCCTGACTTAAGACTAAACTCACCTAAATCAACTTTGTTAACCTCATTAGCATTGACCCAATAAAAAAATAAAGGTATCCCCACCCACATAGATAGTCAAGGGCATATCTTGAAAGCTGCCCCCAAAATGCAAGAATAAAGAGAGGTATTTACTTTTAGGATTTGTAGAAGAAATAAAGAAAATACAATTAGAAAACAATAAATTAAATACTACACCCACAAAAAATACAGCTCCCTCCGTCCCATTCTTGAAGACCCAAACCAATTGGGCATGGGTTTTAATGAATGAATTGTTTATTAGTATTGTGTAAGATAAAGTGGGGGTAGTAAAGACTTTTCAACTTTATAAATAGTAATAAAGTTACTTTTTAGTGTAATAAAGTAGTGACATTTGTTGTAATATTGTGATGTTTTAAAGTGTTTTTGCTATTTTAGATAAGTGTCTTTAAGTATGGGACACCCAAAATGGTAAAATGGGTCTTCAAGTATAGGACGGAGGGAGTATTGTTTATCCATCTACACAGCCTGTTCAAGACAAAAAAAAAAAAAAAAAAACAGTGTGCATTCATTACGAGAAAAAACTATAATATATAACTACTCACTTTCTCACTTTAATCAACAAATACACATACAATATATAACTAGTTAATATAGAGATTCCAAAACATGACAGTAACAAAATAAATACACACATATAAGTACAATTTCAGAGTGAGAATAACAACGGAGGGACCACTATATATTTTCATTCTTACATTTTTTTCAGATTAAAAAAAGCAGAGCAATGAGTCATGGGAATTGTGGGGATTTGAATATCTTACCATATTTGGGTTGGGGGCACTCTCTTGCACCTTTCTTACGCACAAACACCATCGAACGCAACCTCAATCTACTTATAGTCTTCAATTTTCTTGACTTTTCTAGGGTTCTTGGGTTTTTTTGGGACACAATGAGTCGTGGGAATTGTGGGAAGGGCACCTTTCTTACGCTGGTTAGGGCATTTTGGTTTTTCAATGACTATTTTCTTTTAATTAATTAATTTTGTATTAATTTTAAATGTTTAATTTAAGTTTTTTTCCAAACATTAATAACTTTGTTTAATTGGAGCCACATAATGCCACGTCGTGCCTAGTCATCTTTTCGGTGAAAATGGGACCCAAAAAAAAAAATCGAAAAATTGGGACTAAATCGGTACATTTTACTTTTTTGGGACCATTTTTGAAAAGGTGAAAAGTTATGGGTCTAAATTTGTTTTTTTCCCACCTTTCTATTATTAATATATTTCCAAAAAAATAGATATTAATAGCGGTAGTTCGGGAAAATCATTGGTTAAAAATAGAAAAAAAGGATAAATTTTTTGAAATAAAATTTAAATCAAATACGATAAACTTTATGAAATGGGGGAGTAATAATCAAGAATGCATTTAACTTCTAAACTCTGGCTTCTTCCCTTTTAAACAAATCACTCTTTCTTTTTTTATGGAAGTTAAATACTCATCCTTTTTTTCCCCTTCCCATGACTCGAACCCAGGACCTAAGGTCTAGGTAGTGGTGCTCTAACCACTTGAGCTATCCCACTTTGTCTTTTGTCCGGTACTTTACTGCCCTTTTAGTCCCCCATAACTCTCAAAATTTTTAAATTACCATGTAACTTAAACATTTTTTTACTTTTTTATCTCACGACATTCTATACTAAGTAACCTAGCCGATAAAAATGAAATTGTGCCTTTAGATATGCTCGTGTGACAAATTAAAAGTTTGATTGGTCAACCAGATGTGTGACCTTCTACACAGCCAGTCATAAGACAAAAAATTACATAAATTTATCAAAATTTAAAGTTAATTGGAACATAATCAAAATGTGTCAAAGTTTCTAAACAAAAAACTTATTTCCTTTTTTTTTTTTTTCGTTAAATTGATTTCCCATCGCTTGCATTTGAAGGCAAACGAATAAAGGAGGATCCATCACCATCACCAACAACCAAATTGGGAATCATCAAAGGATTATAATACTCCATAGCTCTTCTCTGATTCATAATAAGACCTGATTCTTTCATGGCCGATGATCCACATTGCCTAGGTTGTGTTTGATAAAATACCTTAGACACAACCAACTCTCCATCTTTCTCCTCTTCGTTGTTTCCTAAATGGTACTGATGCATTACCCAATTTGTCTTTTCGGGCTTTCGTTTTCGACCATAGTTCGTGTACAGGACCAGTATTTTTTTGTATCCTTTGACGATGTTTCCCGCTGCTGAAATTGGCCTTGTTTTGCCGGTTTTGTGCCATCTCGTTTCGCCTTGGTCGTCGTTGTCGTCGCTGTGGACTTTTCGACGTTTTCGTGTTCCGGTTGTGTAGGCCTTTGAAGGCCTGTGGAAGAAGTGCCGCACTTGGCCTTCCTTATTCACTCCTACAATACTGAAATCAGATGACATATTAATTAATTTGGAGTTTGTTGAGTAAATTTTTTTTTTTTTTTTCCGTATAACTTGTATACTATCTAATTTGGTCCAAAAAAGTTTGTCTTTACGATTAAAATAAATAAAAAATTGACCCCAAAAATTGTAAACGTTGTTGTTTTATGGGGCCAAATTTCGGGAGTATACAAGTCATGATGCTAAAATGGGACTAGTTGATACTATTAAGTAAAAATAACTTATGCTATTATTTAAAAATGCATTTGAATTGTACGGTGCACCTGATGCATACAGAAGTACCACAAATGACATAAAATAGTTTGGTAAAACATTATTTTCATTGGGAATCGATATTGTAAATTAAAAGAAAATGTTTGATAATATACATTTCCGTCTCATTAATTCAAACACGAGATTGAAACATAGAAAAGAATGTAGAGTGTATCAATAGAATTTAACAAAAGAGGGATTTCAAGAGATTAATTAATTTATAAGCTTGGTTAAAAGTAATTAACTATTACCTGGTAGTTTCTCAGGATGAGTGTAACAAATTCCATTTTCACCTTCAATAGTGGGAATAAATTCATCAATTAGAGGATGTAATTTTGTTGTATCAGACACCACTTTTGCTTCCAAATGTTGAAGAATTTCTTGATCTGATGGATCAAACTTCACCCCAGCTGGTAATCCAGGCAAATCTTGAATCCCAGTACTCTAATTCAACAATATTTTTAAAAAAAATTGGTAACAAAAATTTAATTTATTTTCTAACAATACATATCAAGTTTTGCCAATTAAATTCATGGAGAATTATATATTACTACAATAATTAGAGCTAAAATTTACTTTTGCCCCACAATTTTGAGCTATTCTGCAAAAGATTCCAAAAAGTTTGGAATTTTCAATTTAATCCCTAAACTTACCAATTGGTCCGAAGTTTGGTCCTATCTTCACCAAAAAAAAAAAAAAAAAAAACATGTCGTATAATCTCGTCGGAAATTAAGAAACGACGCCATATGATGCAAAATATGTGTGACTATACGACATTGTTTCTGATTATCCGGTGAAAGTAGGACCAAAATTAGACAAAGTGGTAAGTTATGGGATTAAATTAAAATTTTCAAATTTTTAGAACCTTTTGTATAACTCAGAAAGGACAATGTATGATCTTGCCGAAAAATAAAAAACTACGTCATATGGTGCAAAAAAATGTAAGATTATACAATGTCGTTTCATGATTTTTTTTGTCATACAATGTCCTTTCTGATATGTAGTAAAAGGTTTTTAAAAAAATTCATATCAATGAAAAATCAGAAATGACGTCATATAGGGCAAAAAATGTGAGACTAAATATAGGAACCTGATCTGGGATCTGAGTGGTTAGACCACATGAAGGGCAGATTATGGTCTTAATTTGGAGGGCATCATTCGACCATGCCATCTCTCTTCTCTTCCCATAAAAAATCGCAGGTTTTTCTCGTGTTTTTCCACCCTTATTTCTAAAGATTTTCTAACAAGAAAACATATTGTTAAAGAAAATATGAAGAAACTATATAAATCAAAATTCCCCTTATAGTATGTTGAACTTTAATTCTTGATTTCTCTAGTCCTTTGATTGCAAGAGAGAGAGAGTGAGAGGGGGTAGATAAAGAATTAGCTAGCTAGGTCTCTCGCTTGGACGTCAAGTTTGGTTTTGTTCTTGTATGGACACTCTTACACCACAATATCAGGGATATATCACTCTATTATAGTTAAATAATATTGTCAATTCTTATATGGATATAGTGCATGAATCACACTCTCATCGCGTTTCAAGTTAGAGTTAGAGTTAGTGTTACGTTATATTTACTAGTGATTATTTTATAAGATTAATATTATTAAATTATAGTTCGCTTACTCTCCTTTCAGTTAAAGTTAATTAGTGTCACGTTTCTTTCCCATGCTCACTTGTACAATACAACTGGCCGGTGCATATATACCAGACTAACTAGACCACCTACTAGCGATCCGCGAATTTTTTGAAGAACCCGAATCCAAATTTTTGACTTGTAAATTTTTTTAAAATATTTTAATTAAATATATTTCATATATGAAATATTTTCAAATATGCAATCAATCATTTGATATTCAATGCTAGGGACTTGTGTGCCTTTCCATGTACCCCAAAAAAAGGGAGGAATCAAGCATCTGCTGCACTCCAAACATGAGACCAATAGAATATTATTTCAAATCAAAATAAAAAATACATTTGGATAATTAAAACAAAATCTATGAACTTGGTTCACACAATTTTATATTGAATTTGATAATATTTTTCAGTAAAGTAAAGTTATGTTTAAAAATTAATTTTTCGTATGTTAAACAACATTGTCTTTTTATACTAAATATTGTCGTACTACATGTTTAGATTTCTTTGAAAAAAAAGAGTTCATATAAATCTATTTCATATGAGACATGATCTTTCATTTATATTCGAGTAAATCGCTTGTGCATCAGGTGCACCTAATTCACAACTAATATTGTTCAATAGAAATAACTAATAGCGTTCGGTGAAAATGACTGACAACATTTTAAAAATGCAAGTAAGTGCACGATGCGCCTGGTGCATACAAGACTTGATGTTTATATATTTCCAATTTCTATATCTTCATTTGGTCTCAATTTAGTCCTAAAATCATAAAGGTTGGATTACATGGGATGGAATTAAGGGGTAGAGTGGATATGGGGCAACACTGATTCTTTAGGGACGTTTCACCTCTTTACCTACAATACGAGGGGGCCTTTAGATCCAGTGTCAAATTAGAGTGTCCCTAAAGCTTCATTTTATATAGTATACGTACACACATTTGTCTTGAAATAATAATACCTACATATATATACCAACTAATATGAAAGTAACAAACAAGTATATTATACCAAACACTGCTTCATCTCTTTTCTTGTTTCTTGGCGTATACTTCTTGCAAGCAACGTATCTTTCTCTTCTTCAACTTGCTTAGTTGAATATTGAGTGTTTTAATATATTTTCTTACAATTAATAGTTATTGAAGAGGCCTTGTGTGTGACCGTCCTATCGTGAAACAGAACAATATTATTTGGATTAATTGAACATGTGCACAACGTTTTAATTAACATTTTTAAAATGTATATGTTAATTTGTGATAGTTTGTAGCTCGTTTCACGATGAGATCGATCATCTCACACAAGTATTTATCATAGTTCACTACAAAAAAAAATCCAAAATAGCAAAAATAGTGAGGGCTTCTTAGAGAAGGATTTAATGAGGGCTTTTTTTGCCCTCTATTTACCGAGGAATTTTTTCTCTCGTTAAATATTGAGAGATTTAAATTCCCCGCTAATTAGTGAGGGATTGTTGCGAGAGATTTATTTAGGGGAATTAAAAAATTAAAAAAAATTAAAAAAAAAACAAATATTCATCCTAAATAGTGATGAATTTAGTGAGGAAAATTAATTAATAAAAAAATAAATAAACATCATCCGTGAATTGTTGAGGCTCTTTTGGAGAACCAAAAACATCATATATATATATATATATATATATATATATATATATAGATATATATCATTTCAAAAATATTAAAATCGAGAATATATATTAAGAAAAATGAAAATATTATTAAATCAAACGAGAAAAAAATAATGAACTTGCCGAGGAATTAAATCCCTCACTAAATGACGACGGGGTTTTGGCGAGGGCTGGATTCCTAAATTCCTTGGCATTTTATTTAGTGAGGCTTTTCCCCTCACAAAATCCCTAGCGGAATAGAACTCTTTTTTGTTGTTGTGGTTACTTGGATTCCTTTCTTTTCGTAACGTCATATTCACAAATTATTGTTCCAAATATTGTTGAAATTAACTAAATCATACGTACAAGGAAAATAATTTTGTTCTTCTATATATGGTATAATTACTTGTGATTACAATCAATTAGTACATCATTATACTTAAATATTCCACAATTTTGAAATAACCAACTACGTTTTTTTTTTCTTTCTATTATTTGAGGGTAACTAGCCACATGGTTGTTGGATGTAAAGGAAGAGAAGATGATTAAGTCATTTCCTAGCTATAGAGATATAATATGTATACGTATGTACTCCCTCCATTCATCAAATATAATCTCATTGGGGTGTGGCACAAGTTTTAAAAAAAAAAGTAGATAAAGTAAGTGTATTATAGGATATTATGAGTTCCATTGTGAATAAAGTGATTGTTTGTGAATAAAGTTGATGGCAAATTGAATAATTAAGTGATGGTTGAAGGGTGGTGGTTTCCATAAAGTGTATGAAACTACATTTGATAGACAAAGAATATGAGTCAAATAGGACTACATTTCATGGACGGAGGGAGTATATGATATTCCTCGAGAATGCTTGTAATTAGAGATATAAATAATGAGTAGATTAGTGTCAAATTCAAACTCAATTCGATTAAAAAAATTTGGGTTGATCTGCTATGCACTCGAGTGCATGCTGTGCACCCTAGTCCATGTGCACTTTTCAATTTACTGACTTACACTTTTTGGTAAATGAGTAATAATTGAAAAGTGCAACACCATTACCAAAAAGTGTAAGTCAGTAAACTGAAAAGTGCACATGGACTATGGTGCACAGCATGCACTCGAGTGCATACTAGACTTTACCAAAAAATTTGAAGCTCGTGAAAGAATAAGAGAAAATATATTTTATCCTATTAGCTCGAAATTCCAAATTTAACACGACGGAGCTACTTTTGAACTCAAGCTCAATTCAATAGAGAAATCAAAACATAATTCTCCCTCATATATGTCATTTTAGATCAATGAACCCCTATTAAAAAAATTGTTTTTCTAATATACCCTTAACTAATTATTTTAGAATTTTACATTAGATTTTGAACACTTTTAACCGACAAAGGAAGGCCGAAGAAACATTTAAATGAAAGGTTTGTTGTGGGCTTGGACTCTCATCAGCGTATACTATATGGCCCAATTCAATAAGGGATTATGAAGGCATAAAACAAGGGCTAGGCTATATACCCCTCCATACTTGTTAAATATACTCTCCGATTTATGCACTCCCTCTTAAAATCGATTATATTAGATGTACTTTTCCAAATTATCTATTATACTCTTTCTTTCTTAAAATCAACTTTGATACATACTGTATATGATATACCTCATAAACCCTAGTTTCTCCCTTCATCTCATTTTTCCCACCTCCACTCCCACCCCACCATCATTGCCCCCTCTGCCCCTATCCAAGGTCGCGCGCCTCCTCCCCTGAAGGTAAGTCTTTTTTTTTTTAATTTCTGCTCGCAGTGGCGCTCTCTCACTCAGCGCCGCCCACCGCTCTCTCTTTCTTCCCTGCGCGTCGCCTCCTTCCTCATCGCCACCGTCGACCAAGTAGGTTTATTATTTTTATAAAAAAAAATTGTTCACTGGCAGCGGCGCCCCCTCGCCCAGCGACGCTGCTGCTGCCTCCCCTCCTCCTTCACTTCCACGGCCGCCGCCGGCCACCCTCTTCTTTTTTCCATTTCTCTGTTGCATTGCATGTTTCTTCATTTTATTTTATTTTTATTTTCGACAACTCTTGGTCGAAAATATACATAATCGTTTGTCGACGATTGTATATATTTTCGACCATAAGTTGTCGAAAATATTGATTTTTTTTTTAAAAAAAAAATTATTTCAATAAAAGTTGTCGAAAAACACTCTCGTCGACTAATCAGTGTCGAAAAAATTTAATTTTTTTTTTAAATTTCTGGTGGTACAGCGGTGGCGACGGCTCTTTCAATTAGGGTTAGGGTTTAGGATTGAAAAGTGGAGGACGAGTGTATTTATCGGGGTCCTTATAGTATAAAGATAGTTTAGGTATTTTACATGATTATTAAATTAATAAGTTGGGAGGGGGAGTATACTTTAAAAGTGTGGAGGGGTATATAGCCTGGCCATAAAACAAAGTAGATTTGGGCCGTATCCCTAAACCTTGTTTCTTTAGAGCCTCTTTAGAATTTTTTTTTTTGTTTTTTTTAATTATTTCTGATATTTTGAATACAAAATGTGTATAAAAATCTTATCGAATTTACATCCTTTGAATATTATATCATACTAGTAATTCTTTCGTGCGTTGCACGACGGATTGATAATTAATAAATTTTAATTCATTATTTATAGAATACATTCGTACGATTAAAAAAATTCAATGGTTGAATTTTATAGAATTTGAAGAACAATAATACTATGTGAAACCGTATCATTGATTTCATCCTGTTAATGAAGCTTCAATTACATTTTTTAAAATCTATTTTCACTTATAATTATTGATGGAATATTACTCCATCCGTCTAATTATCACAGAATTTGAAAAACATTAATATAAAATGAGGTGTAGTAAAATTGATATGATTGAAGAGAGGGAATAAAATGGAGTGTAGAATAATTTAAGAGTAAAAGAGGTGGAGTCACAATGTATACACAAATAAAATGAATTTTTTTTTTATGAGACATCTAAATAAAAAGATGGAAACTTATGACGAAATAAAGTAATTAATTAAAATTCAATTTTACGAAATAGATTCATGAAACTATCTCACACAAATTTTAACTTATAATTAAAATCTATATATAATCTTGAGAAACAAAAATGTACACAAATTAATTACAAATATTTTTTAATAATTAAAATTAAAGGGGTATATTTAATTATAAATATTTTTTAATAATTAATTTGTAATTGGACTGCGAATAAAAAAAAAAAAAAAGACTCAATGAGTGATATAACCCAAAAACTTTAACCTTTGCCTAAAAAAAAAAGTTGGGTCCACAGAAATTGGGCGGAAATTGACTACAGTCAGAATTTGCTGTTTATATGTATATATAGATATAGATATAGATTAAATGTTTGTTTCGTAATTATTTGAATATTTTTTAGCTACTTTTCCTCAATCCTTTCCGGTTTATCCCATCTAAATTGTTTTTAGTATATTTTTTTAATTAAGAATTTGTTTATTCTTCAACTCTTTTATTTCTTCAATCAATTATCTCTCATATCTTTCATCTACCATAAGTAGAAAGAAAAATATTGGAGAGAATAAAAATTAAATGAGGATAAAATTATCTGCATTTTAAGTTACTTAATTTTTTTGTAAATCTCTAAAAAGACATTTAATCCGGAAAATGAAAAGAAAACAAAGCATTTGTAACTTAGAGAATACTCTACGCATAAATTTGGAAAATAGATGAAACAAGTTACAAAAACCATAAGCTAGAAGGTGCTTTAATTTATTGTATGGTATCACTATATATTAGTATCATTAAATGCACCAATGGTTCATCATTCCAACAGTGAAATTTAGGTAAAAAAAAATATATAATTTGCAATACTTTTCAAATCTCTGATGCAAAACTTGGACGGATGATTCATATACAAATATAGATAGTATAGATTGATCAAGCTGCGCTTCCATGATCAGAACCGTCTTCATAGTAATACGGCATCAATTTCCCGTCTTTCGTGACGTTTTGTGACAAATTTCGATAGCCTATCTCTTGCAACATTTTGACGACTCGTCTCATAGAAGGCCGATTAATGGGAAGTGGGTTAGTGCAAAGGAGGCCAATGTTGAGCACTCGTTGTATTTCATCCTTGTAACACGAATCGAGCTTTGGATCGATTATATTGTCGATTCCATTTTGATCCAATGTGGTGCAAACCCATTTTACCAAATCTTTGTCACCAAATTCAGGATCGATAGGAAGCTTGCCTGTGATCAACTCGAGTATGACCACGCCGTAACTGTAGATATCACTTTTCTCGTTTACACGAAGCGTGTAAGCGTATTCTGCCATGGAAAATCAGAGTAAGTGACAATTATAATGATTAGCAAGGCAACTACTAGTGGTTGTTGAGAAAGAATCCAATATAAAATGTCCTTATGTTATGCTTTAAAGGTATGACAATGTGTTGATTGAGTAATATTTCAACAAATTTAAAGTCTCGATATTTCCACTTATACTGATATTTTTAAGCTTGGTTCTTAGCCATCATGAAAAAATATTTGAATGTTATGATTGCAAATAATTCTATTGTGACTTCTATGACACCTAAAATTGCACTGAAACATACTAAAAGTGGAACTAATAATTAACTATAGCAAATGCCTCACATAGTCACATGATTCACACTATGATTACCTCCTAGCTTTTTAAATAAAGTCTGCCAAATAAAATGTTTAGATTGGGTAGATCAGATCGACTAACCTGGCGCAATGTAGCCACACGACCCCGCGATAACGGACATCGATTTCGTACCCTTCCCGATTGCATCGACCACCTTCGCCAACCCAAAATCGGCAACCCTAGCTCCGTACTCAGCATCCAACAATATGTTGTTCGACTTCACGTCCCTATGAACAATTGGAGGCACACAATCGTGATGCAAGTACGACATCCCCTCGGCCGCATCAACCGCTATCTTAAACCTAATCGGCCAATCTAACAAACCGCTCTTCGAGCTATGAAGTAAATCACCTAGACTACCATTAGGCATGTACTCATAAACCAAAAGTTTGTTATCCCTTGTTTGGCAACAACACCACAACTTAACTATATTCTTATGCCTAATCTTCCCCAACGTCTCGACTTCCGCATCAAAACCGTCGCCTTCCCGACTACATTTCTCCACGTCTTGATTTTCATCAGAAAACTTTGATCGCCCCCAAAGCTTTTTCACGGCCACAGCCTCCCCGTTGGCTAAAACCACCTTGTAAACTTTTCCCGATGAGCCTGTTCCTATCACGTTGTCCTCATCGAGAGCGTCTAAGATCTCAGTCTCGTTGAATCCTAGTTTATGGAACGACATTAACGTCCATTTTGATTGATCAATGGAAAGTTCGACGCTCTTGAATTTTTCGTATTTGAAGTAGAACCAAACAAAGCCTAATATAAGTACTAATCCAGCAAACACAAGAAGTGATCTCAAGAACCAAATGTAGCCTCTGTTCTTGAGTTCTTCTTTCTTATCACATAAACCTTCAATATCTCCACACAATCCTGGGTTACCCAGAAAGCTATCTTTATAAGCCAACTTCGCGTAAACGGGAGGAATGTCGCCCGTGAAATGATTACACGAAAAATTCAGACGATTAAGCTTCAAGTTCTGTAATCCAGTAGGAATTTTTCCTGAAATTTGATTTCTAGATAAATCAAGATAGTTTAACACAGGTAATTCACCAATTTCGCCTGGGATTTCTCCTGAGAATTCATTGTTTGCAAGATTAAGCTCATTTAGCTTCTTCCACGAATGAATTCCACTCGGAAATCCCCCTGAAAATGCATTGTTATGAAGATCAAGCTTCACCAATTGGCCGAGATTCACAACACTGGCAGGTAAAGAACCTGAAAACTTGTTATCGTTGCCGGAAAACTCCAATAAATTCTCCAGAAATCCTATCTCCTCCGGCAGAGTTCCAGAAAAGTTATTCTCCGACAGAATCAACTCAGATAAATTAGACGCTCCGGCGATTGATTTTGCAATTCCACCTGAAAATGAATTTCCGATCAGTTCCAGCAATGACACGTGCGGAAGTCCCCAAAATGCCGCCGGTACTTCACCCGTGAAATTGTTGTGCCCTAATCTCACGCGCAACAAGCTCTGGCAATCGCCCAGATTCGACGGAATTTCCCCAGAAAACGAGTTTTCAATCATTAAAAGCTCTTCAAGAGCTCCATTGAAACACAAATTCTCCGGTAATTTACCGGAAAAACTGTTAGTGGAGACATCAATCCACTGTAACCTTGAGTTTCTACCGAGATCGGACGGTAAATTTCCGGACAACTGATTT
Organism: Galeopsis tetrahit; assembly: GCA_963675135.1. Lineage (NCBI taxonomy): Eukaryota > Viridiplantae > Streptophyta > Magnoliopsida > Lamiales > Lamiaceae > Galeopsis > Galeopsis tetrahit. The sequence continues at coordinate 35,627,927 of OY776130.1, read as the reverse complement.
CGAAAAAGCTTCAACTCATACAAATTCGGAGAATTAGCAATGCCAATCGGTAATTCACCTCGGAAATTATTCTCGTAGAGATTAAGTGACTCGAGTGGTAACTCACACAACTCAACTGGAATCTGCCCAGTCAACTCGTTCGTGGACGCGTCGAACCGCCTTAGTGACGTCATGTTCGACCAGCCACTGCTCGGAAATTCACCACTCAACGAGTTGTTAAACAGTTCCAACTGAACCAAAGCCGTTAACCGAGTGAGCGAACTCGGAATCGGGCCACTCAACGAGTTGTACGCCAGGTCCAAATCAGTGAGTCTACTCAGGCGACCGAGCGAGTCGGGGATAAAACCAACTACATTCGTCTGAGTCAGCCACAAAACCTCGAGGTTGGTGAGATTCCCGGTCTCCGGCGGAATCCGACCCGGCGAAAACGGGTTGTAGGAGAGATTCAGCTGCTTCAGCGTCGTGACGTTGCCGAGAAATGACGGAATTGTCCCTTCGAGTAAATTTTCAACCAATGAGAGTACCTCGAGTTTCTGGAACGTTCCGAAACTGTCAGGAATCTCGCCGGAGAAGTTGTTGCCTGTCAAATCGAGGTATTTCAAATTGGGGAGATCTGCTACGCCACGGGGGAGCGCACCGGTCAAGTAATTCTGCGCTAAATCGAGGTGCTCTAACGACTGACAGGCGGCGAGATCGAGATCGGAGAGAGTGGAATTAATGAAATTGTCGTAGAAGGAAATGGAGGATAAGTGTTTAAGGCGGCAGAGAATGGGAGGGAAGGGGCCGGAGAGGTTGGAGCTCTGGAGATCGAGGGAGACAACGGAGCCGGTGGCGGAGTCGCAAACGACGCCGTTCCATTTGCATGGTGTTTCGTCGAGAGAATTCCAGTTGGAGAGAAGGGCATTTGGGTCATTGAAGTTGAGTTTGGCGGAATGGAGTAATAATCCTTCTTTGTTTAGAGAGAGAATGAGGGATGGGAAAAGGGAAATTAAGAGGAGGAAAAATGTGGGGCGGCGGCTGTCGTAGTGGTGGTGCTGCATTTTATTTCCGGCGGTAGGTGGTGGTTTTGAGTGGAAGGGAGGGAAGTTGAAGGGACTATGACATTTAAAAGGTTTGGCAGAGATTCGAAATTTTTTGGATTATTTATATTATGGAAATTTTGATTGTGTGTGTTTGAAGTTATAATCGATAATGGTAATAATAATAAGAACTAGGTAAAAAAACAGGGGAAGCCTTTTTCCAATTCTTTTGATGATTATCACGAGGCAAATCAACAAATTTATACCTAAGTTTCCAAAAATAGCGTAATATTGAGTTTGTAAACGTTTATATGAGTTTACTTATATGTATATGTGAACTTAAAATAATGATGTTTTGTGAAAATTAGTCTAGAGCGCTTTTTAAAAAAAAATTTAAAAGTTATTGTGAAATAGAGTGTAGTAATTTAGGGAGGGCAACGAGGAGGGTATGTCCTATTTCAGGATTCGTCCCGCAAGAAATTTTTTATACCCGGAGACTGCCCCCATAACTTTTTTAATTATTTTTAAATTAATTTTAACATTTTCAATATTATTTTTTAATATTATATAATTCAAATTAAATATATACCGCCTCTCTCATTACTTGCACACTTTTTTTATTGGAACATTTCAAAATTACTTGCACACTCTTAATATAGAAATACCCCACAAAATTAATAATCTCACTACATAATTTTATTTTCAAATTTGTCACTCCTTTTTTCCATACATTTCACTTTACACATCATCAAATCCACTTTATAAATCATCAAATTATCTAAAATACCCCTCCTTTATCTTACATCACAACCACTAAATCATTTTTTCTTAAATAACGTGCCGATCAAACTATGCAAATTATCTCGGGACGAAGGGAGTAATTGTTTAAAATAACATTTCATATTCATCTTATACTACTAAACTACATATAAAATATTTCACAAACATATATATATTATTATACATATAAGTTTATATAGATAGAAATATAATATACGTATTAAATATTAATGTTTATATATATACGGATTGACGAGACGGATTTGACAAAAATTACGATCCGTCTCATACCCGCTTAACCGGATCCATATCGGATCCATGTGAGTTTGAATTTGGACTCATCCCATTGCAATTCCTAAGTAGTACGGAGTACTTTAATAGTGAGTCGGTTCAAATTCATTATGTCACTTTTTTCGGATGAACATTTTATTAATTATTTATTAGTTTATATATAAAGTAGATAAGTTGAGGGTCACTAATAAATAAATTGATTGTTTATAAATAAAATGTAGTCTGTATAATAATTTAAGTAAATAAGTGATGGTTGGTAGTAATAAATTGGTGTGAATAAAATTATTTAAAAATATATATATACATACATATAATATAAATAATAAAATCGAGCATTCAAAATAATGAAATTGGAGTAAGCAATTATTTAAAAAATGCCAACTTTATAGCAGCATATCACAAATGTTGACTATTTAATAAAAGAAAATTAATTATGATTTGAAATAAAGAATTGGATATGAGAATTATTTGTAAGAGAAACAATAATAATATAGCAACAAGCATGTAAGTTAACGTACATGTTTAATTACTTGTCTAAAGTTTTTTCAGCTTCAGGAGTACTACTACACTTGTTAGCACGCTGGTGTATCATTGAAATTCTTCAACTTTGACTCTATTCTTCTCAAAAGAATTAAAGCACTCTTTTTGTGGTTCAAATTTCGTATATGCACTACCCCTTTTTGCTAATTTTTTTTTTTATTATGTATAGTATTAGTTGCAAATAATGTAATGTGATCTTGAAATCTATATTTTTAATTGAGATGCAATAATTTGAAACATGCGATATTTTTTTTTGAGATGCAAATACATTACTTGTGAATCTCTTGAGATTATAATGTTGGTGTAGACACTAAATTTACAATATGCTTTAGGACTTATTTTATAAAGTATATAAAAATTAAAAAAAATTATTTTAGAATGACTCAAATTTAAAGGATTAAAAAATAAAAAAATTTCTATAGAGAGATGTGTTTTTATTTAGATAAATAACTTTTTTTTATTGTGTTTGAAATTCCTAATATTATACTCCAATGTTTTTAAGTTTTTGATTACCAACTCTAAAACAAAAGTTTTAGATTACTTATATTTTGTTATGTTACTCATTTTTCAGAACTTGATTTTACTTTTGAATTGTATGTTTTTTTAATTTCTGTTAGTATTCTAATAGTTGTGCAACTTGTGCATACCCAATTTTTTTTTTTTTTTTTAATTTGTGTGAGACAGTTTTAGATGAAATATAATATGAATATGACGTTTTAACTCTTTATAAAAATGTGTGTATTAATTTGTGTTACTTTATAACCTGTCTTAGAGACCGTCTAATCCAAATCTTTGTCAAATAATAAGGTATGCTTGTTTCAAGACTCACCTGACAAACTCTTAACTAGAATTTTACAATTTTCATCTCATAAGAGTTTGGTGGGAGTTCATCCCAAAAAATTAAAAATAAAATGTTTATAATTGTTTTGTTAAAACACAGTTATCCACACAAATATAGTGTAAAACAGAATTTGTGCCAGAAAAATTTGTATTAGTAGAAAGTACAAATGTTGATTAAAAATCTTCCAAATTAAATCAGAAAAAAATGCTCTATCAATTAGTGTATTTTAAACATAGCATATATATTTATAGACTAATATTACTTCATTAATATTGAAAAATATTGCGATACACATTGGTAAAATGCAATATCACAGATTACAGCTGGAAATTTTTTATGTTATCATTCTGTGCTCAATTGTTTTGCTACAAAAAAATTGCAGCCGACAAATATGTTAAAAGGAGTTATGTCCGAGGAGACAATGCATTGGATGGGTAAACTTAATTTCATTTTTGTTTATTTTAATGATGATATGAATGGCTTTGTTTAATATAACTGAAATAATTTTAAAGCTAAAATTCTCTCTATTTTTTACATGAATTATGTGAATTATATTTTAAATACATTGAAGTGTAAGCTTAGAGGGTTGTTTGTATTAAAATTGATGGAAGATTTTATAATTCAAAACTAAAATTTTAAAGCCCAAAATATACATAACCTAATTTTTTACTCATGAAACTGTTGCAGAATAGATTGAGGTGAAAGAGTTGTTAAGTATACAATATTTGATCAAACTACAAATTTAAAGAATCATGTACGATGCGCATGTGAGAAAAGAATTGACTTAGAAAAATTAATTCACTTGTTCATGTTAAGAAATTGAATGTTCTTTGTTCAAATTTTGTATGTATAATTTTTTTATACGAGTTTAAAAAAATATTGTTTGTTTATATATAAAGTAGATAAGTATAAACTAGATAAATTGAAGGGTATTTTAAGATATTGTGAGATCTGTTTATAAATAAAGTGATTGTGTATTAATAAGGTGAATAACAATTTGAATAAATAAGTGATGATAAAATATTATTTTTATTTTAAAATATACATATTAAGTTTAGACGAAAATAAAAATATTTACATACAAAATTTGGATGTATATAAAGCTGGAGGTGTGATGTAGTCAAACAAAACCATGTGAGGACTGAAGTGAGTGTAATGTGGGTCGTGGGCCGGGCCCCGATTTATTAACCAAGTGTGAAACAATTAAAATATGTTATGGGACCCGACCCTGTAATAAACCAAATCGATCGGGCCCCGCCACCCATATCGAATTAATTATCATTGAAATCAAATATTTTCTAGTTTCCTTTAAAATTGTTTCTAATATTACATGAATCAATCTAATTCTAAACTAAAATATGATAATAATTTGTGAAATTTTATAACAAGAAAAATTGAATAGAATGATATATTAAGATAATTGAGAAATATAGAATTGAAATTGAATAGTAGGTGTTGAATTGAAAATGGAATTAAATTATTAAAATGATTCTCATCCCTCTTCTATATATACTAGTAGAGCACCCTAGCACGGCCTAATATGTTGAAAAATATCATAACATTTTAAATTTTCATTTTTTTATAGTGTCATTTAAATTTAATTGCAATCACTATTGTTGTCATGACATAGTAAGATCTTCAAACCATGACAATTTATTATTCTAAATATTCTAAACACAGCTACATATAATTGATTATAACTAAATATGGGATTATGTCAAAATATACCTACATAAGGAAACAATTGTCTCTACCTCTTATTAATAGACATATCATATTACACAATCGATGAAAATTGTCTACGTTGAAACTTGAAAGCAATCTATAGGTAGTCAACGTTGGTGTGTCATATGATATGTCTATTAATAAGGTTGAGTGATAAGGTTAATTGTCCTACTTCCAATTATAACCCTAACTTCAAGAACCTTATCACTCAATCTAGTTATAATTAATCAACCTAAACATAGAACAAAATATTACTCACTCCGTCCAATTTTATAATTCTCATTAATTTTCCTTTTCGGGTTGTCCAATTTTATTATTCTCATTCCTTATTTGAAAATTTTCGTATTCACACTACTTTATCTCCACCCTTCAACCATCTCTTATTTACTCAAATTGTCATTGACTTTATTCATAAACAATTATTTTGTTTATAAGTGGCCCACCTTATCTACTTTATACATAAACTAATCAATATTCATTAAAACTCGTGCCCGAAGAAGTGGACATTTTAAAATTGGACGGAGCATATATTTATATTATAAATTTAAAGATAAAGTAAATGCAAAATTCCAAATAATAAAATAAGGAAAAATATTTTAAAAAATGACACAAACTTGGTTCCATTGCACAAGTCCCTTGAGTGATTAATATTTCTCAATAATATTATAATTGTTCCAATTTTTAGATTTTGTTCATGATCAGTTAGACTCAAAGTCATTATGAAGTGTTAAATAAATTATAATAATTACATTGCCAGAAATATGACGGTAATTTTTTTTTTAAATATTATATAAATTAATTGAAATTTAAAATATTATTATCTATACAAAATAATTAAGCGGAAAGATCATTATTTATTCAAAACATATTGATAAATAACATTATTATTATTATTTAACTAAAACCCTAAATTTTAATTTTGGATTTTCAAGATTATGAAAGTACACACAAAGAATTACCCTTGACAAATTTTGCAAATCTAGTTTGAAAAGACTCCTTCCCTTTTCAATTAACTTTCCGTTCTCCATCATCAAATACGATCATCGCAAAACTTGAACGAAAAAATAATTCATTTGAATATGTATTCCAACATAGATACCACTACAAAAAATGTCTCAATTAGAGACCAAAGTTTTGAGACCGGCATAAATCAGTCTCAATTTGAGACTGATTTGGGACTGAACCTAAAAAAATTTGAGTTTTGAGACTGTTTTCAATTCGGTCTTTAATATTATGTTTCCAGACCGCTTAGAGACCGAATTTCAGTCTCTAAACCGAAATTAAAATTTTGATTTTGAATTTTGTTTAGATACCGACAATCCAGTCTTTAATTGGTATCAAATATTTTGAAAAGTATAATTTGAATTGACTACCAATTTTGACCGCTCGTTTAAAGACTATTTTCAATTCGGTCTTTAATATTATGTTTTTTAGACCGCTTAGCCACCGAATTTCAGTCTCTAAATCAAAATTAAAATTCTTATTTTGAATTTTAATTGAAATTAAAACTCTGATTTTGAATTTTAATTGAAGACCGAAAATTCAGTCTTTAATTGGTATAAATAATTCTGAATCCCAAAATTTTAATTAACCGTATCAACTTTCATCGAATCTGGCTCTATGACTTTGTTCGAGAGGGAGGAATCAGAATTAGGAGAAGAGGAATTTTCGTCCATCATTGAGAGAGATAAATAAGTTGGCGATTATATCTATATTATATTAGATATTCATCCTAATATTGTATATATAGATAATTTTTAACAGTAGAGACCGCATATTTCGGTCACAAATCGGTCCCAAATCAGGTGTTTGTTTTTATAGACCGATATTTTCGGTCTCGAATAGGTATCAAATTAAACTGTTTATTTTATAGAGACCGATTTTAGTGGTATCTGAACACTCCAGAAGAATATTCTTAGATAATTTTTAACAGTAGAGACCGCATATTTCGGTCCCAAATCGGTCCCATAATCAGGTGGTTGTTTTTATAGACCAATATTTTCGGTCACGAATAGGTATTTAATCAAGCTGTTTGTTTTATAGATAATTTTTAACATAGTAGAGACCGCATAATTCGGTCCCAAATCGGTCTCAAATCACGCGGTTGTGGTTATAAACCGATATTGTCGGTCCCAAATGTCACTCTCTCAATTTAAACCGACAAACTAGCTTCTAAATAGACAATTCCTTGATTTTACTCTCCAATATCAGTTTGAAGATCTCGTTTCGAATTCAACCGTAAGATTTCTCATTCCCTCTTTATTTAAATTAATGTTTTCTCATATTAATTAATTAAGTGTTCGTTGATAATTTTATTTTCATATAATTAATAGATATGTATAATAGTAGTAAATAAGATAGACCACTGACGTTGTTATGATATCAAATTAAATACTAATTAGAATTAATTATTTTGAAAGATATCATAATCGTATGTGTACTATTATATGTCCAATTAAACCTGTTGAACATGTAAATTAGGTTTTAGAGTGAATTAATTGTCTAATATTAAATTAAAACTGTTAAAATATTTCACTCAAAATTTTTTTTACAATTTTATCTATACACATATTATAAGACCGAGTATAAGTACCATTTATTCATAATAATCAATTTAGAATTCCACAATTAATATTTTTGACTTAAGTAGTTAATACTGACAAATTAAGTTTTTATGAAATAACTGAATTCCCAAAATTTTACTTTATATGGTATACGATTCAAAGTTGATCTACTTGAAAGTCAAACAAATTAAAGATCTTGAATTAATTTCTCATAGAGCATACCCTGTTTGCTATCAAATTTTTTAGCTTTAAATTTTGGATTAACGATGGGCTCCACCACATTCTTCTCACATATCTACCAAATTAAATATTATCATTAACATTATTACTTTTAGTACAATAATGCAACAATATTTATTCTTTAAATATAATAATATAGCAATATTTATCTTATATATATATGTCAATTGTGTAATCATTTTGATTTTGAGTACGTATAGATGGAACTACCGGATCGTCGGTGGATGTATTATGCTCCTCGATTCGTTAATGGAAGTACTAACAGTGAATTTTACAATCAAGTTCACAAATTTATTGATTTTGCGAAGACGAGGCCACCATATATGTTTAACGATAAAATCAAGTGTTCATGTACTTTGAAAAAGTGTCAAAATAAAATATTTAAAAGTAACATTGATTTTTTAAAGTAACATTGATTTTTTACAATTAATTCAATGATTTTTATCAGTTAATATATGTGGAAATGATTTAATTATTTTGGACTTCTTTAAAGTAACGTTGATTTTGAAAATTTATTATTTAAAACATATATAATAAAGAAATTAATTACATATGTATATAATTATTTTTAAAAGTTACACAAGACAATTACTTGTCAAAGTGGTGGGTGCCCAGAAATGGGCACCCATCCACCAGGGATCAATTCCCACAAAGGCCAAAATAAAATGGCCAATTAAATAAAGTGGGTGTGGGTGTGGGTTGGCGGTGCGGGTCGGGTCTCGAAGGCGGGTGTGGGTGTGGGTTGGCGGGTCGGGTCGGATCTCGAAGGTGGGTGTGGGTCGGGTTGGCGGTCGGGTCAGGTTGGCGATGCGGGTGTGAAGGTGGGTGTAAATAAAGAGGGTGGGTGTGGGTCAGCGGGTCGGGTTTCGGGGGCAGTTGCTGGGTAAGATCTGAGACCGATGTGAGACTGTTTTAGGCCCGAAAATAGGTCGGGCCGACTCACGTTTAGGGACCGTTTTAAGACCGAATTGTCGGTCTCTCATTTAGAGACCGACCGAAAATCGGTCCTTAATCTGAGACCGATGTGAGACTGTTTTAGGCCCGAAAATAGGTCGGGCCGACTCACGTTTAGGGACCGTTTTAAGACCGAATTGTCGGTCTGTCATTTGGAGACCGATCGACAATCGGTCCCTAATTTGAGACTGTGCCATAAATTCGGTCTCTCAATATTTGGTACCGATGAAATAAGGACCTCCATAAATCGGTCCCAAATCAGTCTCTAACGTGTGTTGAGACCGCCTTTACAGTCTCTAATCGATGCATTTTTTGTAGTGTACGGAACAAACAACATTATAAATATAAAAAATAAAATGAATAAAAAACAATTAAAAATAAACTTATTTAAAATGATCTTTTAAAAGGTTAAATCATAAATTTATTACCAATCAACATTTACGAATAGATGAACTTGTTATGACACATGTGAATGAAGAAGAATCAAAATCCAGTGGAATTAAACCATGAACGGTCATAAAACATTTAGAAATTGAACGACATTAAAAAAATGAATCAAACTAAAAAAAAATTATATATAAATATATATATATATATATATAAACATAAAAAAAATGTCATATCTTGCTCAACATATCGAGTTTTGTTCAAGAATGAAGGAATCAAACAACCATACTTGTAATAAACTTTTACATAAAAAGTAAACAATCCATCATAGTAAAATGTCATATAATTATTAAATAATTTTGTTATCCCGAATAAAAAAAATTCATCATTTAACAAACTTGTAAATTGAATTTTAAAAATCTAACTCCACAAACCATTGTTTTCCATCAGATCTCTTAATAAATATTGATTGTGGAAAAATACCAACATATATCTCGTGAACCACTTCAGAAATGACTTATTATATATATAAATTAAAATAATTGTCAATATATTAAAATAATAAATAATATAACAATGTAAATAACAAATGTAGACAACTCATACCATAATCTCACTAATAAATTGAAAAAAATCGTTGATAAAATAAAATTTTATAATTTCTCCTGAAAAAAATGTACCTATATAATAGAAAATAAAATAAAAAATTATAATAAATGATTAGTAGTTATAAACAACAAAAGTAACAGAGCCTTGAAGAAAAATCGGATTGTCAGTATCTTTCAAAAAAAATATTAGTCGGATATACCTTAACATACATATCTGAATATTTATATTCAGAAAATTTAATTATATCACCAAAAGATAAACTATTATACTTTTTAAAATCTGACCAACCATCACAAAAATACAACGACATCTAATCACTTTAGTTTTAATTTTTTGTTTGTATCCACTTTGATTAATAAAAGTAATTAACGACTCCACATTTTCCTTTTTCTTTAGCAGTACATATCCATTAGCAATTCGTTGCAAAATAAAATTAAAATTAATTATAATAGTACATACAAAATTAGTAATAAGTAAATATTTATATGACTAAATGTAAATAATAAATTATCATATTTGGTTCATGTTCAATTGAAATTAAATTGATTTCAATCAATAATATTTACAATGTTGTATATATAAAAAATAATACTTAAATCTATATAACCATAATGTAGAAAAATATATAATACAATAATACAATAATCAAAATCTAGGATCAAAAGATTATTTTAAATATAAAAATTTAAAAATTATACAATATAAAAAAGTTATTGAATTAAAATATATATATTAGTATATAAAAAAATAAATTATTTGAAATTATTATCAAAGTAAAACATAAAATTAATTTAAAACATAATTTGAAAAATAAATATATCCATATAACTAAAAATTTACACATGACCTTAAAAAGATTGTTTTTAAAGGAGGTGATTCTATTGCCCACTCAAAGACTTTGACTAAAATATACATATATTATATCACAAAAATATTGAAAAATATATTTCATATAATGACAAATATAGATTTTAAATATGTTAATGTGTAAATCAATAAAAAAAATATATCAAATATATAAATAAAATAATTTTAAAAAATTATCACTAACTTGAAGCATTCCAACGTAAACATATTATCACAATTTTAATAATATTTTACATTGTTTATATTTCAATTAGATTAAATAAAGTTGAAACTTCAATAATATATAAAACACAATCATAATTAACATTCAAATAACATTTCAGCAAATAAAAAATAAATAAGTTGCAACAACACAAAAACTAATAAATAACACAAAAAAATCAAATTCAAATAAAAAACGGAATAAATATAACTCAATTGATGATACTAATAAAATTCAACAAAATAGTGTGATTGTCATACGAAAAGTTAAGCAAACAACTCAAAATCAAGAACTAAGTCTTGGACCTGGAAATGCGCGCGAACGAACCAATAACTCCAACATCATTGCCATCAACTTTACAAAATATGATTTGGTCATTTTTACGAATACAAACATTTGATACTAACTTGCATTGGTTATATGATACTCAAATTGTATGAGAATTACTATAATTAATCAACTTTTGCACATACAATACTTAACTAAGTAAACTTGTCTAGTCAGAGAAATAATATTTCTATGCAATGAATCCAAATTCTTTTTTAAAAATTTCAACAGCAGTATTATACAACAGAGATTGTTTTAAAATAAAATAAAATTTATACACCATATAATTAAAAAAATTGACATTAAAAAAATAAATTAACATAATATATATATATATATATATATATATATATATCTCACCATGTAACTTTTATAATCTACAAACTTGCATTTTCGATTTGTTTCATGTTTCCAGCCTCGTTGCAATGACGCATATAGACTTCAGTAATATATAAATTGAGTAGAAAAATTTATTTGAACATATAGTATTATTTATGAAAATTTTGAACAACTGTTGCTGACTACCTCAAACTAAACTATCTAAAACTGTTATATAATAATCATTAAAGTAAAAAAATAAAAAACAACGTATAATTATTGTTAACTTTATTGAAATATAATACAATGAATTCTATAATATACACGACCATTTATACTGAGAATATGTTTTAATCAAATAAAAATCATTCAAATACACAATAATGCAAAAAGTGTTGAAGACATAATAAAATAGAAGTCGTAAATTTAACTCTATTACTAACAACATATTAATAAAACTTCTTAAATTTATTGAAAATTTTCAACCATCACTATATATTTAAAAAGTAGAAACATCATCATGACCATCCACTGCTCATAGATGATAAACTTTTAAAAATGAGTGCGAAAAAGCATCGGCGAGATAATCTGAATTATAAATATACAAAGTAAATGATTATATATATATATATATATATATATATATATATTTTGTTAAACTTACAAATTCATTCTCATAATAATAATTATAAAATTAATAAAAAAATAAATTTCACACTAACTAATTAAGTAAGGGTTTTTTTATCGTGAGACACGGGGTTCACCCTGTCTTATACTTCGTAATAGACATTCAATTAAAAGTTGACATATCATTTAACTTTGTCATGCGAGGTCGCACTTTATTACTCCAAGATAAACTTTTTTTAAAAAAAAAAAATTAAAATTTTGAAATATCCTTATATTATTTTAAAAAATATTTTAAGAGTTTTTCCTCGAGTTAGCTGGATCGTAGATCTCGAGGCCCGAGAGAAAAAATTATCCCAGTTCGAGCCCAATCTGGACCAAACCTGGGGCCAACTCGTTCAACCCAAACACATACATTAAAATATAAAACAAACTAAACTAATAAATTAAAACCTATATAAATATCATCAGAATTGAAATATTTACCGAAACTAAATTGCAAAAAAATCCTCAACTATATAAAGTCAACAATTTTTATTTATTTTTAAATAATATCTTCAATTATAGAAAAAAATCATTGCATCCAATTTAATCTTGAATAACTTAATTCAATAATAATAAAATAAAAAGATTAATCTTAAAATTTAATTAATATTATTATATTAAAAGAAAATAAAATAAATACTCATCAATTCTATTGACACCATGATTTTAACTACAATATATATAGTTACTGCTATAATTGATGATGTGATTAAATTTTATCCTATAAATCAAGAATTATTGCACGGTTACGTTTTCATTAATTATAAAATAATAAAAACGAAATATATAACTTAACTTTGATAGAAAGTCTAATAGAGATTGATAAAAATACATCCATAATAAATATAACCACCATCAAGTCAAATTTAAATATTTTATCTAAAATATAAAATTTCATAAAATTTCAATAGATTATAAATTCTTAATTATAATGTTAAAGAACTAATTGAGTTGTATGTAATAGAAAGTGCATAATTGTTAGGTTTATATTTGTATACTATTAACATCTATGCCAAAATATTTAAAATAATTTTATAATTTGAATTCAATATTTATTATAATTGATCAAAGTTTTACATTTGAATACGTACAATTATATAATATATATATTAATATTTTACATTAATAGCATTTAATATGAATAGAATAAATATACTCATATGTTCTATTATTATTATAAGACCATTAGAAATTGTTATGCTATTTTTCAATTCTAATAAGTTCTATTAAAAAAAATTATATTAATTAAATAAGAAGTTGATTGATATATGTATGACGCAAAAGACAATTTTCTCAAATATTAATTTATAAAAATAAAACATCATAATACAAAACATATAAAAATCAAGATTGTTTGAGTTTATAAATGATTGGTATGAACACTATGTTTTAAGATAAATGATATAATTACATGTAAAATACTGGAGTATATCTTTTATAATATTTAGATAATAATAATTATAAATAATAAAAAATGAGTAGTTTGGGTAATTATTAATTGAGATAGAGTATTATAAAGAAACAAATAAATTTTATAATAATTAAAAATATTATAATAAAAAGTAATTGAAAAATAATTTGTAAATATTAAAGGAAACACATCATTAAAAAAATGAGATAAATAAAACATCATATAATAAGATAATATATTTTTATTAACTATAAGAACATGATATACATATATTTGATAATCATTACAATCTGCTAGATACAAATCCATATTAAACATAAACAAACTGTGAACTAATTTATTTTGAAACTCGTAATAAAATCAGATTTTAATACAAGTGAAAACTTATGATAACTAAAAATTGATATGGATCTTGATAGCCATATTCATCATCTGTATTATATTTTTCTGAAAAAAATAAACAAAAAAAAGGTTAATTTAATATTACGTATGGGCTACTACATCACAATAATAAAATTTATTGAATGTATTAATAATGATATTTATGTGCACAAACTTCCATTAGGTAAGAAAAATGCTAGTTGTACGATTAATACCAAAATCTTTTTGGTCCAGTAAATTTTATTATGACAAAAAATAGATATATATAAGAAAAGTGAGAGATGAAAAAAAAATAAAAAAAAAATAACATAAACTAAATAATATTAATCATAACTGTAATAGAAAATATTTAAATTGATAACATATTGAAAAATAACAACATGCATATAGAGGTTGCATTATAAAACGAATAAAATGAACAAAATAATCTGGAATCAACTTTTAAGCATAGGTACAATCTAATTTCAACGAAGTAACAAAATAAAACCACTATCTATTATAAATGAGTTAGATCAAACATCAATATTAAGATCAGAAACTGAATAACAGGTAGCTCTCTTCAACAATACAAACTAATTTAAATAAACGATAGATATACTCAACAAAGATATGAAAAATTCATGAACAAAGTTACCTTGATGATTTGAAGAAATTTAATATAAATACTACATCTATTAAGATCAAACAAATTGAGATTAACAAATATGTTACAAACACAAATGAACATATTTTTTTTAGATTAGAAACAAAATTGAACTATCGTTAGAGGAAGATAATTCACAAACAAAATTCTAAATATATGAAATTGAACCTCGAGGTAGAGAATAAGAGATGAGAATAAATTGCAAAGAAAAATACACTTAATAGAAGAAATATTAACCTATGATAATTAATTATGATTGAAAAAATCAAGCACAATACATGCTCAATATCTAACGGTTCATAATCAAGTCTAAGAAATCAATGGTCAATATTAATAATGATATAATTGACATTAAATGAATTGGTCAATGTAAGTTACACAATACATGCACATGTACGCTAAGATTAGATGGTAAATTAAAATCAACGACGGAGGAAAAAAGACGGGAAACTAAAAAAAGAAAACGCGATGATGTATTATATTTGTATAGATGATAGTATCGAAAAATGTCCAAAATAAAATAGAAATCAAACTATAATTAAAAAATAAAAATAAAAAAACAATTTATCTATAAAGTGATAGAATTATTAGAAAAAAATTTAACTATACAAAAAATGCAACTATTAAATATGTAACATTATTTAAATAACAATTAAAAAAATAAATACATATAAAAATTATAAAATCAAGACTAAAATTTTAAATATATTTAAAAAAATGTTATGATAACATTAATAATAAAAATAAAATATAGAAAATTTAATATATATACACTTACCCAAGATAATAATAAAATATTAAAAAATGTAAATATACGTAAAAAAAAAAAAGTTAAATAAATACTTACTATCATTAAAAATAACTTCAAATTTTATATGTTAAAATTATAAAGAAAGATCATATTACACGATTAAATGATTATAAATACTAATCAACTATTTATAATAACAAATGGCATAATTCAAGAACAAATTATAAATATTAATCAACTAATTTAAATTAATTACATAACTTAATAAGACCAACATTAATTAAATTTAATAAATTAACTATAAAAATAAAGAAATATTAAAGGTTAGAATTAATGGTAATTAGTTGTCAAACATAACATATATTATTAGCAAATAAATTGAATTAAAAACTTAGAGGACAAAGAAAAACAAATATAGCTGACAAAGTATATATATATATATATTTTAAATATAGCTTACAATAATAGAATAAATTATTTATTAAGTTCATACTTTAATTTGATCATGAATAAGATGAAAATTACAAAATAGATGACATGATTATATGAAAAGATAATATACAATAAAGTCATACATAAATTACTTAAAATAACAAAAGACAAAATTAATGTATCATTTAAAAAAATTATTCAAACGACTTTATTAACAAATTATACAAGGAATGCCTTAAATTATGATATAATAATAATTGATAAATTAAAGAAGACCTTCAATTAAGAAATTATTAAATGCGTATTTTATGGAAAAATAAAATAATAATACCTAAGTTATAATAAAATTTAAATAGAAAAAAATAAATGATTGGATTATATGAAAATGTTTTATATAATATAAACCATAAAGAATGCTAAATTAAAAATGATAAAATTTAATTATATTTTAAAAATAATTAAAACAATGACTTTATGAATAAATTAAAGAGTGTGATACAATTTCATCAAATATATATCCATACAATAATAATAATAATAATAAAAAAATCAGCTTAGGTAATAATAAAATAATATTTAATATATTAAGATGAAATAATAACATTATTCTTAATCGTCTATATTAGGAATAAACACACCTGCAATAAGTTAAATGAATAGCAAAACTTTTCATTGAATTAATACAGAACACTATAAAGTTGCTATAACTACAATAAAATTGATTAATAAATGAAATTTAACTGTAAAGAAGATTCATTTACAAATATGAAAAAATTATTAGAAGATTATACGACAATATTTAAAATGGTACAAATAATTGTGACGAAAAATCTGATGATACTGAAATATACAAAAATCTATTCATTCATAAGAAATTTTAAATTTACAAAAAATACTACTTTAAATACAAAAAATATTTAACAAACTACAAACCATGTCATTAACCTAATATAAGATATATTCGGAAAAAAAAAAAACTCATAAATCTTCAAGCATTCTCAACAAATTTTCGAGTAACCCTTCAAGATCTCTTCAAAAAAATTCTTCAAATGTTCAATAAATAACACCAAATGCATGAAAAATCTTCAAACATCTTCGATAAATCTTCAAACCTCTGATGAAGAATAACTCCAGATATTCAACAAATCTTCAAATCTCTTATAAATAGATTGAAAATTCTTCAGCAAATATTCAAATTTTGATGAATGCAAATGAAAATCTACAACAAAACCTTAATATACAATAAAAAATCTTCAAATACAAATTCGACCATCATGTATATTTACATCCTCTCAAATAATACATCTAAAATTTATATAACACCAACTCAAACTCAATTACACATATACAAAATTGAGAATCTCGATGGTGAAGATTTACAATGCAATAACCCGTATAAATAGTGTACACAGTATAACTATCCCAAAATTAAGCACTCGATCCAACGGTCTATGATTCATCAAGAAAAAATAAACGGTCAATATTATGTAACATAAAATGAACAATTAAATGCTAATTGGTAGTCAAACTTACCATAATTATTAAAATAAAAAATGGACGGTTATGATCGAATGATGAAAAGTTAATCAATGGCTGAAAAAAAAGAGCGGGAAAACTAAATATGAAAATCGTAGGTGTATTATATTAGTATAGATGAGAGAATCAAATAGTGGTTTAAATTTACTGGTGTACTATAGTGCTCTCTTGGAACAAAATTATCTGACACAAAGTTATCTGGCACTCTACCCAATTGTGATAAACGGAATCGACTCCGTTTTACAAATAATTTACCTAATAATTTTCATTAAGTATGCATCCACTTGGTGCAGGGTACGTACAATTTAATTAATTTTTTATTTAATTATTTTTTTCACTCAAACTTTATTTAATCTATCTTGTTTTGTTAATTTATCAATTAGATTGGGATGATGTGCTTACTCTTCCTTTTCAACATTGGAGGAATGGGACTAATAATGTCGTTGACCTACTTCTACCCTTCGACGAAGAGGGTTGATATAGTAGAGTGGATTTGTGTCATATCTAGTTTTACTCAGTTCGTAGCTCCAATTATGGACATAGTAAGTTTTCTAGTTTTTATATTTAAAAAAAAAAAAAAAAAAACTAGTGTGTTTTCTTCTTTTTCATTTAAAAAAATCGTATGTATCTAATTTTAACCCCGTACATATGGACTTTGCATTAAACATGCATATACATATCATGCACAAAATTTGCACGGATCGTGCACAAAATGTGCACATGACATTTGTATTTTTTACACATTTTAGAACATGATTGGTATGGAGTAATAATGTACAATCGATGTAATCTGGACAGGGAGATAAGGTATCCCTCATCCTTACTTTTTTACGCAACAGACATGTTGTATTTTTAGATCTAATGCAAAAGATGTAAATTATATTAGAAATTTGTAAACCAAAGGAATGTACAAATTTTCAATTATATTTCAGATTTGAATGAAGAAAACAACTCTTCAATTATATTATAGATATGTCCATTTCTTCATTCTTCAATTTGTACATTATGTAGAATTCTTCAATTTGATCGGCGTTTGACCAATTTTTTTCGATTTTAGATTTATACAATTCAATAGTCAGTTCTTTTTATCTCTCTCATCTATATGCATGGTTCTTTCATTATATATTTGTTATTCTCAACTTCCATAAATCTATATTTCAAGATGTAAAATAAAAATATAACTATACGTCCCGTAAAAAAAAAAGGTATAACTATACGTCCCGTAAAAAAAAAAGGTATAACTATACGTACAATAGGGGTGGTGTCAGTTGTGCACACGTACACATGGGCAAGTGGCGCACTCATTACACCAAGCAGCAACTTCAAATCAGACCTGCTCTTTCCATTGTCATTGACGGCTACAGATGGGAGCTGGCTCAACTGCCCACGGACCCATTGCCCAATACCCGACCCGAAGCGTTTCGTTTCATCGCCATTCTAATCCGGACCCTCCATTAATGGCGGCCTCTTGCTACCCGATCTCGCAATCAACTGGTCGGTACTTACCTTCCTTCGGCCCGACATAGGCGCCACACTCCGGCCAGGAGTCTTCGAGTGTGACCTTGCTGGAGACAGTCCACGCACCGCTTCCCCAGATTCCGAGTAAAAACCGTGTTTCCTCTCCATCTTCAATGTTGAAAATCAACATTGAGAAATGTGTGTGTGTAAATGTAAAACCAGTTTATGTTAGCACGAAGTTTTTTCAGGAAACCCCTACCACTGCACAACTAGACCTAAAACGGAGATTACATGATAGAGGGGTTTCTGTAAAAAACGCGCAGAAATTTGTATGCAATTGGGGGGAGGTGATTTTAGTTAGAGAAAGAGGGTGGAAAAACGCGTTGAGAAAAAGTGGAAAGAGGGTGTAAAAACGAGCAGAAATCAGAGCCATTTGTAGGGTTGGTGATGTGGCACAGGAAGGGAGAATGGGGAAGGAGAAGGAAGAAAAATGAAGAAGAAAGTGAGGGTGGAGAAGTTGGGGAGTGACATACACGGTAGAGAGAGAAAAGGAAATTCATGTGGGTCCCACCAAAATTTATTTACTGCCAATTTTACTCTTTCTTTTCTTTATCCGGTGGGTGTCGTGTGTAGTGTGAACAATTTTTATTATTTTTGATTATGTGGTCAAATTTCAAAAAAAATTTAATATTTAATTGAGGAAGATTATTTGGTTAATATTGTTAAAATGTTTAACAATATTTATTTTTGTATAATTTAAACATTATATTTATTTTTGCATAATTTAAATATTTAAATTGTAATTATTATTTTTTTGCAACAATAAAAAAAGGCCAATTTAAATATTATATTTAATTATTATTTTTTTGAAAAAAAATGTAATATTTAATTAAAGAAGTAAAATTATAAATCAAATAAATGATGAATAAAGATGATGAAAATAAATATAATTTGATAGTGAAACATGAATAATTATTTTTGGGAGAAAATAGTGTTTTAAAGGAAGGAATATAAAATTATTGAGGCGGTACACATCACACATGTGCATATATATGACAAATTAAAACCTCTAAATTCCTTCCTTCTATTAGAGATGCTAGAGAGAAGTTTGAAAAGGACTCGTGAAGAGAGAGAAGCATGAGTGTGAAGTGATGGTGGCAGCGGAATTACAAAATTTGTCACATTGTCGCAAAGTAGACTGTCAACAATTTTTTTTTTTTTAAAAATAATAATAAACATTTCAAAACTTTAATAAGCGCAAAATTAAAAAATATTTATGAATACATTTGAGTCGTTTCTAGTTTCTCCATGCCTCTCTCACTCAAACTTTCGATTAGAACACAACAATAGTGCATAAAGCTCTCTTTTTCTGTTGTTTTATATTTTCCTATTATTAAACGGAATAAATACAATTTAAGACACTATTTAAGTCCCATAAGCAATTTAAGACACAATTGAATATTAATACAATTTAAGTCACATTGTAATTTGAATATCCTATTTTACCCTTATTTCTAAATAAGTGGGCAATTTCTATTATATTCTGCAATTCCGTATTTTAGGTTAATTTGTTTAATTGATTGTCTTCTATTTAATCATTCGACAGTTACCATCAATACATCGGACCGGCGATCGAATAGGTAGATTGAGACGATTAATTGCATCGGCTACGCCAAAACTACGAGTCTGGCCTTCCATATCTAGGTATTTCTCTAATTCTCATCGTCCCCAAAGTCTCGATATTTTAGATTTTGTAGATTTGATTTGTCTGGTGGACTGTTCTTCCCTGAAATGCAGAACGGCGTAATACTGAAAATCGTTCACGAGGGTAGGTGCAAGTTGCTTCGTACAACCGATCGGACAACATATCAGAGCATCGTAGATGAAATAAAAAACAAATGGCCCAATATGTCAGAAGGTAAATTTTCAATTTTATATTCTGTTGGATGCATCAACAATTGCTATTTAGAATCAGATAGTGATTTCGATGGTATGATGGATTTCTGTATTTTGTCATCTGAAAAATTGGTAGATATTATGGTTGAGTTTAATGTTGCCCGAAACAAGTCTATACGTGATTCCAATAGTCAAGGAACGTTTAATAATGTATGTGTCAATTTCCCTACAAGTTCTGTGGATGTAGCTCAGATTAAGGAATCTAGTAATATTACGAGCACCACACTCATTGTGAAGGAGAATTCGTATATTCCTAGTAAAAATTGCTCGGCCGAATTCTTGGGTCTAGGTAGTATACCTAATTTTAACATATGCCCAAACGAGAGGAAGAAGTCATATTTATCTAACCATTGGGGTGACATAATGGCTGTAGGAGCTATTTTCTCTGGTGGAGCACCGGAATTTAGGATTGAATTGATAAAGTACTCACTTAAGTTGAGATTCCAGTTTACATTCATCAAGAACTCTCCCAAATACGTGCATGTTGTTTGCTCCGAAAAATAAACAACTAACTGTCAATGGTTTATTAAAGCTAAACAGACTCCTGCAAAAGTTGGTTTTATTGTGTGGAAGGCTAATTTGAGTCACAGTTGTGTAGGAAAGTTATTACTGAAAGATAAAAATAGATTTGGAACAAAGGTTATTAAGGATCTAATATTGCAACAAGTAAAAAACAACCCTTCAATCAGTGGAAACAAGATTATCGAGGATATTAAAAAGGATTATGGGTTGAATATTATCAAGCGTGGCGTGGAATAGAGGCTGCGAGGGATAACATATTCGGATGTTATGATGATTCATACGATGAACTCCGTTGGTACAGAGATGCAGTGAAGAGAACTAACCCAGGCACTCTGTTTGATTTGGAAAAAGATGATGTAACGAATCACTTCCAACGAATGTTCGTCTCATTTCACGCCTGCAAGGAAGGGTTCAAAACATGTAGGCCGATGTTGTTTATAGATGGAACATTCATGAAAGGAAGGGCCAAAGGAGTATTGCTTGCCGCTACAGCAAAAGATGACGACAATGGTAAACATTCTATATCTCACATTTACAATTCTATATAATGTGCGAACATCGGTTAAATTAATTGATTTTTTGTTTGTTACCTTAGTAACTTATATTTGACTTTATTGTAGTTCATAATGAATGTATGTTCTGTTGTAGTATATATGATATGTTTTAATTGTTTCACTTATGGACTATACAATCTATACATTCAACTACTGCATTATATATAAAAACAACTTGGTCATTTGTAGATTTCTTATATAAGTTTCTGAGATGTTGCCTTTCACTGTACTTATTAGCAGACCAACTAGTTTATGTTCTTGTGATGCAGGTCTGTTTCCTGTTGCTTTTGCAATTGTGTCAGCTGAGAACAGGGACAATTGGGCATGGTTCCTAAGTAAGATCAGAGACAACATACGCCACGATAAACAAATTATATACATTTCAGACAGAAACACCGGTTTAATGTCAACGTTCTATGAAGTATGGGAACAACCAGCTCATTACTACTGTTTGTATCATCTTCTATGTAATCTGAAAGGAAGGTATGGAGGTGGTTGGAACACTCAGCAGCGCGAGAACATGGCAGATCTCTTCAAGCAGTGTGCTTATGCCCCAACTAGCTCCATTTTCAATGAAAAAAATCACTAAGTTCAAGGAGGTTGGTGGGAAAATTGCAGAAGACTGGTTGCAGGATGCTCCATATTCAAAATGGGTTGTATACCATTCACCACATATAAAAAGGTATGGTGAAATGACGTCGAATGCAACAGAGTCGTTTAACTCTTGGATTCGAGACGCTAGAGCTCTTCCAATCACTTATATGATTGACTCTATCAGGAAGCAAATTTCTAGGTGGTTTGTTGAGAGACGTCAACATAGCCAATCCTGGACAGGTTTGTTAGTACCTAGCAAGGAGCAAGCATGGAACAAAATGTCGAATATCAGTGCGTCGTGGGTCGTATCAATATATCCAAACGAGCAGTTTGAAGTTGGATCTAAAACATCAGTTACTATCGACTTGGAGTATAAAATATGCACATGTTTTCAATGGCAAATAAAGGGGTTCCCATGTGCACATGCAGTGACCGTTATTAAAAAGCATTGTGCATCTATTTCCGATGTTGTGGAAGACTATTTTTTTACTACTAGCTATCGTGATTGCTATAAAGTGGATCTCGCTCCAGTTCCAGATACAAAGAGGTTTGTTTTCAAGGGCAGATCACATTCTGAAAAAAATTTACCACCTCTACTAAAGAATCCTCCTGGACGTCCCAAACAGAAAAGGATAACGTCATATGGAGAATTCCGTCGCGTCAAGCCTACAATATGCAGCAAGTGTGGTAAGAAAGGACGTCACGACACATTGACTTGTGCTCACGTATTCGGAACAGATAGGACAAACATAGACAATTGGTTTTCTTTAACATTATATCCTGTTATTCGCACATTGGTTTGCACCAGATCATTATTATTCAATATACTTTTCATTTTTCTAATCTCCTAGTTTTTGTTTTTTAATCTTGCATTAATTCATGTACTATATTATATATCATCTTTAGTTAACCCACTTTTATTGCAGCCATTGAGTTTAATTATATACATATTCAGATATAGGAAATATGTTGTATTATATAACATATGTATTGATACATAAGTAAAAAATGATTGATCTGTTGAAATGTTTGATACAGCTAGTTTGTTAATTAGTTAATACAAACAATAATGAAAATATGTTCAAAATTTACGAAAATAAAATATATAAATTTACGAACAAAAAATCCAGTAAATTGTTATTATTCAAATACTACTTATAAGAACATAATACTAAAATGCAGTAAGTAGTAATTATGATCACAAAAGTTGGTCAGGCGATACAAGGCTTTCTACATACTTATATGTATGCCCAATAGGAATATCTGAATTTAGCTCGTGAATTGGGACCTCTTCCCCTATTGCAAAATCGAATGAGTAGAAAGTTCATGCCGGATCATTCCTAAACATAATCTTTTTACGAGTATTGTCAATGAAGTGTATAGGCACGAGTTTATAAGCTGGGGGTAGCTCTCCCACTTTTGATATAGTATACTTTTTCCATGTGGACCCTGCAGTTGAATACGACAACACCTGCATTTCAAAATTATATTTTTTTGTTCCACAATTATCTGCATTTTGACTATCCCCATAAACGGCTAGGCTATTGTCATCCAATGACTCTATAACTAACGACAATCCATTACATTCGAAATCAGGTAACTTTATCAACCCATACGTCTTCTCACTATAATCAAAAGTAGCAATTGCATAAACCCCATATCCTTCATAAATCTTCCAGTGAAAAAGTCCAGCAACAAAGTGAGCATTGCACGATGGCGGGTGTTTGTACGGAAATGGGTATAATGAAACCCACCTGTTAGAGTTTCTAGAGTATAAATTCACTACGCTATGAAAAGCACCATACGTCCAAAATCGAGTGAATCTTATTATTAAATAATCATTTGTATCACTATCATAACCTAACCCAAAAAAAACTGATGCTTTAGTAAAACCGGAGGAAAATATTATATTTGGTTTAGGTATTAATAAAGATTTATTTGTAATTGGGTTAACTAATTTGTAAACATCATCTAAATTACAAAATAAAACTAACCCATTACAAATTCCAAGTACCTCGTATTCTTCACCATTGATGATGTCTGAACGTTTGTGCGTATCAATACCGTTGTCAACGTGTTTAACATAACTCACTGGAGGATGTGCAACCATTTTTTTTTGAATCAATGAAAACACATTTCTAGATTTCATTACACGCAAATGTTGTTCAACAAACGAAGAAGAAGATATCAAATGATCCCACCTTTTGGAAACACATCTTAATTTTCTTATACGACTTCCTGAAATTTTTTCCAGAATAACAAATGTTAATTCATCAGGAATGGTGTCGATTAGTCTCGACATAATAGTTGTTATTTTGTTAAGGGAAGCGCAAGTGTTAATATACTACATTTGGATAGGTAGGGATGTTGGAATTAATATATAGAAAAAACCGAACCATAAATTGTGTTTATGATAATCATTATTCTAATTAACTAATATAATTTAATTATAGTAAATATGCAATATAACGTTAGATTTATTTATTTATTGTTTGTTTTGTCGATCTAAATATTTTCGTACACCACATAGAGACTTAAATTGTATTTATTCACCATAACATTTACGTCGGCAGTTATATTTTCTACGTATGTAATTTATATCCCATTTATATATTTAATATTTAAAAAGTCCCACTAAAATGCATTCATTGTTTCAGCATAATTCTTGGGAGAGAAGTTGCAGAGTCACTTCTTTAAATCAAATACATACCAAAGGTCGTCATCATTACTACCTATTAAAAGATTGATAATGAACGCATATTCAAGTTCATTTGAATCAAAATTCCATCATATTCAAAAATTAACATCTCTTGTTAAACCTGGATTTCCTTCTACAAATTTTGCTTCTAAAATGGGAGAAATCATTCCTGAAGACGTCTCACTTGAAATTCTTGAACAGCTTCTTCCAAAACAACTCATTAAGTTCAAATGTGTTTCACATATTTGGGAAAATATGATTTCATCAGATGAATTTGTTGAGAGGCATCTCCGAAGAATGAAAATGGATAATATATTTTCAATACTGAATCAAGTAAGGGAAGCGAACCCGCCTATATGTTATGAGTTTGTCCCCATTGCAGTACCGTCCTACCGAAGGTTTGTTCGATCCTCCGATGAAGATTACGAAGTTTTTGGGACGTATAATGGGTTAGTATTATTTTGCAACACCGCCGATGAATATTCTCGTGTTAATCCTTCTACAAATGAAACATTTAACTTCCAAATGATCCTATTTCAATTCCCCCTTTATTTCGTGAAGCGTGGGTGTATTTTTCTTTAGGTTTCGACATTGAGGGCAAGTCTTTTAAAATTATGAGGATAGCTAGGTTTTGGTCAGTACTAGGATATCAGTATGAGGTGAAGTTATAATGTTATAAAACTAATGTGTGGTCATTTGTTCAATCATATCCCTATCAAAAACCTCCTATTTCGAACGAATTTTTTGTCGGTGGTCGCTTTCACTGGCCTGTTAGATTTGATGGTGGGGTATATAAGTTGGCATCATTTGATTTGAAACATTCATCCTATCAATTAATAGATATTCCAAATTATATAATTCCTACATGGCACGTAGGATTTCGTGCATTGGACGAGTTTAGTATTGCTCCATATTCCAGCAAGCTTAGTCCAGAAGTAAATGGAGTAAGTATGTATTTTCTTCGAATGCACATTCTAACATATCGCAATGAAGGAAGCGCATGGTCAAACTAGTGTGTTTTCTTCTTTTTTCATTTAAAAAAAATCGTATGTATCTAATTTTAACCCCGTACATATGGACCTTGCATTAAACATGCATATACATATCGTGCACAAAATTTGCACGGATCGTGCACAAAATGTGCACATGACATTTGTATTTTATACACATTTTAGAACATGATTGGTATGGAGTAATAATGTACAATCTCTGTAATGTGGACAGGGAGATAAGGTATCCCTCATCGTTACTTTTTGACGCAACAGACATGTTGTATTTTTAGATCTAATGCAAACGATGTAAATTATATTAGAAATTTGTAAAGCAGAGGAATGTACAAATTTTCAATTATATTTCCGATTTGAATGAAGAAAACAACTCTTCGAGTATATTATAGATATGTCAATTTCTTCATTCTTCAATTTGTACATTATGTGGAATTCTTCAATTTGATCGGCGTTTGACCAATTTTTTTCGATTTTAGATTTATACAATTCAATGAGATATGCGCTCCTCACCTAAGCGGGCCTCCAATTTCTGGAGACGAATCAGTGATCCTGTGGCGCGTACGGTACAGTGGTGACCCTCTGCCTCTAGCTCCGCTGCCTCCTCAATCCTAACATCGATCCTCTCGATAGCGTCCTGTAACTCCATCTGGTAAGTCTGCAGATCCATCTGCGGTCCCTCAACGCTGTCGTAGATGGTCAGGTATCGAAAAGTCCTACGAGCCACCCCCTGGTAGTATGGATAAACTCTATCCCTCATGTGTTTCGCAGCCTCATAGTCCGTATCGATCATGCCGAAGGTCAAAGCACTTTTACGCGCTTCCCTTATACGTGCTACAAACTCACCTATGGTCTCCCAACCTCGCTGATAACAGTCCCGATACTCTCTCTCTCGTATCGCTCCCTACGAACCTCATCACGATTCATCCTAGGCAAACGTTTCTAAGTCAGGTTTAATCGCACGATCTCATGGTTTACATTTAAATAATGCATGAAATTTTGAAGAGACAAGAATCAAGACAATGAATAATTTATCAATTAAAACATTTCATAAATCATTTCGTATACATTTCCTTTGTCATAACTCTTTGTCATTCATTAATCATGAACATAAATCCCGTTTTCTCGTAAATATTCATTTTCCATAAAACTTCTCATAAACTTTAAAAATAATATTAAACGGTTACCTTGAGGCGATTCGGATGTGCGCTGACTGTGGGCCTTTTATTCTTAATCATCATATGATAGATTTTCATACATATATTTATCATGCATATCACTTCATTAGAAAATGTTTGACCTAGAGTCCGAGGAGGAAAAATCCAACCTCGGCTCTGATACCACGCTGTAACGCCCCCCAAAATCCCTGAGGGGCGACCGCCCTGAGCCCCAAATTTTTAGGGGCCTACTTTTATATATATATATAATTAATATTTTTTAAAAAAAATTGAAAGGTATAAAATATATAATGAATATGAATATCTAATTTAAAATTTACAATAATATTACAACGGTAAAATATTAAATAAGGAGTGTGAATTTATTATGCACTCTTTCTTGAAAATGACAATAGCAACCCCCAAGGGGTCAAAGCCCAATACCTAATTAAATGAACACTATAGTAGGCGTATGGAGAACAACAAGAGTAGTGCCTATAAATTGTGTAGAGTGCTTTCAAACTTTGTATTCCATATTTCTAATTTCCATTCCAATATACTTTGTTACATTCAAGTGGCTATATCTCATCTTGACATCAGATCGGTGATCAAGTTTTGAAATCGACATCCGACTTTCCTTTTCAGTTTTTCAATTATTCATTTTTTTTATTATTATTATTTTAGTTTCTTTTATCTCTAATTCTCTATATTTACTTTATTGTTGTTGTTGTTGATGTTGCTATTGCTATTGCTATTACTATTGTTGCCTTAAAAAATAGATTTGAACAATTGCAAACATATGATAATATTTTTGGATTTTTATTTGATTCAAATAAATTAAAATTTTTGGATAATAATAAATTAAAAGAATGTTGTGAGAATTTAGGGAATACTTTGAAGCATGACAACTCTTTGGATATTGATTCAAATGATTTATTTTCTGAACTAAAAGTGTTGCAAGTTACTTTATCATTAACAAAAAAAAAAAAAATTACTGTTATTGAGATTCTTGAATTTGTAAACGTTTTGGGTTGCCATCCTAATGCCTTGATTGCTTATAGAATATTATTGACTATTTCGCTAAGACCGCGACATTAGCTGAAATAAATTTTTGAAATAAGTTTTTTCTAAATTAAAATTGTTAAAAACATATCTACGATCCACTATGTCACAAGAAAGATTAAATGGTCCTTCAAAAAAAAAAGATTAAATGGACTAACAACTTTATGTATTGAAAAAGTATGATAGAACAAATTAACTATGAAAATATTATTGATGAATTTGCTTCTCAGAATGCTAGAGAAAGCCATTTTAAATGATTTATTTTTAAACGTTCATTCATTTTTAACATGTGCATACATATTTCACTTATTTTATTTGATGTTGTTCAGATCGAGAAGGGGCCAATTTTTCTTGTTCGCCCCAGACCCACAAAATCTCAGGACCGGCTCTGGGTTTACATGAGAAAAGTTATAACTATTAACTACTAAAATAGAAATTAAAATTACTCTCACTAATAATACTCTGTTGATTTTTTATTTGACATTTACTTCTTCACATAAGTTTAATTGGAATGAGTAAATAAATGTAACAGAACAGTATATTACGAAATATATGTTGTTGTCATCTTCATTTGAAAAGTGTTAAGTGGTGTTTCTTTTGGGCTTTTGGGCTTTGAGTGGTTTTAAAAATCAGATTTTTGAAATCCTGGTTTTTGAAATCCCGATGAATAGTAATATGTGTGTTTCTTTTGGGTTTTGGAATAGTGAAAGGATTTAACTTTATTTCAAATCAAGTTGTAAGATTGAATGAATTTGTATTATTATATTATTGTTTGACGAGATTATAATGATTGATTAAGTGTGTAATGATTAAATGTATTATATTATTGTATTATTATATTATTATAGTATTATTATATTATTGTTGAGAAAGAATATAATGATTGAAGTAATATTATATAGATATAATTTTATGTCAAATCAATATGTTTGATAGGGGTGGTTTTGAATGGATTTTGAAAACCGATTTTTAAATCCCGAAGTAACACGGGTTTTGAATCTTGAAATCCAAAACCTGGTTTTTAAATTCCAAAAGAAACACCCCCTAAGAGTAAGCATGTGATACTAATGTATGCAAAAGTGAGTGCGAGAATTTATGATACAACTTATGAGATTTGATGATACTGAATGTACCTATTCAAGGCAAGATTTACAAGTACTACAAAGAGTGAAAATATTTAGTCTATTATTAAAGGTGATCGAAATAGGTCAAGAATTTTATTTTAGTTTTATACATTTTCATATAGGATTATTAATTAAGGGGTTAAATTCTTGTAAATTTAAAATGTAAATAAATAGAAGGGGGAAATTGGGGAAATAGTAGTAATTTCTAATATGTGATTTACTTCTATCGTACATTAATTAGAGTTAGAGAATAGAGAGAGAACTAACGTATAACAATAAACTCACATTTTTTTAAAAATTTAAACCAACTTTATAGTAAGCAGAACAAATATATAAGTGTGTTGGTTCTATGTCCACTTCAAGAGTTAGTACTAATACTAAAAACTCATGATTAAGTTAAAAGAGTTTGAATTAATTTACAATTTACGTATATTAATAATGACATTTTTTTAATCCAATTAATAATAATGACATTCTTAAAATAGGGTAAATTGCAATACTGGTTCCACAAGTTTTTGGTAAAAACTTTTGGTACGACGTTCAGAAATGATCCTCTTTTTTTTTTTGGTCTTTAACTGTTAATTGTTTGACATAATTCGTTAATTGATCAAAACACCAAAAATTCAATGGGACAAAAATTGGTCAAAAAATGACCAAATTCGTAAAATTACTAATTAAAGACATGTATATGTATATCAAGCATCTACGTCAATTTAGTTTTGAACGGAAAATTTTATGAGATCAAAAATGGTTTTACAAAATGATCGACAAATTTCATGGCAAAATTTACACGGAACTAATTAAAAATGCTTTTAACCCTCTTAAAATTTATGATGAAATAATATTATTTTACATGTAAAATATTAATTTCTTTGTTTGATTTTAAAGAAAATGAACAGTTTTTGCTAACTATGGAGCATAATTTTATACATGCGTTTTATCTAAAACGAAAATAATGTATTAAGTAATTAATACATTTTGGAAAATGTTTGAAAAAGACATTATCAATGATCAATGCATGGCACAGGTACAAACATTTGTGTCATGAATCTAAGCAAAAAGTATGCATGCGAGTTGGTCAAAATTAGTAAGAAACAAAAATTATTGGTCGTACAAACATTTTCGCTTTACGAAATTGCATCGTTATAATATTGTTCCCATTGGATAATTTCATAATATATACAGTATATTACTACTCCAAGTTTGGTGTACGTATTTGATATAGAGAAACAATGATTTACGAAATTATAATTTCATTGAGTGAATGTAAAGAGTACATGAAGGAAGTATTTATAGATACAAAACATATCTATCCTAAATCTATAATTAAGGAAAATAAAGATTTATAAGATATATAAAATATATTATGCAAGATATATATAATATCTCTTAATATATTTATATATGCCTAATACGCCCCCTCAAGATGGAGTACCGTAGGAGAGTCCAATCTTGATCATCAACATTTGAAGACGAGAACGAGCAAGAGGCTTTGTGAGAGCATCGGCTAGTTGGTCTTCGGAAGACACATGTGAAACACGTAACTGAGTTGTTTTGATCAAATCCCGAACAAAGTGATAGTCAATGGCAATGTGTTTCATTCGAGAGTGAAAAACTGGATTGGAGCAAAGATACGTTGCACCAATATTGTCGCAGTAGATGGCAGGGAGAGTTTTGATGGAAATGCATAGTTCTTGAAAGAGAGATTTTAACCATTGTACCTCAGAAGCTGCTGATGCAATTGCCCTATATTCTGCTTCAGTGGAGGAGCGAGCAACCGACTTTTGTTTCTTAGAAGACCATGAGATGGGATTTGGTCCAAGAAAGACAATATAGGCACTTGTCGACGTACGATCATCAGTGTTTCCGGCCCAATCAGCATCCGTGAAGCAGTGTAGTGAGTCAGATGGGTTGGGGCGGAGGGTAATTCCAACATCTCTAGTTCCATTAAGATATCGAAGGAGGCGTTTTACAGTGCCCCAATGAGTTGTGGTGGGAGCATGCATGAATTGAGACAATTTATGCACAACAAAAGCAATATCAGGTCTAGTAAGTTGGAGGTATTGGAGACTTCCAAGAACTTGGCGATATTGGGTAATATCAGTGGGCGGTGTTCCATCAGAAAGAGATAAACGAGTAGAGGTGGAGAGAGGGGTTTGGACAGGTTTGGAAGTGAGCATATTATATTTGGTGAGTAGGTCAATGATATACTTACGTTGGGAGAGAAAGCAAGTTTTCGTAGTACGGAGTACTTCCACACCTAGGAAATAGGAAAGTGAGCCTAAGTCTTTGACAGAGAACTTTGTACTAAGGTCTGAGGCCACTTTTGTGAGGAACGAGGTGTTGTTTCCTGTAAGGATTAGATCATCAACATACACGAGAAAATATGCAGTTATACCGGATTTGTTGTAAACAAAGAGAGACTCATCAGATTTGGTGTGAATGAAGCCAATACTCTCCAAGAAGGTTCGAAGAGCAAAATACCAAGTTCGAGGTGCCTGTTTTAGGCCATAGATGGATTTATGTAACTTGCACACATATGTAGGGAAGGTTTTGTCAACAAACCCAGGTGGTTGAGCCATAAATACAGATTCGGCTAAGGAACCGTGAAGGAAAGCATTATTCACATCGAACTGACGAAGTGGCCAATCTTTAGTGACTGCAATACTCAAGACTGCTCGAATGGTGGCTGGTTTGACCACAGGACTAAATGTTTCAGAAAAGTCAACCCCAGGGCGTTGGTGAAAGCCTTTGGCGACAAGTCGAGCTTTGAACTTATCTAAGGAACCGTCCGGTTTTCGTTTGATGCGGAAGACCCACTTCGAACCAATAATGTTTGTAGAATCATCAGGTGGTACTAAATCCCAAGTACCATTTTTTAGAAGGGCATTAAATTCAGATGACATGGCCTCCCTCCATCGTTCATCTTTTAATGCCTGAGAGACGCAGCTAGGTTCAGTGTCAGAAGATAAAGTAGAAGATAGACCATACCTCAAATTTGGTTTGAAGATGTTGTTTTGGGCTCGGGTGACCATTCGAGTGAGTTGTTGTACCGGTGGGGATGGCAGTGAGGGAGCATCTGGCGACTCGAGATCAAGGGTTTGTATCGTGGAATTAGGGTTTGGAGGCGATGGGGGTGTATTTAGTAGGCTGGGTGGTGCAGCAGGGGTGGACGTTGGGCTGGGGGGTGTACTTAGTGAGTTGGAGGGTGCAGCAAGGCTGGACGTTGGGCTGAGTGGTGTATTAAGCGGAACAGGGGGTGCATGGAGTGGATGTGGTGGGGGTGTTGAGTTGACGTCGAGAGAGGGTATATTTTGGGGAGGGGGTGTATTCATAAATGTTGGGGGTGGGGCTGGATCAGTAGGTAAGAAAGGGGGTGTATGAAGCAGATTGGGTGGTGGAAAGAGCATAACAGTAGGGTTTTCTGGTGGGCAGGGGGGTGTATCAATTAATTCAGTGGGTGTATTCGAAATGGTTGTGGGAGTTGCTAAAGGAAATATATTTTCAACGAATTGAACATGACGAGATGTATATATTCTTTTGGTGTTTAAGTCAAGGCATAGGTAGGCACTTTGGGTAAGAGAGTATCCAATGAAGATACAAGGGATGGATCGAGGTTCTAATTTGTGGGAGGTGTAGGGGCGAAGCCAAGGATAGCATAAGCAACCAAAGACTCGAAGTTTAGATAGGTTAGGAGTTTGTTTTAGGAGATATTGATAAGAGGATTGCATGTTTAGGTTGGGTTTAGGGAGGCGGTTTATAACATAGGTTGCAGCACAGACGGCGTGAGGCCAATAAGTGAGAGGCATGGACGCATGATGTAAGAAGGCTAAGGCTGTATCAACAACATGTCTGTGACGACGTTCAGACATGCCATTATGTTCAGGAGTGTGGGGTGGAGTAGTTAGGTGGGAGATTCCATGGGTTTGAAGGAGGGATCGTAGGGCAATGAATTCACCCCCGTTGTCAGTATAGAGGGTTTTGATTTTAGTGTTGTAGAAGTTTTCCACAATGTTTTTAAAGGATGTAAAAGTGGGGAGGACATCAGATTTGCGTTTTAGGGGGTAAATCCATATATATTTACTAAAGTGATCAACAAAAATGACATAATATTTGAAGCCATCATCTGATTGGACAGGAGATGACCAAACATCAGAGTAAATGACCTCAAGGGGGGTGGTAGAGATAATGTTGGAATCGTAAAATGGGAGTTTATGACTTTTTATACAATTGCAAGAGTTACAGTGTAAAGGGTTTGAGGTCGTAGTTGGTAAACTAAACCTGGATAAGGTGTGAGACAGGATTTTAGAGGATGGATGGCCTAGACGGGCATGCCATATGGTGGTAGGTTGTTTTTCGGAGATAGAGGCTGTGGGTGAAGTAGATGCACGAGTCGGCCATACGTAGAGATTATCCACGCGACTCCCCGTGAGGAGAATGGTCCCCGTTTTACCATCCCGCACCTGAAAATAATTAGAGCCGAAGATAATGTTAACATCGTTATCTCGACACAAGGTTGAAACGAAAATAAGATTTTTGGCCATTTGTGGGACAACAAGGACATTTGAAAATTTCAACATATCAACATGAGGAAACGTCAAGGAACCAATGTGCGAAATATGCAAACCGTTACCATCACCGATGACTACATCATCCGAACCGGAATATGGAGAGGAAACGAATAAATTTTGGAGGTGAGTTGTAATATGATGAGAGGCCCCGGAGTCTAGGATCCAAGGAATGGAGCGTGTGTGTGAAGTAGCCGAGTGGGCGGAGGTGGTGTATGTACTAGTCGGGTGGGTGTATGGACTGGGTGGGGTGTATGTAGGAGTGTAGGGGGTGCGTAGATGCGGAGGGATGTATTTTCCAGAGTTGGGGGTGTAAGTAGCAGGAGAGTGTGTAGATTTAGGGGGGGTGCATTTATTAGAGTTGGGGGTGTGGATATCTACTGAGTAAGGACTGAGTCGACTCGGTGAGTGGGGACCGAGTCGACCCAGTGAGTTGTGGATCTGACCAGGGAGCAGTTGCTGGAGTTCTGGGCACGTTCGTCCGGTGTGCCCCCGAACAAGACACCATTGACACGTGGAAGGCGATCTTGATGGGCGGGCAGAAGCGCCGGCAACCATGGCCGACGCCGGGCACAATTTGGCGGAGCGACGCGACGCGGTGTGGGCTGCGAGGGACTGCGATGCGCGGGCCGAGGAAGATGGCGTCGCGAGCAGTTGATCAAGCCGAGGAGGATTTGCGGCCAAGAGAGGAGCTTGATGACGGAGTTGCAGGGCTGCCATGGATGAGTGGTGGGAAGCTGCCATTGATGGGAGCTTGGAAGAAGAAATTGTTGGATTTAGATGCTGTTTACGCAAAAAAGGTCAATTAATGGAGCAGGCACAATCTGAGTAGGAAGATTAATGGAGGTTTGCACAATGAAAATCAAGATAATTATCTTGAGGTTTACAACCGTGAGTTTGTTTGGAGCCTGGGAAGAGTTGATTTGGAGGGTGCAGTTGAATGAATTAAGAAAGGAAGGAGAATGATATAAGAAACAGGTAGTTGCAGGTGTGGAGGTATTGCAAGGCTCGACAGAGAAGGGTGGTAGTCGGGAGATTTGAACGACAGTTAGTGTCAATCAACAACTACGAGGGAGGGTGTCGGATCGAGGCGTTAGCCGTACGACTCGTTGATACCATATAGAGAAACATTGATTTACGAAATTATAATTTCATTGAGTGAATGTAAAGAGTACATGAAGGAAGTATTTATAGATACAAAACATATCTATCCTAAATCTATAATTAAGGAAAATAAATATTTATAAGATATATAAAATATATTATGCAAGATATATATAATATCTCTTAATATATTTATATATGCCTAATATTTGAGACGTTTTCAGTTAAAATAAATGTCATGTTTTATTTATTTATTTTATATAAATTATTGTGTACAATTATAATAACATATGTTTAAATTAACATTAGTGTTATTATTTCACTATACAATCACTCTCTCCGTATCTTTCAAACTTTTCTTTTCGAGATGTCCTACAATACCTTTTACACCCTTAAAATGAAAACACATATCTTTATAAATTTTATTCTTACAATATTCACAAATTCACCACTTTTACACATACACATAAGTCAACTCATTTATTTACTTTATACAAGGTTTACAAAATTACATTTCAAAATTTACTCAGTATTATATTTTCTTAAAGGGTGTGTCACGATATTGGTAGGTAATATATATGTTGTAAATTTGTGATGATTATTTAATTTGCATGATACCTTAATTTTTACCTCTAGCTTGTGCATGAGTGGTGGGAAATCAACAAGGACACTAGGAAAACTTGCTTTGCTTTACTTTTACTCATTCATGATTGTATCTCATAATAATAATAATACTCCGTAATAATTTATTTAACTCCTCCACTAACATGATATTTTAGTTTGAAGAGTGATAATATTTCTTACGTACATGCACATCAACATTAATAGATAAATGAGGAAATTTTGGCGTTTAAAACGTATAAATTTTGGCTTTTAAACCCCAATCTCACAGTGCTTAATTATGTTTATTTTTTATTGACAAAAACTTGTGTGAAACCGTCACACATATCATTTTTTCGTAAATCGACGGATCATTTTTGGTTCATATTTCAGATTTTTTTTAAATTGAACAATCTATTTTTTTTTAGATTTGATGTTTAAAAAAAAAAAATAATGTTTAAATAAATATTACTGTATTATTTTTCTACATCGGATCAAGAAAAAACCGTCACACACAATACCAACTCATTTTTATTTGCTCCTAACAAAAAAAAAAAAAAAAAAAGTTAAACTGATACTCCCTCCGTCCATAAAATGTAGTTCCATTTGCCTCATATTCTTTGTCCACCATATGTAGTCTCATACACTTTATTAAAACTATCACCCTTCAACTTATCACTTAATTACTCAATTTGCCATCAATTTAATTTACAAACAATCACTTTATTCACAATGGACCCCACAATACCCTCTAATACCCTTACTGTATCTACATTTTCCTTAAAACTTATGCCCCCTCCACTGAGACTACATTTGGTGGATGGAGGGAGTACATAATTTTATAATTTGGTGGATGACTCACCAATTAGGATCTTTGTGGGACCCCATAATCAGCTCTTTTGTGCATTTTGAGGCAAAAAGAGCACACCTTAATTAAATTTAGTTAAACATAACATGGAAAATATAATAATTATTGATAAAGTTACTTTCATAATTGTGCTTTATAATTCTACATGCCACCATCCTCCTCACTTTCCATAAATTATGATGCAGTTTACCAATTAAATCCTTCTAGGAATGTAATGTCAACTCTTTCGTTCAACTAGCTTCTTTTATGAGGATGGATTCACTGAGGTGATATTTAAAAATTCTAATGAATAGTTATATGTATTTTTATTTTTATTTTGAGTTTTTGAATACAAGATGATTTGACTTATGTTAAATTAATGAGTAAGATTGAATAAAATCATTATTTAAATCCCTAAGTAAAACATGTGCAAAATCTTAAAAACTAAATTTTAATTTTAAAATTTCAAAGTAAACAACACCTAAAAAATTAATTTTCTCAAGTTTATATTAATAAAAATAAAATACTCCGATTCTAAATAGTTGATGTTTTAGAATTTGGAGGCTAGGTGAAATTAAGAATTTATATTTAATGATAAATATATCCCTATTATTATTTTATCAAACTCACATTTCTTAATTTTAGGATTTATGACAGACTTTTTTGGATTGGGTAGAGGTAGAACCGTAGAAGTGAAAAAAATCTAAATCATCAATCAATTAGAAACAAAGCCATCATTAACTTAAAAATGGGTGAAAAAAAGTCAAAATAATTGATGTTTTAGATTGGGTAGAGGAATATGATTTATGCATTACTTGAAAGATTTAAGATATAGAAATGACTAGTAAATCACAATGGGTGATTTCTATCTTGCTCCATCCTAAATAATAATAATAATATATTTGTTTCCTTCTACTTTTAATTTTTTTTTTTTTAATTTTATCCCAACACTCTGGCTTGATTCTGTGATCCGTTCTTATGTATTATAGAGTAACTCTTAAGGAAGGGCGGCAACTGTTAGTATTTCTGAAAATCTCATGAACATTTTCATTTGTATATTTATAAGTTGAATACCCCTTATACTCTTATACTCTCGAGGCAAAAAATATCTTTACCGTTTCAAAAAAAAAAAAAAAAAAAGACAAGAGAGAGAGAGAAAGGCCCTTGAAAAATTCGGACCACTAGGGCCTGAAATAAGCCCAACTACTGGGCCTATAAACCTTTACCCTGCAGGTTCCTCTAGCAATGCAATTGGGCTTATATTATTGTAATAAACAATTGGGCTTTTATGCCTATTTTTAATGAATAAAGTTCAATTATGTAAAATAAAAAAATGAATAAAGAAACTACTCATTGATCAATTAATATGATCACATGGAATGAAATCATCTGTTAATATTTCTGTGTTCTACCTCATGTTCTATATTTTAAATGCATGACCGTGAATGATTAAAAATAATCAATAAACTACATATCGACATGCGTTAATGTTAATAATTTGGAGGTGAAATACAAAAAAATGAAACATAATAATTGAATTGCAGACGTGATAGTAAAACTACTGGTGACATGGGCATGGCCAATGTTAATTCATCCTCGTTCTCATTCTCCATTCTAATGTTTATTCACACAAAATTCTCCTTCCCTCCAATTTTATCATTCTTATTTATTATTTATTATTTTTTGTTTTATTTTATTTTTTTATTTTATTTTTTTGGAAATAATATTATTTACACTATTTAATCTTTACCTTTCAATTGTTACTTTTTTAATCAAATTGTTATTATTTTATTTTATTAATTATTATACCATCAACATATCTACTTTATACCTAAACTAATCAATATTTATTAGAACACGTACTAAAAAAAGAGAATAATGAACTTAGATGGAGGTAACATTACTGTACCCATCTTAAACTAGCATAGAAAGTTGACTAATTTGCCAATATCCCGACATTTTTCATATATAGATATATATAATAGA
The DNA here is from genome assembly GCA_963675135.1 of Galeopsis tetrahit. Lineage (NCBI taxonomy): Eukaryota > Viridiplantae > Streptophyta > Magnoliopsida > Lamiales > Lamiaceae > Galeopsis > Galeopsis tetrahit. The sequence goes on along the minus strand of OY776130.1, from coordinate 35,589,206 downwards.
CATAAAATATAAAAAATTTCTACGTTTTCTATTTTCTATCTTTCTTATTGATACACGCGTTATGCAACACTAAATAAACAACCGCAAGTGTACGGCGTCTATTGTAGCGTGATAAGCACGAGGTCGATCCCACGAGAAGGTTAAGCGTAAAAGGGTAGTTTGCTAGTCAAGTTCTAAATAGACGTGATCGATAAATTGAGTGGTGTGAATTACTCTAAGATTACCTAACAATGTGTCACTAATAAGTAACGAAGAGTAAATACAAAATCGATCAACTAACATGCAAAGTAAGAAAACGAAAGTGAAACGAATGTAACTCAAAGAAAGAAGGTGGGTTCCAAGGCGATTGGAACACTTAGATATCCGTTTATGAATGTTATCTCGTTTAGATGGCCATTAAGTTTATCTCATATAGGGTGATCACACAAGAAGAATTAATTAATCTCTCGATCTAATTAACCAAAGGCGCAATGCAACATAGGCTCGTATTTCTACCTCACAAACATTACACCGCCTAAAAGAGCTCCTAAGACCATTCGATTCCCTCTCCGATAATTAATCCTCTCTCGAGCTCATAATAATATCGGGTTGCATGCTTGCATACGATTAAATGAAATAAATCTCTCAATCTTACTCCAATTAACAATAGATAAGCAAATCATCATGGCCAATAACAACATGCTTGACAATAGATAATTAAACATGCAAATAGGAAATAAACACCAATTAAAGCAAGAAATTACTCATAAACATCAATCCAAGTCTTACAATGCCTTAGAACCACAAAGTGTTTAGCTAACTACAAACATAATCAAATTACAAAATTCAAATGAAATAACTAAATAAAAAGGAAAAGAAATAGAAAGCTTAGTCTAGAATGTGGTAGGGAATGGAATTTGGGAGCTATTGCATCCTTTCTTCCTTGATTTGATGAAGAATTGAGAGAGAAATGGCCAAAACACCTCCAAGTATGTGTAACTATGTGTGGATTTGGGGGAGAGTGTCTTGGGTTTCAAGAATGAGGCCTTATATAGTGTTGGGGGAAGGGTTTGGGTGCCAAAATTGCAAGTTGGTCCCTCAAAAATGGAGAAAATGGCCAAAAACCCCCGAGAATGAGGTCACCCGGCCGGGTGGCTCCCACCCGGCCAAAATACGAAGCAGCAACATTTTTGGCCTTGCCCGGGTCGAAACCACCCGGCCGGGTGGGTTTCACCCGGGCCAAATACGAATGTCCACCAAATCTGCCCTTGCCCGGGTCGTTTTTGACCCGCTCGGGCATGTTTTTTCGTCTCTTCGTATCTCGAGCTTCCAACCTCCGATTGACTCGATTCTTTTTTTCATTCCACTCCATTTTTCGAGACGAATCCAACCGTGCACTCCTCTTCTTGATCCAGTAAAGTATGGTTGGTGTTTTGCTCCAAATTCCATCGTATTTCCTATAAAATCAACAAAACACAACCTTTCTCTCATTTTGGCTAAAACAATCATATTCCATGCATAATTCAATGAAATACACATCAAAATATACTTCACATGTGCCCCTAAAACGCGTAAATTCCACCCGAATCAAACTCCCCCAAACTTAAAATGTTGTTTGTCCTCAAACAACTAAGCACTTAAAGCAATGAGGGTGGAATGATCACAATGGAATATTCAATGTAATTCACAAATGCAAAGTAGGATGTAATGATATCTCTTTCTCAAAGTGCATTTCTCAATGAAGGTTATAGGCTCATTATTGCAATTCACACTCATGGATCAAAGAATGCATAAACACACAACACATTGTGAATGGGAAACATAATCCAAATGTTCAAGTCCTCTACTCACATGATGAAGTGTTTCTCTCAAACACACAAACAAATTAAGGATATTAATGCACTCATCAACCAAGTCATGCTATGCAATCACCATATGCTTGCCCAACTTCTACTTTCTACATACACTCAAATGCTCAACAATGTGATCAATAGGACTTAATCAAGGATGTAACATTGGCTCTTTGGACAAGGTAGGATGAATTTAGGAATTTGTGACTCTTCTAGTGGAGGACAAAGCTTGGTGTTTTACAATTTTGTGCTTTCACTTTCAAATCTTACAAACTTCATCCTCACTTTTCTTTTTCCTTTCTTTTTCAAGCATTCATCACCTCATCTTTTGAACCATTTTTCTTTTCAAGCTTTCGGGACTCTTTGTCCCTCTTTTTTTTTTTTTTTCTTGATTTTCTTTTCATCTTTCTCTTCTTTTTCTTTCAACTTCTCCAATTTCTCCTTCCACCAAAGATATTCATTCAAGCACATGTTTTCCACTTTGTCTTTTATCCCCCACTAGATATAGGTATCAAAGGCTCAAAAAGGCTAAGTGGTTAACATTGTAGTTTGCCAAGAAAATGAGGAATTAGGCTCAAGGGGCTAACTACGGAAAATTACTTTGGTTTTGGGACATTTTGGCTAAGTGACTCTTTTTTAGAACAAGACGGCCTATATCACATCACATCATCTCACACAATCATGCTTTCAAACAAGAACTTAGGCAAGTTCTAGGATTACTAGCAATAACATAGTCCACTCTCAAATGAACTAAACCGGATTACATGCTCGATTCAAGGCTCAATTCTCACCGGTTTATTCAATAGAACTCTCACATTCATCAAATGTTCCCAAGCAACAACACATCATGCATCCATGCTATCAAAGATCACAAATATGAACACAATCACGATACTATATCCAACATCAATCATGCTCACATTCAAAGCAAATAGACATCACCACAACTACTCAACAATGGATCCCAATGACTATTCATGCTTACATTTCACCAAAAATTCACTACCCAACATATGATCAAAACCAACTTAATCAATATAATCATGTGCAAGTCAAGTGTGCGCCGGTGCAAAATGTGACACAAGTAGAATGACGAACCGGTGCAAGGGTAACAAATAGTAGAAAAATAAAAGAAAAATAACTCCCCCAAACTTAGAATTTTACTATGTAAAAATTCTAAGTTTGGGGCTACAAGTTGTTACCTCCCTCCTTGCACATCCAATGCTTCTTCAAAGATCACCATTGCAACACTTGCTTCCCTTCTCCAAAGTTGGTTTTGCTTTCTTCTCCATTCTTCAAGATGTGTTATCCATAGTGCTCTTCATCCATACCTACAAAATAGACCAAGCTATCAACACTACTAAAGCAATAAAAACATGAAAGCAATAAAACCTTGGGTTGCCTCCCAAGAAGCGCTATTTTTAACGTCCTATGCCGGACGGTTCTCCTTGAGGGGAATATCAAGTCACCCCCTTATCACCCTTGTTCTTGACTTTCTTTGCCCATACAACTTTCTTAAGTACATCAAAACATCCACTAGCCACTCCATCCGGCTCTTCAATCATGCCATAGGAGGTTGATGCCTCATCTATTCCCAAGCTTGCACAAGTAGCTTTTCTCGATTTGGGGGAGTTTTTGGAAAAAACTCCCCCAAACTTGGCCTTCTTGCCCATCTCTAATTCCTTATCCTTCTCCTTGGGGTTCTCCTCCACAATATTTATCTTGGGCTCTTCTTCCACCTCCTTTCTCATGGGTATTGGGGGATACTCTCCCTTGGGAAACCCATACTCTCCATTCTCATCATTTCGGAGTTTGATAGTTCTAAACATATCAATCGTAATTATCTCTTGGTTCATTCGAAGCTCCAACTCTCCATTCCTCATATCAAGAGTATCCCCTCCGGTTGCCAAAAATGGCCTTCCCAATATCAATGGAATGTTTTTGTCTTCCTCCATGTCCAAAACCACAAAGTCTACCGGAAAGAGAAATTTGTCGATTTTGACCAATACATCCTCCGCTATACCCAAAGGGTATGTCATAGACCTATCCGCCAATTGGAGGCTCATTGTGGTTGGTGTGAGCTCTCCTAAACCAAGTGACTTGAAGAGTGACAATGGCATGAGGTTGATGCTTGCTCCCGAATCACATAGGGCTCTTAATGTACCTCCATCTCCAATAGTGCATGGTAAAGTGAAGGATCCGGGATCCCTAAGCTTTGGAGGTAGCTTAGCTTGAATTACGGAGCTACAATGTTCGGCTAAGTGCACCGTCTCATATGCCTCCATTTCCCTCTTGTGTGACATTATCTCCTTCAAGAATTTGAAGTAATGTGGTATTTGTTCAAGAGCTTCGGCGAAAGGGATGTTGATATGGAGTTTCTTGAACATCTCCGCAAACTTGACAAACTTGCCATCCAAGTTCTTCTTCTTCATCCTTTGAGGATATGGGATGGGCATTACATTTTTACTAAACAAAGGAGGGATTGCCTCCCCACTCTTCTTCTCCCCTTCTTTCTCTTTCACTAAGCCATCATCTTTGTCAACACCCTCGGGTGCCATTACCATTTCCTCCTCTAACGGCATCTTGGGCCCTTCGTAGCTTGTCCCACTTCTTAGCCTTATGGCTTTGCATTGCTCCTTAGGATTTAGCTCCGTGTTAGAGGGGAATTGCCCCGGAACATGTTGCTTTCCAATGGCAATAGCGAGTTGGCCTATTTGCTTTTCTATGGCCTTCACATTGTTTGCCACATTTTTGATCATCTCACCATGCTCATCAATTCTTTGCCAAGTCTTATTTGCATTCTCCCTAATTTCTCTCATGAATTTCGTGGTTTCCCCCATAAAAGCACCAAACATATCCTCCATTGATGGCTTTGATGAAGACTCCACAATAGCTCCATCTCTCACATTGAAATTTGGAGGTGGGATGATGGCATTCCTTGTGTTGGCATAAGAGAAGTTCTCATGTTGCCTCAATCCGGGATGGTAATGATTTGGGTTAGAGTGGTGATAGTTCTCATGGGTTTGTCTTTCTCCCCAACCTCTCTCTCGAAAATGATGATCCCGTTGGTTGTTCATGAAATGGGCCTCTTCATATTGATCATTATTGGGATCCACTAGTGCTTTGGCCGTCATCAAAGAGATTAGCTTATCCACTTTGTTGGATAAGTTGACACTTTCTTCCGAATTTTGAGTGGAAGCTACTCTTCGATTTTGCCTTCGTTCGGATGGTCATTGATTGCCATTCTTAGCCATTTCTTCCAAAAGCACATAGCCTTCATCCGTCGTCTTTCCTAGCAAAGAACCCCCACCGGCCGAGGCATCCACCATCCCCCTCGTTCGATGGTCCATCCCGTTGTAGAAGTAACAAATCAATTGGTCTCTTGAGAAACCATGTTGAGGGCAACTCCTTATCAAATCCTTAAAACGCTCCCAAGCCTCGGCTAACGACTCATCATCATCTTGCATAAATGAGGAGATCTCCCCTCGTATCTTGATGGTCTTGCTTGGAGGAAAATACTTCATAAGGAAGGCATCAACAAGGTCGGCCCAATTCTCAATCGTCCTTAAATCAAGAGACATGTACCACTGTTTTGCACGATCACGGAGTGAGAAGGGGAAAAGTTGCAAGCGGATGTAGTCTTGGGGAACACGGTTGATCTTAACCGTTCCACTTATCTCTAGGAATTGAGATAAATGGAGGTTAGGATCCTCCTTCGACAACCCTCCGAATTGGTTGTTTTGCACCATCATGATTAGTGCCGGTTTGAGCTCAAAGTTATGAGCATCAACGGGTTCCCGACCCGATCCTCCATAGGGCCTTGGAATAGGACGGAAGTGGTCTCTCAAGACTCTTTGTGGCTCCTCATCCTCCCTTCGTCTACCATCTCTTTCCATACCAATATTCTCTTCAACTCTTCGACGAAAGTTGTCCCTTAGCACCCCTTGAGGTCGGTTACCTCCATTCCCGTTAGGTTCCTCGACTCCTTCGACCCCGTGATTCTCAAGTTCCTCCTCTTCTTCAACCGGATTCTCCCTTCGGTTCATTCTTTCCAACTCTAGTCTTCTCCTTTCGGCGTTCCTTCTTCGACAATTGGCCTCAATCTCCGGATCTAAAGGTAGCACTTTTTGGTGGTTCCTTCTAGATCGTGTGATCATAAACCATGTCTATCAAAAGAGCAAACGAGAGTGAGAAATACAAATAAGCTCAAAGTAACAAACACAAATATTTTTTTGGGTTTTTGCAAATAAAGAAAGCAAATAAAGTGCCTAAACTAAAACTCTTCTAGCCTACACTCTAGAGCTTATCAAAACCTCCCCGGCAGCGGCGCCATAAACTTGATACACGCGTTATGCAACACTAAATAAACAACCGCAAGTGTACGGCGTCTATTGTAGCGTGATAAGCACGAGGTCGATCCCACGAGAAGGTTAAGCGTAAAAGGGTAGTTTGCTAGTCAAGTTCTAAATAGACGTGATCGATAAATTGAGTGGTGTGAATTACTCTAAGATTACCTAACAATGTGTCACTAATAAGTAACGAAGAGTAAATACAAAATCGATCAACTAACATGCAAAGTAAGAAAACGAAAGTGAAACGAATGTAACTCAAAGAAAGAAGGTGGGTTCCAAGGCGATTGTAACACTTAGATGTCCGTTTATGAATGTTATCTCGTTTAGATGGCCATTAAGTTTATCTCATATAGGGTGATCACACAAGAAGAATTAATTAATCTCTCGATCTAATTAACCAAAGGCGCAATGCAACATAGGCTCGTATTTCTACCTCACAAACATTACACCGCCTAAAAGAGCTCCTAAGACCATTCGATTCCCTCTCCGATAATTAATCCTCTCTCGAGCTCATAATAATATCGGGTTGCATGCTTGCATACGATTAAATGAAATAAATCTCTCAATCTTACTCCAATTAACAATAGATAAGCAAATCATCATGGCCAATAACAATAGATAATTAAACATGCAAATAGGAAATAAACACCAATTAAAGCAAGAAATTACTCATAAACATCAATCCAAGTCTTACAATGCCTTAGAACCACAAAGTGTTTAGCTAACTACAAACATAATCAAATTACAAAATTCAAATGAAATAACTAAATAAAAAGGAAAAGAAATAGAAAGCTTAGTCTAGAATGTGGTAGGGAATGGAATTTGGGAGCTATTGCATCCTTTCTTCCTTGATTTGATGAAGAATTGAGAGAGAAATGACCAAAACACCTCCAAGTATGTGTAACTATGTGTGGATTTGGGGGAGAGTGTCTTGGGTTTCAAGAATGAGGCCTTATATAGTGTTGGGGAAGGGTTTGGGTGCCAAAATTGCAAGTTGGTCCCTCAAAAATGGAGAAAATGGCCAAAAACCCCCGAGAATGAGGTCACCCGGCCGGGTGGCTCCCACCCGGGCATGCCACCCGGCCAAAATACGAAGCAGCAACATTTTTGGCCTTGCCCGGGTCGAAACCACCCGGCCGGGTGGGTTTCACCCGGGCCAAATACGAATGTCCACCAAATCTGCCCTTGCCCGGGTCGTTTTGACCCGCCCGGGTCGTTTTTGACCCGCCCGTGCATGTTTTTTCGTCTCTTCGTATCTCGAGCTTCCGACCTCCGATTGACTCGATTCTTTTTTTCATTCCACTCCATTTTTCGAGACGAATCCAACCGTGCTCTCCTCTTCTTGATCCAGTAAAGTATGGTTGGTGTTTTGCTCCAAATTCCATCGTATTTCCTATAAAATCAACAAAACACAACCTTTCTCTCATTTTGGCTAAAACAATCATATTCCATGCATAATTCAATGAAATACACATCAAAATATACTTCACATGTGCCCCTAAAACGCGTAAATTCCACCCACTTATCACTTTCTTTTTATGTAAATACACCACCTGAAATTTCAATTAAAATCTAAAATTGAGAAAATTTGAAAAAGAATGACTAATAGTTGGTAAAAACAAATGGTGAAGAAGATATTGAGAAGGATTGGATAAGAGAAGCTGATTCTCTAGACCTCTCAATTCATTAAGATGAGATAAGAATACCCCACTTCATATTTCCTCCATTTTCTATCCATTTATAAATTATACTTAAAAACTATTGTTTCATTTCCATTTCTTTTATTCCTCTCCACAGTCTTAATTTTTTACAATCTTAATCTTATGCTGGTAATTACAATCTTTGTTATCTCATCATTCTACAATTTCTTATTCAATCACACACTCACATATCATTCTACAATTTCTTATTCAATCACACACTCACATATCATTCTACATAAGATACTAAAATACAATAGGAAAAACGTAAATTCTTAAATAACCCAATGCAAAACTTAGAGGATGAAAATAAAATGCATGTTTTGATCTTATAGAGTAGAAGAAATTCTGAGATGAAGGGAGTAACTAGTACTCCATATATATAACTTGTGACACATGACAATACTCGAAGAGTGTCACTTGTCAAAAGTTAGAATTTTTTTCTCTTTTTATACTGTATATAAACGGTATTTATAGTTTGCTTTCAATAGAAAAGGAAAGTAGCTAGTATGAAAGCAATATTTATAGTTGAAATTTGATGCAGTCATGACTTATGAGGTGTCCTTATTCAATTATATCATGCATTTGATCTGGCAATATTGGTTGGATTTCGTTACGTATTATTTTAAAAGAAAAATCTATGTATGTATTTTATTTTTGCAGAGAATCTATGTATGTATTTTGATTACTATGTCTAAGTGAGATTTTTAACAGAATGTACGACAAACATCAATAATCCAAGATTAATATAGGAAATATAATTCGTATTCAGAATGGAGCTAGAATTCAATCCAAGTACGAAGCATTTCTAACACAATTCATACAACAATTACAAATACAATTTAAGCCATAAATCTCCTCCTTGCGATCTTCAATGATAATTTTTTCTTCACGCAAATTTGTCTTTCTCTTTTGTGGTGGTTTCTTTTCCACGTTTTGATATATTACTAAGTTTTTTTTTTTTTTTTATTCTCTTCAATTTTATTTTTTTATCATTCTGTTCATAAAATCTAGTTTTTTTTTATACTACTTTATCTAGCTCTAATTTTAGGTTCTGATTAGTCGAATTATCAAATTCTTCTCTCAATATTTTTCATAGTATTGCATGTTACAACTTCGTCCATCGCTAAATGATTATAGAATATGATAAAAATATATTTTAAACTCATACAATGTACATAGTATTGTTACAACTTCGTCCATCGCTAAACAATTATAGAATATGATAAAAATATATTTTAAACTCATACTACAATATATGAACCATAATATAGATCAAATAAATTAATAAGATAAATTAAACTTATTTTCCATTTTCATTTTGTACAATGTTTAATTATAATCCAATTCTACTTTGTTAAGTTCATGACTGAACACACATATTTGACACTATCAAGCTAACAACATAAACTTATGTACTAATTTATTGTATGAAACGAGTTGGAAGAACAAAAACTTATAATTAGATTATATTAAATATTATTCTTGATTTGTGCGTTTCATTTTAATTCCGAACATATTATCTTAAGGTAGAAAGTCATGGACAACATTATCCAAAAAAATACCAAATTTCAATCTTCACAATATTACCCAATTTTACAAGATAAATTCTTGTTTGTAATTGAGTTTATACAATTGATCCGTCTTAAGTTAAAATTGTACACAAATTATACAGTACTATACAATTGAATACACCCATTTTTTTAAATTGGAGAATGCAATAATTTTGCATCCATACTCTACTGAAAATCCGTGGTCCGCGATGCACAGCACTATATCCGTGAATAGATTAAAATCAAAATATCCAATAATACTAACCGCTCATTTCCCACTCCCTCAGCAACATCACTGCACACCATCTGCATTCCTAATTACTCCACCGGAATGGAGTCCCTCGTGCTTTCCGGCGCCACCGTTCGCGGCCTTTCACTTCCACCGAAGCCTTCGGCTAGACTCGCCGGAAACCAGAGCTTAATCCCCGCCGTGCGTCTCACCGGAAAACTCAACGACGGCGGGAACTTGATATGGGGAAGGCGGCTCCGTCCAGCAATCCTTGTCGAAGCTGCGCCTTCTACGGCAATTTCTCGGGTAAATAAGAGGGGGAACCTCCCGCCTTGCCTTGCCGCGTCTTCTTCTCCGGCTGAAAGCAGTGATTCCGCCGGGTGAGGTCCGTTTTTATGATGTGTGATTAATCTACCATTAATACTATTGATTTACAAAATAATAGCAGTAGGTATTAGCCAATACTATGCTCCGATCTCATTTAGCCCGACCCGTTTTAGCAAGCACTGCTTCCTCGTTTAAGATTCAAAATTACTATGAATTTTCTTAAGCCAATGGTTTGTATGTAAATGGATGCTCAGATCTCCTCATTTTGCCTGATCCCTTTTAGCATGCATATTTTCAATTGCAAGTGATTAATTATCAAATTAAATTATTTACTCCCCTCATTAAAATCTAAGTTAAAATTGAATGTAGATAAATGTAATTCTTTTCTTAAACTTGGAACTTAGTTACACCCTAATTTGTTTTTTAACATATTTATTTTTGACAAGGTCTGATTTTTTTTATATATAACATTGATGGTTTAGGGATAGTCTTGGGTGAGACCGTCTCACACAATGAGATCTGTGAGACGGACCTCATATATAAAAAGTGATAATGTTTGAGCAAAAAGTAATAGTGTTTACGTAAAAAGTGACCGTACTTTTGTTAAAAATATTATCACATTTTACTTAAATCTTATCACTTTTTTTATAAACCAAAAAAAATATGGGTTATCCAAAATTTTGAAATATGGCCGTCTCACAGAAAAAGATCATGATGAAAAAAATCACATTTATTCAGGTTCACAAATGTTACCCATTTTTTTAGTTATTTTGATTCTTCAATTTAATATTACGGAGTATAAATAAAAAATTAAATTAGTTTGTTATAGTGGAACTTACATGTATGTTATATACTAATTAATTTCACCTCCCCTCAAAAAAATAAAATAATTTCCACCTATTTTAAAATTACATTTCTCTGGTTTGTACATTTTTATTATTGGGATACTAATGTAAATTGCACATTTCTAAAATGAAAAATAACCTACAAAATTTATACATTCACAACATTTTTTATTTTCAAAATTGCTGTATATATTGGATCCATATTTTCCTCCTTATCTCACCAAATTTATTTTTTCAACTTTTTATAAGTTCAAACTTTTAGATGAGATTAAATTATTTTATATATCAGTATCATATACAAGAATTAGTTTGTCACCTCCTTCTACGAGTTATGAGTTTTAAATGAGAGAAATTCTTTCAGATAACAAATGCTAAATTTTCATATTAGTTCCCTCAAATGAAAAGGTCCTGTGTTTTCGATGTTTTGTTATCCTTACCCGTTTCCTTAATTAGCAGGGGTGCGAAAGTCGGGTTCTTCGAGCAGTACCCGTTTCTCCTCACTGGGTTCTTCTTCTTCTTATGGTACGTCACGTGATCTTCCTGATGTGAAACCGCCAACGGCTTTTCTTGAAATGACTAACTCGCCCCTGCTCGTCATTGTAGGTACTTTTTGAACGTGATTTTCAATATTCTCAACAAGAAGATCTACAACTACTTCCCTTACCCTTAGTAAGCATCTTCTTAACCAATAGAATAATTACAGTATTATGCTTATTTGCAAATTAATTTCATTAATGGTGTTTAATTATATAAGCTAAAACAATTTGCACATTGTGTTTAATTTTACAGTTTTGTGTCGGCTATACATCTGTTTGTTGGGGTTGTATACTGCTCCTTGAGCTGGGCCGTAGGGCTCCCTAAGCGAGCTGTAAGTGGTCTCTCTCTTCAAAACATACCCTTTTCATATACTCCGTATTTCTTTCATCCAAATTTATTTGGAAATGAATTTTAACGAATACTGAATTCAAGAATGAAGATTTATATTTTTTCATTTATATATATAGTTGAATTTTTTTTATGATGACTAATTAATTGGACATTGAATTTGTGTAGCCAATTGACTCAAACCTGTTAAAGGTGCTCATCCCTGTGGCTGCATGCCATGCTCTGGGCCATATAACTAGTAACGTTTCTTTTGCTGCAGTTGCTGTCTCCTTCACTCACACCGTTAAAGGTCTCTCCTCTCCCTCTAGCTATTTTTTTTTTTTAAATTTCCGTTAACTATTTCTTTCATTTACAATTACTTCTTTTTCCTCTTGAATTTAGTTACTACATCCTAATTTATTATTCTCATGTTTCTTTTCGACAATTTTTATTTTCTAGATTTTTTTTTTCTCTGAAACTCAATAGTCTAGTAGTATTATTTTCTTAATCAGTAAAGAGATTTCAATAAATAGAAACAGGATTTATCCAAAAAAATACAAAAGTTGTTCTCAGTTATAAATTACAGTGAAGAAATGCTAAAGTAGTTATAATGGAAAGTGGAAATATTGGTAAAGGTAAATTTATTTAAAAAAACTACTATGTTTTTTTAATTTATACAAAAAAATATTAAAAGATAGAAATAAAATAAAACAGAGGTAGTAATAATTTGATAGTAATAGTCTTCCCTTTGTATTTTTATTATAATTTTGTATAGTCTTGAAATTAGAAGATATTTTTTTTATTAGATATCCCAATTCTCCGACCAAAATTTATAACTAAAAAAAGTAAATGCTACAGAGTATTTTTTTTTATAGTGAGTCTCTGTGATTTACACGTACTAGTTTATTTCCAATACATTTTAATTTGTATAAAGGTCTACATTATTGAATTTAATCAACAGAAATACCCACTCTTTTTTTTCTTCTACATTATTATGTTTAATGTTGAATTTTCGTGTTAGGCTCAAATGAGAAAGTCTCTGTATTAATCAGTTTCCTCTTTTGCCCTGGAATTCATCAGCTCTTGAGCCTTTCTTCAACGCTGCGGCTTCACAATTCATACTTGGGCAGCAGATACCCATAACATTATGGCTCTCCCTAGCTCCAGTTGTCATTGGTAATAAAATCACAATTCGGTTATTTCGGTTCGATCAAAAAATAGGCCAAAACTGACCTAATGCTTACACCGTTTGCATGTGCGCAGGTGTGTCGATGGCATCACTGACGGAGCTTTCGTTCAACTGGGTGGGGTTCGTGAGCGCGATGATTTCTAACATCTCCTTCACTTACAGGAGCATTTATTCTAAGAAAGCTATGGTTAGCTAAATCATTCATTTCTTGATTTCTATCTTTTTTTTTTAAGTCTTTGTTATTGGGTTCAAAGATAAAGATCGACTAATGACTAATGAAAGAAGTCTTCTCTAATCTTTGCAGACTGACATGGATAGCACCAACTTGTATGCCTACATTTCAATTATCGCCCTCATAATCTGCATTCCTCCTGCCATAATTGTAAGTACCTTAAATACAAGAATACAAGAATGTACTCCTGCCATAATCTTGCATTCAAATTTTTTTTGTAAAACTAAATTACAACTTTTAAAAATTTGTACTTGTATGCAATCATCCAAAGTTTTAAATTAGATGTAGTTAAGTGAAATGTAGTGATTTAATTTACAATTTAATCTTTTTACTAGTATTTATTTATGTTCTTCATGCTTTTTCTGTTCAATCACATAGATTGAAGGACCTCAGTTGATAAAGTACGGGTTCAACGATGCAATTGCTAAAGTGGGCTTAACAAAGTTCATTTCTGATCTTTTCTGGGTGGGAATGTTTTACCATCTTTACAATCAGGTATATATATTCTCCCAAGAAGCTTAAACTTATAATGACAAGTTCTTGTAGGTATCTAGTGCACAAATTTTAAATTCGTGCACACGTTGTCTTTTATTAAAGTTTGTGTCACGTTTTAGTTAAAATTACTCTTACATTTCATTTATTATTAATTGTTTTATTTTGAATATTGTTCAGTTATATTAACTTACATAATTACGTTAAAATTAATTAGTATCACGTGTTAATAAAAGTTTGTGTTACGTTTCACCATGTACCCAGTTACACGATGCAACCGGTGCACTAACCTTTGTAAAAAATTCTACAAAAGCTCAAGATTAAATGACGTGGTTTATCTTTTCTTCTCAGCTTGCAACAAACACCTTGGAGAGAGTGGCACCTCTCACTCATGCTGTTGGGAATGTGCTTAAACGTGTTTTTGTCATCGGTTTCTCAATCTTGGTCTTCGGTAAGTGTGCATATATCAATTTTGACATGTGTCATTCTCTATTTGATTTCGACGGAATTGGATCCCCTCTCGTACATGACGGTCATGAGCAGGAGGGGACCGTTGAATCTTACACATAAACACATATACCGTACCCATGCGAGTGTGTGAGATCTAACAGTCCTCCCACTGCACATGACGGTCATGTACAAGAGAGGATCCAATTTCGATTTCGATGACCAAAATTTTATTTTATTTTTGCTTAATTATTTTGAATCCTAATTCACAAAGATTTATGTACTATGAACTACAGGTAACAAAATCTCATTACAAACTGGTATTGGTACTTCCATTGCAATTGCTGGAGTTGCAATGTACTCCTTGATCAAGGCCAAGCTGGAAGAAGAGAAACGTGTAAGTATAATTGTTGAACTATTTTACGTATTTCAATCTCGTATTTTATTTTACAAATAAATACAATAAAAGGATAGAATACATAAACACACTCATATTTTATTTTTTTCCGACAGCAAGGGAAAGCTGCATGAGGGATATGGAAGAAATATCAGCCGACTTTGCATTTCAAAACGGGGAATTTCGCCTCGTTGAAATAAATATGTTTATTTTATTTGAAGTTTGGAAGCAGTTTAATCGAATTATTTCGTGACTATTTTAATAATTTATGATTCCTCATATATGTTGACATGTTGTGAACATTTGATGGAGGGTTGAATATGTGAATAATGTAATACTCATTTCCTACTTGAAATTCCTTTTTAACACCTGTTATACCTAGTCAAAGAGGTCAATCTTTGACAAGTCAATCCTAGTCATCAGCTGACGTGGCGAGGACCAGTCAACAAAGTCTTGCGACGACTAGTCAACAAGACCAAGAAAATATAATAGAATAGATGTATTTAATATATTTAAGTGCTCGCTCAAAGATGATGGCGAGCACATGTTTTAGTTAGCTGCTCGCCCAAATGTGTGGCGAGCACGTGCCTATCTTAGCTAGAATAGTCTAAGTATTGAAGTCTTGGGAGACAGTATGGAGCGTGGCGACCACACTCCTCGACATGGTCCTCCGGCGATCACCGTAGCTCAGCTCCTCGGCATTCCGGCGAGGACGAGCACCAAAGGCGGTTTAGCATTAAATGCGCCATCAAATCACCTTTTCGGGCAGTAGACAGGTCCAATGAGGGCGTGCCACGTGTAAAGGGCGGGCAGCCCCTAGAAACCACTATATAATGCCTAAAAGAGGCTCATTTGTAGACAAGTTACCCAATTCCTAGAAATCACTCCCATCCCAAGCAATAAACACTCCCAAGCTTCTAAAGCTTTAGCTTCTCCAAGAAGCTACTTTTGTTGTTCTTCTTTGTTCTTCTTTAGATCATCAAGATCATCATATAAACACTCCTTAAACACGTAATAAACCCCCGATCATTATACATGTTTGTCTCGTGCTAACAAATAGTCCACATACGAATCAACCATCAAAAGCACGTACAACATTTGGCGCTAGAAGGAGGGGTCCTTTTACGTGTTCTTCACATCAGTTTCGTCCGATCATCGAGCGATCGGTTAGCAAACTCCGTTTTTCAGGTTTTAATCGGTATTTCCACCGTTTAAAGCTTATTTACGTATTTCCGTGTTCTTCGTGTTCTTGAATATTTGCAATATTCGAGACATATTTTGGAGTTTGATCTCCGTGTAATCTTGTTTTTAAGCTTTAGTTGTTGTTACTTTGCTAGCAAGTAGTTGTAATAGCACGTTCTTCTGCGTAAGAACTTTAATCTTTCGTTTTTAAGCGTCGAAAGCTTAAGAACAGTCTTATCCTTGTAATAATCCCCAGGAGACACTCTTTAAACGATGTCTCATCATACTCCTCAAGACGGAATCTTACCGTCCGGAGGGAACGAACGCCCTCCGGCGCCGGCGGTGAATCCGTTTGCAAACGTGAATATGGGGGACATTCTGAATGATCCCCAGCATCTGAAAGACCTCTGTGACTATCTCAATGAGAAGAAGAGGCAGAATGAGGAGCTGGAGAAGGCCAAAGATCAGGCTTTCGACAAAGCTCGCAAAGCTAAGGGGAATGAGGAGGACGACCACTCCTATCACTCACACCCCGTTCGCCCCCAAGACAAAGGCAAAAGCAAAGTCGTCGAGCACTCCCACAATAGCCACACGGGAGACTCGCGACACCGAAATTCGGTTTTCAACCGGATGGATGACAGAGATAAGAGGGCTCCTCGCCGAGTGCCTTTCAATGTGGATGGCCGACCAGGCAGAGCCGACCACCACCGAGATCACGCTGATAAGAGAGATCAGGGTGATAGAGTCTCAGCTCTTGATCGAGTGGGACCAGGGAAAGGTTCGCGAGCTCCGGCGAAGAGTTATCGCAGCCACCATTCTGACAGGCACTCTCCCAGGCGATCACGTCATGATGATCGCCCAGCAGCATCCCAAGGGAGTCGACGCGACGAGGACGTCGTCCCCAAACCACAAACTGCCGAGGAGGGGCAAATCGCCCAGTTCCTCGAGACCCAAAAATTGATGAAGCTAGAAATGGACGCTCTGCGAGCAGAGGTGGTCGCCTCGAAGCTAGGGACCACCCCACCAATCACTCTGCCCGCACCTCCTCTAAGTGTGGCAATCCTTACCGCCCCCATTCAAAGAAAGATTCAAATGCCCTCCATGCCGGCATACGATGGTGCATCCGACCCCAGAGTACACTTGTCCAAGTACTCCAACTATATGGCCTCAATCGGGGCAACGGACGCCACCCAATGCAGAAACTTCTCCCTAACTTTGGGAGACCGGGCTCATCGATGGTACACAACGCTGAGTCCCGGATCGGTCACCTCATTCCTTGAGCTGGGACAACTTTTTCTGACCTACTACGGGTCTATTGCTGCTCGCCCAGCCTCAAAGCAACGTTTGGCAAACGTTTGCCAATCTATAAATGAGTCTGGCAAGGACTTCATCGAGCGCTTCGATAGGCTGGTGATCGATGGGGAGGCCGTGAACGATGAGACAAAGCTGATCTCAGCTGTTTCCGGTCTGAGGATAGGTACCAAGCTTTGGGAATCTATCCACCTTACTTTCCCCAGTTCTTATGCGGATTCCCGCACGAGGGCTGGGAACTTCATTCAGATGGAGGAAATAATGGACGCAGCCAAGGCTAACGAGCAGCCGGAGGCGTCCAAGAGGGTCTGGCCCAAAAAGAATACAAACACTGGGGAGTCGTCCCAGCCCAAGAAGGCGACCACTCAAGCTGGCAGTGCTCGCCCAGCCAACTTCAGGCCTTTCGAGGAGTCTCCTGAGATCATCCAGTTCAGAGAATCCCTCTCTGTGGATCCCAGGGGCATTTTCAATGCAGTTAGGGGAAAGAATATGCTCCCCCAGGCCAAGCCAATGCATGCAAGTGATGAAAAACTGGATGGTAGCAAATTCTGCGACTACCACAACTCCATCAGCCACCACACCAATGGGTGCCGAGACTTGGTGAGAAACCTTTTCAAGCTCTACAATGAGGGCAAGCTCGCCCAGTTCATCAAGCCTCTCGGAAATGGCGACAACAGGGGGAAGAAACGTCGCAACGACAGCGACGACCTGCGCCAACAACTGAATCGTCCCAAGCTGACTCCTCCCATGCCACAAAATCCTGGCGGCGACATCGATAATGTGGGCGGAGCCTGTTTGGTGATAGAAGGCCCGCTGGGGGGAACCCAATCCGGGAAGGAGCTATCTGTTCGCCGAGCTCAGAGCGAGCAGCGAGCACTGAACAATGTGCACCAGGTGTGCGTCGCTCCGACTGCCGAGAAGCCTCTTTCTCATCAAGTCCTTTTCTCGGACGACGACCTGAACGGCGTGGTGCACCCGAACAATGATGCTTTGGTCATTTCGGGCAAAATTATGGGAACCAACGTCCATCGCTTGATGGTCGACACTGGGGCATACACCAACATCCTTTTCAAGCATACCCTGGATGCTCTTGGTGGATATGCAGAATACATCGAGCCTTGCGATGATATAATCGTAGGTTTCGGGGACACGCAAAGCCATCCCATGGGGAAAATCAGACTGTCTCTGGAGTTGGTATCGTCAAAAGAGCCTGAAATGCACCATGCTAGGCAGCTAGACTTCCTGATCATCGACATGCCATCTTCCTACAATGCTTTCCTCGGCCGTCCTTTCTTCAACGAATTCAAGGCGGCCGTCTCTACTTATTATTATTGTGTAAAATTTCCAACCCCAGCGGGAGTTATAACCGTCAAGGGCGATCAGACGCGGGCGAGGGAGTGTCTCGTCCGTTTTGCAAAGCGTCATTCAAAGGAATCTACTATGGTTGGCCAGTATATTGAGTGTCAAACACAAACAGAAAAAGTGAACTACTTGGAGGGTCTTCCTAGCAAGTACCGAAAGATTGAAATTGGGGAGTGCAGTCGTAGTTTCGACGACCACCAAGTGTAGGCGAACGAGCACGCCTCCATGGAAGTGGACGACCACACCCCAATGGATATCGACGAGCAGACAGTCTCGGGCGACCAGCTCCCCGACGACCAGTTGCCAGAAAACATTCCAGATCTGGAGCCCAGGCTAGGTTTTGAGCCAGAATTCGGAATCGAGGACCCTCGTTGGAAGGAGCCTAAAGAACGGGCAACTTCAGCGGAGGACCTCGAAACCATTCATTTAAACGAAGCTCGTCCAGAACTCGAAGTATTCATTGGTTCGAATTTACCAGAAAATTTGCGGTCAGACATGGTCGCATTTTTGAAAGAAAACATCGGAGCATTCGCCTGGTCGCACGAGGATATGGTGGGCATTCCAACAAATCATGCCTGCCACAGATTGAATATTGATCCAGCAAGGAGACCTATCACCCAAAAACGAAGGAAATTTGGGCCTGATAAATATGCGGCTTTGGCAGTCGAAGTCAAGAAATTGATCGACAATAGATTAATCGAGAAAACTGGAACTGACCCCGAGTGGCTGGCCAATCCAGTGCTCGTCAAAAAGACGACCGGGTCGTGGAGATTGTGTATAGACTTCACAGATCTAAACGATGCCTGTCCCAAAGATCACTTTCCGATGCCCCACATTGATCACCTAGTAGACAATACAGCGGGGCACGAGATGTTAACTTTCATGGATGCTTTCGCAGGCTACCATCAGATCGCGATGCATCCCGATGACCAGCGGCATACGGCCTTCATGACGGCCACCGAAATGTACAGCTGGAAGAGAATGCCTTTCGGATTGAAGAACGCGGGGGCAACATACCAAAGACTGGTAAATAAGATGTTTGAGAAACACATCGGCGAGATGGTGGAGGTCTATATCGACGACATCGTTGTCAAAAGCTTGCGGAAAGAAGATCACCTACACCACCTCGCCATGACATTCGATATACTGAAGGAGTACAACATGAAGTTAAATCCGAAAAAATGCAGTTTTGGTGTTAGCTCAGGAAAATTTCTGGGGCACTTGGTTAGCCAGCGGGGCATCGAGGCGAATCCGAGTAAAATTCAAGCAGTCATTAACATGCAAAGCCCAAGGAACGTGAAAGAAGTACAGAGGTTGACAGGATGCCTTGCATCGCTGAACAGATTTATTGCACGAACGGGCGATCGTTGCAAACCTTTTTTCGATGCTCTGAAAAAAGGGAGGTTCGAATGGACCGATGAATGTGAAAAAGCTTTCGAAAAGCTAAAGGAATACCTATCAGATCCGAAGGTCCTATCTAAGCCAGTCCCCGGCGAAATTTTGTATCTATACTTGGCGGCCACTGACTGTGCGATCAGTTCAGTGCTCGTCCGAGCTGAGGGGAGCACACATCTGCCTATCTACTACGTAAGTCAAACGCTGAGAGATGCGGAGTTGAGATACACTCCAATGGAAAAATTGGCATACGCACTGGTCATGAGTGTCAGAAAATTAAGGCAATACCTGTTCGACCACGAGGTGGTCGTCCTCACCACCTTTCCACTCCGACGAGCACTGCATCGTCCGGATACCACTGGAAGACTTTTGAAATGGTCGGTGAAGATAGGGCAATTTGGGCTCACCTACGCACCTAGAACGGCAATCAAGGGACAAGTGCTGGCAGAATTTATCGTAGAGCTCACTTTCCCAGAGAAATTGGACGAGGGAATCGAACTCCCTTGGACACTGTTCGTCGATGGCTCGTCGACGAGCACCAAAGCAGGGGCAGGAGTTGTCCTCACCAGCCCAACCGGACAGAAGTTTGCTTCGGCGATCGAGTTCGAGTATCGGGCGACCAACAACGAAGTAGAGTACGAGGCTCTGGTTGCAGGAATCAAGATGGCTATGGCCGTGGGCGCCAGAAAACTGAAATTTTTTTCTGACTCTCAGCTGGTTGTATGTCAAATTACGGGCGACTACGAGGCTCGCGGCGATCAAATGATAAAGTATCAAGAGCTAGTGAAAGGATTACTCGAGCAATTTGATCAATTCCACATTGAGCAAATCCCTAGGGAGGAGAATACACAAGCAGATGCGTTAGCTCGGCTGGCCACTTCAGAGGAGGAGGCAATATTTTCAGAAGCGACCATCACTAAAATTTCTTCCCCATCGGTGAACAGAGGTCAGATTTTTCAGGTCGAAGCGACCAACGACGAGGACTGGAGATTGCCGATCATCAAGTACATCAAGACCGGCGAGCTCCCGGGGGACAAAGTGAAAGCAACAAGATTGCAGCTCAGGTCCGCAAGGTACACTATTGTTGGCGACCAGCTGTACAAACGGGGTTTTTCAATGCCTTTATTGAAATGCCTCGGAGAAGACGAGGCGAAGATCGTCATGTACGAAATCCACGAAGGATCATGTGGAAATCATACAGGGGGGCAAGCGCTCGCTTTAAAGATCATGAGGCAAGGCTACTTTTGGCCAACACTGAAGAAGGATGCAATTCATTACGCCCAGGCGTGCGAGAGATGTCAAGCTTTTGCACCAGCTATTCACTCACCTCCAGACGAGCTCATCTCCGTCTACAGTTCTTGGCCCTTCGCGAAGTGGGGCATCGACATCATTGGACCTTTCCCGCCTGGCGTCGGGGGGGTAACTTTCGTAGTCGTAGTAGTCGATTACTTCACCAAGTGGACCGAAGCGAAGGCATTGAAGACCATCACAACGGCCCAGATGACAAGCTTCATATGGAAAAATATAATTTGCAGGTTCGGCCTACCACGAGCAATAGTGACCGACAACGGACGTCAGTTCACAAGTCAAGACATGCTGGATTTCTGCTCAGACTGGAACATCAAGAAATTTTTTTCAACACCCTATCATCCACAATCAAATGGTCAAGTAGAGGCGATCAACAAAATCATCAAGCACGCCTTGAAAGCTAAGCTAGATGGATTGAAGGGCAAATGGGCGGATGAGCTGCACATGGTTCTGTGGGCATATCGGACGACCACTAGGAATTCTACTGGTGAAAGTCCGTTCGCGCTCGCGTTCGGAACCGAAGCTGTCATACCAGCAGAGGGGCAGGTCCCAACTTTTCGAGTAGCAAATTATGACGAGCAGTTGAATAACGATGCACAGCTCTCCGATTTGGACTTCCTAGAAGAGCGAAGGCTAACAGCGGACGAGAAGAACGTGGTGTACAAGCAAAGATCAGAGCGCTATTACAACACCAAAGTACGTGCTCGCCAATTCACTATCGGCCAGCTCGTACTTCGGAGGGCGACGGAGCAGTCCATCGGCATACTTGGCCCGACTTGGGAGGGTCCGTACCGAATAACGCGCACACTCCTGAACGGATCGTACGAGCTAGAAGATCTGGAGGGCAAGCCGAGCAAGTACCCATGGAACGCGGTCAAGCTGAAGAAGTATTACCAGTAAGTTTTTAATTTTTTTCATATTTATATAATTTATATCTAGTCATCATTTCAATACATGTCAAGTTTAAATTTCATCAAGTGTTAGATAAGTTTGAATTTTTAGACAAGGCTCTGCGTAGCCATCTAGGAAACAAAGACGAGCACTCTTTTTTAACGATGCTCGCAAGGTAGTGGCGACGACGATCACTACCTACCAAACAAAAAGGAGTTCAACCGACGAATGGTTAACTCTAAAAGACGAGCACTCTTTCTTAAAGGTGCTCGCAAAAGAAAGATGAGCACTCTTTCTTAACGATGCTCGCAAGGTAGTGGCGACGACGATCACTACCTACCAAACAAAAAAGAGTTCAACCGACGAATGGTTAACTCTAAAAGACGAGCACTCTTTCTTA